>JAECXG010000400.1:4800000-6000000 GCA_018152135.1 Drosophila paulistorum
GTCTTCACACTCTATGTAGACGTGGCCTTCTCTCTGGCAATTCCAGCAGATTAATGGGCATTTGGCACCATTCCCAGTAATGGCGTCGATTTTCACGACTCCTCCAGCCTCTTCTGGGGGTGATCGGATTGATCCGTCATCCTGCGAATGTCCGAGTTCGCTAACTTGCCCAGCTCGGAAATCAACTCGGCGAGGTTGAGCGTACTTGGTCACGCTCACGGGTTTAGCCAGCACCTCGGCGAAGCTCTTCTCGGCGTCTCGGTATTCGTCTCTCAGATTGTTTACCGTATAGGCTCGCACCGGGTACATCCACTGCTTCATCGGCTCCAGTAGTCTTCAGACAGCGGTGAACGAACTGCCGCGCGCAAACGTCTCATAGCCTGAAAATAGGCATCTAGGGATTCTCCTGGCTGCTGCTTCCTCTCGGCCATGTCCTCAATCCTCTCATGGTCGCAGCGAGAGTCACTATACTGAACTTCAAGGGCCGATTTCAAAGATTTCCAATCCGTGGGGGCCTGGTGCGCATCTCCAGCCAGTACCATTCGGAAGTCTCATCTACCAGGAGCTGGTGACAGTCCCTCATGATGTCCTCCCACGGTGTAGAGTAATAACTCTGAAGGTACTCGACTCGGAATATTAAATCCTCTGCCGTGATGCCTCCCGCTCGGCCGGAGAGTTGCAGCAGTTGGTGCTCTGCCAGTCTGGTTCGCTCGCTTCGCATCCCGGTGGGCGGCATACTGGGTGGCTGAAATCCTGTCCTTTCCATCTCTCGCTGACTGCCACGACGATACCTGAAATTTCCTTCAGAGTGGTGCGGCTGATTTGGCAATATTGCCGTCGAAGCCGATACGGATATGGCGCTTGGTGGACAGCGATGGCCCCTGGATTTTCCTATCTGCGTTCAGATTGATGCTCGGCGCTTGGTACGCCTCATTTTGCCGCGGAAAATCGCTTTGTGGTAGTGGTGGAGCACTTGTTTCTGGAAAAGTGCCTAAATCTTGGGCATTAAAGGCTTCAGTTGCCCTTGGTTCTGCAGGCTGTGGACGATCACTCCCGTATGCTCGCGCCCCCGCTTGAGACACTTGAGTGTCTTTGGACCGGGTAGATCCAGATGAAGGGCTTCTTCTTACATCAAGCCTATCCAACAATTTGTCGAACCCTTTCTCTAAACTCTTATCGATCCTTCGGTTCATTAGGTCGACCAACTGCTGTCTGAAACGATCCTGAGACTGAGCAAGTAGTTGGGTCACCTGCCTTGACCCTGTCGTACTAACCGCTGCCGCATTCTCTTGAGAGATTTGCTCTTGAATGGGATCTAGTCCAGAGCCCGGCACACAGAGAGCGCTGAAAAATATAGTTGTATGTGTGCACTTGCTTGTGTGCGTATGTTGCTTTAAACTGAAAAAAATTTAAATTCTATCACAAACTGTCCCGTCTTCGTTGTTTATTTTTGTTTCTAGAAATGTTTTTCGGTCTTGCTAGGATTAAAAAAAAATGTTGAATACGTAATATAGTTTATTTTTATGACTACTGAAAATTTTTCCTTCCTAACCACAAATATTTTTTCCTTGCTTTTCTCTGACTTTAGACACACAAATTATATAAAAGGGGAGAGAAAGATTCAGAAGCACGACTCATCCGTGACGCAATTGCACTCCCGTTCTGTGCGGCTCTGGTGCCACGACGACAACACCGATTCCTGTTTTTTTTAAAACCCTAGCAGGTGAGACATTGTCGACTGCTCTGGTCATCAATATACTTGATGGCCGACAGTCAAAAACATACACACGCTTCCTAGGCAGAAACACACATTTTTTTTACGCTCTTTTTGCCTTTCCAACTGTGATCCCCCAAACTGAAACCACTCTGATGGGTCAACTTCCGTCACTCTGAAGGCCGCTTCCGTTGCAACTCGGTCTGCCGTCTTCTGGCCCACCGGCGCCAATCGCACTGGAAAGGCGAAGAACATAAAACATTCATCACGTACACAGTGAGCAACATTGTCGACCGATCACGTCATCAGTCACGCTGATGACTGACAGTCAAGAACATTTTATACGTGTTTAATAGTTCTTCTCTAATTTTTAGATGGCTTTCCTTTCAGGATACCCAGATTGGTACTTCGTTACTGGATATTAATCGAGCACGGTCACCAATCCTCATTCCGATGGCGCTATTCTTTAGCCCCACAAGGACACAAGAAGCCGCCTCAGACACATCCTTCGCAGTACTCAGTCACGTAAAAAGGAAAGAGAACATACACTATTACAGGATTACAGCATTTAACATATTAATCTAAACTTATTCTAATACCTATGCTTAACCCCACTAATCCTCTTTAATTTTGCCGTGTCCTACTCCGTTTAGAGATTCGAGCGCGCTGCCTCCTCTCTGCCTCGGGGAATGACACGTCATCTCAGTGATTTTACCGACTGGAAACTGTCTAATACCGTGTCTCTTTTCTATCCCTCAGGCCATTCTGCTCTCGAGTTGCAGGACTGGAATCGAATCAAGGGATATTCGAACTTTCTATTGGGCGCCACTATTGTTATGGACCTGCCAGATGAAAAAATAATATCTTCACCCTGGTCCCGCATGTATCGATAGGGGCTAGCTGTCGAAGTCGTGAGACGGTCGTGAGTTACGATAACCCTTCCCTAGTACATGCAACAATAAACAAAAAGGTAATAGACGAACAGATGTACATCAATACCATTCGTTTGAAGGAATCCCGACACAGACGTGGATTACTTCAGGCGCCACACTACAAAACATCACTTATAACAAAACATATAACATATAACTTACTAATTTTGTACCTTAACACACTTACAGAAACGATGTCGCCGTCGCCGCTCCATTCGGACACCGGACCTCCTCTTCTGGATTATCGAGGTCGAACGGGCCCTCCCTTTCCAATGTGGCACTTTGATGAGGTATGCCACCCCATAAATATCATAATCATCTCTTATGCCCGCGTCATTTCATCCTGGAGTCGTCGTGCTCCAGTCTTCCCATTTCCCCCCGTTAAAAAAAGCACTCAGCCTTGCATTTCTTAGATATTCATTATTATTAATTATAATTGACAAACGATTTTTTTCATCCTATCCTGCCTTGGTGTATATTTGATCAGATGTCTTCATCAAGTGAAAAATTAGGATGATTCCCCTTCCTGACTCCCACCTACCTATTAGAGCTCTTTTAGGGGCGAAATCGAAGGAAAAATTATCCCTTAATTGACGGTTTTCTTTTCACCTCTTTTCTTTTTCTCTAGATCTCCTCTGTTCCACGCCACACCAAAGGACATGAACAAACTGGGATATTTTTACCGGACTATCATTTGAGTATATGTATAAGGCTTAGAAGTATAAAATAAAAATAAGGAATGAACACACGGGTAACGAAAGGACAAAATAGATATTTAAAAATCAACAAACTAATAAATAAGGCAATAAATAAATAAATAAGGAAATGAATAAATAAATAAGGGCAATAAATAAATAAATAAATAATTAAACCAGCAAGAAGAATAAATAAATAAATAAGTAAACTAACGACTAAATAAATAAATATATTAACAAATCAACATATGTATAAAAAAAAAACAAAAAAAGACTAACAATTTATTTGGTGTTTGACCAGTTCGTACGAGTTCGTCGATGACTTGGGGCTCGAAGTAGTGTGCAAAAAAAATTTAACGGGACTGAAGGAAACGGGGAGGAAGGAAACTTAGCTGCTCCCATGTGGAGCGATGGATGAAAAAAAAGAAAAACGCACGCTATCGCCCACTCTTCTACCGTCTCTTTGCAAACAACTTTAATTTATGTTGTGTTAAAATAGTACCGTATAAGAACTTTCCAGAGCAATGCACACATGTATTCTATCTGCTTATGTATTTGAACACATACATTTATATATCTCTTTTGTATTTGTATACTGCGCTTGCCCAACTGAATTACTGGCACGCGCATTATGTTAGTCTCTAATAAACTTCTGAGTTGTACGGACATGTCACTATTCTTTTTGTTCTGCCTGCGTTATTCGGGTTGTGCGTCCCCTCCCCTCTCAACAGGTTATGGGCCCAGGGCACGGTTTTGAATAGTAAAGTAATGAAGTGATATATTTAACGATTTATATCAGTAAACATTAAAGATGCGAATAAGTTACGAACTTTATTCGGGAAAAGAGACTCAAAAGCACGTTGAAGACAACATGAGTAATCTGTACCACATCGAGAAGTTGGACGAAAAGAATTATGATTCTTGGAATATACAAATGCGCAGCGTATTGGTGCATTCAGACCTGTGGGATGTAACGGCAGAACGAAAACGTCTAACTGTAACGAAAGAGAATGGGCAAGAGGCATTTGTTGCTACGCAGAACAGAAGCAAAAATCAGAATACACGCACACAGAGAAATCGTTCGCAAATTACTTGTTACAAATGCGGCCGGCAAGGGCATGCCAAGGCACAGTGAGGCAAAGAGAGAATCGATAAAAAAGAGAAAAAGTACAAATACACTGAGAAAAGTGAGAATAAGCAATGTAGCTTGATAAATGCTTTGGAAGCAGAGAATATGAAAAGAGAGAAGTGGTGCTTGGATTCTGGTGCAACGAGTCATATGTGTTGCGATAAGAGTATGTTTTCGGATTTCTCTGTACATGATGAGAAGATCAGTCTGGCAGATGCGGGGTATTTACGTGCAGAAGGCAAAGGAAAAGTCACCGTTCGGACTGGAATCTGTAAATTAACAATGAACAATGTACTTTATGTACCAGGGCTGGCAGGAAACTTTATGTCAATGGCGCGTGTTATTGAATATAACAGTGTTGTACATTTCGAAAAACATATGGCAAGGGTCATACAAAATGGTGAATGTATTTTAGAAGCAAAAAAGATTGGCAACTTGTTTGTTTTTGAAGCTGAATCGGAAAATCTGTTTGCTGCTGTTGGAGAAGATGTATCATTGTGGCACAAACGCTTTGGTCATCTTAATTATACAAGTCTGACACAAATCGCAAGTAAGGGCTTGGTACGTGGGCTTAGTGTGACAAACTTCGTGCCCAATACTCCATGTAAGACGTGCATGGTGAGTAAAATACATGTTCAGCCATTTCCCAAGATGACAGAAAGTCGGTCTAGTGAACTTTTACAATTGGTTCATAGTGATGTCTGCGGACCTTTTGGAACAAAATCACTTGGTGGTTCACGTTATTTCCTAACATTTATTGATGACAAATCTAGGCGAATTTTTGTGTACTTCCTCAAGGGCAAAGATGAGGTCTTTGGCAAGTTTTTGGAGTTCAAGAGTCTAGTGGAGAGGCAGACAGGGAAGAAGCTAAAATGTATCCGCAGTGACAATGGACGCGAATATGTGAACAAAGCATTCGATGACTACCTGAAGAAAAACGGGATATTACGCCAGTTGACCATAGCGTACACTCCACAACAGAACGGCGTTGCGGAACGAGCTAACCGCACTCTGGTGGAAATGTCTAGGTGTTTGTTGGCACAGTCTGGATTATGTGAGGCATTGTGGGCGGAAGCTATATTTACTGCTGTATATCTGAAGAACCGTTCGCCTACAAGCGCGCTGACAAACCAAACGCCAATGGAAGCGTGGACTGGTAAGAAGCCGTGTATCAATCATCTTAAAGTCTTTGGTTCTGTTGCAGTTGCGCTTTCCAAGGGTCATCAGGAAAGTAAATTCCGACCAAAAGGGAAGGAATATCGCATGGTGGGGTATTCAAGAGAAGCAAAAGGCTACCGATTATATGAGATATGGAGAAACTCGCAAAGTGATTGAACGAAGAGACGTTCTCTTTGAAGAGATCCCTTAGAGCAAACTAATTGTACGACGGTTATGTTTGATTTGCCTGGACGCTATTGCCAAAATGAGATAGCAGATGCAAATCTGGAAAAAAATGAAAGCGAGAGCGACATATCAGAGGGACAGTCTGCTGAATCTGATGCTGACGAGGAATCGTTTCATAGTGCATAGATGAGAGCCAAATGCGGGTAGGACCTGGCAGACCACGAGTGATCAGAACGGGTAAGCCTGGACGGCCGAGGAAACAGTATTATATACTTGGTTCGATTGTCGCTAGTGGAGTGCCAATTCCATCGACCTACGAGGGCCATAAGTGGACCATATGCATCGCAGTGGCGAGAGGCAATGGACAAAGAGTTTGGAGCTCTGGTACAAAACCAAACTTGGGAGCTGATGGATCTAACAAACAAACAACGAACAATAGGCTGCAAATGGGTTTTTAGTCTGAAAAAGGATGCGCAGGGAGACATCGAACGTTTTAAGGCGCGATTGGTTGCTAAAGGATGTTCGCAGCAGTTCGGTGTAAACTACACCGATACATATGCACCTGTATGCCGATTAGAGAGCGTAAGGTTTGTTTTGGCGATGGCAGCAGAGTTGGATCTTTATTTACATCAAATGGACGTATGCACGGCATACCTCAATAGCGACCTGGAGGACACGGTGTATATGAGGCAACCCATGGGGTACATTGACAAAAATCGTCCAGAGGCCGCATTACATTTGAAGAAGGCAATCTACGGTTTGAAACAATCAGGAAGGACATGGAGTTCTAAGCTGGACGCTGTATTACTAGATTTGGGTTTTAAACCATGTAGTAGTGAGCCGTGTTTATACCAAAAACATGGTGAAGAAGACTTATCACTAATTCTTGTTTATGTTGATGATCTCCTTATAGCTTGTCGTTCGAAACAGAAGATGGATGCCATCAAAGCAGCTATATCAAACGCGTTCAATTGCACAGACAAAGGTGCAACTGAGCTATTCCTGGGTATGGAGATTCATCGAGACGGAGAGCTTGGGCCTATTACTATAGGCCATTCTCAATATATCAACGATATGTTGATTCGATATGGTATCAAAAACTGCAGACCGGCGGCTACTCCTCTTGACGCAGGGCACCAAGTGGCATGCGACAATAAGCAGTGCAAGAGGGTTGACATAGGGTCGTACCAGACTCAAATTGGCGAACTGATGTGGCTGGCCCTAACCACCAGACCGGATATATTGCATTCAGTTGAAAGTTGGCTCGTCTTGCGACGCTTAATCATTGAACTTGGATGTGGAGATGCCGAGACCCCAACAGTTGTATATGGAGATAACCTGAGTACCCAACAGTTGGCGAAGAATCCAGTTCATCATTCTAGGACAAAACATATAGATATACGATATCATTTTGTACGACAAACTGTATCTTTAGGTTTTGTTGAGTTGAAGTACGTTTCGACTGATTTAATGATAGCGGATATATTAACTAAGAATTTGCCAAAGAAAAAGCATAATGATTTGTGAATATGTTAAATTTGAATTAACTTCGTAGGACATGGTTGCATTGAGGAAGGGTGTTAAAATAGTACCATATAAGAACTTTCCAGAGCAATGCACACATGTATTCTATCTGCTTATGTATTTGAACACATACATTTATATATCTCTTTTGTATTTGTATACTGCGCTTGCCCAACTGAATTACTGGCACGCGCATTATGTTAGTCTCTAATAAACTTCTGAGTTGTACGGACGTGTCACTATTCTTTTTGTTCTGCCTGGACGCACTTTGTAGCGCTACCGGTCCAACCGCATTCAGGGTCTAGCTTGTCGCGCTAGGCGGTGTCGGTGCTGGTCTTTGCACAGGCTGATGGGGCACCGGTGCTGGTTTATCAGCTCTCTTTAGCTCCGGGGCTTAGCTTGTCGCGCTAGACGGTGCCGGTGCTGGTCTTCGCACAGGCTGTTGGGGCGCCGATGCTGATCGTCTTGACACAGGTGTACTCGCAATATTTCGAATATAATGGTCCAGTCCAGTCCGCCGGGCACGTCTTCTCTGGTGTGGTCTGGATTGTCTTCTTGCGTTCTAGTTTTTGGAAACCGTATGTATGAATTACTTTTATATTTTTAGGCGTAATTTCTGTAGAGGTTGACCCTTTATGCTTTAATTTTTGCTGAATCAACTCGATGTTGTCTAGTTCAAATTGTAATTTATTGCCCTTTGCCCAACTAATTGTTGGGTTGGTGGCAAACAGAAGCTTAAGGAGTTCGGCTTTCCTTTGTTTTCGTCGATTCACGCCACCGGGTGAACAGCAGTGAGCGGCGAAGAGCAGTGCGGAGTGAGGAGGGTTTTTTGATCCTCGGCATCTACGGTCACACCAGGAGGAGTGACTTGATTTTGCTGATGGGCATCGCCATTTTATTCCAGTACGAGTTTTTCACCCGAACACCCGTTCTTTTCCTTCAGATTTTGCTATCTCGAATTTGTATATTTTAACCCGAAACATTTCGTGTGTGTCGGGCTACCTGTAAATATTTAATAATAAAGCATAAGTTTTTTTAACCGAAGTTATCGCGCGTTATTAATCCATCACTTGCTCACCACTCGAAGAAATTGGCACCCGCCAACTACTTGTATTTGATTTGAATCCTTCCGCCCCTCCACGAACATTGCTCCTTCGAGACGGATATCCTTCCGCTCCTCCAACTTGCATCGGCGGAATTCCTGATAACTACAAAATTTCATTATGTTTCATATCATATAAACATATAATTCATTGGCACATTTACCACAGACAAAAAAAAAAATTTTAAATAGCAATTCACGTATCCACCGCGATTTCTTGTGTGTTCAAATTGGTTCAAATGCAAAATTAATTTCCTCACGCGCGTGTTTTCGCAAACCGGTGCACTTGCTTACATACATACCTACATACATACATCGTCATCTATTGATGCAGGCACATATGTATGTACATATTCATATATTTTTGTTTAGAGTGCGGACGCGTTTTCGTCTCCGCTCCCAAGTATTCGTCTATATTGTGTTCTACCTGTGAGTAAAAGACTCGAGTTGGTAGTGCAAGTGCCCGCGCCAAGTGTCTACTTGCCAGAATCCAAATCTTGTCCGGCGGTCGTCGTATACCCGGTGACCGAGGCCTGCTGTGTCCATCGGTCCATGAGCCTGCGCTTTCCTTGGGTGACCAGGGGGGTGGGAGGTACTCTGCCCCGTCCCGTTACTTGTGGATGTGTCGGTGTTGGTGTGTGTCGGGTTTGCCATTCCTATCGGTTCCCGCTTTTGTACCTCTTTGCCCACACAAATTCGTTCCTGCGGGATAGAATCATCAGCTGATACCAGGTTTGCCAGATCAGTAGTTAACTAGCCGTTAACAGCGCCCGCTGCGCTAACAGCACCCCCTTTACCACACGATCGGCCGCTGTTAACTGTGCACTCTGTAACCTGTGCACTCTGTAAACTGTGCACTCTGTAAACTGTTAACAGTTGGGCACTTTCGCTTCTGCATTGCACGTAATCCGATACTCGAACCCGCTCGTAACATAGCTGAGTTCTAGCACCAAGCTACACATTTGCTCGGTGGCGTTGTACGAGTCGCGCAAGTCGCTGGCGCATTGGCCGCTGGTTCAACTCCGCGCTGGGGATTCTTGAATTTCTTGCATTATTTGTAATTTGAATAAAAATATAATATAATAAATACAACAAAACAAATTATATATAGCTATCTATTCAATTGTCACCCACTATACTATACTATACACATATATATATATTTTTTTTTGTTGCTTGCTGTTGACGGCACCGGTAGGTCAAGGCTCAAATCTGCTGGAAGCATCTGGAAATCAAATATATTTTTCTCCTTTTGCTTGTTTTTTCTCTTATTTATTTTACTTTTTTTTTTAAATAAATAAAGATCTAGGAAGAAGTTCCCGAGTCGGAGCGGTATAACTCCCATCGCTAGGCAGGGGGAAATACTTGTCCGCCGAGGGAATGCCAGTACAGCGGACACCTCCGCCAACAGGGCAAGCGCCAGAACAGCAGGCTGCCTCAAGTCTCGTGGCTCAAAATGCGGCGCTGTCGGCGGCGACTTGTCAAGACGCGACCCCGAAGCGATCTAGAGACTCCCCAGCGTATAGTCCTAATAGCGGCGGTAACGTACCCCCAAAAAAATCGAAGGTACAGCCAAAGGTCAAGGCACTGGACGAAATGAGTATCCTCCTGGACTCAATTGCTGTCCACTACTCTAAGGAGAAATATGCTAGCGGCAAAATAAACCGCAGCATCACAAACACCTTTAGGGAAAAGGTCGCCAGACTGCAAGAACTAGTCGTGGTTGTCAGCGCGATGTTCCACGGTCGAGAACTCCCTGCCACAACAGAGCCGAAGTGCGTAACCTGTAGTAGACCGCCTCCAAAGCGCGTGAGTCGCTACCAGCAAACGGAAGAGGCAGTCCCTCCACTTAAACAGGACAAGCCGACGCAAGTGTCACCCAGAGTAAGGGACATCAAAGAGGCGAAAAAGAAGTCTGCACAGCAGCCTGCTGATAAGCGAGAGGAGCAACCCCATGACCCTGCCCAGAAGGACAACAGTACGTGGCAGCGGGTCGGTGCGTCATCGCGGGCTCCCGTCAAAAATCTGGGGTACCTCGCAGAGTCAAGCCGGAAGCTCTCTTGGTGCAGCCAGCATCGGGCTGCAGCTACAGCGAGGTCTTGGCAATGGTAACGAGGCGTAGTGATGATAAACTCAATCGCGTATGTGAGCAAGTCGTTAAGGTTCGACGTACCGTCAAAGACGGGTTGCTGCTCGAGCTAAAGGGGCCCCCTGAGGACAAGCAGTTGCTGAAGGACGAGCTGAAGCACGTCCTAGTGGATTCAGCCGGAGTACGTGTCCTTGCTCCAACCAAACACTCAATCATCCGCGAACAAGATGAATTGACTGAGCCTCGCGACCTTATTGCCGCATTGGCAAATTAAGCAAGTGTCGACGAGGACTGCTGCACTGTCAGGAGTCTACGCCGCGGGCTCTCCGGGTCCAAAGTCGCAGTCATCAGTGCAGCTGAGACGGTAATGAAGAAGATACTGGCATTAGGCAAAGTCCGTGTTGGTTGGTCCTCTTGCCGTATAAAGGAGCTGGACGAGCTGCCTAAGCGTTGCTACCGCTGCCTCAGGGCTGGGCATATATCGGCGAAGTGCCCCAGCGAAGTGGATAGGTCCAACTGCTGCCTGAGGTGTGGAGCGGAAGGACACAAAGCCGTGAGCTGTGGATTAAAAGACCCCACCTGCTTCCTGTGCCAAGAGGAGGGCCTTCAGCCTACGAACCACTTTGCGGGCAGTCATCGGTGGCCCCTTAATGGAACAAAGAGGCAACCACGGGCCCATCAATGATACGCCTAAACTTCATCCAAGTGCACCTTAATCACTGTGCCGTCGCGCAGGATCTCCTCCATCAGACGGTTCGGGAAGGCGGCTACGACTTGGCCCTAGTCAGTGAGCCGTATAGATCGGAGAGGAACGCCGACTGGGTATCCGACATCATCGGAAAGGCTGCTATTTGGTCCTGTGGGACTAGCAGGCTCCCAATTGAGGAAGTCGCCCAGATGGAGGGCTTCGTCCGGGCCAAAATTGGAGGGTACTGGGTCTATAGCTGTTACCTGCCTCCCAGCTACACCCTAGAGAGGTTTGGATGTACCATCGACGCCATTTCTGTCGACGCTAGGGGCCGCCAAGGTGTCATCAATGGCGGCGACTTTAATGGCTGGGCAATTGAGTGGGGCAGTACTCGCTCCGACGCACGGGGCCGCCTTTTGCTCGAGTGTTTCTGCAATCTCAGTGTCTCGCTGCTCAACTCCGGCACAAGATTCACTTTCAGTAGAGCCGGTGCAGGATCCATTGTCGACCTTACGTTCGCCAGTGACTCCATAGCGTCACAGTCGAATTGGGAACTTGAGCGTCACTACACCGGTAGCGACCACGAGGCCATTGCCTTCACCGTTGGGACAACCATGCCACGAGCTGAGCGAACGCCTCCCACCGGGAAAAGCTACAAGATTAATTCCCTAAACTTGTACACGTTTAGTAGAGTGCTGGAGAGTTTACGTGATGTACGCCTAGGAGATGCAGACACGGTAGCGCACTCTTTCATGTCGACATTGGAGAGGGCCTGTGATGAGAGTATGTCCCAGCGCAAGGCATACAGAAGACACCACAAACCAGCCTGTTGGTGGAATGACAGTATCGCCGATTTTCGCCGCAGATGCTTCCGCGCGAGGCGCATGTACCAGCGTGCTAGAGGGACGCTAGCCTTCTCAGACCTATATCTGGAATACAAGCAGTACAGCAAGGCTCTCAAAAAGGCGATCAAAGACAACAAACGCGAGTGCTTCCTGGCCCTATGCGACTCCGCAGAGCAGGACCAATGGGGAAAGGCGTACCAGACTGTCGTGAAGCGCTTGCATATAGACAAGACTCCGGCACCAAAGAACGCCCAGACCGTTCGGGGCATAGTAGATACCCTCTTCCCTCAAATCGTGGACGAATTGTCTGTCCTGCATCCCCCGCTTCACCCACAAATAGAGGAATGCACAGTGGACGAGGTACTCGACATAGTCCGGAATCTTAAACCAGCGAAGGCTCCGGGCCCCGACGGAATCACCAACCAAATACTCAAGATCACAGTGTCGTTACAGGCTGAGTCCTTTGTGGACTTGTACAACAGTTGCATGAGGGAAGGTGCGTTCCCATCCAGATGGAAAAAGCAGAACCTAGTTTTGATTACGAAGCCAGGGAAAACTTCGCTCGACGCGTCTTCGTTCAGGCCGATCTGCCTCCTGGACTCGACAGGTAAAGTTCTAAAATCCCTAATTTGCGCAAGGCTTACCTCAGCCATCCAAGCCAACGCAGGACTTGCGGAGCAGCAGTTCGGTTTCCGGAAGGCTAGGTCCACAACTGATGCCATTGCACTCTGTAAACTGTGCACTCTGTAAACTGTGCACTCTGTAAACTGCTAACAGTTGTGCACTTTCGCTTCTGCATTGCACGTAATCCGATACTCGAACCCGCTCGTAACATAGCTGAGTTCTAGCACCAAGCTACACATTTGCTCGGTGGCGTTGTACGAGTCGCGCAAGTCGCTGGCGCATGGGCCGCTGGTTCAACTCCGCGCTGGGGATTCTTGAATTTCTTGCATTATTTGTAATTTGAATAAAAATATAATATAATAAATACAACAAAACAAATTATATATAGCTAGCTATTCAATTGTCACCCACTATACTATACTATACACATATATATATATTTTTTTTTGTTGCTTGCTGTTGACGGCACCGGTAGGTCAAGGCTCAAATCTGCTGGAACCATCTGGAAATCAAATATATTTTTCTCCTTTTGCTTGTTTTTTCTCTTATTTATTTTACTTTTTTTTTTAAATAAATAAAGATCTAGGAAGAAGTTCCCGAGTCAGAGCGGTATAACTCCCATCGCTAGGCTGGGGGAAATACTTGTCCGCCGAGGGAATGCCAGTACAGCGGACGCCTCCGCCAACAGGGCAAGCGCCAAAACAGCAGGCTGCCTCAAGTCTCGTGGCTCAAAATGCGGCGCTGTCGGCGGCGACTTGTCAAGACGCGACCCCGAAGCGATCTAGAGACTCCCCAGCGCATAGTCCTAATAGCGGCGGTAACGTACCCCCAAAAAAATCGAAGGTACAGCCAAAGGTCAAGGCACTGGACGAAATGAGTATCCTCCTGGACTCAATTGCTGTCCACTACTCTAAGGAGAAATATGCTAGCGGCAAAATAAACCGCAGCATCACAAACACCTTTAGGGAAAAGGTCGCCAGACTGCAAGAACTAGTCGTGGTTGTCAGCGCGATGTTCCACGGTCGAGAACTCCCTGCCACAACAGAGCCGAAGTGCGTAACCTGTAGTAGACCGCCTCCAAAGCGCGTGAGTCGCTACCAGCAAACGGAAGAGGCAGTCCCTCCACTTAAACAGGACAAGCCGACGCAAGTGTCACCCAGAGTAAGGGACATCAAAGAGGCGAAAAAGAAGTCTGCACAGCAGCCTGCTGATAAGCGAGAGGAGCAACCCCATGACCCTGCCCAGAAGGACAACAGTACGTGGCAGCGGGTCGGTGCGTCATCGCGGGCTCCCGTCAAAAATCTGGGGTACCTCGCAGAGTCAAGCCGGAAGCTCTCTTGGTGCAGCCAGCATCGGGCTGCAGCTACAGCGAGGTCTTGGCAATGGTAACGAGGCGTAGTGATGATAAACTCAATCGCGTATGTGAGCAAGTCGTTAAGGTTCGACGTACCGTCAAAGACGGGTTGCTGCTCGAGCTAAAGGGGGCCCCTGAGGACAAGCAGTTGCTGAAGGACGAGCTGAAGCACGTCCTAGTGGATTCAGCCGGAGTACGTGTCCTCGCTCCAACCAAACACGCAATCATCCGCGAACAAGATGAATTGACTGAGCCTCGCGACCTTATTGCCGCATTGGCAAATTAAGCAAGTGTCGACGAGGACTGCTGCACTGTCAGGAGTCTACGCTGCGGGCTCTCCGGGTCCAAAGTCGCAGTCATCAGTGCAGCTGAGACGGTAATGAAGAAGATACTGGCATTAGGCAAAGTCCGTGTTGGTTGGTCCTCTTGCCGTATAAAGGAGCTGGACGAGCTGCCTAAGCGTTGCTACCGCTGCCTCAGGGCTGGGCATATATCGGCGAAGTGCCCCAGCGAAGTGGATAGGTCCAACTGCTGCCTGAGGTGTGGAGCGGAAGGACACAAAGCCGTGAGCTGTGGATTAAAAGACCCCACCTGCTTCCTGTGCCAAGAGGAGGGCCTTCAGCCTACGAACCACTTTGCGGGCAGTCATCGGTGGCCCCTTAATGGAACAAAGAGGCAACCACGGGCCCATCAATGATACGCCTAAACTTCATCCAAGTGCACCTTAATCACTGTGCCGTCGCGCAGGATCTCCTCCATCAGACGGTTCGGGAAGGCGGCTACGACTTGGCCCTAGTCAGTGAGCCGTATAGATCGGAGAGGAACGCCGACTGGGTATCCGACATCATCGGAAAGGCTGCTATTTGGTCCTGTGGGACTAGCAGGCTCCCAATTGAGGAAGTCGCCCAGATGGAGGGCTTCGTCCGGGCCAAAATTGGAGGGTACTGGGTCTATAGCTGTTACCTGCCTCCCAGCTACACCCTAGAGAGGTTTGGATGTACCATCGACGCCATTTCTGTCGACGCTAGGGGCCGCCAAGGTGTCATCATTGGCGGCGACTTTAATGGCTGGGCAATTGAGTGGGGCAGTACTCGCTCCGACGCACGGGGCCGCCTTTTGCTCGAGTGTTTCTGCAATCTCAGTGTCTCGCTGCTCAACTCCGGCACAAGATTCACTTTCAGTAGAGCCGGTGCAGGATCCATTGTCGACCTTACGTTCGCCAGTGACTCCATAGCGTCACAGTCGAATTGGGAACTTGAGCGTCACTACACCGGTAGCGACCACGAGGCCATTGCCTTCACCGTTGGGACAACCATGCCACGAGCTGAGCGAACGCCTCCCACCGGGAAAAGCTACAAGATTAATTCCCTAAACTTGTACACGTTTAGTAGAGTGCTGGAGAGTTTACGTGATGTACGCCTAGGAGATGCAGACACGGTAGCGAACTCTTTCATGTCGACATTGAAGAGGGCCTGTGATGAGAGTATGTCCCAGCGCAAGGCATACAGAAGAATGACTTTCGCCGCAGATGCTTCCGCGCGAGGCGCATGTACCAGCGTGCTAGAGGGACGCTAGCCTTCTCAGACCTATATCTGGAATACAAGCAGTGCAGCAAGGCTCTCAAAAAGGCGATCAAAGACAACAAACGCGAGTGCTTCCTGGCTCTATGCGACTCCGCAGAGCAGGACCCATGGGGAAAGGCGTACCAGACTGTCGTGAAGCGCTTGCATATAGACAAGACTCCGGCACCAAAGAACGCCCAGACCGTTCGGGGCATAGTAGATACCCTCTTCCCTCAAATCGTGGACGAATTGTCTGTCCTGCATCTCCCGCTTCACCCACATATAGAGGAATGCACAGTGGACGAGGTTCACGACGTAGTCCGGAATCTTAAACCAGCGAAGGCTCCGGGCCCCGACGGAATCACCAACCAAATAGTCAAGATCGCGGTGTCGTTACAGTCTGAGTCCTTTGTGGACTTGTACAACAGTTGCATGAGGGAAGGTGCGTTCCCATCCAGATGGAAAAAGCAGAGCCTAGTTTTGCTTACGAAGCCAGGGAAAATTTCGCTCGGCAGGTAAAGTTCTAGAGTCCCTAATTTGCGCAAGGCTTAGCTCAGCCATCCAAGCCAACGGAGGACTTGCGGAGCAGCAGTTCGGTTTCCGGAAGGCTAGGTCCACAACTGATGCAATTGCACGCGTGGTTAACATTGCGGCGGACGCGATCGCCGGTGCTAGATGGAAAGGGGGGTTGAAAGAGTATTGTCTGGTAACCACCCTAGACATAAGAAACCCCTTCAACTCGGGCAGATGGAGCCGTATCCTAGTCGCATTAGCCGATTTCGGAGTCCCAGACTACCTCCTTAGTTGTCTGCGACAATCTGCTACACCACAAATGATGGCCCAGTAGTGCGGACAGTGTCTGGAGGAGTGCCCCACGGCTCGGTGCTGGGACCTTTACTTTGGAATACAATGTACAACTGAGTCTTACGCCTGCAGTTTCCGACTGGCACCCACATCACAGGGTTCGCGAATGACATAGTCCTTGCCGTGGTCGCTAAGACCGTCAAGGAAGTGGAGGAACGCTCGAATGCCTCCATTAGAAGCGTCGAGCAGTGGATGCAGGCCGCCGGCCTCCAGTTGGCAGCTCACAAGACGGAGGCAGTGCTTATCAGCAGCAGGAAGACCGTGGAATCCGCAAAAGTACGGGTGGGCAACGCTGTGATAGAATCCAAGAGGGCTATTAAATATCTCGGCATTCTACTGGACAGAAGGCTCAGTTTTAGGGAACATCTGCAACATGCTGGAGAAAAAGCAGCCAAATCCGCACACGCTTTATCGCGCATCCTCTTAAACACGCGCGGCCCAAGGCAGGGACGACGGCTACTGCTCTCGACCGTCACCACATCGACGGCGCTTTACGCAGTACCAGCGTGGATCGACGGCATGAAAGTGAAAAGCTACCGACGAGGACTCGAAGCAACCCACCGGCTAAGCGCGATAAGAGTCTGCAGTGCATTCCGCACGATCTCGGATGATGCGGCGCTCGTTATCGCAGGAATGATGCCGATCGAAGATCAGGCAGCGATCATCGAGGCTAAGGCCAGACGAGGTAGCTCAGTTGGACCGGGAGTAACACGCAGCCTAGCGCGGCAACAAACTATACGGAGGTGGCAAGAGCGCTGGGACACCTCGACCAAGGGAAGGTGGACGCACACGCTCATCCCTGACATTAGCGCGTGGGTTCTGCGTAAACACGGCGAGGTAAACCATTACCTGACTCAACTGCTGAGTGGTCATGGCTGCTTCAGGATGTATCTGAAGAGATTCGGCCACGAAACTTCGGACGAATGCACCTGGTGCGGCAGCGGAATACCCGAAGACGCCGAGCATGTTTTGCTGCATTGCCCCAGGTTTGAAGCGGCGAGAATTTCCATGGAGTGTGCAATGGGGCATCGCGCAACACTGGAAAATTTGACCAGGCTGATGGTCGCTGACCCCCGAGCCTGGGATGCCGTCAGTATTTTCGCGTTGGTTGTGGTGAAGGAGCTCAGGAGGCTCGAGCGTAAGAGGCACGAGGAATGATCGCCCAGGGCCCTGCGAAGCAGTACCCAAAAGTAGTCCCGTTTGACCCTGTATTTGTATCCACCTCCCCACCTCTAACCTCACGAGTGTATTGTACTGTTCTTTCCTTGATTTGTGACGCTAAAATTTATTGTTCATTATATCCTGTTTATATATGTTACGTTAATAAGTTGTTATATATGAGTAATAAATGGAAATAAAAAAAAAAAAAAAAACATATCCACAACACATAATCCATTTCGGCGTCGCACATTGATTTAACAAAAAAGGGAGGGGAAAGGAACCCACCACCCAATTAAATAACAATTACTTACGTTTTTTTGTGAACAACGCGCGTGCATACGTACATACATACCTACCTGCGCACTTACGCATGTATGTACGTACATACATAAATCCAAGCATTCGTCCATCTGCACCGATCGTTTGTTTTGTTTTGATTTCGCGCACAACACTCGCGGTGTGTAAAAAACGTGCGTTTTGTTTCCTTTTTTTTCTCGCACAACCACAAACAAAAAAAAATTTATTAACGTAATTAAACAACAAACCCAAATTTATAAACAGCGGCCGACAGCTGTTTTCGGAGTAGTGGTGACACGTGAGTCGAGTCGTGATATCGATAGTCGGCTCAAGCGCGCCAAATTCAAACCACATTTTTTTCCGATTCCTTTTCGCCTAATTATATATCCGCCCATATTTATAAATAAATACATATATATTTTTTCCAGCACTATCGTGCCCATATTTATAAATCCATCCATATTTATAAATTATATATATAATTTTTCCGGCCAGTATTTTGAGCGCATATATATATCCGTCCATATTTATAAATTACATATATAATTTTTCCGGCCAGTAATTTGCGCACATATATATATCCGCCCATATTAACAAATAAATACATATATATTTTTTCCAGCACTATCGGGCCCATATTTATATATCCGTCCATATTTATAAATTATATATGTGGGGTTTTATTTAACGATATAATTATAGTCTAGGGGGTTTACATGAAAATACGACTTTATAGAGATTACACTATGTGAAATGACAATCGACGTTTGGCTCGACTCGACTTTGGCGTCCGTCTATGACGCTTCGACTTTTCGCGCCCGACTTTAAATGTTCGACTTTTCACACGACTTATAGCACCCGTCTCTGGTACTCGACTTGACCTTGCATCCGACTATGACGCAAGACCTCAAAAAACGTCCGTCTTGTTTGACGCGCAAAAACCATCTCTCTCGTCGTCATCTCTCATTCGTTTGTCATCCCTCTTGATCGTCTTTTCTTACACGCTCACGTTCTCTCTTGATCGTCGTTTCGTCTCTTGTGTACAGTGGGATTGATACACTTCGCCAATGCACATCCCACATTCGGCCATTCTGATTACGCATTCGACCCGAATGCTGGGTCATCTTCTTCATCGTCTTGGTTTGGGCTCCAGGGCTTCATGTACTCTGCACATGTGGACGTCACTTTAGGCCCTTCGCACTTGCCTACTTTTTCGACATCGTATGCGTTGTTGTGCTTCACCTTCTTAACTTGGTAGGGTCCAAAATATTTTGGTTTTAGTTTGAGACCACTGCCAAATTGCGTCCTCTTAATTACGACCAGGTCGCCAACACTATAAGATCGAGCTTGCTTACGACGTAGGTTGTAGTACTTCTTGTTTTCGTCTTGGATCTTGGAGATGTGTGCCTTCGCCTTGGCACGGAGCTCGCTTCTTTCGTCTGTAAATATTGCCTTCGTCTCTTGGTTGATAAGATCTCTCAGTTTATAATCATCGTTGGTCCTCATCTTTACACCAGTTAGTAACTCAAATGGAGAAGTGCCAATACTTCTGGTGTACGTCGAATTGATAGCCTGCTGAACTTTGCTAACATGTCGATACCACTTCGTCGGATCATCAACGCTCAACTTCGACAGAACAGGAATGATGATCGCATTTAACTGCTCGACTTGGCCGTTACCCTCGTTGTCGCAGTACTTCAGAAAATCTTGGGATGTAAAGGCGGAACCCCGATCCGAGATAATAAACGTAAGGTTGCCAAAAATCGTGCTTTGCATCGTCAGCTTCGTAATAACTTCATTGCTAGTCGTCGATTTGGTTGGGTATAACCAGCAGAACTTCGTAAATGCATCTATGACTGCCAGAATATGCTTATAGTCTTTGTGAGTAGACTCGAGAGGACCTAGAAAATCAATATGGTAAGTTAAAAGTGGAATATCATCTTTCTGAAGCGGATGCAACAAGCCTTCTTGCTTGCCAACTTTACGGCTACTGATAATACAAGGAATACAGCATTCGATATATTTTTGGATTTTTTCCTCGAGATGCGATATAAAGTATTCTCTGCAAATCAAGTCTTTCGTCTTCTTTGCCCCGAAATGTCCTTTGTTATGTGCCTGACCAATAATCTGTTCTGCATCGCGTTTGGGACAACAATTAAATCAACGTCATTGACTAATTTGTACAGGATATCGGCTTTCAGAAAATAATCATCATAAGTTTTCGAATTGTCTTTCAGAACTTCTATGATGGCTCTTATTTTCTCATCTTGTGACTGTGCCTTCTTTATGCCAACGCTGATTCCATAGTCATTAATTTGCATAATTGGATATCTGCTGAGGGCGTCGACATGTCTCATACGGGTACCTGAACGGTGTAAAACGTCAAAATCGTATTCTTGAAGAAAAAGTACCCAACGAGCTACCCTGGTACAAAGGCTCTTCTTCTCCAGCGTCTTTGTAAATGCGTCGCAATCCGTGATTACCTTAAAATGCATGCCCAAAAGATAAACTCTAAACTTTTCTAACTCTGTTATGACTGCGAGAATCTCTAATTCGTAGCTGCTATATTTTCGCTGTGCGTCTGTGGTTTTTCGACTCATGTAGTATACGGGATGGAGTTCACCGTCGTCTGGACATCTTTGTAGTAAAACTGCTCCAAAGCCTTCAATGGACGCATCAGTATGGACTTCAGATTGGTACGACTGGTTGTAGATACTTAAGACTGGATTTTCTGTTAGTAACTTCTTCAAGATCTGAACTGCATTTTCTTCTTCAGGGCCACAGACAAATTTTGGTGCATTCTTGGTCAATTCGTTCAGAGGCTTCGCTATACACGCATAGTTTGGAATAAACTTTCTAAAATAACCCGTCAAATCTAAGAAACTTTGAACTTGCTTTACGGTTTGAGGCATTTTAAACTTTGCAACAGCCTCAATTTTATCTGGAGATGGATATATCTTCTTATTCTCGACAATGTGCCCCAAAAATTGTATTCTTTTCTTTAAAAAATGACACTTTTTCAGGTTTAACTCTAAACCATACTCTTCGCAGGTTACGATTACCTCTTTTAGATTGTTAACAGCTTCCTCTTCATCTCTGGCCAAGATGATAACATCACCAACGTATGGCAGCGCAATGCCTCTCTTGGTAAATGCCGAAATATTGCATTTACATGTCTTTGGAATACTCCAGGTGAATTAGTAAATCCAAACGGAACCCTCCTGAATTGGTACTGACCACAGTGGGTCACAAACGACGTATACTTTCGACTAGATTCTGCAACTGCCACATGAAAGAATCCGTTCTTCAAATCAATCGTACTAAAAATCGTAGCGTCTTGCAAACGATCCAACTGATCCTCGATGAGCGGCAATGGATAATGGTCACGCACACATACCTTGTTTATTTTACGAAAATCGACACATAGCCGGTAGGAATCGTCATGCTTCTTCACAAGTACCACCGAAACTTGTGTATTCGGACGTTGACTCTTCAATTATGCCTTCAGCCAACCATTCTTCGACTTTCTCGTTCACGAACTCTGCCTTTTTAAATGCAAGTCTACGGGGTCGCGCAAATATCGGACTGTCATCGTTTAAAATTATTCGCATTTCTACATTGGTTGTCTTTATTGCTACCGGTTGATAATTAGATATCAAATCGAATACCTCTTTTTTAGCACTTGTGCTTGCACATTCGTCTATATTAAGTTCATCTTTATTATTCGCGACATCAATTTTTACAATTTTTATTTCATCACTTTCTTTTTCGAACTTTTCTACTCTTACACCATTTCGACTAAATATAATGTCAGCTTGCAAACATAATTCCTCGCCTATGATCATTTCGACATCTAACAATCTAATCGGAACTACATGAAAATCTAACACGAACGATTTGTCGTCAATCAAAATGGAATTCACAAAGTGTCCAATTGGGTTTATATTATTTGATTCTCCGCCACCGAATCCAAAGAAACCCGTCAAAGCTACTCAACTCGGGTTGTTTCAAACGTTTATATAAATGATACAAAATTTACTTCCGGTGTCGAACAATGCTTTACACTCAATATTGTCAATTTTAATAACTTTACAGGTTATTTCTTCTTTCGACTTAAAACTTCTTGTGTTTGGTTCAAATTTACCGTTCATTTCTCTTTTATTACAATTTTTAGCTATATGACCAAATTCATTACATTTGTAGTACTTTCTACCTTTCTCTTTATCATCACAATCTTTTGAGTAATGTCCTTTATCTCCACAGTTGTAACACACAACATCGTCTTTATTATTAGTTTTCATCATTTTGTTTTTCACTCTTGCACTGTTCTCATTGTTTTTGTATTTACCATTGCCTTTCTTACTTTCTTTTTCACTCATTATTTTATACTGCTTTAATTTCTCTTTAAACTCAATCAAATTTTTCGCACGATATAAAATCGACTTATTCTCCCTTTTTTCATCAATTAAATATTCTATTAATGAATCGCCTTTAATTTGTCCACGTGAAGCTACATCTTTCATTCTGTAAAAATACTCATAAACGCACTCATTGTTTTTACGCTTCATTTTCCTCAGTTGCTCATGTATGTCTTTACTACTCACGCACAATTTGAATTCACTCAAAAGTGCTTTTTCGAGAGAGTTCCATGAATTTATTCCTCTCTCACTCAAGACAAACAGTTTCGCGATACCTATTAACGCCTTCTTCGCGAACAGAAACTTCTGGAAATCGTTCCAACACATCAACGTTACTTGCTCATTGAATTCGTTAATCCAAACTTCTACTGCAATAGTGTTAGTGCCGTTAAAAATACGAATGTTCTCTTCCATGTCGCGAAAACTAATGGCAAAACGCGGCGTCATCATTCTATTTCTCTCTTCGTTTATTCTTCTGTACTCATCGTTGTTGTTCTCGCTTGCTCTCTCGTGCGGTATGTTCCTCAAATTATTCTCTGTTGCTACGTTCCTGTAGCTACCGACTCATGATCTGTCTCGTCGTCTAATTCGTATTCGTCTTGTGATGCCAACAAATTGTTCAGCTTCAAATTCGTGAAAATATGCAATGCAAGGTCGTCGACACTGTACTTGATTCCCAATACATTGCAAATCGAAACAAGATCACCGTTCGTCAAATTTCGTCGTACATATTCCGCTTTTTCTTTGTATTTTGCGTTTGCTTCATCGTAATCGAAACCAGAAAATTCTCGAATTCTTTTGCGGTTATTTCTATCTCCCTCGCTCTCATAGATAAATTTATGCAATGCTCTGATAGTGTCTACTTTACCCGTTTTCAGAGTACCACTTATTAAATCATTCAGACATGACATAGTTAATGTTTTAACTTCACCACTAGCAGAGCAGGACCGACTTAATACGACACGATTGTTAAAGAAAAAAAATCACTTTTTTTTTTCACTCTTCTCCCACACGAACGCACAAAAAATGTATGTGAGGTGTTCTCTTGTATCCCGCACTTTTTTTATCACGACAAAATATGTGGGGAAAACTCTTTGTAACCGGATGAGCGCCACTCTTACTCGAATCTTTCCCGGTCGAGCACCCAAAATATGTGGGGTTTTATTTAACGATATAATTATAGTCTAGGGGGTTTACATGAAAATACGACTTTATAGAGATTACACTATGTGAAATGACAATCGACGTTTGGCTCGACTCAACTTTGGCGTCCGTCTATGACGCTTCGACTTTTCGCGCTCGACTTTAAATGTTCGACTTTTCACACGACTTATAGCACCCGTCTCTGGTACTCGACTTGACCTTGCATCCGACTATGACGCAAGACCTCAAAAAACGTCCGTCTTGTTTGACGCGCAAAAACCATCTCTCTCGTCGTCATCTCTCATTCGTTTGTCATCCCTCTTGATCGTCTTTTCTTACACGCTCACGTTCTCTCTTGATCGTCGTCTCGTCTCTTGTGTACAGTGGGATTGATACACTTCGCCAATGCACATCCCACATTCGGCCATTCTGATTACGCATTCGACCCGAATGCTGGGTCATCTTCTTCATCGTCTCGGTTTGGGCTCCAGGGCTTCATGTACTCTGCACATGTGGACGTCACTTTAGGCCCTTCGCACTTGCCTACTTTTTCGACATCGTATGCGTTGTTGTGCTTCTTAACTTGGTAGGGTCCTAAATATTTTGGTTTTAGTTTGAGACCACTGCCAAATTGCGTCCTCTTAATTACGACCAGGTCGCCAACACTATAAGATCGAGCTTGCTTACGACGTAGGTTGTAGTACTTCTTGTTTTCGTCTTGGATCTTGGAGATGTGTGCCTTCGCCTTGGCACGGAGCTCGCTTCTTTCATCTGTAAATATTGCCTTCGTCTCTTGGTTGATAAGATATCTCAGTTTATAATCATCGTTGGTCCTCATCTTTACACCAGTTAGTAACTCAAATGGAGAAGTGCCAATACTTCTGGTGTACGTCGAATTGATAGCCTGCTGAACTTTGCTAACATGTCGATACCACTTCGTCGGATCATCAACGCTCAACTTCGACAGAACAGGAATGATGATCGCATTTAACTGCTCGACTTGGCCGTTTACTCTCGGAAGTGCTGTAGACGTCTTAACGTGTTTGATACCCTCGTTGTCGCAGTACTTCAGAAAATCTTGGGATGTAAAGGCGGAAGGTTGCCAAAAATCGTGCTTTGAATCGTCAGCTTCGTAATAACTTCATTGCTAGTCGTCGATTTGGTTGGGTATAACCAGCAGAACTTCGTAAATGTATCTATGACTGCCAGAATATGCTTATAGTCTTTGTGAGTAGACTCGAGAGGACCTAGAAAATCAATATGGTAAGTTAAAAGTGGAATATCATCTTTCTGAAGCGGATGCAACAAGCCTTCTTGCTTGCCAACTTTACGGCTACTGGTAATACAAGGAATACAGCATTCGATATATTTTTGGATTTTTTCCTCGAGATGCGATAAAATATTCTCTGCAAATCAAGTCTTTCGTCTTCTTTGCCCCGAAATGTCCTTTGTTATGTGCCTGACCAATAATCTGCTTCTGCATCGCGTTTGGGACAACAATTAAATCAACGTCATTGACTAATTTGTACAGGATATCGGCTTTCAGAAAATAATCATCATAAGTTTTCGAATTGTCTTTCAGAACTTCTATGATGGCTCTTATTTTCTCATCTTGTGACTGTGCCTTCTTTATGCCAACGCTGATTCCATAGTCGTTAATTTGCATAATTGGATATCTGCTGAGCGCGTCGACATGTCTCATACGGGTACCTGAACGGTGTGAAACGTCAAAATCGTATTCTTGAAGAAAAAGTACCCAACGAGCTACCCTGGTACAAAGGCTCTTCTTCTCCAGCGTCTTTGTAAATGCGTCGCAATCCGTGATTACCTTAAAATGCATGCCCAAAAGATAAACTCTAAACTTTTCTAACTCTGTTATGACTGCGAGAATCTCTAATTCGTAGCTGCTATATTTTCGCTGTGCGTCTGTGGTTTTTCGACTCATGTAGTATACGGGATGGAGTTCACCGTCGTCTGGACATCTTTTGTAGATACTTAAGACTGGATTTTCTGTTAGTAACTTCTTCAAGATCTGAACTGCATTTTCTTCTTCAGGGCCACAGACAAATTTTGGTGCATTCTTGGTCAATTCGTTCAGAGGCTTCGCTATACACGCATAGTTTGGAATAAACTTTCTAAAATAACCCGTCAAACCTAAGAAACTTTGAACTTGCTTTACGGTTTGAGGCATTTTAAACAACAGCCTCAATTTTATCTGGAGATGGATATATCTTCTTATTCTCGACAATGTGCCCCAAAAATTGTATTCTTTTCTTTAAAAAATGACACTTCTTCAGGTTTAACTCTAAACCATACTCTTCGCAGGTTACGATTACCTCTTTTAGATTGTTAACAGCTTCCTCTTCATCTCTGGCCAAGATGATAACATCACCAACGTATGGCAGCGCAATGCCTCTCTTGGTAAATGCCGAAATATTGCATTTACATGTCTTTGGAATACTCCAGGTGAATTAGTAAGTCCAAACGGAACCCTCCTGCCTCTTTAAATGCAAGTCTACGGGGTCGCGCAAATATCGGACTGTCATCGTTTAAAATTATTCGCATTTCTACATTGGTTGTCTTTATTGCTACCGGTTGATAATTAGATATCAAATCGAATACCTCTTTTTTAGCACTTGTGCTTGCACATTCGTCTATATTAAGTTCATCTTTATTATTCGCGACATCAATTTTTACAATTTTTATTTCATCACTTTCTTTTTCGAACTTTTCTACTCTTACACCATTTCGACTAAATATAATGTCAGCTTGCAAACATAATTCCTCGCCTATGATCATTTCGACATCTAACAATCTAACACGAACGATTGGTCGTCAATGAAAATGGAATTCACAAAGTGTCCAATTGGGTTTATCCTATTTGATTCTCCGCCACCGAATCCAAAGAAAATTTTTAGCTATATGACCAAATTCATTACATTTGTAGTACTTTCTACCTTTCTCTTTATCATCACAATCTTTTGAGTAATGTCCTTTATCTCCACAGTTGTAACACACAACATCGTCTTTATTATTAGTTTTCATCATTTTGTTTTTCACTCTTGCACTGTTCTCATTGTTTTTGTATTTACCATTGCCTTTCTTACTTTCTTTTTCACTCATTATTTTATACTGCTTTAATTTCTCTTTAAACTCAATCAAATTTTTCGCACGATATAAAATCGACTTATTCTCACTTTTTTCATCAATGCCGTCAATTAAATATTCTATTAATGAATCGCCTTTAATTTGTCCACGTGAAGCTACATCTTTCATTCTGTAAAAATACTCATAAACGCACTCATTGTTTTTACGCTTCATTTTCCTCAGTTGCTCATGTATGTCTTTACTACTCACGCACAATTTGAATTCACTCAAAAGTGCTTTTTCGAGAGAGTTCCATGAATTTATTCCTCTCTCACTCAAGACAAACAGTTTCGCGATACCTATTAACGCCTTCTTCGCGAACAGAAACTTCTGGAAATCGTTCCAACACATCAACGTTACTTGCTCATTGAATTCGTTAATCCAAACTTCTACTGCAATAGTGTTAGTGCCGTTAAAAATACGAATGTTCTCTTCCATGTCGCGAAAACTAATGGCAAAACGCGGCGTCATCATTCTATTTCTCTCTTCGTTTATTCTTCTGTACTCATCGTTGTTGTTCTCGCTTGCTCTCTCGTGCGGTATGTTCCTCAAATTATTCTCTGTTGCTACGTTCCTGTAGCTACCGACTCATGATCTGTCTCGTCGTCTAATTCGTATTCGTCTTGTGATGCCAACAAATTGTTCAGCTTCAAATTCGTGAAAATATGCAATGCAAGGTCGTCGACACTGTACTTGATTCCCAATACATTGCAAATCGAAACAAGATCACCGTTCGTCAAATTTCGTCGTACATATTCCGCTTTTTCTTTGTATTTTGCGTTTGCTTCATCGTAATCGAAACCAGAAAATTCTCGAATTCTTTTGCGGTTATTTCTATCTCCCTCGCTCTCATAGATAAATTTATGCAATGCTCTGATAGTGTCTACTTTACCCGTTTTCAGAGTACCACTTATTAAATCATTCAGACATGACATAGTTAATGTTTTAACTTCACCACTAGCAGAGCAGGACCGACTTAATACGACACGATTGTTAAAGAAAAAAAATCACTTTTTTTTTCACTCTTCTCCCACACGAACGCACAAAAAATGTATGTGAGGTGTTCTCTTGTATCCCGCACTTTTTTTATCACGACAAAATATGTGGGGAAAACTCTTTGTAACCGGATGAGCGCCACTCTTACTCGAATCTTTCCCGGTCGAGCACCCAAAATATGTGGGGTTTTATTTAACGATATAATTATAGTCTAGGGGGTTTACATGAAAATACGACTTTATAGAGATTACACTATGTGAAATGACAATCGACGTTTGGCTCGACTCAACTTTGGCGTCCGTCTATGACGCTTCGACTTTTCGCGCTCGACTTTAAATGTTCGACTTTTCACACGACTTATAGCACCCGTCTCTGGTACTCGACTTGACCTTGCATCCGACTATGACGCAAGACCTCAAAAAACGTCCGTCTTGTTTGACGCGCAAAAACCATCTCTCTCGTCGTCATCTCTCATTCGTTTGTCATCCCTCTTGATCGTCTTTTCTTACACGCTCACGTTCTCTCTTGATCGTCGTCTCGTCTCTTGTGTACAGTGGGATTGATACACTTCGCCAATGCACATCCCACATTCGGCCATTCTGATTACGCATTCGACCCGAATGCTGGGTCATCTTCTTCATCGTCTCGGTTTGGGCTCCAGGGCTTCATGTACTCTGCACATGTGGACGTCACTTTAGGCCCTTCGCACTTGCCTACTTTTTCGACATCGTATGCGTTGTTGTGCTTCTTAACTTGGTAGGGTCCTAAATATTTTGGTTTTAGTTTGAGACCACTGCCAAATTGCGTCCTCTTAATTACGACCAGGTCGCCAACACTATAAGATCGAGCTTGCTTACGACGTAGGTTGTAGTACTTCTTGTTTTCGTCTTGGATCTTGGAGATGTGTGCCTTCGCCTTGGCACGGAGCTCGCTTCTTTCGTCTGTAAATATTGCCTTCGTCTCTTGGTTGATAAGATATCTCAGTTTATAATCATCGTTGGTCCTCATCTTTACACCAGTTAGTAACTCAAATGGAGAAGTGCCAATACTTCTGGTGTACGTCGAATTGATAGCCTGCTGAACTTTGCTAACATGTCGATACCACTTCGTCGGATCATCAACGCTCAACTTCGACAGAACAGGAATGATGATCGCATTTAACTGCTCGACTTGGCCGTTTACTCTCGGAAGTGCTGTAGACGTCTTAACGTGTTTGATACCCTCGTTGTCGCAGTACTTCAGAAAATCTTGGGATGTAAAGGCGGAAGGTTGCCAAAAATCGTGCTTTGAATCGTCAGCTTCGTAATAACTTCATTGCTAGTCGTCGATTTGGTTGGGTATAACCAGCAGAACTTCGTAAATGTATCTATGACTGCCAGAATATGCTTATAGTCTTTGTGAGTAGACTCGAGAGGACCTAGAAAATCAATATGGTAAGTTAAAAGTGGAATATCATCTTTCTGAAGCGGATGCAACAAGCCTTCTTGCTTGCCAACTTTACGGCTACTGGTAATACAAGGAATACAGCATTCGATATATTTTTGGATTTTTTCCTCGAGATGCGATAAAATATTCTCTGCAAATCAAGTCTTTCGTCTTCTTTGCCCCGAAATGTCCTTTGTTATGTGCCTGACCAATAATCTGCTTCTGCATCGCGTTTGGGACAACAATTAAATCAACGTCATTGACTAATTTGTACAGGATATCGGCTTTCAGAAAATAATCATCATAAGTTTTCGAATTGTCTTTCAGAACTTCTATGATGGCTCTTATTTTCTCATCTTGTGACTGTGCCTTCTTTATGCCAACGCTGATTCCATAGTCGTTAATTTGCATAATTGGATATCTGCTGAGCGCGTCGACATGTCTCATACGGGTACCTGAACGGTGTGAAACGTCAAAATCGTATTCTTGAAGAAAAAGTACCCAACGAGCTACCCTGGTACAAAGGCTCTTCTTCTCCAGCGTCTTTGTAAATGCGTCGCAATCCGTGATTACCTTAAAATGCATGCCCAAAAGATAAACTCTAAACTTTTCTAACTCTGTTATGACTGCGAGAATCTCTAATTCGTAGCTGCTATATTTTCGCTGTGCGTCTGTGGTTTTTCGACTCATGTAGTATACGGGATGGAGTTCACCGTCGTCTGGACATCTTTTGTAGATACTTAAGACTGGATTTTCTGTTAGTAACTTCTTCAAGATCTGAACTGCATTTTCTTCTTCAGGGCCACAGACAAATTTTGGTGCATTCTTGGTCAATTCGTTCAGAGGCTTCGCTATACACGCATAGTTTGGAATAAACTTTCTAAAATAACCCGTCAAACCTAAGAAACTTTGAACTTGCTTTACGGTTTGAGGCATTTTAAACAACAGCCTCAATTTTATCTGGAGATGGATATATCTTCTTATTCTCGACAATGTGCCCCAAAAATTGTATTCTTTTCTTTAAAAAATGACACTTCTTCAGGTTTAACTCTAAACCATACTCTTCGCAGGTTACGATTACCTCTTTTAGATTGTTAACAGCTTCCTCTTCATCTCTGGCCAAGATGATAACATCACCAACGTATGGCAGCGCAATGCCTCTCTTGGTAAATGCCGAAATATTGCATTTACATGTCTTTGGAATACTCCAGGTGAATTAGTAAGTCCAAACGGAACCCTCCTGCCTCTTTAAATGCAAGTCTACGGGGTCGCGCAAATATCGGACTGTCATCGTTTAAAATTATTCGCATTTCTACATTGGTTGTCTTTATTGCTACCGGTTGATAATTAGATATCAAATCGAATACCTCTTTTTTAGCACTTGTGCTTGCACATTCGTCTATATTAAGTTCATCTTTATTATTCGCGACATCAATTTTTACAATTTTTATTTCATCACTTTCTTTTTCGAACTTTTCTACTCTTACACCATTTCGACTAAATATAATGTCAGCTTGCAAACATAATTCCTCGCCTATGATCATTTCGACATCTAACAATCTAACACGAACGATTGGTCGTCAATGAAAATGGAATTCACAAAGTGTCCAATTGGGTTTATCCTATTTGATTCTCCGCCACCGAATCCAAAGAAACCCGTCAAAGCTACTCAACTCGGGTTGTTTCAAACGTTTATATAAATGATACAAAATTTACTTCCGGTGTCGAACAATGCTTTACACTCAATATTGTCAATTTTAATAACTTTACAGGTTATTTCTTCTTTCGACTTAAAACTTCTTGTGTTTGGTTCAAATTTACCGTTCATTTCTCTTTTATTACAATTTTTAGCTATATGACCAAATTCATTACATTTGTAGTACTTTCTACCTTTCTCTTTATCATCACAATCTTTTGAGTAATGTCCTTTATCTCCACAGTTGTAACACACAACATCGTCTTTATTATTAGTTTTCATCATTTTGTTTTTCACTCTTGCACTGTTCTCATTGTTTTTGTATTTACCATTGCCTTTCTTACTTTCTTTTTCACTCATTATTTTATACTGCTTTAATTTCTCTTTAAACTCAATCAAATTTTTCGCACGATATAAAATCGACTTATTCTCACTTTTTTCATCAATGCCGTCAATTAAATATTCTATTAATGAATCGCCTTTAATTTGTCCACGTGAAGCTACATCTTTCATTCTGTAAAAATACTCATAAACGCACTCATTGTTTTTACGCTTCATTTTCCGCAGTTGCTCATGTATGTCTTTACTACTCACGCACAATTTGAATTCACTCAAAAGTGCTTTTTCGAGAGAGTTCCATGAATTTATTCCTCTCTCACTCAAGACAAACAGTTTCGCGATACCTATTAACGCCTTCTTCGCGAACAGAAACTTCTGGAAATCGTTCCAACACATCAACGTTACTTGCTCATTGAATTCGTTAATCCAAACTTCTACTGCAATAGTGTTAGTGCCGTTAAAAATACGAATGTTCTCTTCCATGTCGCGAAAACTAATGGCAAAACGCGGCGTCATCATTCTATTTCTCTCTTCGTTTATTCTTCTGTACTCATCGTTGTTGTTCTCGCTTGCTCTCTCGTGCGGTATGTTCCTCAAATTATTCTCTGTTGCTACGTTCCTGTAGCTACCGACTCATGATCTGTCTCGTCGTCTAATTCGTCTTCGTCTTGTGATGCCAACAAATTGTTCAGCTTCAAATTCGTGAAAATATGCAATGCAAGGTCGTCGACACTGTACTTGATTCCCAATACATTGCAAATCGAAACAAGATCACCGTTCGTCAAATTTCGTCGTACATATTCCGCTTTTTCTTTGTATTTTGCGTTTGCTTCATCGTAATCGAAACCAGAAAATTCTCGAATTCTTTTGCGGTTATTTCTATCTCCCTCGCTCTCATAGATAAATTTATGCAATGCTCTGATAGTGTCTACTTTACCCGTTTTCAGAGTACCACTTATTAAATCATTCAGACATGACATAGTTAATGTTTTAACTTCACCACTAGCAGAGCAGGACCGACTTAATACGACACGATTGTTAAAGAAAAAAAATCACTTTTTTTTTTCACTCTTCTCCCACACGAACGCACAAAAAATGTATGTGGGGTGTTCTCTTGTATCCCGCACTTTTTTTATCACGACAAAATATGTGGGGAAAACTCTTTGTAACCGGATGAGCGCCACTCTTACTCGAATCTTTCCCGGTCGAGCACCCAAAATATGTGAGGTTTTATTTAACGATATAATTATAGTCTAGGGGGTTTACATGAAAATACGACTTTATAGAGATTACACTATGTGAAATGACAATCGACGTTTGGCTCGACTCGACTTTGGCGTGCGTCTATGACGCTTCGACTTTTCGCGCCCGACTTTGGCGCTCGACTTTAAATGTTCGACTTTTCACACGACTTATAGCACCCGTCTATGGTACTCGACTTGACCTTGCATCCGACTATGACGCAAGACCTCAAAAAACGTCCGTCTTGTTTGACGCGCAAAAACCATCTCTCTCGTCGTCATCTCTCATTCGTTTGTCATCCCTCTTGATCGTCTTTTCTTACACGCTCACGTTCTCTCTTGATCGTCGTCTCGTCTCTTGTGTACAGTGGGATTGATACACTTCGCAAATGCACATCCCACATTCGGCCATTCTGATTACGCATTCGACCCGAATGCTGGGTCATCTTCTTCATCGTCTCGGTTTGGGCTCCAGGGCTTCATGTACTCTGCACATGTGGACGTCACTTTAGGCCCTTCGCACTTGCCTACTTTTTCGACATCGTATGCGTTGTTGTGCTTCTTAACTTGGTAGGGTCCTAAATATTTTGGTTTTAGTTTGAGACCACTGCCAAATTGCGTCCTCTTAATTACGACCAGGTCGCCAACACTATAAGATCGAGCTTGCTTACGACGTAGGTTGTAGTACTTCTTATTTTCGTCTTGGATCTTGGAGATGTGTGCCTTCGCCTTGGCACGGAGCTCGCTTCTTTCGTCTGTAAATATTGCCTTCGTCTCTTGGTTGATAAGATATCTCAGTTTATAATCATCGTTGGTCCTCATCTTTACACCAGTTAGTAACTCAAATGGAGAAGTGCCAATACTTCTGGTGTACGTCGAATTGATAGCCTGCTGAACTTTGCTAACATGTCGATACCACTTCGTCGGATCATCAACGCTCAACTTCGACAGAACAGGAATGATGATCGCATTTAACCGCTCGACTTGGCCGTTTACTCTCGGAAGTGCTGCAGACGTATTAACGTGTTTGATACCCTCGTTGTCGCAGTACTTCAGAAAATCTTGGGATGTAAAGGCGGAACCCGATCCGAGATAATAAACGTAAGGTTGCCAAAAATCGTGCTTTGAATCGTCAGCTTCGTAATAACTTCATTGCTAGTCGTCGATTTGGTTGGGTATAACCAGCAGAACTTCGTAAATGCATCTATGACTGCCAGAATATGCTTATAGTCTTTGTGAGTAGACTCGAGAGGACCTAGAAAATCAATATGGTAAGTTAAAAGTGGAATATCATCTTTCTGAAGCGGATGCAACAAGCTTTCTTGCTTGCCAACTTTACGGCTACTGATAATACAAGGAATACAGAATTCGATATTGTTTATGTAGAGGGGTCGAACTTCCTTCTGGTTTGGGGCAGCTAGATGAATTTTCCCTTTTTCCTTTTTCTCCCATTAAAGTGTTGACACGCAGAGAAATTTCACTTCACTTGTATGTATTACTTATATTCAGGTATATAATTCAACTAAACCTAGCTTACTTAAGAGCAGGGCACCAAGCCCCGCTTGGAGCGAAGTGTTGGGAGTTCTTTTGTGGGGAGAGCGATGGGCATCATCGGGAGAGCGGCGCGATGTGAAAGCTTCCGCCTCCTTTAACCCTTGTGTTGCCCGGTTGGGCATAAACATGCTCCCCCCCTTGCAGGAGTGCAAGACCCAGGCAGTCTTATGGCACGCTCCGGACAGGGTCCAGCCAAAGACTGTGCGCATCGCAATTGGCCGCCCGCCAACCCCGGGTAGACTCCTCTCCAACATGACCTCCGTGATCACATCCGCACCCAGGACCAAAGACACTGACGACGGTCGGTAGAACGTATCATCCGCCAGGACGATGCCCTCGATCTTTTTGGCGATCTGCGGGTCCACCGGAGCGCTTGGAGTGCGGCAGCACAAGCCATCGACCACCTTCAGGATCGCCTCCAATCGCCATCCTTCACTTATTGGGGACCGGATCACTGCTGCCACCGCTTTCTCTGCCCCTATATTGACGGCTGTCAACTTAAAGGCCGTGGCCAGTGACGTCGCCATCGACGATACCGCAGAACAAGGGTCCACCAGGGCCTTCACGTCGAAGGTTTTTCCCCCCGTCTCAAGACGCACCATCGCCGTGGGCATCAGATGCGGATTGCGGTGCTGCAGCAGTGTGGTCAAGGTCAGTTTTGGATCGGAGGCTGGCGTTGGTGCGACCCTTCGTCTGGAGGACTCGGGGGTGACTCGGCGTACGACGGAGCTTGGAGTGCGTCGACGTGGCTGTTCATGGAAGTGAAGCAGCGTGTGGTGATCCTCCTTACAGATTCGGCACTTATCACCGCTTAAGCAGCTTCCTCCGGAATGTTGGTGGGCCAGGCAATTCGCGCAGTACTTATTCGCAAGCACTGCCCTCATCCTCTTCTCCACGTTCAGCCGCAGGAAGCGACGGCATCGCTTCAGAGGATGGATTCCGCGACAGATTCGGCAACGGAAGGACTCAGTTCCTCGCGAACATCTGCGCTCCTCTTTCGATGCCTGTGCTGACCGTGGTCTCGGAGCCATGGAAACGGGATCTAGGTTGCGGATATCAGGAAGCTGCCGGGACAAATAATGAAGAAAGCGGATTAATGTAGGACGATAGAATACACATATTAACCACGACAGTACGACGGTGGAATCTGACCAATAAAATGCCTCAGCATTATCAACTGGAAGTTGTGGAAGAACTGCAGCTGCCTGTTCAGCTAAAAGTGTGGCTCCGCATAATTCAAGGCGGAGCAATGAAACCGTTTTAGCCGGGGCTACTCTAGATTTTTCTGCAAGAAGGCAGCACGATATGCCTTGGTCATTGCTAACGCGCGTGTAAATTGCGGCACCATAAGCCCGCTGTGACGCATCGCAAAAACAATGGAATTGGATGTCGGAATTTGGGTCATGGAGAACCCATCGTGGAATTCGGATCTGGTCAAGGAAGGAGTAGCTCTTTGTAAAATCCTGCCACCTGTGATGGAATTCACTGGGCACTTGATCATCCCACCCTAGCTCTTGTAGCCAAAGCTCTTGCATAAACACCTTGGCTTGAATCACAAAGGGAGCCAGCCTGCCAGCGGGATCGAATAACTTGGCGATCTGCCCGAGGACTTCTCGCTTAGTATAAGCTGACTTGACATCTTGGGGTGAGATGACAAAATAAAACTCATCAGTAGTCGCTTTCAAATAAAAATTGTTATTAGTGCCGTCAACTGGAACCTGACGCATGTGGCCCAAGTCCAAATATTCTTGGATGACGGCGTCATACTCAGTTTTTTCCGGAATATTTTTTTAGGAACTGAGCCAATACCCCTGGTCTGGAATGACCAAGGTTGATGTTGGTTGGATCTCGAAACGGAAGTGAGACCGTATATCTCCCCGAAACATCTCTTCTTGTGGTCTTCTGGAAATTGACCTCGCAAACAGAGTCAGAATCTTCTACCGGTTTGCCCGGTAGATCCTCCACCTCCCAAAACCTTGTGAGAAGACTTTCAAGTCCCTCCTCTCTGCTAACTGCGACCCTCGTGGTGAACGCGGCACATGAACTGACGGGGACCCCTTGCAACGGGCCTGAAATGACCCAACCGAATCTCGTCTCTTGAGCCATTAAAGATCCGCACACTTCGGTCTGGATGCCGGAAAGAGTCACCGCTGGTATTACATCAATGCCAAGAAGTAGATCGATCTTTGCCTTTAATCTGAAGGAGGGGTCGGCTAGAGGAATATTGGGCATTCCTTCCAGTGTGGCTTGGGCTATCGTACATGACGGCAAATCATCAGCAACTTGGGACAAGACAAAAGCTTCTATCTCTATCTGGACTGGAGGTCCATGCGATGACCGAATGCTTATGTGACAGACTTTCAAGGTTCTATTGACCTTTCCGTTAATGCCTGTCACTTCGGCCCTGACAGTTTGGAATGGTAACTTCATGCGTCGGAAGATTCTTTCGGATATGAATTGGCTTCCGAAGCCGGGTCTAATAGCGCCCGTGAAGCATAAGTAGTGCCCTTGTGCCAAAAGTCCACGATGGCTGTACCTAGCAACTTATCTCGTGAGGACCTTGCCTCAGAGGTAAAGTAAGTCCGGACAATATTGTGTGAACTGGGCTGAGCTGGGACCGGCGTTGGATTATTCTCCGGTCGGGCGTCCTTGTGCAAGAGCGTATTGTGACGCCCCTTGCACGTGAAGCAATTGTGCTGACTCGGACAATCTTTTACTTGATGTCCTCTTGCGAAACAGTTCAGACAAAGGGACTTTTTCTTTATGTATGCCACCCTCTCTGGCACCGTCATCTGAAGGAAGCGGGGACATCGACGCACCGGGTGATTCTCCTTCATACAGAGATCACAGGATTTTGGTTTGGTGGTCACCTTGGCTTCAAATGTATTGGCCTTTCGGGTGGCTGGGAGCGGATTTCGTGGAGGTTTCGGTGTGGGAACCGAAATAGCCATTGCAGTTGTATTTTCCACTGCTTCGAGCGTACGGAACCGCTCAGTGAGGAAATCGTCCATCATTTGCCACTCTGGAATGGCAGTCTTGTCTCCCAGAGATTGTTCCCATAATGAAAGGGTATTCTTTGGCAATTTGATGGAACAGAAAAATACGAACATGCCTCCCCAAGTGATTACTGGCAGGCCACAGTGCTCAAAAGCGCGAATGGATGCCTGCAGAGCATTCTGATGATCCTGTAATGCTTTTCCGGACTCATGGGAAATTTGAGGCAGGTCAAGAAGTGCTCGGAATTGGCTGTTCACGATAAGTCGCTTATTTTCGAAACGCTGTTTGAGTGCATTCCATGCCGTTTCAAAACCATCATTTGTAAGCGGGAATTTTGCTACAATGAGGTTGGCTTCACCCCTCGTTTTCGCTAGGAGATGGTACAGCTTTTCAACGGGGGAAATTCGCGAATCGCTTATGTAGATGGCTGTAAACAAGTCACGGAACGTGGGCCATTTTAAATAATCTCCCGTAAAGACTTCTGTGTCAATGGGTGGCAATCGACAGCCTCGTTCTGCTGGTGCAGAGGTAGGCGCATGACGGTTCGGAGGAGTCGGAGCAGACCCTTCATGGATAAGCTCGTTTAATCGAGCCGTGCATCGCTCGTAAACTTGATAGCATTTGTCATATTTAGCTTGGATGGCTAAATCTTCAGAGTTATCGTCTTTACCATCTGTGAGTGCCTCGCATTTCTCATATTCCTGCTCGACATTCTCCCACAACGCACAGTGGGGCCTTCTAGCATTTAGCATTGCAAAAAACATAGCGTCTAAACCAATAAAGCGATTTCAAAAATTTAAAAAGCATATGATAAAGAATACCTTAAGCTTCAAAATGAATGTTTGTCAAAAGTGCTGGGTGTTCGTGGTGCTGTAATATTCAAGGTCAAAGTCAGAAAATATTTCCAAGCATGTTTTTCCTTTAAAAATGGATCGAAACCCGTTTTTTTTCAATCACAAATGGAATTTTTCATTGTTTTAGACGACTATGTGACATTTTTTAATGTTTTAATTTAATTTTTTAACACAATTACAAAAAGAAAAAAAAAATTTTTTTTAATTTTTTTTTAGGTTATTTTTGAAAATTTGCTATTAATGGCTGATTTTCTTCAAAATAATCTTCAATATTTTCATCAATATCTAATAAACTCAACATTTCGGGACTATAGTTGCTATTTTCCAAATCCTTTCGTGATCGCACGTGTCTCAGTGATGCAATAAGTGGGTCCGAAGAGGCTGCTAGCATGTTAAAAAGGTCTTCATTTTGTCTAATTGTAAGATGAGAAGTTTTTAATGTATTAGTATATCTGAACCTATTGTAGTCCTTATTTTTACATTCCTGTGCTTCTTCGGATAGCTCTCCAATTTGTAAACACTGATAGTCTATTAAATCCTTTCCGTGAGCCAAAATCCTATGTACCGTTGGGGTAAGTTTTTTTTGCGGATACAATTCAGTCAAAAGTTGAGCAGTCTTTGAAGTATATTCGGCAAATTTTTCACCATTTACCATTTCCTTGCAATTTATAACATTCAAGATAACAGCCAACCTTTTAATGATCTCTTGACTAACACCTGTTATCAAAGATGTCACTTCATCATTTTGAAAAATCTCCTTGAAGTATTTCCATCATTCGTGTTTCCGTATCCGTACTTTGGGCAGTCAACTTTCAGTCCCAGCTTCCGAGAGAATTCAGCTTGTATAATCTCCTTCCTGCTCTGAATATCCTCACGAGATGTTTTATCCGTTTTTGTTTCTCCTGGCCGAGGAAGTGTGTAAGCTAGCTTCAGAATAAAATCCATACACTTTATTCTGCAATGCAACGGAGAAATTCCATATTCGTAGCAGTTCTCCTCACTCGTTGAATCGTCTAAGTTCTGAAATTCTTTTTGAGTTTTTTTGCAAATTGGACACCTTAACGTTGAGGAAGTGTTTGTAATTTCTTTTAACACTTTTCCATCAATCATTGTCAGGAAAAAGTCAAAGTTAGCCGTAAATGTTTTTCCACTCTTGGTTTGGAAAACAGCAGGTTTCAGTTGGCTTATTTGATTTTTTATGTCGCCAACAGTTAATTTGATTAATTCCGAGGACTCCTTTGCATATTTGAATAACAAAGGCCGACAATAGTGGGTCGATGACGGTCGAAGATTTCTCCAATGTTCAGAACTTTCACTTCTTAGGCGCAAAGGAACTACAGAAGCCATGAACATATTTTCATCAGAAATAGTTTCGTCTTCTGTGTGTATAATCTGCTTGAAGGCGCTTTGTCCAGATGATCCATCACATCCCCATTTGTTGAGTAATGTTAAATTTTCGGGAAGAAGATCCACCTCTCCATCAGGTAAACTTTGAACAAGACGCCTCGCAGTGTGAATCATTAAATCCTGGAGTTTTATTTCTGCAGATACCTCTGTTATAATTTTATTTGCCGGTACTGCTTCCTTCTTGGCGAATCCAATTTTTTTGTATCCGGGAAGAACGTCGACTTTATGACTTTTTAAGGAACTCCTTAAAATTTCGTACTTCTCCTTTGTCAATCCTAGGTCCATAAACAGTGTACTTAGTGGGGACTACGTTTGGTGGGGTTGGAATACTTTCCTTAATCCTATGTAGTCGAATAGGGCTGGCGATCTGCACAGCTTTCGTAATGCTCGCCTTTGCCCTCTCTTGTTCCTTTTCATACTTTGAAGAAAGTGCTTCTGAAAGATGCTCCGTTGTAATGCCTTCAGTAGCACCCTGAAGCTTTCGTTTCCTTGTAAACGTTGAACAATCTTCCACATCTTTATGCGGCCTTCCTCTTCCTCGGCTAGTTGATGGTTGATCATCTTCGTGCTCCGAATCTACGAATGTCGTATACTCCTCAAGCCAAACTTCATTTTTTTTTACGAAATTTGCCAGATTTCTGCCGCTTGCGATCCATTTTCGCCTTAAGTTATATTGTGTATATTTGATTTTTACCATAAGCTCCGTTCTAGCGTTTTCGAATGAAACGCCCATCTCCTTCAGCAATCCCATTTCAAAATCATTTAAGTTTTCACACTCTTGGAAAACTTTCAAAATCCTTTCATTCTTTAACAACATTTTTGCACAATTAAATAAAACTGCCTTGAATTATATTGACAAATACTATTCAGTCCCGATTTAAGGTGTTTCCACTTATGAAGTTAAAAATAAACTGTCGCAAACGATAGGAATAATTAGCTCTTTATGTTATATTTTTTTAATAAACTAGGTAGAACGAAAAATCGGTATTACCCTTTTTGTATTAATTAGGTAAACAACTTAATATTTACATCCAATTAGGTAAACGGAAATAAAAACTACCAACCCACAAATAGGACAAACTTTTCATCAACTTAAATAACATTTACCTGTCTTGTCATTTTTTCCAAAGCAGGTAATTAGCAATTTATCATTGTAGAAAGGCATATATGTAAACAGGTAGTATTTGCAAAACAACATTACGCAATGTTATCATTTAAATACAAAGAAGCTACAGGCCAATACGCATGCGCTCTTCTTCTTCCTTATACCTGCAGCGCATTTTTTAGGCGAGGTTGCCTTAGTTTTATGGCTTACGCATCGCTGTCGCACCTCTCCGCATATTGGGACTATATACATCTGATAGGTAAATATTTCACCTACCTAGTGTATGTAGTCCGGTAGTGATACTCGTTGATCCTTTTTAGTTGTATTCCACCAAAGTTAAAAAAACGCCAATATTTAGAGTATTTTTTAAACGCTTCTAGTTCAATAACTATTTAAGTAATTATTAAAATTTATGAAACATGCTATTAACAAAGAACATACTTTTCAGATAAAAAAATCCAAGATCGATTGTTGAAATCGCCCAATATTCACTTTTAAAGTTGCGACTTTTTTTTAAAAATTATCATTTTTTCCTTTTCACTAAAAATGTCTCAACTTTGGGCGCTTCTAGCACCCATGAATCTCAACCGATTTCAAAATTTTTCGGATTCATAATCTCTGAAGTATTTCCTATCGATTGCATATATCATTTTTGCCAAACGCGATCATGAAAAAACGTATTTTTGCAATGCTATCCGAGCAGAGACCCAACTGTGCAACGCTTGAACTCGATCACGACGGACTTGGAGCGTAAATACGCTGACCTCGGACAGTGAAGTGACGTGGGTGTCGACTTCAAACTGAATTAGTTTATCGCAAATGGAAACAAACTTCTTCAAAGCCATGGTGGAAGCAGCTAAAACCCTTTTGGTTTCGGACTGAGTGACTCTTGGGGCGGTTAGCAAAATCTGTGGAAGTGGTACCAATGATTTGACCTCTTTTTGGCTTGCTCGTCGTGGCTCTGACGTGGCTTGCTGAAAGGTCGTTCTCGATGGTGCGGACTTGAGAGTTAATGGACTAGAGAGGGTCTGAAATGCTTGGGAAGGAGGAGTAGTAGGGCTGGTACTCCTCTGGCGCTGACCTGGAGCAGCAATTGAGGATTTGCTCGGGGCTGCAGTGTTGTCAGCTGCTTTCTCGTCTTTTGACGGGCTCGTGCTCATAACCCCAGAGAGTGGCGGTTATAAAGTGGTGAGCTGGTTTGGCACGGCTTGAAAACTAGCCAAAAAGACAAACTGGAACGTTTGGGAAAAGCTGGAACACTACCAAACCACTTAAAGAACGGCTTTGAAACGCCTTGAAATAGATTGAAAAACCAGAAAACGAGCTGGTACGTTTGGAATGACTTGGAACACTGCCAAAAAACCCTAGGAACGGCTTGGAACACCTTGGAATTCAAATATAACTACAAAGATGCGACTTGGAGCGGGTAGAAACACTTTGGAATTGAAATAGAACCAAAGATACGACTTGAAACGCGTGGAAACACTTTGGAATTGGAATCTAACTCCAAATATACGACTTGGAACGCGTGGGAATGCTTTGGAATTGCAATATAACTCCAATGATGCGACTTGGAACGGGTTGAAAAACTTTGGAATTGAAATAGAACCAAAGATACGACTTGAAACGCGTGGAAACACTTTGGAATTGGAATCTAACTCCAAATATACGACTTGGAACACGTGGGACTACTTTGGAATTGAAATATAACTCCAAAGATGCGACTTGGAACGGGTGGAAACACTTTGGAATTGAAATAGAACCAAAGATACGACTTGAAACGCTTGTAAACACTTTGGAATTGGAATCTAACTCCACAGATACGACTTGGAACACGTGGGACTACTTTGGAATTGAAATATAACTCCTAAAATGCGACTTGAAACGTGTGGAACCACTTTGGAATTGAAATAGTACCGAGGATACGACTTGAAACGCGTGGAAACACTTTGGAATTGGAATCTAACTCCAAAGATACGACTTGGAACGCGTGGGAATAGTTTGGAATTGAAATATAACACCAAAAATGCGACTTGGAACGGGTGGAAACATTTTGGAATTGAAATAGAACCAAAGATACGACTTGAAACGCGTGGAAACACTTTGGAATTGGAATCTAACTCCAAAGATACGACTTGGAACGCGTGGGAATAGAATAAACAAAAACGCGGAACACAAATTTTTACCAATTAAATATTATTCGATTTTTTTCTCAACGTGACCCTTCAACATATATACCCCACAAAGTGCCTGCCAACCTAGGGTATACAGCACAGCTACTTTTGGTCGTTTGCTTTGTGCCGGTCTTTGGCACATGAGCTTGCAGCTGTGCTGGTATACTGCAGTTAAGCGGTACTTATGTATGCACGTATGTATGTATGTATATAGGCTGCAAGGGGTAGCGGGATTTGTTCGCGGTGATGGAAAAATATATTTGTGTGCGAAAAAATTAGAAATTTTTGTGGAATATATGTATGGATATGTATATGAGAATCAATATGTAAAATTTTATGTATGGAAAAAAATATGTATATGTATATGGATATGAATATATATATGTAAAATTTTATGTATGGAAAAATATGTATATATATGTATGTGTATGGATATGTAAAATGTTGGAGTATATATATATGTATTTAAAAATTTCTTTTTTTTCTTTTTTTTAAATATGTAAATATGGAATGGCGATATGCAGAGGTGTGAATGGATCGGATTTCTTTATATAAATTAATGGTTTTTTTTTTTTTTTTAATATGAATTCTTATGCTGTGTCTAACCGATATGCCCCCAACTTTATAGGGTGTCTGGTCAGCAGAAATGTCTAAGTGTGGCTTTTATATGTGAGAGGGTGGTTCACTTTCGTTTTTTTTTTTTTTTTTAAATCTTTATTAGTTGTATTGAAAATTTTCTTCTCTTCGTTGGAACCACCTTTCACTGCGCGCACACTTTTCCCAGGAGTGGACTGTATTTGCACAAAACCTTTATTTTTGGATTTAATGTAGCACTGGATAAGTTTGTAATTTTTGTCACATTCACACACTCTGCTTGCATATATATATATTTTATATGTAGGAGATCACTTTTTTCGTAGGTTTGATTCACTGCATACATACATATGTGTTAATATTTTTTTTGAAATTGCGAAAAAATATATATTGGAAATAGGCAAATAAAATATAGCGCCTTATATACATACTTGGCCTATATATGCCAAAGTGCGAGAAAAAAACTTGAAGTGGGCGAACCAATATGGCGCCTTATGTACTGGACACATATATATGTATGAAAATTTGGGGACCAAAATTTTCTCTCCTTTGAGGAGGAAAAATTTGCGCGAAAGTAATTTTTACTTGGATTAGGAGAATCAATGGCAACAATTATATGTATGTGAGTATGGGTACGGATGCTGGAGGCATGTACATGTACTCATATACCTATAATTTGCAAAAAAATTACTTAGCTTGAAATATGGATGAAATTCCACCGAAGCTAGTGGTTCGAGAGGATCTTAGTATCCGGCTCGAAGGACCAAATGTTTGTGTAGGGGGGTCGAACTTCGTTCTGGTTGCTGGCAGCTAGGTGAATTTTTCCTCTTTCCTTTTCCCCTTTTCCTCCCAGTAAAGTGTTTGACACGCAGAGATTTTTCACTTCACTTGTATGTATTCAGGTATAAACTTCAACTCAACCTAGCTTACTTAAGAGTAGGGCACCAAGCCCCGCTTGGAGCGAAGTGTGGGGAGTTCTTTTGTGGGGAGAGCGATGGGCATCATCGGGAGAGCGGCGCGAGGTGAAAGCTTCCGCCTCCTTTAACCTTTGTGTTGCCCGGTTGGGCATAAACAAGATCTGAACTGCATTTTCTTCTTCAGGGCCACAGACAAATTTTGGTGCATTCTTGGTCAATTCGTTCAGAGACTTCGCTATACACGCATAGTTTGGAATAAACTTTCTAAAATAACCCGTCAAACCTAAGAAACTTTGAACTTGCTTTACGGTTTGAGGCATTTTAAACAACAGCCTCAATTTTATCTGGAGATGGATATATCTTCTTATTCTCGACAATGTGCCCCGAAAATTGTATTCTTTTCTTTAAAAAATGACACTTCTTCAGGTTTAACTCTAAACCATACTCGCAGGTTACGATTACCTCTTTTAGATTGTTAACAGCTTCCTCTTCATCTCTGGCCAAGATGATAACATCACCAACGTATGGCAGCGCAATGCCTCTCTTGGTAAATGCCGAAATATTGCATTTACATGTCTTTGGAATACTCCAGGTGAATTAGTAAATCCAAACGGAACCCTCTTGAATTGGTACTGACCACAGTGGGTCACAAACGACGTATACTTTCGACTAGATTCTGCAACTGCCACATGAAAGAATCCGTTCTTCAAATCAATCGTACTAAAAATCGTAGCGTCTTGCAAACGATCCAACTGATCCTCGATGAGCGGCAATGGATAATGGTCACGCACACATACCTTGTTAATTTTACGAAAATCGACACATAGCCGGTAGGAATCGTCATGCTTCTTCACAAGTACCACCGGACTTGTGTATTCGGACGTTGACTCTTCAATTATGCCTTCAGCCAACCATTCTTCGACTTTCTCGTTCACGAACTCTGCCTCTTTAAATGCAAGTCTACGGGGTCGCGCAAATATCGGACTGTCATCGTTTAAAATTATTCGCATTTCTACATTGGTTGTCTTTATTGCTACCGGTTGATAATTAGATATCAAATCGAATACCTCTTTTTTAGCACTTGTGCTTGCACATTCGTCTATATTAAGTTCATCTTTATTATTCGCGACATCAATTTTTACAATTTTTATTTCATCACTTTCTTTTTCGAACTTTTCTACTCTTACACCATTTCGACTAAATATAATGTCAGCTTACAAACATAATTCCTCGCCTATGATCATTTCGACATCTAACAATCTAATCGGAACTACATGAAAATCTAACACGAACGATTTGTCGTCAATCAAAATGGAATTCACCAAGTGTCCAATTGGGCTTATCTGATTTGATTCTCCGCCACCGAATCCAATTAGAAACCCGTCAAAGCTACTCAACTCGGGTTGTTTCAAACGTTTATATAAATGATACAAAATTTACTTCCGGTGTCGAACAATGCTTTACACTCAATATTGTCAATTTCTTCTTTCGACTTAAAACTTCTTGTGTTTGGTTCAAATTTACCGTTCATTTCTCTTTTATTACAATTTTTAGCTATATGACCAAATTCATTACATTTGTAGTACTTTCTACCTTTCTCTTTATCATCACAATCTTTTGAGTAATGTCCATTATCTCCACAGTTGTAACACACAACATCGTCTTTATTATTAGTTTTCATCATTTTGTTTTTCACTCTTGCACTGTTTTCATTGTTTTTGTATTTACCATTGCCTTTCTCACTTTCTTTTTCACTCATTATTTTATACTGCTTTAATTTCTCTTTAAACTCAATCAAATTTTTCGCACGATATAAAATCGACTTATTCTCACTTTTTTCATCAATGCCGTCAATTAAATATTCTATTAATGAATCGCCTTTAATTTGTCCACGTGAAGCTACATCTTTCATTCTGTAAAAATACTCACAAACGCACTCATTGTTTTTACGCTTCATTTTCCTCAGTTGCTCATGTATGTCTTTACTACTCACGCACAATTTGAATTCACTCAAAAGTGCTTTTTCGAGAGAGTTCCATGAATTTATTCCTCTCTCACTCAAGACAAACAGTTTCGCGATACCTATTAACGCCTTCTTCGCGAACAGAAACTTCTGGAAATCGTTCCAACACATCAACGTTACTTGCTCATTGAATTCGTTAATCCAAACTTCTACTGCAATAGTGTTAGTGCCGTCAAAAATACGAATGTTCTCTTCCATGTCGCGAAAACTAATGGCAAAACGCGGCGTCATCATTCTATTTCTCTCTTCGTTTATTCTTCTGTACTAATCGTTGTTGTTCTCGCTTGCTCTCTCGTGCGGTATGTTCCTCAAATTATTCTCTGTTGCTACGTTCCTGTAGCTACCGACTCATGATCTGTCTCGTCGTCTAATTCGTCTTCGTCTTGTGATGCCAACAAATTGTTCAGCTTCAAATTCGTGAAAATATGCAATGCAAGGTCGTCGACACTGTACTTGATTCCCAATACATTGCAAATCGAAACAAGATCACCGTTCGTCAAATTTCGTCGTACATATTCCGCTTTTTCTTTGTATTTTGCGTTTGCTTCATCGTAATCGAAACCAGAAAATTCTCGAATTCTTTTGCGGTTATTTCTATCTCCCTCGCTCTCATAGATAAATTTATGCTATGCTCTGATATTGTCTACTTTACCCGTTTTCAGAGTACCACTTATTAAATCATTCAGACATGACATAGTTAATGTTTTAACTTCACCACTAGCAGAGCAGGAAAACTGTGGGGAAAACTCTTTGTAACCGGATGAGCGCCACTCTTACTCGAATCTTTCCCGGTCGAGCACCCAAAATATGTGGGGTTTTATTTAACGATATAATTATAGTCTAGGCGGTTTACATGAAAATACGACTTTATAGAGATTACACTATGTGAAATGACAATCGACGTTTGGCTCGACTCGACTTTGGCGCTCGACTTTAAATGTTCGACTATGACGCAAGACCTCAAAAAACGTCCGTCTTGTTTGACGCGCAAAAACCATCTCTCTCGTCGTCATCTCTCCTTCGTTTGTCATCCCTCTTGATCGTCTTTTCTTACACGCTCACGTTCTCTCTTGATCGTCGTCTCGTCTCTTGTGTACAGTGGGATTGATACACTTCGCAAATGCACATCCCACATTCGGCCATTCTGATTACGCATTCGACCCGAATGCTGGGTCATCTTCTTCATCGTCTTGGTTTGGGCTCCAGGGCTTCATGTACTCTGCACATGTGGACGTCACTTTAGGCCCTTCGCACTTGCCTACTTTTTCGACATCGTATGCGTTGTTGTGCTTCACCTTCTTAACTTGGTAGGGTCCAAAATATTTTGGTTTTAGTTTGAGACGACTGCCAAATTGCGTCCTCTTAATTACGACCAGGTCGCCAACACTATAAGATCGAGCTTGCTTACGACGTAGGTTGTAGTACTTCTTGTTTTCGTCTTGGATCTTGGAGATGTGTGCCTTCGCCTTGGCACGGAGCTCGCTTCTTTCGTCTGTAAATATTGCCTTCGTCTCTTGGTTGATAAGATCTCTCAGTTTATAATCATCGTTGGTCCTCATCTTTACACCAGTTAGTAACTCAAATGGAGAAGTGCCAATACTTCTGGTGTACGTCGAATTGATAGCCTGCTGAACTTTGCTAACATGTCGATACCACTTCGTCGGATCATCAACGCTCAACTTCGACAGAACAGGAATGATGATCGCATTTAACTGCTCGACTTGGCCGTTTACTCTCGGAAGTGCTGTAGACGTCTTAACGTGTTTGATACCCTCGTTGTCGCAGTACTTCAGAAGATCTTGGGATGTAAAGGCGGAAGGTTGCCAAAAATCGTGCTTTGAATCGTCAGCTTCGTAATAACTTCATTGCTAGTCGTCGATTTGGTTGGGTATAACCAGCAGAACTTCGTAAATGCATCTATGACTGCCAGAATATGCTTATAGTCTTTGTGAGTAGACTCGAGAGGACCTAGAAAATCAATATGGTAAGTTAAAAGTGGAATATCATCTTTCTGAAGCGGATGCAACAACCCTTCTTGCTTGCCAACTTTACGGCTACTGATAATACAAGGAATACAGAATTCGATATATTTTTGGATTTTTTCCTCGAGATGCGGTATAAAGTATTCTCTGCAAATCAAGTCTTTCGTCTTCTTTGCCCCGAAATGTCCTTTGTTATGTGCCTGACCAATAATCTGCTTCTGCATCGCGTTTGGGACAACAATTAAATCAACGTCATTGACTAATTTGTACAGGATATCGGCTTTCAGAAAATAATCATCATAAGTTTTCGAATTGTCTTTCAGAACTTCTATGATGGCTCTTATTTTCTCATCTTGTGACTGTGCCTTCTTTATGCCAACGCTGATTCCATAGTCGTTAATTTCCATAATTGGATATCTGCTGAGGGCGTCGACATGTCTCATACGGGTACCTGAACGGTGTAAAACGTCAAAATCGTATTCTTGAAGAAAAAGTACCCAACGAGCTACCCTGGTACAAATGCTCTTCTTCTCCAGCGTCTTTGTAAATGCGTCGCAATCCGTGATTACCTTAAAATGCATGCTCAAAAGATAAACTCTAAACTTTTCTAACTCTGTTATGACTGCGAGAATCTCTAATTCGTAGCTGCTATATTTTCGCTGTGCGTCTGTGGTTTTTCGACTCATGTAGTATACGGGATGGAGTTCACCGTCGTCTGGACATCTTTGTAGTAAAACTGCTCCAAAGCCTTCAATGGACGCATCAGTATGGACTTCAGATTGGTACGACTGGTTGTAGATACTTAAGACTGGATTTTCTGTTAGTAACTTCTTCAAGATCTGAACTGCATTTTCTTCTTCAGGGCCACAGACAAATTTTGGTGCATTCTTGGTCAATTCGTTCAGAGGCTTCGCTATACACGCATAGTTTGGAATAAACTTTCTAAAATAACCCGTCAAACCTAAGAAACTTTGAACTTGCTTTACGGTTTGAGGCATTTTAAACTTTGCAACAGCCTCAATTTTATCTGGAGATGGATATATCTTCTTATTCTCGACAATGTGCCCCAAAAATTGTATTCTTTTCTTTAAAAAATGACACTTCTTCAGGTTTAACTCTAAACCATACTCTTCGCAGGTTACGATTACCTCTTTTAAATTGTTAACAGCTTCCTCTTCATCTCTGGCCAAGATGATAACATCACCAACGTATGGCAGCGCAATGCCTCTCTTGGTAAATGCCGAAATATTGCATTTACATGTCTTTGGAATACTCCAGGTGAATTAGTAAATCCAAACGGAACCCTCTTGAATTGGTACTGACCACAGTGGGTCACAAACGACGTATACTTTCGACTAGATTCTGCAACTGCCACATGAAAGAATCCGTTCTTCAAATCAATCGTACTAAAAATCGTAGCGTCGATCCAACTGATCCTCGATGAGCGGCAATGGATAATGGTCACGCACACATACCTTGTTAATTTTACGAAAATCGACACATAGCCGGTAGGAATCGTCATGCTTCTTCACAAGTACCACCGGACTTGTGTATTCGGACGTTGACTCTTCAATTATGCCTTCAGCCAACCATTCTTCGACTTTCTCGTTCACGAACTCTGCCTCTTTAAATGCAAGTCTACGGGGTCGCGCAAATATCGGACTGTCATCGTTTAAAATTATTCGCATTTCTACATTGGTTGTCTTTATTGCTACCGGTTGATAATTAGATATCAAATCGAATACCTCTTTTTTAGCACTTGTGCTTGCACATTCGTCTATATTAAGTTCATCTTTATTATTCGCGACATCAATTTTTACAATTTTTATTTCATCACTTTCTTTTTCGAACTTTTCTACTCTTACACCAATTCGACTAAATATAATGTCAGCTTGCAAACATAATTCCTCGCCTATGATCATTTCGACATCTAACAATCTAACACGAACGATTGGTCGTCAATCAAAATGGAATTCACAAAGTGTCCAATTGGGTTTATCCTATTTGATTCTCCGCCATCGAATCCAATTAGAAACCCGTAAATGATACAAAATTTACTTCCGGTGTCGAACAATGCTTTACACTCAATATTGTCAATTTTAATAACTTTACAGGTTATTTCTTCTTTCGACTTAAAACTTCTTGTGTTTGGTTCAAATTTACCGTTCATTTCTCTTTTATTACAATTTTTAGCTATATGACCAAATTCATTACATTTGTAGTACTTTCTACCTTTCTCTTTATCATCACAATCTTTTGAGTAATGTCCATTATCTCCACAGTTGTAACACACAACATCGTCTTTATTATTAGTTTTCATCATTTTGTTTTTCACTCTTGCACTGTTCTCATTGTTTTTGTATTTACCATTGCCTTTCTCACTTTCTTTTTCACTCATTATTTTATACTGCTTTAATTTCTCTTTAAACTCAATCAAATTTTTCGCACGATATAAAATCGACTTATTCTCACTTTTTTCATCAATGCCGTCAATTAAATATTCTATTAATGAATCGCCTTTAATTTGTCCACGTGAAGCTACATCTTTCATTCTGTAAAAATACTCACAAACGCACTCATTGTTTTTACGCTTCATTTTCCTCAGTTGCTCATGTATGTCTTTACTACTCACGCACAATTTGAATTCACTCAAAAGTGCTTTTTCGAGAGAGTTCCATGAATTTATTCCTCTCTCACTCAAGACAAACAGTTTCGCGATACCTATTAACGCCTTCTTCGCGAACAGAAACTTCTGGAAATCGTTCCAACACATCAACGTTACTTGCTCATTGAATTCGTTAATCCAAACTTCTACTGCAATAGTGTTAGTGCCGTCAAAAATACGAATGTTCTCTTCCATGTCGCGAAAACTAATGGCAAAACGCGGCGTCATCATTCTATTTCTCTCTTCGTTTATTCTTCTGTACTCATCGTTGTTGTTCTCGCTTGCTCTCTCGTGCGGTATGTTCCTCAAATTATTCTCTGTTGCTACGTTCCTGTAGCTATCGACTCATGATCTGTCTCGTCGCCTAATTCGTCTTCGTCTTGTGATGCCAACAAATTGTTCAGCCTCAAATTCGTGAAAATATGCAATGCAAGGTCGTCGACACTGTACTTGATTCCCAATACATTGCAAATCGAAACAAGATCACCGTTCGTCAAATTTCGTCGTACATATTCCGCTTTTTCTTTGTATTTTGCGTTTGCTTCATCGTAATCGAAACCAGAAAATTCTCGAATTCTTTTGCGGTTATTTCTATCTCCCTCGCTCTCATAGATAAATTTATGCTATGCTCTGATATTGTCTACTTTACCCGTTTTCAGAGTACCACTTATTAAATCATTCAGACATGACATAGTTAATGTTTTAACTTCACCACTAGCAGAGCAGGAAAACTGTGGGGAAAACTCTTTGTAACCGGATGAGCGCCACTCTTACTCGAATCTTTCCCGGTCGAGCACCCAAAATATGTGGGGTTTTATTTAACGATATAATTATAGTCTAGGGGGTTTACATGAAAATACGACTTTATAGAGATTACACTATGTGAAATGACAATCGACGTTTGGCTCGACTCGACTTTGGCGTCCGTCTATGACGCTTCGACTTTTCGCGCCCGACCGTGTACAGTGGGATTGATACACTTCCCAAATGCACATCCCACATTCGGCCATTCTGATTACGCATTCGACCCGAATGCTGGGTCATCTTCTTCATCGTCTTGGTTTGGGCTCCAGGGCTTCATGTACTCTGCACATGTGGACGTCACTTTAGGCCCTTCGCACTTGCCTACTTTTTTCGACATCGTATGCGTTGTTGTGCTTCACCTTCTTAACTTGGTAGGGTCCAAAATATTTTGGTTTTAGCTTGAGACCACTGCCAAATTGCGTCCTCTTAATTACGACCAGGTCGCCAACACTATAAGATCGAGCTTGCTTACGACGTAGGTTGTAGTACTTCTTGTTTTCGTCTTGGATCTTGGAGATGTGTGCCTTCGCCTTGGCACGGAGCTCGCTTCTTTCGTCTGTAAATATTGCCTTCGTCTCTTGGTTGATAAGATCTCTCAGTTTATAATCATCGTTGGTCCTCATCTTTACACCAGTTAGTAACTCAAATGGAGAAGTGCCAATACTTCTGGTGTACGTCGAATTGATAGCCTGCTGAACTTTGCTAACATGTCGATACCACTTCGTCGGATCATCAACGCTCAACTTCGACAGAACAGGAATGATGATCGCATTTAACTGCTCGACTTGGCCGTTTACTCTCGGAAGTGCTGTAGACGTCTTAACGTGTTTGATACCCTCGTTGTCGCAGTACTTCAGAAAATCTTGTTGATACAAGGAATACAGAATTCGATATATTTTTGGATTTTTTCCTCGAGATGCGGTATAAAGTATTCTCTGCAAATCAAGTCTTTCGTCTTCTTTGCCCCGAAATGTCCTTTGTTATGTGCCTGACCAATAATCTGCTTCTGCATCGCGTTTGGGACAACAATTAAATCAACGTCATTGACTAATTTGTACAGGATATCGGCTTTCAGAAAATAATCATCATAAGTTTTCGAATTGTCTTTCAGAACTTCTATGATGGCTCTTATTTTCTCATCTTGTGACTGTGCCTTCTTTATGCCAACGCTGATTCCATAGTCGTTAATTTGCATAATTGGATATCTGCTGAGGGCGTCGACATGTCTCATACGGGTACCTGAACGGTGTAAAACGTCAAAATCGTATTCTTGAAGAAAAAGTACCCAACGAGCTACCCTGGTACAAAGGCTCTTCTTCTCCAGCGTCTTTCTTTATCAAAAGATAAACTCTAAACTTTTTTAACTCTGTTATGACTGCGAGAATCTCTAATTCGTAGCTGCTATATTTTCGCTGTGCGTCTGTGGTTTTTCGACTCATGTAGTATACGGGATGGAGTTCACCGTCGTCTGGACATCTTTGTAGTAAAACTGCTCCAAAGCCTTCAATGGACGCATCAGTATGGACTTCAGATTGGTACGACTGGTTGTAGATACTTAAGACTGGATTTTCTGTTAGTAACTTCTTCAAGATCTGAACTGCATTTTCTTCTTCAGGGCCACAGACAAATTTTGGTGCATTCTTGGTCAATTCGTTCAGAGGCTTCGCTATACACGCATAGTTTGGAATAAACTTTCTAAAATAACCCGTCAAACCTAAGAAACTTTGAACTTGCTTTACGGTTTGAGGCATTTTAAACTTTGCAACAGCCTCAAATTTATCTGGAGATGGATATATCTTCTTATTCTCGACAATGTGCCCCAAAAATTGTATTCTTTTCTTTAAAAAATGACACTTCTTCAGGTTTAACTCTAAACCATACTCTTCGCAGGTTACGATTACCTCTTTTAGATTGTTAACAGCTTCCTCTTCATCTCTGGCCAAGATGATAACATCACCAACGTATGGCAGCGCAATCCCTCTCTTGGTAAATGCCGAAATATTGCATTTACATGTCTTTGGAATACTCCAGGTGAATTAGTAAATCCAAACGGAACCCTCTTGAATTGGTACTGACCACAGTGGGTCACAAACGACGTATACTTTCGACTAGATTCTGCAACTGCCACATGAAAGAATCCGTTCTTCAAATCAATCGTACTAAAAATCGTAGCGTCTTGCAAACGATCCAACTGATCCTCGATGAGCGGCAATGGATAATGGTCACGCACACATACCTTGTTAATTTTACGAAAATCGACACATAGCCGGTAGGAATCGTCATGCTTCTTCACAAGTACCACCGGACTTGTGTATTCGGACGTTGACTCTTCAATTATGCCTTCAGCCAACCATTCTTCGACTTTCTCGTTCACGAACTCTGCCTCTTTAAATGCAAGTCTACGGGGTCGCGCAAATATCGGACTGTCATCGTTTAAAATTATTCGCATTTCTACATTGGTTGTCTTTATTGCTACCGGTTGATAATTAGATATCAAATCGAATACCTCTTTTTTAGCACTTGTGCTTGCACATTCGTCTATATTAAGTTCATCTTTATTATTCGCGACATCAATTTTTACAATTTTTATTTCATCACTTTCTTTTTCGAACTTTTCTACTCTTACACCAATTCGACTAAATATAATGTCAGCTTGCAAACATAATTCCTCGCCTATGATCATTTCGACATCTAACAATCTAACACGAACGATTGGTCGTCAATCAAAATGGAATTCACAAAGTGTCCAATTGGGTTTATCCTATTTGATTCTCCGCCATCGAATCCAATTAGAAACCCGTAAATGATACAAAATTTACTTCCGGTGTCGAACAATGCTTTACACTCAATATTGTCAATTTTAATAACTTTACAGGTTATTTCTTCTTTCGACTTAAAACTTCTTGTGTTTGGTTCAAATTTACCGTTCATTTCTCTTTTATTACAATTTTTAGCTATATGACCAAATTCATTACATTTGTAGTACTTTCTACCTTTCTCTTTATCATCACAATCTTTTGAGTAATGTCCATTATCTCCACAGTTGTAACACACAACATCGTCTTTATTATTAGTTTTCATCATTTTGTTTTTCACTCTTGCACTGTTCTCATTGTTTTTGTATTTACCATTGCCTTTCTCACTTTCTTTTTCACTCATTATTTTATACTGCTTTAATTTCTCTTTAAACTCAATCAAATTTTTCGCACGATATAAAATCGACTTATTCTCACTTTTTTCATCAATGCCGTCAATTAAATATTCTATTAATGAATCGCCTTTAATTTGTCCACGTGAAGCTACATCTTTCATTCTGTAAAAATACTCACAAACGCACTCATTGTTTTTACGCTTCATTTTCCTCAGTTGCTCATGTATGTCTTTACTACTCACGCACAATTTGAATTCACTCAAAAGTGCTTTTTCGAGAGAGTTCCATGAATTTATTCCTCTCTCACTCAAGACAAACAGTTTCGCGATACCTATTAACGCCTTCTTCGCGAACAGAAACTTCTGGAAATCGTTCCAACACATCAACGTTACTTGCTCATTGAATTCGTTAATCCAAACTTCTACTGCAATAGTGTTAGTGCCGTCAAAAATACGAATGTTCTCTTCCATGTCGCGAAAACTAATGGCAAAACGCGGCGTCATCATTCTATTTCTCTCTTCGTTTATTCTTCTGTACTCATCGTTGTTGTTCTCGCTTGCTCTCTCGTGCGGTATGTTCCTCAAATTATTCTCTGTTGCTACGTTCCTGTAGCTACCGACTCATGATCTGTCTCGTCGTCTAATTCGTCTTCGTCTTGTGATGCCAACAAATTGTTCAGCCTCAAATTCGTGAAAATATGCAATGCAAGGTCGTCGACACTGTACTTGATTCCCAATACATTGCAAATCGAAACAAGATCACCGTTCGTCAAATTTCGTCGTACATATTCCGCTTTTTCTTTGTATTTTGCGTTTGCTTCATCGTAATCGAAACCAGAAAATTCTCGAATTCTTTTGCGGTTATTTCTATCTCCCTCGCTCTCATAGATAAATTTATGCTATGCTCTGATATTGTCTACTTTACCCGTTTTCAGAGTACCACTTATTAAATCATTCAGACATGACATAGTTAATGTTTTAACTTCACCACTAGCAGAGCAGGAAAACTGTGGGGAAAACTCTTTGTAACCGGATGAGCGCCACTCTTACTCGAATCTTTCCCGGTCGAGCACCCAAAATATGTGGGGTTTTATTTAACGATATAATTATAGTCTAGGGGGTTTACATGAAAATACGACTTTATAGAGATTACACTATGTGAAATGACAATCGACGTTTGGCTCGACTCGACTTTGGCGTCCGTCTATGACGCTTCGACTTTTCGCGCCCGACCGTGTACAGTGGGATTGATACACTTCCCAAATGCACATCCCACATTCGGCCATTCTGATTACGCATTCGACCCGAATGCTGGGTCATCTTCTTCATCGTCTTGGTTTGGGCTCCAGGGCTTCATGTACTCTGCACATGTGGACGTCACTTTAGGCCCTTCGCACTTGCCTACTTTTTCGACATCGTATGCGTTGTTGTGCTTCACCTTCTTAACTTGGTAGGGTCCAAAATATTTTGGTTTTAGCTTGAGACCACTGCCAAATTGCGTCCTCTTAATTACGACCAGGTCGCCAACACTATAAGATCGAGCTTGCTTACGACGTAGGTTGTAGTACTTCTTGTTTTCGTCTTGGATCTTGGAGATGTGTGCCTTCGCCTTGGCACGGAGCTCGCTTCTTTCGTCTGTAAATATTGCCTTCGTCTCTTGGTTGATAAGATCTCTCAGTTTATAATCATCGTTGGTCCTCATCTTTACACCAGTTAGTAACTCAAATGGAGAAGTGCCAATACTTCTGGTGTACGTCGAATTGATAGCCTGCTGAACTTTGCTAACATGTCGATACCACTTCGTCGGATCATCAACGCTCAACTTCGACAGAACAGGAATGATGATCGCATTTAACTGCTCGACTTGGCCGTTTACTCTCGGAAGTGCTGTAGACGTCTTAACGTGTTTGATACCCTCGTTGTCGCAGTACTTCAGAAAATCTTGGGATGTAAAGGCGGAAGGTTGCCAAAAATCGTGCTTTGAATCGTCAGCTTCGTAATAACTTCATTGCTAGTCGTCGATTTGGTTGGGTATAACCAGCAGAACTTCGTAAATGCATCTATGACTGCCAGAATATGCTTATAGTCTTTGTGAGTAGACTCGAGAGGACCTAGAAAATCAATATGGTAAGTTAAAAGTGGAATATCATCTTTCTGAAGCGGATGGAACAAGCCTTCTTGCTTGCCAACTTTACGGCTACTGATAATACAAGGAATACAGAATTCGATATATTTTTGGATTTTTTCCTCGAGATGCGGTATAAAGTATTCTCTGCAAATCAAGTCTTTCGTCTTCTTTGCCCCGAAATGTCCTTTGTTATGTGCCTGACCGATAATCTGCTTCTGCATCGCGTTTGGGACAACAATTAAATCAACGTCATTGACTAATTTGTACAGGATATCGGCTTTCAGAAAATAATCATCATAAGTTTTCGAATTGTCTTTCAGAACTTCTATGATGGCTCTTATTTTCTCATCTTGTGACTGTGCCTTCTTTATGCCAACGCTGATTCCATAGTCGTTAATTTGCATAATTGGATATCTGCTGAGGGCGTCGACATGTCTCATACGGGTACCTGAACGGTGTAAAACGTCAAAATCGTATTCTTGAAGAAAAAGTACCCAACGAGCTACCCTGGTACAAAGGCTCTTCTTCTCCAGCGTCTTTCTTTATCAAAAGATAAACTCTAAACTTTTCTAACTCTGTTATGACTGCGAGAATCTCTAATTCGTAGCTGCTATATTTTCACTGTGCGTCTGTGGTTTTTCGACTCATGTAGTATACGGGATGGAGTTCACCGTCGTCTGGACATCTTTGTAGAAAAACTGCTCCAAAGCCTTCAATGGACGCATCAGTATGGACTTCAGATTGGTACGACTGGTTGTAGATACTTAAGACTGGATTTTCTGTTAGTAACTTCTTCAAGATCTGAACTGCATTTTCTTCTTCAGGGCCACAGACAAATTTTGGTGCATTCTTGGTCAATTCGTTCAGAGGCTTCGCTATACACGCATAGTTTGGAACAAACTTTCTAAAATAACCCGTCAAACCTAAGAAACTTTGAACTTGCTTTACGGTTTGAGGCATTTTAAACTTTGCAACAGCCTCAATTTTATCTGGAGATGGATATATCTTCTTATTCTCGACAATGTGCCCCAAAAATTGTATTCTTTTCTTTAAAAAATGACACTTCTTCAGGTTTAACTCTAAACCATACTCTTCGCAGGTTACGATTACCTCTTTTAGATTGTTAACAGCTTCCTCTTCATCTCTGGCCAAGATGATAACATCACCAACGTATGGCAGCGCAATCCCTCTCTTGGTAAATGCCGAAATATTGCATTTACATGTCTTTGGAATACTCCAGGTGAATTAGTAAATCCAAACGGAACCCTCTTGAATTGGTACTGACCACAGTGGGTCACAAACGACGTATACTTTCGACTAGATTCTGCAACTGCCACATGAAAGAATCCGTTCTTCAAATCAATCGTACTAAAAATCGTAGCGTCTTGCAAACGATCCAACTGATCCTCGATGAGCGGCAATGGATAATGGTCACGCACACATACCTTGTTAATTTTACGAAAATCGACACATAGCCGGTAGGAATCGTCATGCTTCTTCACAAGTACCACCGGACTTGTGTATTCGGACGTTGACTCTTCAATTATGCCTTCAGCCAACCATTCTTCGACTTTCTCGTTCACGAACTCTGCCTCTTTAAATGCAAGTCTACGGGGTCGCGCAAATATCGGACTGTCATCGTTTAAAATTATTCGCATTTCTACATTGGTTGTCTTTATTGCTACCGGTTGATAATTAGATATCAAATCGAATACCTCTTTTTAGCACTTGTGCTTGCACATTCGTCTATATTAAGTTCATCTTTATTATTCGTGACATCAATTTTTACAATTTTTATTTCATCACTTTCTTTTTCGAACTTTTCTACTCTTACACCAATTCGACTAAATATAATGTCAGCTTGCAAACATAATTCCTCGCCTATGATCATTTCGACATCTAACAATCTAACACGAACGATTGGTCGTCAATCAAAATGGAATTCACAAAGTGTCCAATTGGGTTTATCCTATTTGATTCTCCGCCATCGAATCCAATTAGAAACCCGTAAATGATACAAAATTTACTTCCGGTGTCGAACAATGCTTTACACTCAATATTGTCAATTTTAATAACTTTACAGGTTATTTCTTCTTTCGACTTAAAACTTCTTGTGTTTGGTTCAAATTTACCGTTCATTTCTCTTTTATTACAATTTTTAGCTATATGACCAAATTCATTACATTTGTAGTACTTTCTACCTTTCTCTTTATCATCACAATCTTTTGAGTAATGTCCTTTATCTCCACAGTTGCAACACACAACATCGTCTTTATTATTAGTTTTCATCATTTTGTTTTTCACTCTTGCACTGTTCTCATTGTTTTTGTATTTACCATTGCCTTTCTTACTTTCTTTTTCACTCATTATTTTATACTGCTTTAATTTCTCTTTAAACTCAATCAAATTTTTCGCACGATCGCAAAATCGACTTATTCTCACTTTTTTCATCAATGCCGTCAATTAAATATTCTATTAATGAATCGTCTTTAATTTGTCCATGTGAAGCTACATCTTTCATTCTGTAAAAATACTCATAAACGCACTCATTGTTTTTACGCTTCATTTTCATCAGTTGCTCATGTATGTCTTTACTACTCACGCACAATTTGAATTCACTCAAAAGTGCTTTTTCGAGAGAGTTCCATGAATTTATTCCTCTCTCACTCAAGACAAACAGTTTCGCGATACCTATTAACGCCTTCTTCGCGAACAGAAACTTCTGGAAATCGTTCCAACACATCAACGTTACTTGCTCATTGAATTCGTTAATCCAAACTTCTACTGCAATAGTGTTAGTGCCGTCAAAAATACGAATGTTCTCTTCCATGTCGCGAAAACTAATGGCAAAACGCGGCGTCATCATTCTATTTCTCTCTTCGTTTATTCTTCTGTACTCATCGTTGTTGTACTCGCTTGCTCTCTCGTGCGGTATGTTCCTCAAATTATTCTCTGTTGCTACGTTCCGCTCTGTAGCTACCGACTCATGATCTGTCTCGTCGTCTAATTCGTATTCGTCTTGTGATGCCAACAAATTGTTCAGCTTCAAATTCGTGAAAATATGCAATGCAAGGTCGTCGACACTGTACTTGATTCCCAATACATTGCAAATCGAAACAAGATCACCGTTCGTCAAATTTCGTCGTACATATTCCGCTTTTTCTTTGTATTTTGCGTTTGCTTCATCGTAATCGAAACCAGAAAATTCTCGAATTCTTTTGCGGTTATTTCTATCTCCCTCGCTCTCATAGATAAATTTATGCAATGCTCTGATATTGTCTACTTTACCCGTTTTCAGAGTACCACTTATTAAATCATTCAGACATGACATAGATAATGTTTTAACTTCACCACTAGCAGAGCAGGACCGACTTAATACGACACGATTGTTAAAGAAAAAAAATCACTTTTTTTTCACTCTTCTCCCACACGAACGCACAAAAAATGTATGTGGGGTGTTCTCTTGTATCCCGCACTTTTTTTATCACGACAAAATATGTGGGGAAAACTCTTTGTAACCGGATGAGCGCCACTCTTACTCGAATCTTTCCCGGTCGAGCACCCAAAATATGTGGGGTTTTATTTAACGATATAATTATAGGGGGTTTACATGAAAATACGACTTTATAGAGATTACACTATGTGAAATGACAATCGACGTTTGGCTCGACTCGACTTTGGCGTCCGTCTATGACGCTTCGACTTTTCGCGCCCGACTTTGGCGCTCGACTTTAAATGTTCGACTTTTCACACGACTTATAGCACCCGTCTCTGGTACTCGACTTGACCTTGCATCCGACTATGACGCAAGACCTCAAAAAACGTCCGTCTTGTTTGACGCGCAAAAACCATCTCTCTCGTCGTCATCTCTCATTCGTTTGTCATCCCTCTTGATCGTCTTTTCTTACACGCTCACGTTCTCTCTTGATCGTCGTCTCGTCTCTTGTGTACAGTGGGATTGATACACTTCGCAAATGCACATCCCACATTCGGCAATTCTGATTACGCATTCGACCCGAATGCTGGGTCATCTTCTTCATCGTCTCGGTTTGGGCTATAGGGCTTCATGTACGTCTGCACATGTGGACATTTCTACATTGGTTGTCTTTATTGCTACCGGTTGATAATTAGATATCAAATCGAATACCTCTTTTTTAGCACTTGTGCTTGCACATTCGTCTATATTAAGTTCATCTTTATTATTCGCGACATCAATTTTTACAATTTTTATTTCATCACTTTCTTTTTCGAACTTTTCTACTCTTACACCAATTCGACTAAATATAATGTCAGCTTGCAAACATAATTCCTCGCCTATGATCATTTCGACATCTAACAATCTAACACGAACGATTGGTCGTCAATCAAAATGGAATTCACAAAGTGTCCAATTGGGTTTATCCTATTTGATTCTCCGCCATCGAATCCAATTAGAAACCCGTAAATGATACAAAATTTACTTCCGGTGTCGAACAATGCTTTACACTCAATATTGTCAATTTTAATAACTTTACAGGTTATTTCTTCTTTCGACTTAAAACTTCTTGTGTTTGGTTCAAATTTACCGTTCATTTCTCTTTTATTACAATTTTTAGCTATATGACCAAATTCATTACATTTGTAGTACTTTCTACCTTTCTCTTTATCATCACAATCTTTTGAGTAATGTCCTTTATCTCCACAGTTGCAACACACAACATCGTCTTTATTATTAGTTTTCATCATTTTGTTTTTCACTCTTGCACTGTTCTCATTGTTTTTGTATTTACCATTGCCTTTCTTACTTTCTTTTTCACTCATTATTTTATACTGCTTTAATTTCTCTTTAAACTCAATCAAATTTTTCGCACGATATAAAATCGACTTATTCTCACTTTTTTCATCAATGCCGTCAATTAAATATTCTATTAATGAATCGTCTTTAATTTGTCCATGTGAAGCTACATCTTTCATTCTGTAAAAATACTCATAAACGCACTCATTGTTTTTACGCTTCATTTTCATCAGTTGCTCATGTATGTCTTTACTACTCACGCACAATTTGAATTCACTCAAAAGTGCTTTTTCGAGAGAGTTCCATGAATTTATTCCTCTCTCACTCAAGACAAACAGTTTCGCGATACCTATTAACGCCTTCTTCGCGAACAGAAACTTCTGGAAATCGTTCCAACACATCAACGTTACTTGCTCATTGAATTCGTTAATCCAAACTTCTACTGCAATAGTGTTAGTGCCGTCAAAAATACGAATGTTCTCTTCCATGTCGCGAAAACTAATGGCAAAACGCGGCGTCATCATTCTATTTCTCTCTTCGTTTATTCTTCTGTACTAATCGTTGTTGTTCTCGCTTGCTCTCTCGTGCGGTATGTTCCTCAAATTATTCTCTGTTGCTACGTTCCTGTAGCTACCGACTCATGATCTGTCTCGTCGTCTAATTCGTCTTCGTCTTGTGATGCCAACAAATTGTTCAGCTTCAAATTCGTGAAAATATGCAATGCAAGGTCGTCGAGACTGTACTTGATTCCCGATACATTGCAAATCGAAACAAGATCACCGTTCGTCAAATTTCGTCGTACAAATTCCGCTTTTTCTTTGTATTTTGCGTTTGCTTCATCGTAATCGAAACCAGAAAATTCTCGAATTCTTTTGCGGTTATTTCTATCTCGCTCTCATAGATAAATTTATGCTATGCTCTAATATTGTCTACTTTACCCGTTTTCAGAGTACCACTTATTAAATCATTCAGACATGACATAGTTAATGTTTTAACTTCACCACTAGCAGAGCAGGAAAACTGTGGGGAAAACTCTTTGTAACCGGATGAGCGCCACTCTTACTCGAATCTTTCCCGGTCGAGCACCCAAAATATGTGGGGTTTTATTTAACGATATAATTATAGTCTAGGGGGTTTACATGAAAATACGACTTTATAGAGATTACACTATGTGAAATGACAATCGACGTTTGGCTCGACTCGACTTTGGCGTCCGTCTATGACGCTTCGACTTTTCGCGCCCGACTTTGGCGCTCGACTTTAAATGTTCGACTTTTCACACGACTTATAGCACCCGTCTCTGGTACTCGACTTGACCTTGCATCCGACTATGACGCAAGACCTCAAAAAACGTCCGTCTTGTTTGACGCGCAAAAACCATCTCTCTCGTCGTCATCTCTCATTCGTTTGTCATCCCTCTTGATCGTCTTTTCTTACACGCTCACGTTCTCTCTTGATCGTCGTCTCGTCTCTTGTGTACAGTGGGATTGATACACTTCGCAAATGCACATCCCACATTCGGCCATTCTGATTACGCATTCGACCCGAATGCTGGGTCATCTTCTTCATCGTCTCGGTTTGGGCTCCAGGGCTTCATGTACTCTGCACATGTGGACGTCACTTTAGGCCCTTCGCACTTGCCTACTTTTTCGACATCGTATGCGTTGTTGTGCTTCACCTTCTTAACTTGGTAGGGTCCAAAATATTTTGGTTTTAGTTTGAGACCACTGCCAAATTGCGTCCTCTTAATTACGACCAGGTCGCCAACACTATAAGATCGAGCTTACTTACGACGTAGGTTGTAGTACTTCTTGTTTTCGTCTTGGATCTTGGAGATGTGTGCCTTCGCCTTGGCACGGAGCTCGCTTCTTTCGTCTGTAAATATTGCCTTCGTCTCTTGGTTGATAAGATCTCTCAGTTTATAATCATCGTTGGTCCTCATCTTTACACCAGTTAGTAACTCAAATGGAGAAGTGCCAATACTTCTGGTGTACGTCGAATTGATAGCCTGCTGAACTTTGCTAACATGTCGATACCACTTCGTCGGATCATCAACGCTCAACTTCGACAGAACAGGAATGATGATCGCATTTAACCGCTCGACTTGGCCGTTTACTCTCGGAAGTGCTGTAGACGTATTAACGTGTTTGATACCCTCGTTGTCGCAGTACTTCAGAAAATCTTGGGATGTAAAGGCGGAACCCCGATCCGAGATAATAAACGTAAGGTTGCCAAAAATCGTGCTTTGAATCGTCAGCTTCGTAATAACTTCATTGCTAGTCGTCGATTTGGTTGGGTATAACCAGCAGAACTTCGTAAATGCATCTATGACTGCCAGAATATGCTTATAGTCTTTGTGAGTAGACTCGAGAGGACCTAGAAAATCAATATGGTAAGTTAAAAGTGGAATATCATCTTTCTGAAGCGGATGCAACAAGCTTTCTTGCTTGCCAACTTTACGGCTACTGATAATACAAGGAATACAGAATTCGATATTGTTTATGTAGAGGGGTCGAACTTCCTTCTGGTTTGGGGCAGCTAGATGAATTTTCCCTTTTTTCCTTTTTCTCCCATTAAAGTGTTGACACGCAGAGAAATTTCACTTCACTTGTATGTATTACTTATATTCAGGTATATAATTCAACTAAACCTAGCTTACTTAAGAGCAGGGCACCAAGCCCCGCTTGGAGCGAAGTGTTGGGAGTTCTTTTGTGGGGAGAGCGATGGGCATCATCGGGAGAGCGGCGCGAGGTGAAAGCTTCCGCCTCCTTTAACCCTTGTGTTGCCCGGTTGGGCATAAACATGCTCCCCCCCTTGCAGGAGTGCAAGACCCAGGCAGTCTTATGGCACGCTCCGGACAGGGTCCAGCCAAAGACTGTGCGCATCGCAATTGGCCGCCCGCCAACCCCGGGTAGACTCCTCTCCAACATGACCTCCGTGATCACATCCGCACCCAGGACCAAAGACACTGACGACGGTCGGTAGAACGTATCATCCGCCAGGACGATGCCCTCGATCTTTTTGGCGATCTGCGGGTCCACCGGAGCGCTTGGAGTGCGGCAGCACAAGCCATCGACCACCTTCAGGATCGCCTCCAATCGCCATCCTTCACTTATTGGGGACCGGATCACTGCTGCCACCGCTTTCTCTGCCCCTATATTGACGGCTGTCAACTTAAAGGCCGTGGCCAGTGACGTCGCCATCGACGATACCGCAGAACAAGGGTCCACCAGGGCCTTCACGTCGAAGGTTTTTCCCCCCGTCTCAAGACGCACCATCGCCGTGGGCATCAGATGCGGATTGCGGTGCTGCAGCAGTGTGGTCAAGGTCAGTTTTGGATCGTCTGGAGGACTCGGGGGTGACTCGGCGTACGACGGAGCTGGGAGTGCGTCGACGTGGCTGTTCATGGAAGTGGAGCAGCGTGTGGTGATCCTCCTCACATATTCGGCACTTATCACCGCTTAAGCAGCTTCCTCCGGAATGTTGGTGGGCCAGGCAATTGGCGCAGTACTTATTCGCAAGCACTGCCCTCATCCTCTTCTCCACGTTCAGCCGCAGGAAGCGACGGCATCGCTTCAGAGGATGGATTCCGCGACAGACTCGGCAACGGAAGGACTCAGTTCCTCGCGAACATCTGCGCTCCTCTTTCGATGCCTGTACTGAACGCGGTCTCGGAGCCATGGAAACGGGATCTAGGTTGACGAATATCAGGAAGCTGCCGGGACAAATAATGAAGAAAGCGGATTAATGTAGGACGATAGAATACACATATTACTACTGGCAGCTCGGCCCTTCTTAATTGGGAGGAAGGACCAAGTGCTGGACGCTACTGTAGTTTTACGTAATGGGTTTGAATTCTTTCTTCTGGAGGAAGAAAGATCAACTTTTCGACGGGACGCTTCACATTACCGCGAGCGGTAAGCAGTTCGACGACGCGGACATTGCCGTCACTGCCAGGGTGTGTTTGGTGAATTCGCCCGAGACGCCATTCATTAAATGGAAGATTGTCGTCTTTGAGTACCACCAGATCGCCCACTTCAAGATTTTTAGAAGGGAATCGCCACTTATTGCGCTTATGTAGCTCCTTCAGATACTCGTCTTTCCATCGGGTGCAGAAATGCTGACTCACGGCCTTCAGACGCTGCCACCGGTTAATGATAGACGGTACCTGATCCTTGATTTCAGGTTCCGTCATGGATAGCAATGGACCGCCCACTAGGAAATGGCCTGGGGTCAAAGCTAAAGAGTCGGTGGGGTCTTCAGACATAGGAGAAATCGGCCGCGAGTTCAAACACGCCTCTACCTTAGCCAGCAGCGTAGAGAACTCTTCAAAAGTATACCTTTGGTTGGAGGTGGCCTTGTAGAACAGAGTTTTAAAACTCTTAACTCCAGCCTCCCACAACCCTCCCATGTGTGGTGCCCCGGGAGGGATGAAATGCCAGGACAGATTCTGATGGCTGTAGTGGGATAATATTTTCTGCTGGGTAGAACTTAGGAAATCTTTTTCAAGCACTCTGGATGCACCTACGAAGTTTTTTCTGTTGTCGGACTGCACTTGCTGGGGACACCCTCGCCTCGATACAAAGCGAGCGAATGCTGCCAGAAATGCTTCGGTACTCAAATCCGAAGTTGCCTCAAGGTGAATGTCTTTGGTGGAAAAGCAAACAAAGACACACACATATCCCTTTGATATGCGGCAAGCGCGGCCGGTGAAACTCCTGATGTCGAAAGGACCTGTGAAATCTATCCCGGTGGTCGTGAAAGGACGTGCGAAAGTAGTTCGCTGGGCCGGAAGGGTGCCCATTAGCTGTGATTGCAGCCTTCTTTTGTAAATCACACAGACCTTGCATGAATTGACCACCGATTTTACTAGATTCCGCAGTCTTGGAATCCAGTATCTCTGTCGGATGAGACGGACTACCAGTTGGCTGCCCCCATGGAGAGAGATCTGATGCGTGAAAAGCACCAACAGCCGGGTCAATGGACTCACTACTGGTAACAGAATGGGGTTACGCTCATCGTAACTAAGGGCCGCTGCTTGTTGCACGCGCCCACATGCTCGGATCACACCTGATGCGTCAATGAAAGGATTCAAATTGAGAATGGTGCTAGACGTGGGCAGAGATTCTCGTTGGCTGGCTTAGCGATCGCGACGTGGACCTTCACTACCCGCTTCTCCAAGTTAGTGTCTAGTGGGAGTGGTGTCGCTCGCTGCCAGGACTCTTGTGGTTCCCGTAGCCATGGTGAGCCGTGCCACCACAAATCATTGTGTACCAGTTCCTGCGCACTCAAGCCGCGGCTAGGGAGATCTGCTGGATTGTCCTCTGAACGAACGTGATTCCATGGGGCGTCATTTGTTGCCGTCACAATTTTTGCTACCCGATTTGCGACAAACGTTGTCCATGTGCAGGGTGGCTTATTTAACCATGACAGTACGACGGTGGAATCTGACCAATAAAAAGCCTCCGCCTTATCAACGGGAAGTTGCGGAAGAACTGCAGCTGCCAGTTCAGCTAAAAGTGTGGCTCCGCATAATTCAAGGCGGGGCAATGAAACCGTTTTAACCGGGGCTACTCTGGATTTCGCTGCAAGAAGGCAGCACGAATGCCTTGGTCATTGCTAACGCGCACGTAAATTGCGGCACCATAAGCCCGCTGTGAAGCATCGCAAAAACAATGGAATTGGATGTCGGAATTTGGGTCATGAAGAACCCATCGTGGAATTCGGATCTGGTCAAGGAAGGAGTAGCTCTTTGTAAAATCCTGCCACCTGTGATGGAGTTCACTGGGCAATTGATCATCCCACCCTAGCTCTTGTAGCCAAAGCTCTTGCATAAACACCTTGGCTTGAATCACAAAGGAAGCCAGCCAGCCAGCGGGATCGAATAACTTGGCGATCTGCCCGAGGACTTCTCGCTTAGTATAAGCTGACTTGACATCTTGGGGTGAGATGACAAAATAAAACTGATCCATGGTCGCTTTCCATCGGATTCCCAGTGTTTTCGCTGTGCTAGCCTCTTCGATATCGAGGAAATCAGCATTCAGTAAATGACTCTTTGGAATGCAAATGAGCACGCTCTTCACATTCGATGTCCACTTGCGCAAAGGAAAGCCAGCTGAACCAAGAGCGTCTTGAAGTTCATTGACCATTGCGATTGCCGTTGCTTCATTATGAGCCCCTGCCAGGACATCATCGATATACATATAGGCCTTGATAATATCGCTAGCCAAAGGAAATTTGGATTGTACATCACTTGCGAGTTGCTGAAGTACTCGGATGGCTAAGAACGGAGCACAGTTAATGCCAAACGTGACGGTATTCAGCTCGTAATCACCAAGTTGCCCCTCTTTATTTCGGAACAGGATCCTCTGAAATGGCGTATGGATTGGATCGACCATAATTTGGCGGTACATTTTTGTAATGTCGGCATTAAAAACTACTCGGAAAAAACGCCACTTGAGAATCTGAGTAGTGAGATCGGACTGAAGTACCGGACCAGGGTAAAGTATGTCGTTGAGACTTACTCCGTTGGTGGACTTGCTAGAGGCGTTAAAGACTACCCGTACCTTTGTTGTGGTGCTGTCGGGCTTGAAGACCGCATGGTGTGGCAAATAAAAATTGTTATTAGTGCCGTCAAATGGAACCTGACGCATGTGGCCCAAGTCCAAATATTCTTGGATGACGGCGTCATACTCAGTTTTTGCCGAAATATTTTTAAGGAGCCGGCTTTCGTTTTTTAGGAACTGAGCCAATGCCCCTGGTCTGGAATGACCAAGGTTGATGTTGGTTGGATCTCGAAACGGAAGTGAGACCGTATATCTCCCCGAAACATCTCTTCTTGTGGTCTTCTGGAAATTGACCTCGCAAACAGAGTCAGAATCTTCTACCGGTTTGCCCGGTAGATCGTCCACCTCCCAAAACCTTGTGAGAAGAGTTTCAAGTCCCTCCTCTCTGCTAACAGCGACCCTCGTGGTGAACGCGGCACATGAACTAACGGGGACCCCTTGCAACGGGCCTGAAATGACCCAACCGAATCTCGTCTCTTGAGCCATTAAAGATCCGCACACTTCGGTCTGGATGCCGGAAAGAGTCACCGCTGGTATGACATCAATGCCAAGAAGTAGATCGATCTTTGCCATTAATCTGAAGGAGGGGTCGGCTAGAGGAATATTGGGCATTCCTTCCAGTGTGGCTTGGGCTATCGTACATGACGGTAAATCATCAGCAACTTGGGACTAGACAAAAGCTTCTATCTCTATCTGGACTGGATTTCCATGCGATGACCGAATGCTTATGTGACAGACCTTCAAGGTTCTATTGACCTTTCCGTTAATGCCTGTCACTTCGGCCCTGACAGTTTGGAATGGTAACTTCATGAGTCGGAACATTCTTTCGGATATGAAATTGGCTTCCGAAGCCGGGTCTAATAGCGCCCGTGAAGCATAAGTAGTGCCCCTGTACCAAAAGTCCACGATGGCTGTACCTAGCAACTTATCTCGTGAGGACCTTGCCTCAGAGGTAAAGTAAGTCCGGACAATATTGTGTGAACTGGGCTGAGCTGGGACCGGCGTTGGATTATTCTCCGGTCGGGCGTCCTTGTGCAAGAGCGTATTGTGACGCCCCTTGCACGTGAAGCAATTGTGCTGACTCGGACAATCTTTTACTTGATGTCCTCTTGCGAAACAGTTCAGACAAAGGGACTTTTTCTTTATGTACGCCACCCTCTCTGGCACCGTCATCTGAAGGAAGCGGGGACATCGACGCACCGGGTGATTCTCCTTCATACAGAGATCACAGGATTTTAGTTTGGTGGTCACCTTGGCTTCAAATGTATTAGCCTTTCGGGTGGCTGGAAGCGGATTTCGTGGAGGTTTCGGTGTGGGAACCGAAATAGCCATTGCAGTTGTATTTTCCACTGCTTCGAGCGTACGGAACCGCTCAGTGAGGAAATCGTCCATCATTTGCCACTCTGGAATGGCAGTCTTGTCTCCCACAGATTGTTCCCATAATGAAAGGGTATTCTTTGGCAATTTGATGGAACAGAAAAATACGAACATGCCTCCCCAAGTGATTACTGGCAGGCCACAGTGCTCAAAAGCGCGAATGGATGCCTGCAGAGCATTCTGATGATCCTGTAATGCTTTTCCGGACTCATGGGAAATTTGAGGCAGGTCAAGAAGTGCTCGGAATTGGCTGTTCACGATAAGTCGCTTATTTTCGAAACGCTGTTTGAGTGCATTCCATGCCGTTTCAAAACCATCATTTGTAAGCGGGAATTTTGCTACAATGAGGTTGGCTTCACCCCTCGTTTTCGCTAAGAGATGGTACAGCTTTTCAACGGGGGAAATTCGCGAATCGCTTATGTAGATGGCTGTAAACAAGTCACGGAACGTGGGCCATTTTAAGTTATCTCCGGTAAAGACTTCTGTGTCAATGGGTGGCAATCGACAGCCTCGTTCTGCTGGTGCAGAGGTAGGCGCATGACGGTTCGGAGGAGTAGGAGCAGACTCTTCATGGATAAGCTCGTTTAATCGAGCCGTGCATCGCTCGTAAACTTGATAGCATTTGTCATATTTAGCTTGGATGGCTAAATCTTCAGAGTTATCGTCTTTACCATCTGTGAGTGCCTCGCATTTCTCATATTCCTGCTCGACCTTCTCCCACAACGCTTGAACTCGATCACGACGGACTTGGAGCGTAAATACGCTGACCTCGGACAGTGAAGTGACGTGGGTGTCGACTTTAAACTGAATTAGTTTATCGCAAATGGAAACAAACTTCTTCAAAGCCATGGTGGAAGCAGCTAAAACCCTTTTGGTTTCGGACCGAGTGACTCTTGGGGTGGTTACCAAAATCTGTGGAAGTGGTACCAATGATTTGACCTCTTTTTGGCTTGCTCGTCGTGGCTCTGACGTGGCTTGCTGAAAAGTCGTGCTCGATGGTGCGGACGTGACAGTTAATGGACTAGAAAGGGTCTGAAATGCTCGGGAAGGAGGAGTAGTAGGGCTGGTACACCTCTGGCGCTGACCTGGAGCAGCAATTGAGGATTTGCTCGGGGCTGCAGTGTTCTCAGCTGCTTTCTCGTCTTTTGACGGGCTCGTGCTCATAACCCCAGAGAGTGGCGGTTATAAAGTGGTGAGCTGGTTTGGCACGGCTTGACAATTAGCCAAAAAGACAAACTGGAACGTTTGGGAAAAACTGGAACACTACCAAACCACTTAAAAAACGGCTTTGAAACGCCTTGAAATAGATTGAAAAACCAGAAAACGAGCTGGTACGTTTGGAATGACTTGGAACACTGCCAAAAAACCCTAGGAACGGCTTGGAACACCTTGGAATTCAAATATAACTACAAAGATGCGACTTGGAGCGGGTGGAAACACTTTGGAATTGAAATAGAACCAAAGAACACCTTGGAATTCAAATATAACTACAAAGATGCGACTTGGAGCGGGTGGAAACACTTTGGAATTGAAATAGAACCAAAGATACGACTTGAAACGCGTGGGAACACTTTGGAAATGGAATCTAACTCCAAAGATACGACTTGGAACGCGTGGAAATACTTAGGAATTGAAATAGAACCAAAGATACGACTTGAAACGCGTGGAAACACTTTGGAATTGGAATCTAACTCAAAAGATACGACTTGGAGCGGGTGGAAACACTTTGGAGTTGAAATAGAACCAAAGATACGACTTGAAACGCGTGGAAAACACTTTGGAATTGGAATCTAACTCCAAAGATACGACTTGAGACGCGTGGAATTCAATATTAAAAAACCCAAGATACAACTTGGAAACGATTTGGAATCATAATAAACAAAAGCGCGGAACACAAATTTTTAATAATTAAATATTATTCGATTTTTTCCTCAACGTGACCCTTCAACATATATACCCCACAAAGTGCCTGCCAACCTAGGGTATACAGCACAGCTACTTTTGGTCGTTTGCTTTGTGCCGGTCTTTGGCACATGAGCTTGCAGCTGTGCTGGTATACTGCAGTTAAGCGGGACTTATGTATGCACGTATGTATGTATGTATATAGGCTGCAAGGGGTAGCGGGATTTTGTTCGCGGTGATGGAAAAATATATTTGTGTGCGAAAAAAAATTATAAATTTTCGTGGAATATATGTATGGATATGTATATGAGTATTAATATGTAAAATTTTATGTATGGAACAAATATGTATGTGTATATGGATATGAATATATATATGTAAAATTTTATGTATGGAAAAACATGTATATATGTGTATGTGTATGGATATGTAAAATGTTGGAGTATATATATATGTATTTAAAAAAGTTTTTTTTTTTTTTTTAAATATGAAAATATGGAATGGCGATATGCAGAGGTGTGAATGGATCGGATTTCTTTATATAAATTAATGGTTTTTTTTTTTTTAAATATGAATTCTTTTGCTGTGTCTAACCGATATGCCCCAACTTTATAAGGTGTCGCGGGACACCAGAAATGTCTAAGTGTGGCTTTTATATGTGAGAGGGTGGTTCACTTTCGTTTTTTTTTTTTTTTTAAATCTTTATTAGTTGTATTGAAAATTTTCTTCTCTTCGTTGGAACCACCTTTCACTGCGCGCACACTTTTCCCAGGAGTGGACTGTATTTGCACAAAACCTTTTTTTTTGGATTTAATGTAGCACTGGATAAATTTGTAATTTTTTGTCACATTCACACACTCTGCTTGCATATATATATATTATATGTAGAAGATCACTTTTTTCGTAGGTTTGATTCACTGCATACATACATATGTGTTAATATTTTTTTGAAATTGCGAAAAAATATATATTGGAAATAGGCAAAAAAAATATGGCGCCTTATAAACTTGGCCTATATATGCCAAAGTGCGAGAAAAAAAACTTGAAGTGGGCGAACCAATATGGCGCCTTATGTACTGGACACATATATATGTATGAAAATTTGGGGACCAAAATTTTCTCTCCTTTGAGGAGGAAAAATTTGCGCGAAAGTATTTTTACTTGGATTAGGAGAATCAAGGGCAACAATTATATGTATTTGAGTATGGGTACGGATGCTGGAGGCATGTACATGTACTCATATACCTATAATTTAGAAAAAATTACTTAGCTTGAAATATGGATGAAATTCCACCGATGCTAATGGTTCGAGAGGATCTTAGTATCCGGCTCGAAGGACCAAATGTTTGTGTAGGGGGGTCGAACTTCCTTCTGGTTTGGGGCAGCTAGATGAAGTTTCCCTTTTTTCCTTTTTCTCCCATTAAAGTGTTGACACTCAGAGAAATTTCACTTCACTTGTATGTATTACTTATATTCAGGTATATAATTCAACTAAACCTAGCTTACTTAAGAGCAGGGCACCAAGCCCCGCTTGGAGCGAAGTGTGGGGAGTTCTTTTGTGGGGAGAGCGATGGGCATCATCGGGAGAGCGGCGCGAGGTGAAAGATTCCGCCTCCTTTAACCCTTGTGTTGCCCAGTTGGGCATAAACAGATATATTTTTGGATTTTTTCCTCGAGATGCGGTATAAAGTATTCTCTGCAAATCAAGTCTTTCGTCTTTATTGCCCCGAAATGTCCTTTGTTATGTGCCTGACCGATAATCTGCTTCTGCATCGCGTTTGGGACAACAATTAAATCAACGTCATTGACTAATTTGTACAGGATATCGGCTTTCAGAAAATAATCATCATAAGTTTTCGAATTGTCTTTCAGAACTTCTATGATGGCTCTTATTTTCTCATCTTGTGACTGTGCCTTCTTTATGCCAACGCTGATTCCATAGTCGTTAATTTGCATAATTGGATATCTGCTGAGGGCGTCGACATGTCTCATACGGGTACCTGAACGGTGTAAAACGTCAAAATCGTATTCTTGAAGAAAAAGTACCCAACGAGCTACCCTGGTACAAAGGCTCTTCTCCTCCAGCGTCTTTGTAAATGCGTCGCAATCCGTGATTACCTTAAAATGCATGCCCAAAAGATAAACTCTAAACTTTTCTAACTCTGTTATGACTGCGAGAATCTCTAATTCGTAGCTGCTATATTTTCGCTGTGCGTCTGTGGTTTTTCGACTCATGTAGTATACGGGATGGAGTTCACCGTCGTCTGGACATCTTTGTAGTAAAACTGCTCCAAAGCCTTCAATGGACGCATCAGTATGGACTTCAGATTGGTACGACTGGTTGTAGATACTTAAGACTGGATTTTCTGTTAGTAACTTCTTCAAGATCTGAACTGCATTTTCTTCTTCAGGGCCACAGACAAATTTTGGTGCATTCTTGGTCAATTCGTTCAGAGGCTTCGCTATACACGCATAGTTTGGAATAAACTTTCTAAAATAACCCGTCAAACCTAAGAAACTTTGAACTTGCTTTACGGTTTGAGGCATTTTAAACAACAGCCTCAATTTTATCTGGAGATGGATATATCTTCTTATTCTCGACAATGTGCCCCAAAAATTGTATTCTTTTCTTTAAAAAATGACACTTCTTCAGGTTTAACTCTAAACCATACTCTTCGCAGGTTACGATTACCTCTTTTAGATTGTTAACAGCTTCCTCTTCATCTCTGGCCAAGATGATAACATCACCAACGTATGGCAGCGCAATGCCTCTCTTGGTAAATGCCGAAATATTGCATTTACATGTCTTTGGAATACTCCAGGTGAATTAGTAAATCCAAACGGAACCCTCTTAAATTGGTACTGACCACAGTGGGTCACAAACGACGTATACTTTCGACTAGATTCTGCAACTGCCACATGTAAGAATCCGTTCTTCAAATCAATCGTACTAAAAATCGTAGCGTCTTGCAAACGATCCAACTGATCCTCGATGAGCGGCAATGGATAATGGTCACGCACACATACCTTGTTAATTTTACGAAAATCGACACATAGCCGGTAGGAATCGTCATGCTTCTTCACAAGTACCACCAGACTTGTGTATTCGGACGTTGACTCTTCAATTATGCCTTCAGCCAACCATTCTTCGACTTTCTCGTTCACGAACTCTGCCTCTTTAAATGCAAGTCTACGGGGTGGCGCAAATATCAGACTGTCATCGTTTAAAATTGATCGCATTTCTACATTGTTTGTCTTTATTGCTACCGGTTGATAATTAGATATCAAATCGAATACCTCTTTTTTAGCACTTGTGCTTGCACATTCGTCTATATTAAGTTCATCTTTATTATTCGTGACATCAATTTTTACAATTTTTATTTCATCACTTTCTTTTTCGAACTTTTCTACTCTTACACCAATTCGACTAAATATAATGTCAGCTTGCAAACATAATTCCCCGCCTATGATCATTTCGACATCTAACAATCTAATCGGAACTACATGAAAATCTAACACGAACGATTGGTCGTCAATCAAAATGGAATTCACAAAGTGTCCAATTGGGTTTATCTTATTTAATTCTCCGCCACCGAATCCAATTAGAAACCCATCAAAGCTACTCAACTCGGGTTGTGTCAAACGTTTATATAAATGATACAAAATTTACTTCCGGTGTCGAACAATGCTTTACACTCAATATTGTCAATTTTAATAACTTTACAGGTTAATTCTTCTTTCGACTTAAAACTTCTTGTGTTTGGTTCAAATTTACCGTTCATTTCTCTTTTATTACAATTTTTAGCTATATGACCAAATTCATTACATTTGTAGTACTTTCTACCTTTCTCTTTATCATCACAATCTTTTGAGTAATGTCCTTTATCTCCACAGTTGCAACACACAACATCGTCTTTATTATTAGTTTTCATCATTTTGTTTTTCACTCTTGCACTGTTCTCATTGTTTTTGTATTTACCATTGCCTTTCTTACTTTCTTTTTCACTCATTATTTTATACTGCTTTAATTTCTCTTTAAACTCAATCAAATTTTTCGCACGATCGCAAAATCGACTTATTCTCACTTTTTTCATCAATGCCGTCAATTAAATATTCTATTAATGAATCGTCTTTAATTTGTCCATGTGAAGCTACATCTTTCATTCTGTAAAAATACTCATAAACGCACTCATTGTTTTTACGCTTCATTTTCATCAGTTGCTCATGTATGTCTTTACTACTCACGCACAATTTGAATTCACTCAAAAGTGCTTTTTCGAGAGATTCCTCTCTCACTCAAGACAAACAGTTTCGCGATACCTATTAACGCCTTCATCGCGAACAGAAACTTCTGGAAATCGTTCCAACACATCAACGTTACTTGCTCATTGAATTCGTTAATCCAAACTTCTACTGCAATAGTGTTAGTGCCGTCAAAAATACGAATGTTCTCTTCCATGTCGCGAAATCTAATGGCAAAACGCGGCGTCATCATTCTATTTCTCTCTTCGTTTATTCTTCTGTACTCATCGTTGTTGTTCTCGCTTGCTCTCTCGTGCGGTATGTTCCTCAAATTATTCTCTGTTGCTACGTTCCGCTCTGTAGCTACCGACTCATGATCTGTCTCGTCGTCTAATTCGTCTTCGTCTTGTGATGCCAACAAATTGTTCAGCTTCAAATTCGTGAAAATATGCAATGCAAGGTCGTCGACACTGTACTTGATTCCCAATACATTGCAAATCGAAACAAGATCACCGTTCGTCAAATTTCGTCGTACATATTCCGCTTTTTCTTTGTATTTTGCGTTCGCTTCATCGTAATCGAAACCAGAAAATTCTCGAATTCTTTTGCGGTTATTTCTATCTCCCTCGCTCTCATAGATAAATTTATGCAACGCTCTGATATTGTCTACTATACACGTTTTCAGAGTACCACTTATTTAATCATTTAGACATGACATGGTTAATGTTTTAACTTCACCACTAGCAGAGCAGGACCGACTTAATACGACACGATTGTTAAAGAAAAAAAATCACTTTTTTTTTCACTCTTCTCCCACACGAACGCACAAAAAATGTATGTGGGGTGTTCTCTTGTATCCCGCACTTTTTTTATCACGACAAAATATGTGGGGAAAACTCTTTGTAACCGGATGAGCGCCACTCTTACTCGAATCTTTCCCGGTCGAGCACCCAAAATATGTGGGGTTTTATTTAACGATATAATTATAGTCTAGGGGGTTTACATGAAAATACGACTTTATAGAGATTACACTATGTGAAATGACAATCGACGTTTGGCTCGACTCGACTTTGGCGTCCGTCTATGACGCTTCGACTTTTCGCGCCCGACTTTGGCGCTCGACTTTAAATGTTCGACTTTTCACACGACTTATAGCACCCGTCTCTGGTACTCGACTTGACCTTGCATCCGACTATGACAAAAACCATCTCTCTCGTCGTCATCTCTCATTCGTTTGTCATCCCTCTTGATCGTCTTTCCTTACACGCTCACGTTCTCTCTTGATCGTCGTCTCGTCTTTTGTGTACAGTGGGATTGAAACACTTCGCAAATGCACATCCCACATATATGTATATAATTTTTCCGGCCAGTATTTTACGCACGAATATATATCCGCTCATATTTATAAATAAATACATATATATTTTTCCCAGCACTATCGGGCCCATATTTATATATCCGTCCCTATTCACAAATTGTATATAAAATTTTTTCGGCCTTTACTTTGCGCACATATATATATCCTGATCCAGATTTATATACAAACATATACTTTTTCTTTGCCCTATACATCTTTATTTATATACTTCATCCGCGGTTTTGTCTTATACAGTCTTTCGTCCCCCTCTGCAACTCCGGAGAAGGTTCGGCCTCCGAAGACTCCGGTGACCGCGAAGCGTACGGACATTCCCAGCAAGTCCACGTCTGCGCGCAGCCTCAGCGAATCCCCAAGGTCCCGTCCGTCTTCGTCCAGCCTACCGCCAGCGAACACAAAGGACGTTCCAAATTTTCAATCCAGGCCCCGATTCCTCACGTTATTGTGACGCACTGTTCTGACGTTCCCGTCACCCGATCCGTATCCCACCATCGTAGAGAACAATCCAGAATGTCCCTCTCCGATTTCGTTCTGGCGTGCGACGCTTTGACTCTGCTCGAAGCTCGTGAGAGTGAAGCTGTAACTTCTGAAGTGCCCTTATTTTCCATTAAAATACACTTAGAGCAGCTTAAATCCCTTTGGTCAACTGTCGAGATGGTTTACTCCCGGTGTCACAAGGCCTTGACGACCCAACCAGACGAGGACAGCCTAGTCAACATAAGCCACATCAAAGCGAAGCACGAATCCGCTTACGCGGCGTATGTGCGATGCGGGACGTTGTTCGGAGAGCGCATCGAGCAGCTCTCGGCAGAGATGGCGAGTCTTAGGCGTCAGCCCACCGCTCCTTCGGGGCCTCCGGGGCATAGAGTTCCTCCGTGTGAGGTGGAAACATTTGATGGCGACAGCCTGGCACGGCCCACATTCCGCGATTTGTTCGCTGCCATTTATATCGCCAACCCGTATTTGTCACAAGTGGAGAAGCTATATCACTTGAACCCCAAGACTTGTGGGGAAGCGAGAACCATCGTGGCGAAGTCCCCCCTGACGAATGAAGGTTTCCAGGCCGCGTGGGAGAACCTCACCGCACGGTACGAAAATAGCCGTCTGCTTGTCATGACTCAAGCGAGACAACTCCTTCAGATTCCCGCGGTAGCACTAGAGTCGGGCAAAGTATAGCGAGAACTGCAGACTGCGTTCCAGGGGGTTCTTACCGCTCTTGAGCATTCGGGTGTTAGCATTGAGAATTGGGATGTCTTACTTATCGCCATATGCACTAGCAAATTGCCGAAGGCCACAATCTTTTTGTGGGAACAATCAGTGCCAAACAAGACTGTCGTCTCCTCTTGGTACGAACTGAACCAATTTCTCACCGATCGGTATCGTGTCCTGGATGCCACCGAAGAACATAAGTCGGTTCCAAGTGTTCAAGCCATCCCCAGTGGCCCCGCAAATCCTCTGCGACGATGAAGGTTCAAGCGTTTCCCGCGAAGGCTCAACTCAAACCGGCGTCTTGCAAGCTTTGCCATCGGGAGAATCACCCAATACGACTCTGCCCTAGTTTTCTTGACATGCCTGTTCAGAGGCGTTTGGAAACCATTAGACAGCAGGGACTCTGTTTGAACTGTTTTGCCCGCGGTCATCAAGTGAAGGGCTGCTCCAGTGCGCATAATTGCCATACCTGCAAGGAGCGTCATCACACCCTGTGGCATCCTAGTGATGTGTCGCCGTCCGCTGCGCAAGCCACACCATTCGGTGCCCCAGAGCGTCCGTCCACGAGCAATCAGCTGACAAATGCTCAGAGTTATTTTGCATCTACCCCAGGCAGAGGGCTTTTAGGCACTGCGATTGTCACTCTGCACCATCGCGGGGTGGAACACCATATTCGGGCGTTGATTCAACCATCCTATCCGAACGTGTCTTCAACATGGTCCAGCCCCCCTTTTATCCTGTAGACGCCGCAGTTACTGGCATGGGCCACAGTGATGGAGGATGCGCCGACAAAGTATGTCTGCTGATGCTGTCTCCTCCGTGTGACAGGCTGAACAAGATTGAGGTCTCCGCCCTGGTCGTATCCAAATTGTCGGGGGCCATTCCGACGACTCCATTTCTTAACACGGTTCCGACGCAGTGCCTCGAACGCCCCCTGGCTGACCCGTATTACAACAAGCCCGCGCCTATTGATATGATTATCGGTGTAGACCTGTTTCCACACATCCTCGGAGAGCGGATCAAAAGGGATATGGGTGATTTCGTCGGGCTGGACACCATCTTTGGTTGGGTTCTGTGTGGAGCGATCATGCCTGACCCTCCGGTAGCGCGATTAGGTTTCGCTGCACGGACGCGAGTCAATCCGGAAGCAAAACTTGATGTACTTCTCACCAAGTTTTGGGAGGTGGAAGACCTTCCTGCAAAGCCGGAAAAGGAGGATGACGTCTTTTGCGAGCGGAATTTTCAGGAGACCACCATATTGTGTCCCTTCCGTTCAAGGGTCCGAATATCGTCGACTTGGGTTATTCAAGACCGATCGCGCTGTCTCAATTCCTGCGAAATGAAGCACGCCTTCTCAAGGATCCCGTCCTAAAAACACAGTACGATGCCATAATTCAAGAATACGAGGAATTGGGCCATATGAGTCGGGTGACGCCGCCTCAAGATGGGAAAAACTTCTATCTCCCCCATCACGCGGTTTTCAAGCCCGATAGCACCACCACCAAGGTACGCGTGGTATTTAACGCGTCAAGCCCCTCCACACGAGGCGTCAGCCTTAATGACGTCTTGCACACCGGGCCTACGCTTCAGGCAGATCTCACGCTTCAGGTACTGAAATGGCGTTTCTTTCAATTCGTTTTCAACGCTGACATAACACAGATGTATCGACAAATCCGAGTCGACTCCAGGCATACCCCCTTTCAGCGGATCCGCTACCGGGATCGCTGCGGCAATATTCAGGACTATGAGCTACAAACCGTCACGTTTGGGGTTAACTGCGCGCCATTCTTGGCGATCCGAGTTCTGTTACAACTAGCCCAAGACGTGCAAGCGATGTACCCTCTGGCGAGCGAAATCCTTCGGAACTACATGTATGTTGATGATGTCCTTGCCGGCGCTCACACTGAAGACGACGCCCGTCTCGCCATACGAGAGCTTCAAGCTGCCCTCCAATCCGCGGGCCTCCCGCTTCGGAAGTGGACTTCCAATAAGAAGGAAGTACTTCAAGCTATCCCGAAAGGGCACCTGTTGCAAGAGAACTTTCTCGAGCCCGAAGACGCGAGCACGGCAAAAACCTTGGGAATCCGCTGGCAAGCCGCCGAGGACGTCTTCTTCTTCACCGTAGCGGACCCACCATTGCAGGAGTCGATCTCCAAGAGGCAGGTTTTGTCCCATATCGCCAAACTCTTCGACCCCGCTGGCTGGCTAGCCCCATTTGTTATCCGAGCGAAGATATTCATGCAGCAAATGACGCTCTGCTACCTCTCCTGCTGCAGCAATGGCACGAGTTCCTGCAGGATTACCCAGGCCTCAGTCAACTCTGCATCCCCCGTTGGCTAAACACCAGCGATACGCTCTCGTGGGAGCTTCATGGCTTCTGTGACGCATCCCAGAAAGAGTATGGAGCAGCCCTATATGTGCGGGTTCGGTATCGCGATCAAGTAAGTGTCCAGTTATTAACGGCTAAGACCCGCGTGGCTCAAGTCAAAACAGTCTCGCTGCCTCGCTGCCTTTGGCTAGCCGATCTCTGGGCGTCGATCGTTCCTTAACTCCCAATCCCTCCTGCAACCTCCCAGTTTTGGACCGACTCCACCATTGTGTTGGTCTGGCTCAATAAACCCCCGTGTAGTTGGTCCACCTTCGTGGCCAATCGGGTATCCAGCATCTCCAGCGTCCGAGTTATCGGCCAGTAGCCTCTGGTGGCATGGGCTGCGCTGGCTCCAGCGGGACCCCGAGTACTGGCCAACTCTCAATAATGAACTCCCAGACACCCAGCTGGAGCAACGAGTCCAGTGCCACACCGCCGCGACCACCCTACTCGATGACGTAAGCGAACGTTTCTCGGACTACGTACATCCTACGCTTCGCCACCAAAAGGACTTCAACGCCTTCCACGGTCCACCTCACCAATGACGAATTGCTCTCCGCCGAGCGCGCCTTGATTCGGACCTCCCAGCGTCGAGAATACATCGCGGAGATGCGCGCCCTGGGTGAAGGGCGACCCCTTCCATCATCCAGCACACTACTCAATTTGAACCCATTTCTCGAGCAGCATGGGATACTCCGCGCCTGCGGACGACTCCGGGCCGCTGAGTCCCTCCGGTATGACGAGCGTCACCCTATTCTTCTCCCCTATAATACTCACTTCACGCGCCTGCTTGTCGAATTCGCCCACCGCATCACGTTGCATGGCGGCAATCAACTGATGGTGCGGTATCTGCGCACCAAGTTCTGGATCCCACGGATCAAAAGTCTGGTAAAATCCTACATCAAGGGGTGCAAAGTCTGTATCGTGCATCGTCGACGACTACAGACTCAGATGATGGGTGATCTCCCTCGAGAGCGCATTACGTACTCCAGGCCCTTCACCCAAACGGGCATTGACTTCGCAGGGCCTTTCGAGATCAAGAACTACACCGAGCGTGCGTGTCTCATTACTAAGGGTTATGTCTGCGTCTTTGTGTGTTTCAGCACGAAGGCGATCCATCTCGAGGCTACCTCCGACCTCACCACGGAACGATTTCTCGCAGCATTCTCTTGGTTTGTCGCACGGAGACAATGCCCACAGCGCATTTACTCCGACAATGGCAAAAACCTTCGTCGGGGCCTCAAGGGCGCTCGAAAAAGACTTCCTGAACGCCACCAAGCTTGATATAATGAAGGCATTTCCCCAGCACATTTTATCCTGGCAGTTCATTCCGCCGAGCGCGCCCTAATGGGAGGACTATGGAAAGCAGGGGTCAAAAGTTTCCAGACCCTATTTTACAAGTCCTCTTCTACTATCAAGTACACGTTCGAGGAACTCTCCACTCTCCTGTGTAGATCCAAGCGTGTCTAAACTCCAGGCCAATTTCCCCCATGAGCGAGGATCCAGAGGATCTGCTGGCACTAAGCCCGGGACACTTCCTGATTGGAGGACCGCTCTTATCCATTGCGGAACCGGAGATTCTGGTCGAGCCTATGTCGCCGCTGGAAGAGTGAGTACCTCAAGGAGCTCCACAAACGGAACAAGTGGAAATCACCGGCTCGTAGTCTTCAGACCGGCGATCTCGTGATCGTGTCTGAAGATAATCTCTCCTCCAACGAGTGGCGCTTAGGGCAAATTGAGCGCACTCTGCCCGAGGCTGACGGTCTCGTCCGAGGGGCTGATGTCACAACAGCGCGTGGGTCTATCCGAAGACCCGTAGCAAAGCTCATCTTGTTGCAAGACAACAGGAGTCCTGAGACAAAAAACCTATCGTGACTCCCAATGCCTCTATGTTCCGTCCGAATGTCTTCGTCTCCGTGCATGTTGTTCGTTCCCGTGCATCGACTAATCCACTCTCCCCTACGTAATTTCTTTCGTTGCAGTTCGTTCAGCTCGCCCCTCCATAGCGACATGGCCCCCAAGCGTCTGCCGCACCACCGCAGCAAACGATCGGTTCCACATGGGACGAACGCGTACCGATGCCGGGTCTGCCGGGGGGTTCATGCACTCCGGCAGTGTCAGTGGTTTCTGAACCTCCAAGGAGAAAAGCGGCTCCGGGCGGTGCTTATCAATAAGTACTGCCCCAATTGCTTGGCACACGAGCATTCATCCGACGCGTGCAGGACTCGCCATGGTTGCCGACGATGCGGGCAAAAGCACCATACCTTGCTCCATATGGCCGACCAACCGCCGAGACAGCGCTCCGCAGCCCGGCGTCGCAGCCAGTCACCCTCCTACGGACGTGCTGCACCATCGTCACAACCTCGTTCCCGATCCTCTTCCGACCGTTTCGCTTCTCCAGAAGACACACCTGAGATCTCCCTCTCCTCTCTGCTCCACGCCCAGACGACGACTGTTATGCCAACCGCAGTCCTTCGGTTGGGCAATGGCTCGAAAGCCTTCGAGACCCGCGTCCTCCTCGATGCGTTTGCGGCTGAGAGCCGCATCAACCTGTCATTTGCCCGGTCCCTGGGGTTGGCTGTGACCAAGGTCGGGGTCGACCAAGCCTGCACGGCCGTCCTCGAGTCGAGGTCCGACCGTACGTTCCGGCGGAATGTGATCTTCCGGGTCGAAGAGAACCTGCGCATCAGCACTCCCATCCGGGAAGTGTCAGCACCGGTCCGGGAGAAATTTTCCACTCTGATCTTGGTCGACCCCAACTTCCGTCGGGCGGCGTCTGTGTCCGTGGTGCTCGGGCAGACCTCTATCCTGAGGTCATCCAACCAGGCTGTGTGCCCGGTCATAGCGGTATTCCCGCAGCCCATGAACCTGTGAATATTTAATAATAAAGCATAAGTTTTTTTAACCGAAGTTATCGCGCGTTATTAATCCATCACTCGCTCACCACTCGAAGAAATTGGCACCCGCCAACTACTTGTATTTGATTTGGATCCTTCCGCCCCTCCACGAACATTGGTCCTTCGAGCCGGATATCCTTCCGCTCCTCCAGCTTGCATCGGCGGAATTCCTGATAAGTACAAAATTTCATTATTCATTTCATTTGCCCCTACATGCGAATAAAAGTGTGAGGTTTTCCCGCTCTTCCATAGCGACCTACACACTTTTATATATATTGTATGTACATACCTGACCTATTCCAAGGTTACATGGTAGTTCCCAATCCTTAACGTGTTTGTCCAACGTTCTATTTTCCATTCCACGACTACAAGGTTTATTTAGTTTTTTTCCTCTTTCGCACTTGTCCAATTCCATCTTTTTTTGTTACATACATACATACATATGTAAAACTCGTTACACTCACATGTGCATGTATTTTCCACAGCTGTTCGCCAAGTCCGCGTAAAAGTTTAAAAGATAAAGAAATTATTAAAGTGTTAAAAACAAAAAAAATTTAATCAAAGTGTTCTCCGCGATTTCTTATGTGTTCGAATTATTTTCATTGCCCAATTACGCGCGTATTCGCCCACCGGCTTATCTACTTACATACATACATCGTCATCTGTTGATGTACGCGTATATGTACATAAAATTCATTCGCACATTTACCACAGACAAAAAGAAAAAATTTTAAATAGCAATTCACGTATGCACCGCGATTTCTTGTGTGCTCAAATTGGTTCAATTGCAAAATTAATTTCATCACGCGCGCGTTTTCGCAAACCAGTGCACTTGCTTACATACATACCTACATACATACATCGTCATCTATTGATGCACGCACATATGTATGTACATATCCACAACACGTAATCCATTTCGGTGTCGCACATTGATTTAACAAAAAAAGGGAGGGGAAAGGAACCCACCACCCAATTAAATAACAATTACTTACGTTTTTTTGTGAACAACGCGCGTGCATACGTACTTACATACATACCTGCGCACTTACGCATGTATGTACGTACATACATAAATCCAAGCATTCGTCCATCTGCACCGATCGTTTGTTTTGTTTTGATTTCGCGCACAACACTCGCGGTGTGTAAAAAACGTGCGTTTTGTTTCCTTTTTTTTCTCGCACAACCACAAACAAAAAAAATTTTATTAACGTAATTAAACAACAAACCCAAATTTATAAACAGCGGCCGACAGCTGTTTTCGGAGTAGTGGTGACACGTGAGTCGAGTCGTGATATCGATAGTCGGCTCAAGCGCGCCAAATTCAAACCACATTATTTCCGATTCCCTTTCGCCTAATTATATATCTGTCCATATTTATAAATAAATACATATATATTTTTCCTGCACTATCGTGCCCATATTTATAAATCCGTCCATATTTATAAATTACATATATAATTTTTTCCGGCCAGTAATTTACGCACATATATATATCCGCCCATATTTATAAATAAATACATATATATTTTTTCCAGCACTATCGGGTCCATATTTATATATCCGTCCTTATTTATAAATTATATATATAATTTTTCCGTCCAGCAATTTGCGCACATATATATATCCGCCAATATTTATAAATAAATACATATATAATTTTTCCAGCACTATCGGGCCCATATTTATATATCCGTCCATATTTATATATTATATATATAATTTTTCCGGCCAGTATTTTACGCACATATATATATCCGCCCATATTTATAAATAAATACATATATATTTTTCCCAGCACTATCGGGCCCATATTTATATATCCGTCCCTATTCACAAATTGTATATATAATTTTTCCGGCCAGTATTTTGCGCACATAAATATATCCTGATCCAGATTTATATAAAAACATATACTTTTTCTTTGCCCTATACATCTTTATTTATATACTTCATCCGCGGTTTTGTCTTATACGTACTCCCATCGTTACTTACGAATCCAGCTAAACTTGTGTTGTAATCACTCCGCTTTATCTACGTGTAATTTTCGATCTGCATTCGTGCGTTCGTATATTGTTCCGCATATATCCCCATTAAAAGGACTCCGTTTCCAAGCCACGCGTAAGGGAATACACCCGCAATCCTGCGGGCACAGTGAGAAAATTCTTGCGCCCTCATACAGTCCAATTTATTTTTTTCGTTGTCTTTCCGAAATCAAAAAGCGCACCAGCGCGGTCCTCGTCGGTAAGGACGTCCCCTGAGTATGTCCACGGAGCCGCCCAAGACTGCGCCGAAGTCCAACAGTCTTTCGTCCCCCTCTGCAACTCCGGAGAAGGTTCGGCTTCCGAAGACTCCGGTGATCGCGAAGCGTACGGACATTCCCAGCAAGTCCACGTCTGCGCGCAGCCTCAGCGAATCCCCAAGGTCCCGTCCGTCTTCGTCCAGCCTACCTAAAGGGCGCAGATTCTCGGCTAAGGACGCCAGCGAACACAAAGGACGTTCCAAACTTTCAATCCAGGCCCCGATTCCGCACGTTATTATGACGCACTGTTCTGACGTTCCCGTCACCCGATCCGTATCCCAACAGCGTAGAGAACAATCCAGAATGTCCCTCTCCGATTTCGTTCTGGCGTGCGACGCTTTGACTCTGCTCGAAGCTCGTGAGAGTGAAGCTCTAACTTCTGAAGTGCCCTTATTTTCCATTAAAATGCACTTAGAGCAGCTCAAATCCCTTTGGTCAACTGTCGAGATGGAATACTCCCGGTGTCACAAGGCCTTGACGACCCAACCAGACGAGGACAGCCTAGTCAACATAAGCCACATCAAAGCGAAGCACGAATCCGCTTACGCGGCGTATGTGCGATGCGGGACGTTGTTCGGAGAGCGCATCGAGCAGCTCTCGGCAGAGATGGCGAGTCTTAGGCGTCAGCCCACCGCTCCTTCGGGGCCTCCGGGGCATAGAGTTCCTCCGTGTGAGGTGGAAACATTTGATGGCGACAGCCTGGCACGGCCCACATTCCGCGATTTGTTCGCTGCCATTTATATCGCCAACCCGTATTTGTCACAAGTGGAGAAGCTATATCACTTGAACGCCAAGACTCGTGGGGAAGCAAGAACCATCGTGGCGAAGTCCCCCCTGACGAATGAAGGTTTCCAGGCCGCGTGGGAGAACCTCACCGCACGGTACGAAAATAGCCGTCTGCTTGTCATGACTCAAGCGAGACAACTCCTTCAGATTCCCGCGGTAGCACTAGAGTCGGGCAAAGCATTGCGAGAACTGCAGACTGCGTTCCAAGGGGGTCTTACCGCTCTTGAGCGTTCGGGTGTTAGCATTGAGAATTGGGATGTCTTACTGTGTGTTCAAGCCATCCCCAGTGACCCCCGCAAATCCTCTGCGACGATGAAGGTTCAAGCGTTTCCCGCGAAAGCTCAACTCAAACCGGCGTCTTGCAAGCTTTGCCATCGGGAGAAGGAGCGTCATCACACCCTGTGGCATCCTAGTGATGTGTCGCCGTCCGCTGCGCAAGCCACACCATTCGGTGCCCCAGAGCGTCCGTCCACGAGCAATCAGCTGACAAATGCTCAGAGTTATTTTGCATCTACCCCAGGCAGAGGGCTTTTAGGCACTGCGATTGTCACTCTGCACCATCGCGGGGTGGAACACCATATTCGGGCGTTGATTCAACCATCCTATCCGAACGTGTCTTCAACATGGTCCAGCCCCCCTTTTATCCTGTAGACGCCGCAGTTACTGGCATGGGCCAGAGTGATGGAGGATGCGCCGACAAAGTATGTCTGCTGATGCTGTCTCCTCCGTGTGACAGGCTGAACAAGATTGAGGTCTCCGCCCTGGTCGTATCCAAATTGTCGGGGGCCATTCCGACGGCTCCATTTCTTAACACGGTTCCCACGCAGTGCCTCGATCGCCCCCTGGCTGACCCGTATTACAACAAGCCCGCGCCTATTGATATGATTATCGGTGTAGACCTGTTTCCACACATCCTCGGAGAGCGGATCAAAAAGGATATGGGTGATTTCGTCGGGCTGGAAACCATCTTTGGATGGGTTCTGTGTGGAGCGATCATGCCTGACCCTCCGGTAGCGCGATTAGGTTTCGCTGCACGGACGCGAGTCAATCCAGAACAAAACTTGATGTACTTCTCACCAACTTTTGGGAGGTGGAAGACCTTCCTGCAAAGCCGGAAAAGGAGGATGACGTCTTTTGCGAGCGGAATTTTCAGGAGACCACCATATTGTGTCCCTTCCGTTCAAGGGTCCGAATATCGTCGACTTGGGTTATTCAAGACCGATCGCGCTGTCTCAATTCCTGCGAAATGAAGCACGCCTTCTCAAGGATCCCGTCCTAAAAACACAGTACGATGCCATAATTCAAGAATACGAGGAATTGGGCCATATGAGTCGGGTGACGCCGCCTCAAGATGGGAAAAACTTCTATCTCCCCATCACGCGGTTTTCAAGCCCGATAGCACCACCACCAAGGTACGCGTGGTATTTAACGCGTCAAGCCCCTCCACACGAGGCGTCAGCCTTAATGACGTCTTGCACACCGGGCCTACGCTTCAGGCAGATCTCACGCTTCAGGTACTGAAATGGCGTTTCAGATGTATCGACAAATCCGAGTCGACCCCAGGCATACCCCCTTTCAGCGGATCCTCTACGAGATCGCTGCGGCAATATTTAGGACTATGAGCTACAAACCGTCACGTTTGCGGTTAACTGCGCGCCGTTCTTGGCGATCCGAGTCCTTTTACAACTGGCACAAGACGTGCAAGCGATGTACCCTCAGGCGAGCGAAATCCTTCGGAACTACATGTATGTTGATGATGTCCTTGCCGGCGCTCATACTGAAGACGACGCCCCTCTCGCCACACGAGAGCTTCAAGCTGCCTTCCAATCTGCGGGCCTCGCGCTTCGGAAGTGGTCTTCCAATAAGAAGGAAGTACTTCAAGCTATCCCGAGAGAGCACCTGTTGGTAGAGGACTTTCTCGAGATCGAAGACGCGAGCACGGCAAAAACCTTGGGAATCCGCTGGCAAGCCGCCGAGGACGTCTTCTTCTTCACCGTAGCGGACCCACCATTGCAGGAGTCGATCTCCAAGAGGCAGGTTTTGTCCCATATCGCCAAACTCTTCGACCCCGCTGGCTGGCTAGCCCCATTTGTTATCCGAGCGAAGATATTCATGCAGCAAATCTGGCTAACCGAACTGGGCTGGGATGACGCTCTGCCACCTCTCATGCTGCAGCAATGGCACGAGTTCCTGCAGGATTACCCAGGCCTCAGTCAACTCTGCATCCCCCGTTGGCTAAACACCAGCGATACGCTCTCGTGGGAGCTTCATGGCTTCTGTGACGCATCCCAGAAAGCGTATGGAGCAGCCCTATATGTGCGGGTTCGGTATCGCGATCAAGTAAGTGTCCAGTTATTAACGGCTAAGACCCGCGTGGCTCCAGTCAAAACAGTCTCGCTGCCTCGCCTGGAGTTGTGCGGAGCGGTTTTCCTAGCCGATCTCTGGGCGTCGATCGTTCCTTAACTCTCAATTCCTCCTGCAACCTCCCAGTTTTGGACCGACTCCACCATTGTGTTGGTCTGGCTCAATAAACCCCCGTGTAGTTGGTCCACCTTCGTGGCCAATCGGGTATCCAGCATCTCCAGCGTCCGAGTTATCGGCCAGTAGCCTCTGGTGGCATGGGCTGCGCTGGCTCCAGCGGGACCCCGAGTACTGGCCAACTCTCAATAATGAACTCCCAGACACCCAGCTGGAGCAACGAGTCCAGTGCCACACCGCCGCGACCACCCTACTCGATGACGTAAGCGAACGTTTCTCGGACTACGTACATCCTACGCTTCGCCACCAAAAGGACTTCAACGCCTTCCACGGTCCACCTCACCAATGACGAATTGCTCTCCGCCGAGCGCGCCTTGATTCGGACCTCCCAGCGTCGAGAATACATCGCGGAGATGCGCGCCCTGGGTGAAGGGCGACCCCTTCCATCATCCAGCACGCTACTCAATTTGAACCCATTTCTCGAGCAGCATGGGATACTCCGCGCCTGCGGACGACTCCGGGCCGCTGAGTCCCTCCGGTATGACGAGCGTCACCCTATTCTTCTCCCCTATAATACTCACTTCACGCGCCTGCTTGTCGAATTCGCCCACCGCATCACGTTGCATGGCGGCAATCAACTGATGGTGCGGTATCTGCGCACCAAGTTCTGGATCCCACGGATCAAAAGTCTGGTAAAATCCTACATCAAGGGGTGCAAAGTCTGTATCGTGCATCGTCGACGACTACAGACTCAGATGATGGGTGATCTCCCTCGAGAGCGCATTACGTACTCCAGGCCCTTCACCCAAACGGGCATTGACTTCGCAGGGCCTTTCGAGATCAAGAACTACACCGAGCGTGCGTGTCTCATTACTAAGGGTTATGTCTGCGTCTTTGTGTGTTTCAGCACGAAGGCGATCCATCTCGAGGCTACCTCCGACCTCACCACGGAACGATTTCTCGCAGCATTCTCTTGGTTTGTCGCACGGAGACAATGCCCACAGCGCATTTACTCCGACAATGGCAAAAACCTTCGTCGGGGCCTCAAGGGCGCTCGAAAAAGACTTCCTGAACGCCACCAAGCTTGATATAATGAAGGCATTTCCCCAGCACATTTTATCCTGGCAGTTCATTCCGCCGAGCGCGCCCTAATGGGAGGACTATGGAAAGCAGGGGTCAAAAGTTTCCAGACCCTATTTTACAAGTCCTCTTCTACTGTCAAGTACACGTTCGAGGAACTCTCCACTCTCCTGTGTAGATCCAAGCGTGCCTAAACTCCAGGCCAATTTCCCCCATGAGCGAGGATCCAGAGGATCTGCTGGCACTAAGCCCGGGACACTTCCTGATTGGAGGACCGCTCTTATCCATTGCGGAACCGGAGATTCTGGTCGAGCCTATGTCGCCGCTGGAAGAGTGAGTACCTCAAGGAGCTCCACAAACGGAACAAGTGGAAATCACCGGCTCGTAGTCTTCAGACCGGCGATCTCGTGATCGTGTCTGAAGATAATCTCCCCTCCAACGAGTGGCGCTTAGAGCAAATTGAGCGCACTCTGCCCGGGGCTGACGGTCTCGTCCGAGTGGCTGATGTCACAACAGCGCGTGGATCTATCCGAAGACCCGTAGCAAAGCTCATCTTGTTGCAAGACAACAGGAGTCCTGAGACAAAAAACCTATCGTGACTCCCAATCCCTCTATGTTCCGTCCGAATGTCCTCGTCTCCGTGCATGTTGTTCGTTCCCGTGCATCGACTAATCCACTCTCCCCTATATAATTTCTTTCGTTGCAGTTCGTTCAGCTCGCCCCTCCATAGCGACATGGCCCCCAAGCGTCTGCCGCACCACCGCAGCAAACGATCGGTTCCACATGGGACGAACGCGTACCGATTCCGGGTCTGCCGGGGGGTTCATGCACTCCGGCAGTGTCAGTGGTTTCTGAACCTCCAAGGAGAAAAGCGGCTCCGGGCGGTGCTTATCAATAAGTACTGCCCCAATTGCTTGGCACACGAGCATTCATCCGACGCGTGCAGGACTCGCCATGGTTGCCGACGATGCGGGCAAAAGCACCATACCTTGCTCCATATGGCCGACCAACCGCCGAGACAGCGCTCCGCAGCCCGGCGTCGCAGCCAGTCACCCTCCTACGGACGTGCTGCACCATCGTCACAACCTCGTTCCCGATCCTCTTCCGACCGTTCCGCTTCTCCAGAAGACGCACCTGAGATCTCCCTCTCCTCTCTGCTCCACGCCCAGACGACGACTGTTATGCCAACCGCAGTCCTCCGGTTGGGCAATGGCTCGAAAGCCTTCGAGACCCGCGTCCTCCTCGATGCGTGTGCGGCTGAGAGCCGCATCAACCTGTCATTTGCCCGGTCCCTGGGGTTGGCTGTGACCAAGGTCGGGGTCGACCATGCCTGCACGGCCGTCCTCGAGTCGAGGTCCGACCGTACGTTCCGGCGGAATGTGATCTTACGGGTCGAAGAGGACCTGCGCATCCGCACTCCCATCCGGGAAGTGTCAGCACCAGTCCGGGAGAAATTTTCCACTCTGATCCTGGCCGACCCCAACTTCCGTCGGCCGGCGTCTGTGTCCGTGGTGCTCGGGGCAGACCTCTATCCTGAGGTCATTAAACCAGGCTGTGTGTCCGGTCATAGCGGTATTCCCACAGCCCAGAGCACCGTGTTCGGATGGGTCATCTCCGGCTCCTGCGGAATCTAGGCGCTCCAGGACGCTGGCGTCCCCCATCATACATATGTCCAGGGTGGCAATTGCAACATGTTGCAAGGGGGACGGTATGTTCACGCCACCGGGTTAACAGCAGTGAGCGGCGAAGAGCAGTGCGGAGTGAGGAGGGTTTTTTGATCCTCGGCATCTACGGTCACACCAGGAGGAGTGACTTGATTTTGCTGATGGGCATCACCATTTTATTCCAGTACGAGTTTTTCACCCGAACACCCGTTCTTTTCCTTCAGATTTTGCTATCTCGAATTTGTATATTTTAACCCGAAACATTTCGTGTGAGTCGGGCTACATGTGAATATTTAATAATAAAGCATAAGTTTTTTTAAACGAAGTTATCGCGCGTTATTAATCCATCACTCGCTCACCACTCGAAGAAATTGGCACCCGCCAACTACTTGTATTTGATTTGGATCCTTCCGCCCCTCCACGAACAACTAGCAAGAAGAATAAATAAATAAATAAGTAAACTAACGATTAAATAAATAAATATTTAATTTATTTGGTGTTTGACCAGATGGACGAGTTCGTCCATGACTTGGGGCTCGGAGTAGTGTGCAAAAAAAATTTAACGGGGCTGAAGGCAAATTTTTTTTTCCAGGCAGCCCAAACTTAGCTGCTCCCATGTGGAACGATGGATGAAAAAAAAGAAAAACGCACGCTATCGCCCACTCTTCTACCGTCTCTTTGCAAACAACTTTAATTTATGTTGTATTTGATTTTGGACGCACTTTGTAGCGCTACCGGTCCTACCGCATTCAGGGTCTAGCTTGTCGCGCTAGGCGGTGCCGGTGCTGGTCTTCGCACAGGCTGTTGGGGCACCGGTGCTGGTTTCTCAGCTCTCTTTAGCTCCGGGGCTTAGCTTGTCGCACCAGACGGTGCCGGTGCTGGTCTTCGCACAGGCTGTTGGGGCGCCGATGCTGGTCGTCTTGACACAGGTGTACTCGCAATATTTCGAGTATAATGTTCCAGGCCAGTCCGCCGGGCACGTTTTCTCTGGTGTGGTCTGGATTGTCTTCTTGCGTTCTAGTTTTTGGAAACCGTATGTATTAATTACTTTTATATTTTTAGGCGTAATTTCTGTGGAGGTTGACCCTTTATGCTTTAATTTTTGCTGAATCAACTCGATGTTGTCTAGTTCAAATTGTAATTTATTGCCCTTTGCCCAACTAATTGTTGGGTTGGTGGCAAACAGAAGCTTAAGGAGTTCGGCTTTCCTTTGTTTTCGTCGATTCTTAACTCCGCTACGTCTTGGCAATGCTCATCACCTCTACTCACTCGGATTTAATTTTTTTTTGTTCAATTCCAGACCATGTGTGTCCACTCCGTTATGTTAAGATTCCACTTATCTTTTTTTTTTTGTCGTTGCGCAGCTGCTGTTGTCCAGGGTCTAAGGGCTCAGGTGGTCCCGGTGCCGGTCCTCGCACCAGATTTTCTTGTATTGGCAGTTCGTACGTTCAGCAGCCTCTTCTTTGCAACTATCTTGTTGCTCTGCTGCTGTTTGTAGATGCCGACTTGCAACTAGATATACACTAGTTAACTTTTTTTTCGATATAAGGGCTTCGAATACGCCACATACAAAAACTACTACAGTTGCTCCACTAGCCAATCTGACTTTAAAATCGGACGCACGCACTTTTTATTTATTAAGTAATATTTTGCTTTTTATATTATAAGTTATCATATAAAGCTTTAAGACTCCAAAGCTTGCGCAGCTCGCGGGTGATATCCAGCTCTACAGTTATCACTCGAGGCTTTGGTCCCACAAAGCTCATATATTGCAGCTGATAGCAGCTTGAGCTCGATAGGCTTGAAGCCCGCACCCACGTGTGCCAATTCAGTATCAAAAAGAACTCAAAAGGCACTACACGCAAAACGAAAGCGGTCGATGTCTAATAATTATAAATTAACCTAACCTTAATAAATAAATTGGAAAGCAACGAAACTATTAACTGGCGCCCAACGGAAAAACCTGTAACAACGGAAAACTGGAAATTACGGAAAAATCTTCGCAAAGTTGAATAAAGAAATTAAAATTCATCAAATTTTTTGTAAGTGTTCTGCTCACAGTTTTGAATTTTCTCAAACACATGCTAAGAAAAAAAAGTAAAAATTTTTTTCCCAACAATTATTTCAATTTTTTTTGTAAAAAAAAAACATGAACTATAATTCTTCATGTGCGACACTTCCTTGCTTGAACTAGAATATTTTTTTGGACAACTAAATTTAAACGAGATTAGCTTAAAAATGAATGCAGATCAGGTTAGATTGTTAGTAGGGGAAGCAGTTGAAAATACACGAAGAGAGTTTGAAAACGAATTAAACAATATAAAAAATCAAATAAGCTAATAAGCCGACAGCGAAAAAGTGGGAAAAAGTAAAAATTGTTCCAGGAATAATAAATGTGAGGAAACGCTCGATGCTGTGAAAACTCTTCCCGAACATAATGTGTACGAGATTTTCAAAGAATTTGATGGAAGCTCATGACATTTTCAGGCGGTAACAATAATTAGAAATAAAATTAGAGGTGCTGCTGACGGTGTATTATCATATTTTAGTACAGTGCTTAGTTTTGATGCCATAATTGCTAGGCTGGACTTTACTTACTCGGATAAGCGCCCTGCTTATCTAATTGAACAGGAACTGTCTACTTTAAGACAGGGAACAACGATAAACGAAAAATATAGAGGGGACGCTTTAAGAGTATTTATATCAGGACTAAAAAAGCCCCTATGCGATATAGTGTTTGCATCAAGACCTACTGATTTGCATTGGCACTAGCACAATCACAATTTTGCTTCGCATTTTGCAAAGGGTAGTGCTGAAACCCCTGTAAGGAACAGTCAACCAACACAAAAATTATTAACTCAGATTCAGCTCCAGGTCATCGCAATCCTTATTTTTGTAATAGACAACCAAACTTAGGTAGCGATGCCAATGCTGTAGCACAGACCAAAAGGACCGTCACTAACAGCACGCCGGGTGTCATACAATCTTTGGGCGAACCAATGGATGTTGACCCTTCCACTTCACGTTTCAGACAAAACACCGCGCACTTAGGCCGAGGCCAATCAGGTAGACAAAACCTTGAATCTCAGCAGTGGGTTAATAGCCCGCCTGATCGTCAGAGCTCTAGAACTAATCGAATCAATCATCTTAATGAGGAGAGGCATACAACGAGCTTGGAGAAAAAGAGGTTGAAGGGATAGAAGATGACGAGATTAATTTTTTAGGGGTAGTTCCCTCCTGCCATGGATACGTAGATATGTAGGGGGGAAGGAAAGAAAGGTGCTGATCGATACGGGAGCATCGAGAAGCTATATCAAACCATTACCTATGCTAAAGGGTATACGGCTAGTCGATAAAGTATTTTTTGTAAAATCCATTCATGGAACTACCTCTGTAACTCATAAATGTAAAATTAACTTGTTCGGTGTAACTTAAGACTTTTTTATTCTCCCGAATTTGGCATCTTTCGATGGTGTTATAGGACTTGATCTATTAAAAAATGTTAACGCAACACTGAATTTCAAAACCAAAGTAATTACTCATGATTCTGTCAGTGAACTTATTCAGTTTTTGGTAGGTCAAGATGTGAGTCATTTACAGTTACAAGCTGAGGCAGTGCCGTCTGCTATAAAGGAACCTTTTCATGAAATGATAAAGCAAAAATTCGGGGTCTTCGTCGATCCTAGTGAGAAGCTTCCCTACAATACTAATATTGTTGCAACAATTCGAACACGAGATAAAGAGCCAACACATTCCAAAATATACCCGTACCCTATGAGTGTTAGGTCGTTTGTCACTAATGAAATACAATTACTGCTCGACGATGGGATTATTAGGCCATCGAGATCCCCATACAACAATCCTATATGGGTTGTCCATAAGAAAGGATACGATGAAAACGGAATTAATAAGAAACGGTTGGTTATAGATTTTAGAAAATAAAATGCAAAAACAATTGAGGATTCGTATCCTATTCCAAACATCGAAGTCATTGTATCCAATCTGGGCGGTTCTAATTACTTTTCAACACTTGATCTAAAATCTGGATTTCACCAAATCGAGCTAGCAGAGCGGGATCGAGAAAAAACTGCTTTTTCTGTTAGCTTTGGAAAATTTGAATTTTGTCGCCTTCCTTTCGGACTCAAAAACGGCCAAAGGGTTATCGATGATGTTCTGCGGGAACACATCCGGAAATATTGCTATGTTTATATAGATGACGTTATCATTTTTTCAAAAACAATGGAGGAACATCTTAAACATGTAGAGCTAATTTTATCAAGCCTTTTTGCCTCAAATATGAGAGTATCCCTTGAAAAATCTTAATTTTTTGAAGAGGAAGTCGAGTTTTTGGGATTTATAGTCAGTTGCAGTGGGATTAAAACCTGTCCCAAGAAAGTGGAAGCAATAAATCTTAATTTTTTGAAGAGGAAGTCGAGTTTTTGGGATTTATAGTCAGTTGCAGTGGGATTAAAACCTGTCCCAAGAAAGTGGAAGCAATAAAAGCTTTTCCGGAACCACGCACCATAAAATCGCTTCGCTCCTTCTTGGGCTTATCCGGATACTATAGACGATTTATAAGGGATTACTCGAAAATAGCTAAGCCCTTAACAGATATTCTTAGAGGCGAAAACAGCAGTAGTCCAGCGTCGCAGTCAAAAAAATAGTAATTTCGTTAGACGAGAATCAGCGCGAGGTGTTCAGTAAATTAAAACAGATTTTGATCTCGGACACAGGTAATGCTCTCATATCCAAATTTTCGAAAGCCATTCGATCTTACGACCGATGCTTCTTCAAATGCATTGGGAGCAGTTTTATCCCAAGATGGCCGTCCCATTAATTCGAACGATGAAAGAATTAATGCGACTATAAATCAAGTAAAGAAAGCTCAAGAAACTGAATTAATAAATCATAATAGGAACACTGTTGATCGTAAATATAAAAAAGGAGAAATCCAATAAGAGACTTGGTAACAAACTAACGCCCCTATATACAGAAGAGGTAATTGAGGAAGACTTAGGATCAACAATTAAGGTTAAAGGAAGAGTTGTGCACAAAGACAATATCAAATAAAAAAAAATATATCTAAAAAAAAAAAAAAAAAAAAAACTAAAAAGGAAATGAAATAAAATAATGAAATGAATGAAAGAGAATGGAAAATGAAGAGTAAAAGTAAAAGAAAAGAGGAAAAAAGATAAACAAAAATTCATGCTGGTTGAGCAGTTCACATCGTTATATTCATACGAATTTTGTTAGTTTGTAAAATTAGTTAAGCTACTTTGTAGAAGATTATCTACAGTTCAAGGAAAATCAAAATCGATACCGTATTGCCTGAATTACTGGGTCAACGCTTCAACCAAACTGCCTAAAACTCACATGTGCACAGCAATGCGCAAACACTTATGGCCAATCTCGGAGAGAAGATAATCATCTTTTGTGGCACCGAGGACGTCCCCGATTGGAGGGGGGATTAGTTATCATATAAAGCTTTAAGACTCCAAAGCTTGCGCAGCTTGCAGGTGATATCCAGCTCTACAGTTATTACTCGAGACTTTGGTCCCACAAAGCTCATATATTGCAGCTGATAGCAGCTTGAGCGAGTTAGGCTTGAAGCCCGCACCCACGTGTGCCAATTCAGTATCAAAAATAACTCAAAAGGCACTACACGCAAAACGAAAGCGGTCGATGTCTAATAATTATAAATTAACCTAATCTAAATAAATAAATTGGAAAGCAACGAAACTATTAACTTATACTCTGTCTCTTAGCACTGGTGGGGGAAAACAAGAAATAATTTATTTTTGCTACGGATCCCACGGATCAAGAGTCTGGTGAAATCCCACATCAAGGAGTGCAAAGTCTGTATTGTGCATCGTCGACGACTACAGACTCAGATGATGGGTGATCTCCCTCGAGAGCGCATCACGTACTCCAGGCCCTTCACCCACACGGGCATTGACTTCTCAGGGCCTTTCGAGATCAAGAATTACACCGGGCGTGCGTGTCTCATTACTAAGGTTTATGTCTGCGTCTTTGTGTGATCCATCTCGAGGCTACCTCCGACCTCACCACGGAACGATTTCTCGCAGCATTCTCTTGGTTTGTCGCACGGAGACAATGCCCACAGCGTATTTACTCCGACAATGGCAAAACCTTCGTGGGGGCCTCAAAGACGCTCGAAAAACACTTCCTGAACGCCACCAAGCTTAATATAATGAAGGTATTTCCCCAGCACATTTTATCCTGGCAGTTCATTCCGCTGAGCGCGCCCCAATGGGAGGACTATGGAAAGCAGGGGTCAAAAGTTTCAAGACCCTATTTTACAAGTCCTCTTCTACTGTCAAGTACACGTTCGAGGAACTCTCCACTCTCCTGTGTAGGATCGAAGCGTGCCTAAACTCCAGGCCAATTTCACCCATGAGCGAGGATCCAGAGGATCTGCTGGCACTAAGCCCGGGACACTTCCTGATTGGAGGACCGCTCTTATCCATTGCGGAACCGGAGATTCTGGTCGAGCCTATGTCGCCGCTGGAAGAGTGAGTACCTCAAGGAGCTCCACAAACGGAACAAGTGGAAATCACCGGCTCGTAGTCTTCAGACCGGCGATCTCGTGATCGTGTCTGAAGATAATCTCCCCTCCAACGAGTGGCGCTTAGGGCAAATTGAGCGCAATCTGCCCGGGGCTGACGGTCTCGTCCGAGGGGCTGATGTCACAACAGCGCGTGGGTCTATCCGAAGACCCGTAGCAAAGCTCATCTTGTTGCAAGACAACAGGAGTCCTGAGACAAAAAACCTATCGTGACTCCCAATCCCTCTATGTTCCGTCCGAATGTCCTCGTCTCCGTGCATGTTGTTCGTTCCCGTGCATCGACTAATCCACTCTCCCCTATATAATTTCTTTCGTTGCAGTTCGTTCAGCTCGCCCCTCCATAGCGACATGGCCCCCAAGCGTCTGCCGCACCACCGCAGCAAACGATCGGTTCCACATGGGACGAACGCGTACCGATGCCGGGTCTGCCGGGGGGTTCATGCACTCCGGCAGTGTCAGTGGTTTCTGAACCTCCAAGGAGAAAAGCGGCTCCGGGCGGTGCTTATCAATAAGTACTGCCCCAATTGCTTGGCACACGAGCATTCATCCGACGCGTGCAGGACTCGCCATGGTTGCCGACGATGCGGGCAAAAGCACCATACCTTGCTCCATATGGGCGACCAACCGCCGAGACAGCGCTCCGCAGCCCGGCGTCGCAGCCAGTCACCCTCCTACGGACGTGCTGCACCATCGTCACAACCTCGTTCCCGATCCTCTTCCGACCGTTCCGCTTCTCCAGAAGACGCACCTGAGATCTCCCTCTCCTCTCTGCTCCACGCCCAGACGACGACTGTTATGCCAACCGCAGTCCTCCGGTTGGGCAATGGCTCGAAAGCCTTCGAGACCCGCGTCCTCCTCGATGCGTGTGCGGCTGAGAGCCGCATCAACCTGTCATTTGCCCGGTCCCTGGGGTTGGCTGTGACCAAGGTCGGGGTCGACCATGCCTGCACGGCCGTCCTCGAGTCGAGGTCCGACCGTACGTTCCGGCGGAATGTGATCTTACGGGTCGAAGAGGACCTGCGCATCCGCACTCCCATCCGGGAAGTGTCAGCACCAGTCCGGGAGAAATTTTCCACTCTGATCCTGGCCGACCCCAACTTCCGTCGGCCGGCGTCTGTGTCCGTGGTGCTCGGGGCAGACCTCTATCCTGAAGTCATTAAACCAGGCTGTGTGTTCGGTCATAGCGGTATTCCCACAGCCCAGAGCACCGTGTTCGGATGGGTCATCTCCGGCTCCTGCGGAATCTAGGCGCTCCAGGACGCTGGCGTCCCCCATCATACATATGTCCAGGGTGGCAATTGCAACATGTTGCAAGGGGGACGGTATGTTCACGCCACCGGGTTAACAGCAGTGAGCGGCGAAGAGCAGTGCGGAGTGAGGAGGGTTTTTTGATCCTCGGCATCTACGGTCACACCAGGAGGAGTGACTTGATTTTGCTGATGGGCATCACCATTTTATTCCAGTACGAGTTTTTCACCCGAACACCCGTTCTTTTCCTTCAGATTTTGCTATCTCGAATTTGTATATTTTAACCCGAAACATTTCGTGTGTGTCGGGCTACATGTGAATATTTAATAATAAAGCATAAGTTTTTTTAACCGAAGTTATCGCGCGTTATTAATCCATCACTCGCTCACCACTCGAAGAAATTGGCACCCGCCAACTACTTGTATTTGATTTGGATCCTTCCGCCCCTCCACGAACAACTAGCAAGAAGAATAAATAAATAAATAAGTAAACTAACGATTAAATAAATAAATATTTAATTTATTTGGTGTTTGACCAGATGGACGAGTTCGTCCATGACTTGGGGCTCGAGGTAGTGTGCAAAAAAAATTTAACGGGGCTGAAGGCAATTTTTTTTTCCAGGCAGCCCAAACTTAGCTGCTCCCATGTGGAACGATGGATGAAAAAAAAGAAAAACGCACGCTATCGCCCACTCTTCTACCGTCTCTTTGCAAACAACTTTAATTTATGTTGTATTTGATTTTGGACGCACTTTGTAGCGCTACCGGTCCTACCGCATTCAGGGTCTAGCTTGTCGCGCTAGGCGGTGCCGGTGCTGGTCTTCGCACAGGCTGTTGGGGCACCGGTGCTGGTTTCTCAGCTCTCTTTAGCTCCGGGGCTTAGCTTGTCGCACCAGACGGTGCCGGTGCTGGTCTTCGCACAGGCTGTTGGGGCGCCGATGCTGGTCGTCTTGACACAGGTGTACTCGCAATATTTCGAGTATAATGTTCCAGGCCAGTCCGCCGGGCACGTTTTCTCTGGTGTGGTCTGGATTGTCTTCTTGCGTTCTAGTTTTTGGAAACCGTATGTATTAATTACTTTTATATTTTTAGGCGTAATTTCTGTGGAGGTTGACCCTTTATGCTTTAATTTTTGCTGAATCAACTCGATGTTGTCTAGTTCAAATTGTAATTTATTGCCCTTTGCCCAACTAATTGTTGGGTTGGTGGCAAACAGAAGCTTAAGGAGTTCGGCTTTCCTTTGTTTTCGTCGATTCTTAACTCCGCTACGTCTTGGCAATGCTCATCACCTCTACTCACTCGGATTTAATTTTTTTTGTTCAATTCCAGACCATGTGTGTCCACTCCGTTATGTTAAGATTCCACTTATCTTTTTTTTTTGTCGTTGCGCAGCTGCTGTTGTCCAGGGTCTAAGGGCTCAGGTGGTCCCGGTGCCGGTCCTCGCACCAGATTTTCTTGTATTGGCAGTTCGTACGTTCAGCAGCCTCTTCTTTGCAACTATCTTGTTGCTCTGCTGCTGTTTGTAGATGCCGACTTGCAACTAGATATACACTAGTTAACTTTTTTTTCGATATAAGGGCTTCGAATACGCCACATACAAAAACTACTACAGTTGCTCCACTAGCCAATCTGACTTTAAAATTGGACGCACGCACTTTTTATTTATTAAGTAATATTTTGCTTTTTATATTATAAGTTATCATATAAAGCTTTAAGACTCCAAAGCTTGCGCAGCTCGCGGGTGATATCCAGCTCTACAGTTATCACTCGAGGCTTTGGTCCCACAAAGCTCATATATTGCAGCTGATAGCAGCTTGAGCTCGATAGGCTTGAAGCCCGCACCCACGTGTGCCAATTCAGTATCAAAAGAACTCAAAAGGCACTACACGCAAAACGAAAGCGGTCGATGTCTAATAATTATAAATTAACCTAACCTTAATAAATAAATTGGAAAGCAACGAAACTATTAACTGGCGCCCAACGGAAAAACCTGTAACAACGGAAAACTGGAAATTACGGAAAAATCTTCGCAAAGTTGAATAAAGAAATTAAAATTCATCAAATTTTTTGTAAGTGTTCTGCTCACAGTTTTGAATTTTCTCAAACACATGCTAAGAAAAAAAAGTAAAAATTTTTTTCCCAACAATTATTTCAATTTTTTTTGTAAAAAAAAAACATGAACTATAATTCTTCATGTGCGACACTTCCTTGCTTGAACTAGAATATTTTTTTGGACAACTAAATTTAAACGAGATTAGCTTAAAAATGAATGCAGATCAGGTTAGATTGTTAGTAGGGGAAGCAGTTGAAAATACACGAAGAGAGTTTGAAAACGAATTAAACAATATAAAAAATCAAATAAGCTAATAAGCCGACAGCGAAAAAGTGGGAAAAAGTAAAAATTGTTCCAGGAATAATAAATGTGAGGAAACGCTCGATGCTGTGAAAACTCTTCCCGAATTTTCCGGCCAACCCGGGTCATATGTGTCTTGGCGAGAGGCGGCACATAATGTGTACGAGATTTTCAAAGAATTTGATGGAAGCTCATGACATTTTCAGGCGGTAACAATAATTAGAAATAAAATTAGAGGTGCTGCTGACGGTGTATTATCATCTTTTAGTACAGTGCTTAGTTTTGATGCCATAATTGCTAGGCTGGACTTTACTTACTCGGATAAGCGCCCTGCTTATCTAATTGAACAGGAACTGTCTACTTTAAGACAGGGAACAACGATAAACGAAAAATATAGAGGGGACGCTTTAAGAGTATTTATAGCAGGACTAAAAAAGCCCCTATGCGATATAGTGTTTGCATCAAGACCTACTGATTTGCATTGGCACTAGCACAATCACAATTTTGCTTCGCATTTTGCAAAGGGTAGTGCTGAAACCCCTGTAAGGAACAGTCAACCAACACAAAAATTATTAGCTCAGATTCAGCTCCAGGTCATCGCAATCCTTATTTTTGTAATAGACAACCAAACTTAGGTAGCGATGCCAATGCTGTAGCACAGACCAAAAGGACCGTCACTAACAGCACGCCGGGTGTCATACAATCTTTGGGCGAACCAATGGATGTTGACCCTTCCACTTCACGTTTCAGACAAAACACCGCGCACTTAGGCCGAGGCCAATCAGGTAGACAAAACCTTGAATCTCAGCAGTGGGTTAATAGCCCGCCTGATCGTCAGAGCTCTAGAACTAATCGAATCAATCATCTTAATGAGGAGAGGCCCGACTCTGACGCAGCGTACAACGAGCTTGGAGAAAAAGAGGTTGAAGGGATAGAAGATGACGAGATTAATATTTTAGGGGTAGTTCCCTCCTGCCATGGATACGTAGATATGTAGGGGGGAAGGAAATAAAGTTGCTGATCGATACGGGAGCATCGAGAAGCTATATCAAACCATTACCTATGCTAAAGGGCATACGGCTAGTCGATAAAGTATTTTTTGTAAAATCCATTCATTCCAACTCATAAATGTAAAATTAACTTGTTCGGTGTAACTTAAAACTTTTTTATTCTCCCGAATTTGGCATCTTTCGATGGTGTTATAGGACTTGATCTATTAAAAAATGTTAACGCAACACTGAATTTCAAAACCAAAGTAATTACTCATGATTCTGGCAGTGAACTTATTCAGTTTTTGGTAGGTCAAGATGTGAGTCATTTACAGTTACAAGCTGAGGCAGTGCCGTCTGCCATAAAGGAACCTTTTCATGAAATGATAAAGCAAAAATTCGGGGTCTTCGTCGATCCTAGTGAGAAGCTTCCCTACAAAACTAATATTGTTGCAACAATTCGAACACGAGATAAAGAGCCAACACATTCCAAAATATACCCGTACCCTATGAGTGTTAGGTCGTTTGTCACTAATGAAATACAATTACTGCTCGACGATGGGATTATTAGGCCATCGAGATCCCCATACAACAATCCTATATGGGTTGTCGATAAGAAAGGATACGATGAAAACGGAATTAATAAGAAACGGTTGGTTATAGATTTTAGAAAATAAAATGCAAAAACAATTGAGGATTCGTATCCTATTCCAAACATCGAAGTCATTGTATCCAATCTGGGCGGTTCTAATTACTTTTCAACACTTGATCTAAAATCTGGATTTCACCAAATCGAGCTAGCAGAGCGGGATCGAGAAAAAACTGCTTTTTCTGTTAGCTTTGGAAAATTTGAATTTTGTCGCCTTCCTTTCGGACTCAAAAACGGCCAAAGGGTTATCGATGATGTTCTGCGGGAACACATCCGAAAATATTGCTATGTTTATATAGATGACGTTATCATTTTGTCAAAAACAATGGAGGAACATCTTAAACATGTAGAGTTAATTTTATCAAGCCTTTTTGCCTCAAATATGAGAGTATCCCTTGAAAAATCTTAATTTTTTGAAGAGGAAGTCGAGTTTTTGGGATTTATAGTCAGTTGCAGTGGGATTAAAACCTGTCCCAAGAAAGTGGAAGCAATAAAACCTTTCCGGAACCACGCACCTTAAAATCGCTTCGCTCCTTCTTGGGCTTATCCGGATACTATAGACGATTTATAAGGGATTACTCGAAAATAGCTAAGCCCTTAACAGATATTCTTAGAGGCGAAAACAGCAGTATTCCAGCGTCGCAGTCAAAAAAATAGTAATTTCGTTAGACGAGAATCAGCGCGAGGTGTTCAGTAAATTAAAACAGATTTTGATCTCGGACACAGGTAATGCTCTCATATCCAAATTTTCGAAAGCCATTCGATCTTACGACCGATGCTTCTTCAAATGCATTGGGAGCAGTTTTATCCCAAGATGGCCGTCCCATCACGATGATCTCGAGAATCTTACAAAAAGCAGAGGAGCATTATGCGACCAACGAGAGAGAGACAGTTGCTCGCAATTGTTTGGGCTCTCAGATCATTAAGAAATTACCGTTACGGTGTAAAAGGTCTCAATATGTATACGGATCATAAGCCTCTTACTTACGCCATATCGGATCGAAATCCGAATTTTAAAATCCAAAGATGGAACGCGATTATTGAAGAATTCGATGCAACACTTCTCTATAAACCCAGCAAGGACAATTCAGTTGCGGACGCTTTGTCTCGCCAGTATTTAAATTATACTGAGGAAGATCAAAATACGGACGCTGCAAAAATTCATAGTGAGGAGCCGTATTCAAATACTATAGAATCCGTTACTAGACCGGTCAACTACGCCAACCAAATAATTCTCGAACATGGAAAATCTCACTCTAAGAAAACCACTATTTTGTTTGGCAAGAAATGAAGACATATAATCGTATTTACTGATTTTCAAAACTTAATTAACACTGTACAGGATTGCGTGAAGTTAGGTGTAGTTAACGCAATTAAGTGTGAATTGTCTGTGCTTGGCAAAATTCAGCATCGTTTGGTGGAGCTTTTTCCTAAGATAGTTTTCCGACACACTGAAGTAATGGTAACCGATATTGTTAACCCAAACGAACAGCTAGAAATTATTAATCAAGAACATACTAGAGCTCATAGATCTTCTCAAGAAAACATCAAACCAATTCTTCGCGATTATTTTTTTCCTAGAATGGAAAAAAAGGCAAAAGAAGTTGCGTTAAATTGCAAGATTTGTTCGAAGGGCAAGTATGCTGGACATCCAACGGACAACCAGTATGCGAGACTCCTATTCCAACTTATGTCGGGGAACTTTAAAATGTTGACATCTACTCTACGGACTCAACTTATTTTCTGACATGTGTGGTTAAGTTATCTAAATTCGCAATAGTACAAAAGATAGCTATTCGTACAATTTTGATGTAAAAATACACCTTCTGCAGCTGTTAAATCTATTCCCTCAAACAAAAACAATTTATTGTGATAACGAGCGCTCTTTGAACTCTGATACTATTGTGTCTTGTCTTCGCGATCATTTTGGTATCGAAATTGCAAATTCTGCTCCTATGCATAGTTCTTCGAACGGGCAGGTTGAGAGGTTTCACAGCACCTTGAGCGAAATAGGCAGATGCCTAAAGCTAGAAAGAGGAATCGAGGACACAACAGACACAATATTGCTAGCCACTATAGAGTACAATTGAAGTATTCAATCTGTAACAGTGCAGAAACCAATTGACTTATTTAATTCGAACGATGAAAGAATTAATGCGACTATAAATCAAGTAAAGAAAGCTCAAGAAACTGAATTAATAAATCATAATAGGAACACTGTTGATCGTAAATATAAAAAAGGAGAAATCCAATAAGAGACTTGGTAACAAACTAACGCCCCTATATACAGAAGAGGTAATTGAGGAAGACTTAGGATCAACAATTAAGGTTAAAGGAAGAGTTGTGCACAAAGACAATATCAAATAAAAAAAAATATATCTAAAAAAAATAAAAAAAAAAAAAAACTAAAAAGGAAATGAAATAAAATAATGAAATGAATGAAAGAGAATGGAAAATGAAGAGTAAAAGTAAAAGAAAAGAGGAAAAAAGATAAACAAAAATTCATGCTGGTTGAGCAGTTCACATCGTTATATTCATACGAATTTTGTTAGTTTGTAAAATTAGTTAAGCTACTTTGTAGAAGATTATCTACAGTTCAAGGAAAATCAAAATCGATACCGTATTGCCTGAATTACTGGGTCAACGCTTCAACCAAACTGCCTAAAACTCACATGTGCACAGCAATGCGCAAACACTTATGGCCAATCTCGGAGAGAAGATAATCATCTTTTGTGGCACCGAGGACGTCCCCGATTGGAGGGGGGATTAGTTATCATATAAAGCTTTAAGACTCCAAAGCTTGCGCAGCTTGCAGGTGATATCCAGCTCTACAGTTATTACTCGAGACTTTGGTCCCACAAAGCTCATATATTGCAGCTGATAGCAGCTTGAGCGAGTTAGGCTTGAAGCCCGCACCCACGTGTGCCAATTCAGTACCAAAAATAACTCAAAAGGCACTACACGCAAAACGAAAGCGGTCGATGTCTAATAATTATAAATTAACCTAATCTAAATAAATAAATTGGAAAGCAACGAAACTATTAACTTATACTCTGTCTCTTAGCACTGGTGGGGGAAAACAAGAAATAATTTATTTTTGCTACCTTTAGCTGATCTTAGCATACACACTTGCATAAGAATTCAGATTTTAATGAGCTGATTCACACTCTGAGTCTCTTACCACTGGTGTGGGAAAACTGCAGAGTTCCTTTTTTCGAAGGACCAAAATGAATAGGGATATAGAACCACAACTAAAAAACCCAATCTTCATTCGTTGAATTCAAAATGTGAACTGATTTTATTTATAAAAGTACAGAGCTTATATAGGGTTATCTTAAGGCTCTAGGAGGTAATAATTGTCCTTAAAAATATATATTCTAATGCCCCATGTTTTGGCATGGTAATGCTGTGGATGCATGTTTTGTTTGGTATTAAGCAATAATTGTCATATGAATCATTATGACTTATTTTTGTTTTATGTTTCATTTTGAATATTTCTTTGGTGGATCTGGTTTGGTGAAGCTACTTCAGATGAACACGATGTTTATTCTTAAACATTCTGCAAATGGGGGCCAAATGTGGCGTTTTGGAATCTGTGTTTAATCTTAGGTTGTCTTATGCAAACTATAATTAATACTAAAATTAGTAAGATAATTAATATTAAGGAAGAATCACCGGTTGCACGATGGAAGTTTAACCATAGTAATTCAATATGGTGTTCCTTTAATGATTGTAACTGACCTCCTATTTTCTCTAACTCTGCCGTGTGGCTTACCATGTTGGCTTCAACTGGAATCCATTCCATGTTTGGTACATTACTAATATCGCCTATATGCGATGATGAGCAAAATTCCTTGTTCCTGTATATCCATCACCTCCTGCTGTAGGTAGGAGGTAGTCTTCCTATTCTGTTTAAAAGGTGTCAGCTCACAGGCATTATAATTGCCGTTACTCCATGGCCAATTTCCTTCACATGTTCTCCTGTTTGATTGCCAGGTCCGAAATTTCTGCATTGCTGAATCTGACATTAAGTGATACGAGTCTACTTCAAAATTATATATTAAGTACTGACTGCTTAGATGAACTGTTACCAATTAATTGACCTAGACCGTAAAAGCGACAGAGCTGAAATTTTGCACGTAGGCTTGTATATACTGCAGGGGTTATATATTTTAGGTTCAGCCGGATCGGACCACTATGTCGTATAGCTCCCATACAAACGGCAAGTCACGAACAATGACTTTTCTTAATAACTTCGTTATTTTCTCAGCTATTGTCGTGAAATTTAATATAAGGCAGTTTGTTATAGCTATAAACGACTGTGCCAAATTTGGTCAAGATCGAATGACTATATCAGATAGCTCCAATAGGAACGATCGGTCGAAAACAATGACTTTTGTCAATAACTTCGTTACTTTTGACGCGATTGCTTTCAAAATAAACATTTGTTTGTTTAATATATCTGTTAATGACTGAATTTGATAAAGATTGGGTGACTATAGCATATAGCTCCCATAGGAATCGGTCGAAAACAGTGACTTTGATCAATAACTTCGTTATTTTCTATGCAAAGATTGTGGGCCGTTCTTTCGCAAACATTACTCTTTTTAGATAAAACTGTTTCCACTTTGACGGCTAAAGGTGAGAAAAGAGTAAAAAACAACTTGCAAGGGTATACAGACTTCGGGGCGGTCGAAGTTATCTCCGGCCCTCTGGTTTCTAATTTCATTTGGCTTGGCTTTGAAATATAAGTATTTAATGGCAGTACTAAAGTTTTAGATAATTTTTCTTTTATTTTAGTGATTTCTAATTTCATTTGGCTTGGCTTTAAAATATTAGTATTTAATCTACCATGGTTAATGTCTATCAATAAACTAATAATTCCTGTCTGAAATTTTTGACATTCATCAACCATGGAGCTTAATTCAATTACAATCATGAAAAATCGAATGGATTCTCTATACACGTTGTAATAACCCGGTACTTTCCAATAAAACACGTTACTTCCAAACTTATAAATACATGTATATTTTTCCGCTTCGATGCGGCCGCTTTTATTGTCACAAATATACTAAATACATATATACTAATTAGAACCAAGAGAGAGAGGTTATAATGGATCATAGAGAGAGAGTTAGAGAGTTAAAGGGCTTTGCTTTGTAGGCGTCGATTGCCGCTTAGCATCTCGGTGCTGGTTCCCACATCTTTCCTTTTCTCACGAGCTTAAGCTTTAATCCCTCGGTGGGGTTTTCGTAATCCTCTTCTGGTGCTTGCTCCTCGAGTTGTGCGGCTGGCTGTGGAGTTTGGTTTATGGCAGGTATTGGAAACGATTTTGTGTTGGTAGCATCGGACGATTCCGTTTCACCAGGGACCCTTTTAAGGTGATTTGCATTTCTTATGAGTGTTTTGCCTCCCCCACCTACTTGTACTATATTCCCTTCTTTTTTCAAGTCTTCGTATTCAGTAGTGTCAAAATTTGGTGTTAGTTTTGGCGAAAAACTACATTCTTAAGAAACACCTTATCTCATACATTGATATTTACTTCCTTTTGCTCCTCTCCTTTTGTCTGCAGTCTCCTTTCCCTCTTGTTTATTGATGCAGTCATTATCCCTTTCTGCTGAGTCTGTAAACACTCCCACTAAATCTTGTATTCCCGGGATTTTATCCCTAATGACTCGATTGAACATCAGCTCTGTAGGAGCGGAGCCTGTGGTCCCATGAGGGGTTACATTATACATCAGTGTGAAAGCTTGAATTTCATCCTTATGTTTTTTCTTGTTTTGATGAGCTATCTTCAACCGCTTGACTAATGCCTTGTTCATATTCTCGACCTCGCCGTTAGCCTGTGGCCAATAAGTGGGTGTTGTTATTTGCTCGATGCCGTATGATTTACAACAGTTTCTGAATTCTAGGCTTACATATTGTCGGCCATTATCGGTTCGTAACTCTTTCGGGTAACCAAGCCTACTGAAAATTTCCCCACACGCCCCAATTAGTGATTCCGATGTAATGGAGCGAAGGAATTTAAACTCCATGTATTTAGAGTAATAGTCTATTAAGACTAAAATATATTCATTGTTTGGTAGTGGCCCTAAAAGATCTGTAGCGACCGAAATCCATGGCCCATTCGGAAATTCTGTTCTCTTCATAGGCGGTGGATTTGTCGCTTGGGATACTAAAATACAATCAAAACAATTCTTTACAAATTTCTCGGTATCTCTGTCAATTTGGGGCCACCAGACTTTGGACCTCAATCTTCGCTTCATGGCTGATTCGCCAGGATGTCCCTCATGTGCCAGCACCAACACTTTCTGTCTCAATGTTGCCGGAATAACAATCCGAACTCCTCTTAGCATGATTGTTCCAACAGTTAACAGTTCATGTCGAAACGGGTATAATTTATTTGACATTGCCGAGTCCCAAGAACCTTGCTGAAGGCATACCATTGCGTCGAATATTTCCTCATGCTGTGTGCTGTTTTCAACTATTTCAGATATCGATATTGATATTGGTGTAGCGTTTTCAATAATTCGCAATATGCTATGCTCACCCTTGATGTCGTAAGAACTGGATGGCGTTTGCTCACACAAACGGGACAGACTATCAGCTATGTTTTCCTTTCCTGATTTGTAAATGACTTTAAACTTATACGCTTGAAGACGCAGAAGCCATCTTTCGATACGCGCTGGAGGCTGGAGGAGGAGTCACTAATTCGAACTCTAGACCTATCAGATACAAAATAGTATTTTTCTACCGCCCAGACCAAAGCTAAACTCTCCTTTTCCGTTTGGGAGTATCGCTTTTCTATATTTGTTAAGCTCCTACTAGCAAATGCAATTATATTGGGCTCGCCCTCATCGTTAAATTGCAACAGTACTGCACCTAGAGCAACCGGACTAGCATCAGCGATTAGTCGAGTTTTATTTTTAGGGTTAAAATAAGAGAGACTCGGGATTTTAGTTAAAGCTAACTTTAACTTTTGAAACCCATTTTCTCCAGCTGGTCCCCAAATAAACTTCCGATCTTTCTTTAAAAGCTCACGTAAAGGCTCTGTTTGGTCCGCTAGGTCTGCAATGAACTTGCCCACATAGGTAACTAGTCCTAGGAAACTACGAGTCTCCTCCTTATTTTTGGGCGGCCGAAATAATCTAATAGATTTAATTTTATCAGGATCTACTTCAATTCTTTTGTCTGTTAAAATGTGTCCCAAAAATTTAATTCTATTTGTCTCCCAAATTCATTTCTCATTATTTAGAAGAACATTATTATTATTGAAAACGCTTCGAACCTTTTCCAGTGCTTTATCGTGCTCTTTTTTGCTACTTCCAAAAATTATTACATCGTCGATATAATTCATCACGTTGTTGCACGGTGCTAACAGTACTTTCATTCGTCGTTGGAAAATTTCCGGCGCCGCATTTATACCAAACATTTGTCGCTTATACCTAAATAACCCTCGAGGTGTAATAAATGTTGTTATCTGCCTACTTGTTTATTCTAACTCCAATTGATGGTACGCGTCCTTTAGATCGAGTCGTGAAAAGATTCTGGCATTTCTTAATTTAGTCATAAAAGATTCAAATGTCGGCAAAGGGTAGTTCTTACGAAGAATCGCACAGTTGGCTTGCCTCATATCCAAACATATTCGAATATCACCACTTTCTTTGAACGCGATCACCATTGGAGAGATCCACGGGCTGTGGCCCTTGACCGGTTCAATAATGTCCAGATTGTAGGCTTCCTCCAACTTAGCATTGACTTTCTCTTCGAGCGCAACAGGAATACGTCTGATTGGTTGTTTCACAGGATCAACGTAGGGGTCTATTGTTAGTTTCACACCAATACCTGTCCACTTAGGAAATGGTGGCACAATCTCAATGTTGTTAACCGGTAGTCCAACTCGCAGAACATTTAACTTCTTTGCTGTTTTCCGTCCCAGCAGTGACTGCCGTCCTTTTTCAATTACAAAGAAGGATGCAATCAGCTCGGGGTTCTGCTTGATTGATATCGGTGCCTCAAAAATACAAAAATAACTTTAAGGATTTTATCTGAGGCGTATCCCCTAAATTGACTTTGCGAATTTCCGCGGACGTTAAAAACTGTTGCTTTCTTTAATTGAAGAGTTAACCAATCGTCTTGCGAGATAAGGTTAAACCGGGATCCTGAATCAATTACTAGGGAAACATCTGCACCTCCAATTCGGCATTGCATCATCTCTTTATACTCCTCATCACTGTCTATCTTAAAACAATTCTGTTGGATTGTCTTATTTTCCACTGGATTATCTTCTTCAATTCGGTGCACATATTTGCGTTTGGAATTTCCCATCGCAAAATGACCCACACGAGAGCATCGGCTGCATTGCTGACTATCTTCCTTGTGTCCTGACCGTCCGCACCTTCCACGATCACTCTGATTAATTTTCCTTGATTTCACATTAGTGATTTTATTTATGATTTCTGGCAATGACTTCGAGTGCATAAGATGCGAAGGCTTATTTATTTCCTCGTCAACCTGGCAGGCTTCGATGACTTCGCTTAAAGTTTGTTCTTTTTCCAATCATTTCTTTTTTAGTTCCGTACTAGCCCAAATGTTAATGATTTTATCTTTTAAACAAATTTCTTCTATTTCGGCTTTTGTAGACCCGAAATTACATTTTTGAATTTGTTGGCGCAAACGCAGAATAAACTTTCCAAATGTTTCACCTTCTTCAGGAGAGATTTTCCTAAAAAGGTGTCTTTAAAATGTCGAGTTTTGCTTGGGTGAGAAGTAAGCTGTCAGTTTATCGACTAGCACAGAAAACACATCATTTTGATCGGCCTCGTTAAATTCTACTATGGCACCCGGCAATGCGTATGCAACCGTCTGCAATTGGATACCACCCAAATGTAACAATTTTCTTCTTTTCTGAATAACAGATTTGACTTCTTCCACTTCCAGATAAATCTTAAAAGCGCGCAGCCACTTTTCCCATTCATTTTGGAGCAATGGGTTCCCCAAACTTTCACACAGAAAAGGTTTTATGACGCTTTCGGTCATTGCGAATAAGTATAGATATTTGTCTGAAAAAAAAAATCAACCATTCATTAAATGCTTCTGTCGAGCAAGTTGCGTTTTATCGAATATTCCCAACACATTTGTTCTATTTATTTTTCATCGGCAGACTATTAAACATCTGTTTAACACTTTATCGGCTTTTCGCCCCTGTTAGTTCTTCTTATTAAACATTTGTTTAATATCTTATCGGTTTCCACCTCTGACATTTGTCAGATACTTCTTTATTAAACATTTGTTTAATAATTAATCGGCATTTCGCCTCTGACATTTGTCAGATTTCTTTTCGCTTTCTTCTCTTTTTTTTCAATTATGAGTGAAAAATGCATTTTACTTTTTTTTTATGTCCATGCATACGCAAACGTATGTATGTATATGTTTTATGCCTACTATGATTACCCCGTTTTAGGGTTTCTCTTAAAAAAAAATATTTCTCCTTCTGTTTCTTTCTTTCAACTCGTAACAATTACTGGATCATGCTGGCTTTCAATCACTTGCGGATCCCAATGCTCCTCCGCCTCCACTAACTGTAGTGCCTCATCGTAAACAATTATTTATCTCTAGGCTTGCTCCAGATACTTCTGAATCGTCTGTGGCAGCTTACATTGGTAATATATGCCCTGCTAAGGTTTTAATTCAAAAGTTTAAGTTTTCTAGGCCTCGCGAAATCTCCTCTTTTAAAATTACTGTACCAAATGAGTATTTCTCAGCTATGGTTGACCCTAACTTTTGGCCAGAGGGCCTAGTTGTACACGAATTTGCGCCCAATAAGCGCTCCCGCCCTTTGCCTGTCCACCTTCCTAATGTATCTTCTGCTTCAAAAAACTAATAACGTCTAGTCTTTGCATTCACTATCAAAATGTAAGAGGACTTCTTACCAAGCTCTCGAAACTATTCTGCGATAGCCAAACCTTTTCGGCTGACATATTAGCTTTCTCTGAAACTTGGCTTAACTCCTCTGTTTTGGATAATGAAATTCTTTCTAATAACTTTATTTCTTATAGGCTTGATCGTGTTGGTCGTCGTGGCGGCGGAGTACTCATTGCAGTCAACTCGAATCTGTGCTCAAGTGTTGTGCCGATTGATCTCCCCTTAGGTGTTGAGTTTATTTGCGTCGAAGTTACATGTTCTAACTTTAGCTTATATATCTCTTGTTCATACATTCCTCCAGCTTCTGATATGATGATCTACATGCACCATGCTGATGCTTTGCGAACTATTTTTAGTCGTCTTAAAGATCGTGATTTTTTTATAGCTTTAGGTGATTTTAACTTGCCTAATGTTTCTTGGCTTGCTGATGATAATCTATCTTTCTTAATTCCTTCATCTCAACATGTTTTTCTTGATAGCCTACTTAAATGTCCGCTATATCAGTTGAATTCTTTTCTTAACTCTTCTAAAAGAATCCTCGATCTTGTTTTTGTCTCTGATCCCACTGTTAGTGCTGTATCACAAACACAGCCCCTAGTGAAGCCTGAAGATACTTATCACCCTACCATTGTAATTACTATTTCTTACAATTCCGTTAATAATTCATTCAATAACATCTCAAATTCTCGTCGCAGATGTTTTCGTAAAACAAATTTCAATCTTCTTAACAGCCTTATTTTCTCTTTTGATTGGTCATTTCTATTTGAGTGCTGTGATATAGATTGTGCAGTAAATTTTTTCTACTCTGCTCTTAATTCTCTAATTGATAAATGCGTTCCTTATGTGAATGTCTCTACCGTCTCCAGTGCGCCAGTCTGGTTCACACGTAGGCTCTCTAATCTCCGTAACATTAAATCGAGATATTTTAAAAGATTTAAAAAAACTGGTTTGCGACTTGACTATGCAAATTATTGTGTAGCCAAATCTCAATTTTGCCTTTTAAATACTCAATGCTACAATAATTATATCGTTCGCTGTAAGGTTGAATTTTATAAGAACCCCAAAAGATTTTATAACTTTGTTAATTCCAAAAGACGCTCTAATTTACTACCTTCCACCTTCAGACTTAATGACCAGACTGCTAATTGTGATTCAGATATTGCAGATCTGTTTGCTAAATTCTTTCAGTCGACTTATTCTTCTACTGCTTCGGATCCCACACCTTATCCCTTCACAATTCCACATTTAAATTGTATGTTTTTTCCTAATATTACTGAAGACTGTATTATCTCTAGCTTGTCATCTATGACGTCTTCCTTCGTACCCGGGCCTGATAATATACCTAGTTGCATCCTTAAAATGTGTTCGATTTCCCTATCTAAGCCTTTATCTCGGTTATTCTTTATATCGAGTGAGACTTGTCGCTTCCCTGATATTTGGAAGGAGTCTTTTATTATTCCGCTTTTTAAAAAGGGTAACAAATCGGATATTTTTAACTACCGTGGCATTGCCAAACTTTCGGCAATACCTAAGCTGTTTGAGAAAATTATTACGTCTTCCCTTCAACACCTATCCAGATCCGCTATTTCTGCTTGTCAGCATGGCTTCATGAAAGGTCGTTCGTCGCTTACCAACCTTTTAGAATTGACTACCCTTGTACACCATGGCTTCCGTAAAAAGTGTCAAACTGATGTTATTTATACTGACTTTAGTAAGGCTTTCGATACGGTTGATCATTCCTTGCTTCTCATGAAACTTAACATCATGGGTTTTTCCCCGAAACTATTGGCTTGGTTAAAGTCGTATCTTATTGGCAGAACCCAAAAGGTGTCTTTTCGTTCCTCGATATCTAAAACTGTTCGAGTTACGTCAGGTGTCCCCCAAGGCAGTCATCTGGGCCCACTGTTATTTACCTTGTTTATAAACGATTTGCCTTTGGCCTTGGCTCATTCACGCGTGCTCATGTTTGCGGATGACGTGAAGATTTGCTATTCATATAATGATCCTTCTTTCCAACAGTACTTGCAATCAGATCTCGATGCGTTCTGTGTTTGGTGTCACGTTAATAAATTACACCTTAATGCCTCTAAATGCTCTTTTATGACTTTCAGTCGTTTGTCGCCGTTCCTAGCTCAATACTCTATTAAGTCTGTTCTGTTAGATTGTGTACCATCATTTAAAGACTTAGGCGTTATGTTTGACCCAAAACTTTCTTTTAATATTCATATATCTTCAATTGTTAATAGAGCATGCAGTCTTCTTGGCTTCATTAAACGTTGGGCCAAAGAATTTGATGATCCATATGTGACAAAGGTTTTATACACTTCGTTAGTTCGCCCTACTCTAGAATATTGCTCACCAGTGTGGAACCCTCAATATGATGTTCACCAGCGTAGTATTGAATCGGTACAGAAGCAATTCCTTAAGTTTGCGTTACGCGGTCTTAATTGGGACCCGAATCTTCGCCTACCTTCTTATTCTGACAGACTTCTTCTTATTAATCTTCCTTCACTTTACAACCGTAGGCTCGTATTTGGGATTCTCTTTCTACATAAAGTAGTCAACGGCGAAGTCAGTTCTACCAATTTACTAGATACGCTATATTTTTGTGTTCCCTCACGTCGGACCAGAAACTTTTTTCCTCTTCACCTTAGTAGATGTTTGACTAACTACTCTCTTCACGAACCTCTTCGTGTTCTTTGCCGATCTTTTAACAACCTTTCTCACCTTATTTCTCCTCATCTATCTGTCACTTCTCTTCGCGCTATACTTTTTAATTATCTACAGCGTAACCACTGAAAGTATTCTGGACTGGATATTTGATTGGCTGCAACTCATCCCTGACCACATTGGCTGTGAATCGGGGCATAGCTGGCACCTTGTTGCAAATAAAACACCTCCATCGGGTCGGGGATGTTGTGCATATAGCTAAGCTACCTTAATGAATTAATTACTATTTGTATTTTAGCTTAAGCTTTTTCGTCGACTGCTGACTTAGTTGACGTAAATAAATAAATAAATAATAAAATAAATAATAATAGTAAACAGAGAGAACGCAAAATGAAAAGAAGAAAAGAAATAAGAAAAACTAACGGATCGTAGCAAGACATTGGACTTGCACTGACACAGCCACGCTGCATTTCAATTCAATTCAATTCATTGTGTGCTTTATTTCCAGTAATATAAATGTTTCATTAAAGCTAATGCTTAAGTAAGGATAACAGTGTTTTTAGGCATAGGCTTTTCATCTGTGACATATGTCTGTCTGTTCGACTAAAGGCTTGTACAATATTTGACATGTTATTATAAAGGAAAAAGGAAAGAAAACCTTTAATGTTATCTTAAACTATCTTATTTCTAGGATCCGGATACTAAAGGAAGCTAACTTCAATTTAGCGGCTTAGTACTAGAACTAACAACGATTGCAATGTGGAATGTTGGTGATAATATGCCCTTAAACAATCAGGGAGATTATTTAAGAGAGGTGATGCTCAATCACCTAAATCGGTTATATATTGATTGTTTAACAGTTTTAAGACCTGTCAATTGCACTGTGGTCCAAAATCCAGATTTTCTGGCATTAACCTAAAAATTTGTTGAAACAAAATCGTATTTAAACAATTTCTTGTTGGACAGAATACTTGGAATATATCGAATATAAAAATATTTTTGTTTTACTGCACCGCTGAAATTTTGGCACACTTTTAAAGTCAGGTGTTTAGTCAGCTGTTCGCTCTGCCAAAAAAAGCGGGAAATTGTAGGCAAACTTTGAGCCAGTGTAAAAAATTAAGAAACAAATTGTAAAATAACTTTTGTAATGGATAATATTAATCAAGGTATGTAGAATGTAAATACTGCACGAAATTTCAATTTGTATATATTAATTGTTTTTTTTTGTGTAATGATTGTTTATGTCCTAAAATAAAGAAAACTTAACCCATGTGTGCGTCTATTGTGGAGTGAAAACTAACTTTCTGTGAATTTCTGCGAAATTGTAATTATAGTAAATTACAGCTCAAAGTATGTATTAAATTATGTTATGATTACTTTTTCCGAGGTAAATTTATATTATCATTTATTTTATCGTCAAATCGTCAAAAATATCTTATTTAAAATAAAATCAAAGTTGTTTATTTATAGTTTGCATTGCTTAATCTTAATTTTTTGATTTATAATAGTTCAAAATAAAATATTAAAATTTAATTTGTTGTTTGTTAATAGCTATAATTATTTTAATCCCAAATTCATTTAAATCACATTACGTATACGCTGCGTGGGCTAGTATGGGAGGTCAAGAGGGCGTGGTCAAATCTTTCGAATTTTTTTATTTTTATTATGCATCCTAATATGGTTATATGTGCAAAGTTGTAACTCGGTAACTGCATTCCTTATAGTTAAAGCCACAAATCTGGATTTTGGACCACAGTGGATTGGTAGAGGCTAGCTGTTCTGGTGAAGTATGGTAAATCTAACAAGAGTTTTAGAAGCTTGTTTTCGCACACCTGCAATTTACTGATGTGCGTAGCAGCACAGATGTCCCAAGTGGAAGAACCAAACAGTAGAATGGGCATGAAAATATTTTTAAAGATGATTAATTTGTTGTGGGTTGATAGCTTAGACTTCCGGTTTATTAGTGGGTATAGAAGACAAATTAATTTATTAATTTTGTTAATTGTAAGTGCAATGTGGATTTTGAATGTAAGCTTTTTATCAAACGTAATTCCCAAGTAGCGTACTGAATCTACCCATTGAATCGGGGAGTTGCAAATGATTAAAGGAGTCATTGGGGAGAAAACAGGGTTTTCTTTTTTTTGGTGAAGAATAAAGCGTTGGTTTTGGTTGAATTCACTTTTATTATTCATTTGTGGTAGTAAGATTGGAGTATGTTGAGTGTAGTTTGTAGAGAAAACTTAATGTCAGCATACTGGGAATTAGCAAAAGAGATGGCTGTATCGTCTGCGAACATGGATAGCTCACAGTTTGGATGTTTAGGTATGTCGTGGGTATAAACATTGAAGAGGATTGGCCCTAAAACAGAGCCCTGAGGGACGCCAGCAAGTATAGGTCGTTTAGATGATTCATTGTCATTCAGAGCTACATAGAAAACTCAAAAAAACTCGCAAAATAAGAATAAGGTAGGGAGCGATTCCGATGGATTTGAGCTTATAAATAAGTGCTAGATACCAGACAGTGTCAAATGCTGCTTCGATGTCTAATGTGACCAAACCAACGGACTGCTTTTTTTGGAAGCTATTTTGGATAAAGTTCCTTAGCTTTGTGGTAGGAAGCGAACAGTTGGATCCTTCTCTGAACCCATATTGTTCAGGGGGGAGTATGTTGTGGGATTCAATGTGGTCAATAAGTCTAGTCTTAATAAGTTTCTCGAATATTTTTGATTGGCCTGTAGCTAGCAGGGCTGTCAGGGGGCTTTCCTGGCTTAGCTATTGGCACGACTTTAGCAATTTTCCAGGCACTAGGGAAGTATCCTTTTTGCAGACATAAGTTAAAGACGAGAGTCAAGTAGGTTATCGCGTTGGATGGTAGGTTTTTAAGACAAACGTTGTGTATGCCATCAGTCCCAGGAGATTTTTAATTGACTAGTTTCTGAAATAACGCCCAATTAGATTTGCTAAAGATTGGGAGCGTTTTCTCACTGAGTTCCACGTAGTCCGAGTATTTTACAACCACTGAGAGGTGGTCAGAAGAAAGGTTTTTGTGAGCGACTAGGTTACTTAGACGATTAGGAGTATTAGTTAAGCAAAGGTCGAGAGTGGAGGGCTTACTTTTATGACACGACGGAATGTAGGTAGGGTCATTTGGATATAGAATGTGAAGTTTGCCTAAAGTTTTAAGCTCGTTGAGAATGTTTCCCCAGCTGCTCGAACACAGTTCCAATTTATATGTCGTGAGTTTAGGTCGCCAAAGGCAACATATTTAATATCTAACTGTGAGAATTTGTTGAAGTCACTTTTATACATTTGTTTCATATGACTAGAATCTCCTGTTGAGTTACACGTTCTGGGTATGCATTTAGCTGTGTTGCCAGGAAAGTACACGGCAAACAAGTTAAGATATTTGTTAGTGCTTAAAGTAATTTGGATGCCTACGTTTTCAATGAGATGCGTGTTCATATTGGAGATCTGTTTGTGCTTCACATTCTTACTGACTATAATAGCGACTCCGCCGCCTATACTTTCAGTCCTATCACATCTGTATGTGTAATAGTTTTGTAAATCAAAACAATCATTTTGAGTAAACCAAGTTTCGTTAATAAGAGCTACGTGAATATTATTATCTTCTAGGAACTTAATTAGTTCCGTTCGTTTTTGTCTTAGGGCACGAGCATTCCATGCCATGATATTTAAACTGTTTGTGGTGTTATTTACTGGAGTACACATATTTAATTGCAAGTTGTGTCAAGACCTTGAACTGGTCACCTTTAGTAGAGCAGCTACTCAGCTTTGAGACCATTTCTGCTAGAAGGGTGTTTAACTCTTCCATGGAAAACAAATTACACCCGTTTGTCTGAATGTTCGGTGGAAAGGCATTGAGGGTCACTGCATTACTGTAGCTCGAATAGATCATCTGTTGGGCATTTGTGTTGGGAGTCGAAGCGTGGAAAGAGTTCGTATTAAAAGCTGTTCGTGAAAGACGCTGGGCTGTGTTGTTGGTAATGCCATTGTTCGTCGTATTTCTTCGTTGTGGAGAGCGTTTCGAAAGCAAGTTCCGATAAGATTGATAGCAGGGGCAGGAGGGATCGGTGGAGCGGTGGGCGCCGTTGCATTTGGCAGACTTAAACGATGCCGTTAGATGCGGTCCATCACAGTGGTCAAATGATGTTTTTACTTCACAGTTGCGGGAGCCGTGACCAAATAGTTGGCACTTATAGCATGGTGTCAGCTTGTTGGGGGACTTAGTTTTGTACTCCCATCGTACACTGGTATGATTTACATAGATGTAATTATTTCGCAGCAGTTGTAGGGTAGTGCTCTTATTGACGAAGTAAACGATGTAAAGCAGTAGCTTGTGATTTGCTCTTGTTGTTTTTTCCACCATCTTGACATCGGTGCATTGTAGACCCAGGTTGAGCAACAATGTTTTCACTGTTTCGTTTGGAAGCTTCTCTAGTCCGGACAGTACCGCCTTATATGGTTTTGAGCTTTTTGAATCGTATGTGTAAAACTCACAGTTAGATTCCATTAGTTTGCTGAAAATATTATTGAAGTGATCCGTGCTTGGGACGAAGATTTTGATGCCAATGGAAATAGTTTTCATAAAGTAATCCGTGATCTTGCATTTAGCAAGAAGGTCGTGTACAAATGCTGCGTTTTGCTTAGGCAAAGTAATAGGCGGAGGCTTGGAGGGAGCCGTTTGCGGGTCAGCCTCGATTTCTTCGGCAATGTTGGAGTCTTCATCTTCTTGCACTTGCAGCGGAAGAAAATAGTTGGAGCGTTGGGAGCTCTGCTGCTCTCGTTGAGTGGATTTCCTGGTTCTTTTCTGACCGGCAGATGCAGATGCAGTTGCAACGCCAGTTGTAAGTTTTCGTCTCTTAAATTCGGACGTTTTCGTACGCGAATTGTGGAGTAGTTCGTACCGATGCAGAAAGTAAACCTTTTTGCCACGCTGAATTTATATATTGCTAATGTTTCTCTTTTCGTTTTTTTTTTTCCTTTTCACTAATTAATTGTTTTTTTTACCTCGTCGCCGGTACTTTCCAATAAAACACGTTACTTCCAAACTTATAAATACATGCAAATTTTTCCGCTTCGATGCGGCCGTTGTTCATATTGCCAAAGCTTTCATTTATCTCATTTATGGAAGTCGTAAGAATGTTTGGCGTGGAATCTACCACTGATGTCTGCTTTTTTTCTAGATTCTTTAAATTCTGCTGATTTGTGAATAAGTTTCTCATGTTTTCTTCCATTTGTATCCTATCGCCCGCATCTATGACACCGAATAATATATGGTACAGCGACCCCACGAATTCAAACGGTGCTCGCTTGCGTCTTGCCTTTTTTTGAATCATGAATAGCACATTATTTTCCTCGATATCTTTAATTCGCTTAACCGTGTTGTTCAATACAAATTGACACTATTCTTCGAAATTATACAGTTTTAAGCATAAGCTCCTCAATTCGGGAATCATTCTGTCACCTTGACTGAGCATTTCAAAATACGCCGACATGACGTAGTATACCACCAGATCCCATGAGGACGCTTCTACTTCCACTTCACCCATTGGATCTAAGTACAATGCGGCTGTTGCGTTTAGTTCTTTTACCGTTATTTTTGGTCTATTATCTTTAATGCTCTCTGCATTCGAAAGTTGACAAAGTAGCAGCAACATTGCTAATATCAATACGGTTCCTATTTTGGACAGATGACCGAACCTGGTACCTTTCCGATATCGATTCACCTCAACGTCTTCTGATGATTTGACCCCAACAAGTGGACAGATTTTATTTATAGGTCTGGTAATTGACCCTTCCTCCAATTTCACTTTTACCACTCTTACTTTATCGTCCCTGCCTTTGTGAATTTCTTCAATCTTGCCCAGAGGTCACCTGGCTGGGTGACAATTTTCACATTTGATCAGTACGACCTGACCATTCTCTAAATTTTCTGTGGTTCGTCTCCACTTATTCCTTTGCTGGAGAGTATATAGATATTCGTCTTTCCATTTCAAACAGAAATCTTTTTTCATTTTCTGAATTAATTTCCATCTGTCTAAATTTCCAATATTTTCCACTGATATGGATTCGGCTGCTTCTAATGTTGGTCTTCCAATTGGGAAATAACCGGGAGTTAACACTTCGTTGTTGTCCATATCTTCACTCGTTGTATACAACGGACGTGAATTTAGTACGGCTTCTATTTGGCACAGCAATGTTGCAAGTTTCTCATATGTGAGGTTACTGTCTCCTTTGACTCTTTTTAGATGATACTTAACCGACTTTACCCCAGCTTCCCATATACTTTCGAAGTGACCGCCTCGAAGTTATCTCCGGCCCTCTGGTTTCTAATTTCATTTGGCTTGGCTTTAAAATATAAGTATTTAATGGCAGTACTAAAGTTTTAGATAATTTTTCTTTTATTTTAGTGATTTCTAATTTCATTTGGCTTGGCTTTAAAATATTAGTATTTAATCTACCATGGTTAATGTCCATCAATAAACTAATAATTCCTGTCTCAAATTTTTCACATTCATCAAGCTTAATTCAATTACAATAATGAAAAACAGAATGAATTCTCTATACACGTAATAACTTTCTTTTAACAATTGTGTCATATTTTCAATCCGGTTGTTCATATTGCCAAAGCTTTCATTTATCTCATTTATGGTAGTCTTAAGAATGTTTGCCGGGGAATCTACCACTGATGTCTGCTTTTTTTCTAGATGCTTTAAATTCTGCTGATTTGTGAATAAGTTTCTCATGTTTTCTTCCATTTGTATCCTATCGCCCGCATCTATGACACCGAATAATATATGGTACAGCGACCCCATGAATTCAAACGGTGCTCGCTTGCGTCTTGCCTTTTTTTGAATCATGAATAGCACATTATTTTCCTCGATATCTTTAATTCGCTTAACCGTGTTGTTCAATACAAATTGACACTGGTCTTCGAAATTATACAGTTTTTAGCATAAGCCCCTCAATTCGGGAATCATTCTGTCACCTTGACTGAGCATTTCAAAATACGCCGACATGTCGTAGTATACCACCAGATCCCATGAGGACGCTTCTACTTCCACTTCACCCATTGGATCTAAGTACAATGCGGCTGTTGCGTTTAGTTCTTTTACCGTTATTATACCATACATTCATAGGATGAAATGGTATATTAAAGTCGCCAAAATGTATGTAACAGGCAGAAGGAAGCTTTTCCGACCCCATAAAGTATATATATTCTTGATCAGTATCAACAGCCGAGTCGATCTAGCCATGTCCGTCTGTCCGTCCGTCTGTCCGTCTGTCCGTCCGTCCGTCCGTATGAACGCCTAGATCTCGGAGACTATAAGAGATAGAGTCACCAAATTTTGAATGTAGGCTCGTGTAGTATGTAGAGTGATCAAGTTTGTTTCAAATTTTTGCCACGCCCCTTTCCGCCCCCGCAATTCAAAAACGTTTTTCTCAAAAACTATTGCAGCTAGAGACACCATATTTGGTATGTATATTTGCTTAGTAAATGCGCTCATTTTGTATGTATAAAGATTTTGCCACGCCCCTTTCCGCCCCCGAAATTTGAAAAACTCGATTATCTCTCGTAACTTTTTACCTTATGGAAATCAAATTTGGCACACTTAAATTTAATACTAATACCCAGCAAAATACCAAATTTGATCAAAATCGGACAAAAAATAGCCAAGTTATGCATATAAACGTTTTTCCATAAGGCCGGAGTTGGCCGTTGCCGGGTGGGGCGCTAGGGTGCTCATATGCATGAGTGAGTGAGATACTAAGATATGCTTGTAAAAAGCATGTGAACAGAATTTTTTTGAAATAGGCAAATGCATTTGTTATTACAAATTTGAAATATTTGTTTTACTGGTGTATGGTATACCTAAGTCGGCGAGACGACTTAGTTACTTCATTTTTTTTGGTCTATTATCTTTAATGCTCTCTGCATTCGAAAGTTGACAAAGTAACAGCAATATTGCTAATATCAATACGGTTCCTATTTTGGACAGATGACCGAACCTGGTACCTTTCCGATATCGATTCACCTCAACGTCTTCTGATGATTTGACCCCAACAAGTGGACAGATTTTATTTATAGGTCTGGTAATTGACCCTTCCTCCGATTTCACTTTTACCACTCTTACTTTATCGTCCCTGCCTTTGTGAATTTCTTCAATCTTGCCCAGAGGTCACCTGGCTGGGTGACAATTTTCACATTTGATCAGTACGACCTGACCATTCTCTAAATTTTCTGTGGTTCGTCTCCACTTATTCCTTTGCTGGAGAGTATATAGATATTCGTCTTTCCATTTCAAACAGAAATCTTTTTTCATTTTCTGAATTAATTTCCATCTGTCTAAATTTCCAATATTTTCCACTGATATGGATTCGGCTGCTTCTAATGTTGGTCTTCAAATTAGGAAATAACCAGGAGTTAACACTTCGTTGTTGTCCATATCTTCACGGACGTGAATTTAGTACGGCTTCTATTTGGCACAGCAATGTTGCAAGTTCCTCATATGTGAGGTTACTGTCTCCTTTGACTCTTTTTAGATGATACTTAACCGACTTTACCCCAGCTTCCCATATACTTTCGAAGTGAGGTCCTGCCGGGGGCTAAAATGCCAGCTAATCTGTTCTCTCTCTAGAACAGGGGGTACCTGAACGTTAATCTTCAACTGCTTTTTTGAATTCTTCATCGAGTCTCCTAGATGCTCCCACAAAATTCGTTCCATTATCGGAGTATATGTTAGCGCACTTTATATAGACGTAGTCGTACAACGCTCAGTACGAACAAGTGGCCCATATGACACCAGGCCCGGGCCTGTAACGAATGACCCTAAGTAAAGTTAATGTTACAACCTCTACCCACTCCGACCTAAGGGCACAGGCGTATTACATATATAAATATAAATTAATCTAAAGAAATAGAAAATATTAAATGTAATAAGATAATAGGTTACATACTTATAAAAAGAAAACGGGATAGGCTAAAATATAGATGATTAGAATTAATTACGAGCGAGAAAGTACAAGAGCGCTGTTTTTATATCCGGAAGCGATAACGTGCCAAAGTCTGTTGTAGTCACTACATAGTATACGAAAAGGATCATGCAGAGCAAAGTTAGTTGTGCAAGTGGGAAGTATAAGCGGCGTGAAATTGCGTCTCCTTCTAAATGGAACAGAAATGTTAATTTGGCTCAACAGCTCGGAAGAGTCAATCTCACCATTCAAAAGTTTGTAAAGAAAAGTTACACCAAGCATAGTTCTACGATTAGCTAAAGAAGGAAGGTTAATTAACTGAAGTCGACTAGAATAAGATGGAAGTTGTACAGTTGGATCCCAGCGCAAATCACGAAAGGCAAAGAGTAAAAACTGTTTTTGTACAGATTCTAATTTGTTTTGATAAAACTCATATTGAGGAGACCAAACACAAGATCCATACTCCAATATGGGACGGACTAAAGAAGTATAAAGTATTTTGGTAGTATATGGATCCGTGAATCCCTACTAACAGTAGTCGATATATGCTGATTAAAACTAAATTTGTGGTCTATTAAGATCCCCAAATCTTTTACAACCAAAGAAGTATTATTAATTCTTTCTAACGGGAAATTATTTAAAAAGTAACTCGTTAATTGGGGAAAACCTCTATAAAACGACATAATTTTGCACTTAGAACAGTTTAACGATAACAAGTTAGCCCTACACCACCCCTGAAAAGCATTCAGGTCAGCTTGCAAGGTATGACATGAGAGAGCGTCTACGATGCGATTAGCGATTTTTACATCATCGGCATACATAAGAACTCTAGAATTTAAAAGAACGTTGGGGAGAGCATTAATAAAAATGGTGAATAGTAATTGGCCAAGGTGACTGCCCTGTGGGACTCCCGATTCAACACAAATGATCTTAGAAAGAGAGGACTTAAAAAGAACCCTCTGCCTCCTATTGCTTAGATATTGTGAAATCCAAGCAAGCGGAGCATCCAGAAAGCCAACTAAATTCAGCTTATGTAATAGTAAGGCATGATTTAACGAATCGAAAGCCTTACGGAAATCCGTATATATAACATCAGTTTGCTTTTGTTTCTTAAAACCTTGGATTACAAAAGATGTAAACTGTAGAAGATTAGTTGTGGTAGACCTATTCTTGACAATCCCATGCTGGTATGGCGAAAAAATAGATTTACATAAATGCTGTATTTGAGACGTCATAATTTTCTCAAACAGTTTAGGTATCGCTGACAATTTAGAAATTCCTCTGTAATTAGTGACGTCGGATTTATTGCCACATTTGTGAAGAGGTAAAATAAACGAATCCTTCCATATAGTTGGAAACTCGGACAGTGTAACGAACAACTCAAAAAGCTTAAGTAAAGGCGAGCACAATGACTCCGCACAGAACCTCAGGACACAAGCGGGAATACCGTCTGGACCCAGTGAGTATACCGGCTTAATCGTCATTAGTTCCTTAGCTACCGAACTTTCCGTTATAATAGGATTAAGAATGCAGTTGGATTTCGTTATAGGATATGGATATATCTGACTAGAGTTGTACTTAGTGGATGTGTACGTAGTCGAGAAGAAGTTAGCAAATAAATTAGAAATAGATTGATCAGAAGAGGCCGAAACATTATTAAAAACTGCAAATGATGGAAGGGAGATAGAATGTCGCTTTGAGTTAACGAAACTATAGAACTCTTTAGGATTTTCAGAGAATTGCAACTTGGAACGTTGTAAGTAATTATTATAGCAATTAGAATTTGAAACAATAAAATTCGATTTAGCAACCAATTAACGATCCGATGATAGACCCGTGACTTTATACTTTTTGTAATACCTAGACTTAAGATTCTTCAGTTTTGACAGGCCCCGCGTAAACCATGGTGATTTTTGCGTCACCACAGGAGACACTAGGGGTACACAGTCATTAAAGATTGAGTCAACAGTGGTATAAAATAAAGAAATGGCGGAGTTCATATCCGTACAAGTGTATAAATTAGTCCAATCGGTACTAAGAAAGGCATTGTTTAGTGCGACAAAGTCAGTCTTCTGAAAACATCGGGTGCGTACCGTAAGATCACACTCGGACATGGGCTCTCGGCTGGGAAACTTAATAGATAACTCTAAAGTTGGATGAAAACTATCCTCTGGTAACACCATTGGACTAGTTCTAGATACTTCACAAAAACTAGGATCAGAAGTAAAAATCAGATCCAGAAATCTGCCAGACATATTAGGAATCGAATTCAGCTGGGCGAACGAAAGCTCAAGCAGGCCATCAATAAAATCGTGACAACCAGAGGGCAGCAATGTTTTGCTACCATTAAGTGTTGACCAAGTTATAGTGGGCAGGTTAAAGTCCCCAAGGACAATTAATGAGTCTCTGTCAGAAAGTAGTTCAAATATAAATTTAATAGATTCTAAGTGTAGTAAGTAGGTTGGCCATTCCGATTGGGGCGGAATGTAAGAACAGGTAACAAAAATGGAAAACCGAGTAAAAGATACCTTAACGCATATAAATTCGATACTACTTGAGACAGGTATTGTTATCACACCCAATGATACGGCGGAATCTACAGCAATAAGAACTCCACCATCCCTTCGATCAGTACGATCACTTCAAAAAATATTGAAATTAGAGGGTAAAACTGTGGCGTTAAACACGTCACGTTTTAATTAAGTCGTAGTAAAGTCGATTAGGTCAAAATCAAAAGACAGACTATCTACGAAGAGTTTAGTAAGTTTAGTACTAAACCCTCTGACATTCTGATAGCCGACAGAGAAGGAAGTTGTTAGTTTTTTTCTTTTTTCTACTCTAAGGAAGGAGTGGGAATAGATGAAGAAGAGAAAGGAATAGATGGTGAAGGAATTCTTGTTTGTCCCAGTGTCTTCATTTTTATGGATGTTAACTCCTTCACAATTAAGCTTTTCGGCCAGAAGCTAGAACTGCAGATACTGTCAAAGAACTCAATTGGAACACTGATTTTAAAAAATTAAATTTCTCTAGAATATGAAAGTTTAAACTTTTCTATCAATATATTGGAGACAATTAGTTTAGCCCAAATGTGGGCCGTGACATCATCTAATGTAGCATCTCGAAATAAAAATGTGTTTTTTAGGTGGCACTCCCACCAATGGTTTCGGCATTCCAGGTATTGCATCAGCAACCGCATTAATTGTAGCATCAGTCGCAACAAGTGGCACTCCGGCATTACTAACATTAGGATCCCTGTTGGCAATATCTATGGGTGTAGATTCTTGCCCAGACAAAGCGGACGCTACAGTTGGAGTTTGTATTGGTTGAGAAGGGGTCGGAACCGATATAGATGTGGAGACCGGCAAACGCAAGAACAAATCAGGGGTCTGTTCTCCCGCCTTCTTACGCTTTCGAGACTCAGTCAGTAGCGTTAAACTACTAAACTGAGACTCAACAGCTTTAAACTCTTGCGAGAGTTTAAGAAAACTGGCAGACAGACTCATCAGGTTATCCTTTGTTTGCCGCATGAAAAGTTCCATTTCATCTTCCACGATCAGGCATGACTCACATCCCCATTTGAAACCCTTTTTTTGATCTAAAAGATCCTTCCCCCTGCATGTAAAGCCGGCACACTTAACATGTACTGTAGTTTTACACAACCAACAGTAAATAAAACTATTCAACGAGTGAAACGAAAACGAGAAAAAAAAGTCAAAGAGCGCGAGCGCAGGAGTTAGAAATCACAATAACAAAACACTGCAACAAGAACACTATGAAATTACAAGACAACAACAACAGAGCGTTGCTTGTGATTTGCAAGGCAGAAAAAATGAGATTAAGGTGGGAGAGAGAGGAAGAAAAGAAAGATAAAAAAAAAGAAAAGAAAAAAACCAACAAAGGTTATAAACAGAAATTAAAGTTGTTAAAAATTATTAACACAAACACACAAAAACGCAACGAGTGATACGGTGCAAGTTAGATTTACTAATTAATTAATATTTCGATCGCGATGCCGATAAAACAAAATAAAAAAAAAATGTAAATCAGTTAAAAATGCGAGAGCTTGAAAAAAACACGTCCGTCTTCCTCGAGAGCGTTGATGATTTATGGTTACCCGGTCTTGCAGCAAATCTTCGAAGTGCTGCTAGGAAGGCATCAGTTTTCAAGTCACTAACAACCTCTAAATGAATTGCCTTAGTTGACAAGCACACGAATACTGCTATGTGATATATGATATGGACCGGCAAAATCAAACCCCGAGTTATGAAATGGAGATGACAACGTTATCTTGTTTTTGGGTAGGTTACCCATACTTTGCTGCGCAGTTACTTGGCGGTATCTGGCACAAATTACGCTTTCCCTCATGTATTTTGTGCGTTTCTTAAGCCGAAATTTTCTTTGAATTTGATTTCTCATAAGATTAATTCCTCCATGTAAGGTTTCCTTATAAGCATCTTTAATCAATAGCATTGTTAAATGTGACTTATCTAAAATCACTGGATGTTTAGCTTGTTCTGCGTAAGATGTGATATCTCTCTGCTAAATTGATATGCTTGTTGGTGTTTAATAATCAGATTTTTAGCATTCTTAAGCTCATTGACGGTAAATATAATGGGTACACTTCTTCTAATGCCAATAAATCTTAGTACATATGCGGTAATTCTGAACAACTTATAAATACAGGAATACTTTTCAATTAGTTCTTGTATAATACTATTTTCTGTATTTAACAATGCGGTATTTACCATAATCTTGTCAGCACCCGTTTTTTCTCTAGGCCATTTTACTTTTGACTTACTGAGCCATTTTGGCCCATTCCACCATAACTTACAATTTTTAAATCGCTCTTGAAGCCTCTTGAAACCCGACGCCTTACGAATTTCTTCTTACTAGTACCGATTTGTATCCAGCACAGTGTTATTGTAGAGTCGCTCCAAGCATATGTTTCAGCTGGAACAGCAATAGATTGCTGGACTCTTTTTAGCAATTGCGATAGCAAGTGTGCTGCACATAATTCCAATTTAGGAATAGTCTTCCTATTTTTGATTGGATTAACTTTGTTCTTGCTGGCTATTAAGGAAACTGCATAGGTGGCGCATACAGACGCATACCGCTGCATATGCCTTTTCTGAAGCGTCAGCAAAACCATAAATCTGTAACAACACATTAGGTTGTGTCTTGATCCATCGGGGTAATCTGACTTCTTCCAACCACACTAAATTGTTCCTGAAGGATTTCCATTCTGTTGTATCTTTATCGGACAACTCTTGATCCCAATTTTGTTCTGCTAACCACAACTTCTGCATGAATAATTTTCTTTTTACCGTAACTGGTGCTAGCCAACCTAGCGGATGATACATCTTGGTTAGTGTGGATAGTATCTTGTCACAGTGTATCTTAAACTTAAATTTGTCTTTAAATGCCTCCCACTGCATCCCTAAGGTTTTTATTGCTTCGTTCTCGTCAATTTTTAGTACTTCATTATCGCCTGTATCAATTACCCCTTCAACTATTTCGGATCAATTCGAAATTCATTTTCTCAAATTAATACCTGCCTTTTCCAACCCTCTGGAAACCTTTAATTCACCTTTCATTAAATCATCCATGTCGAATTCATCTCGGATAATTTCACTAATCGCTTTATCCTTACATTTGTTTGCTATTTCCTTAAGCACCCTTGTAGCTAAATAAGGTGCTGATGCAATAACATAAGTTACTGTTGTCAATTTATATTTTCTTAATTTTTTCTGTGGTGCATTTCTCAACAAAACATGTAAATATTTTTGTTCGTCTTGATCAATGTTTATCTGTCGATACATTTTGCCATTTTCGAAATTTTAACATTATGTCGAATATGTCCTTTTATGTCCCGATCCACATTACGTCATTTAGACTGCTATTATTTGTCATTTTCGCAGTTGCGTCAAATACAGCTCTTAGTTTAGTTGTCAGATTTGTTTCTCTAACCACTGCTTGATGGGGGAGATAATAGACACTTTCATCCCTAGTTTCGACCATATGGCCCAAATCCAAATATTCTTTAATGAACTTTTCATACTTTTCTTTAAGTTTTGGATTTTTTCGAAACTTTTTCCCCGCCTTCGAGTCACCTAATTCCCTTTCTTGCTTAAATGGGATCGTTATCACATATCTTCCAGAGTTGTCAATCTTTGTTGTCTTGTTAAATTTTTCTTTGCATTGATTGGCTTCTATATCATATTTTTTGTCTGGTTCCAACTCCCAAAAACACTCCATATCTGTAACGTCTATTGTTGCAGCTACTATCGACTCATCTCCTTTTGACTTTGACTTAATACAACTCCACTTTTTAAGATGTGGGTATACACGTCTACCTCTATTATCATATCACCCCAACCCTGTTTATTAAAGGTAGGGTCAGCTAGCACGTATGTTTGCCATTTTGACATATCTACATTTGCTGTTTTTAATGGAAGAGCATTCATACTATTGCTTCAACCTTAAGAAGTTCTTTTTCAGAAGTACGCGTCTTCATTTCAATATATACCTTATACCTTATAGTTTTTGTTGAAGATACGCCCTTTTTTTCCGTTTGTTTCTTGATCTTGGGTAATTTTAACATTTGAGTGGCTTCTTCAGATAAAATAGTGCTTTGAGAACCAATCAAGGCTCTTAATGTTTCATACTCTCCATTTATTTTTTTAACTTGTATTAGGGCTGTTTTTGTTGTGCCGTAACGCAAGTATTTACTCCCTTCTGTTTTTCCCCAAAATGGAGAAGGGTATGTCGCCCCTTGTGCATCTCTTGTTGTTTGAATGCTTCAAGTATCTTGCACATAATTGTTTTTTTCTTACTATTTCCGCCCTTTCTTTAGGTGTTAGCGCTTTAAACTTAAAGCACAGAGGTGCGCTATGCGAGGGACCTTTGCAGATCGGACAACTATCTTTAAACACCGCCACCGACGTTTTTTGTAACGGTTTGTTCTCTTCCTTTTATATGGCACTTAGCGAGCAATATCGTTGGTGATTCATCATCGGTAAATCAACGACCCGACTTAATTGTTCGGAAAATACCATCCGATTATTTTCATACCGCTTGGTTAACAGTTCCCAAGCGGCACTACAATTGTCAGCTGAACCTGACAATAGAAGAGCTACCATGCTCCTGACTTCGCCCTTTAACACGGATTTGAAATAGTTGAACTTAAGCGTAAGACTTAGTTCCTCTCTTTTTTCAATCAGTTCCGCGAAAAATTCTACAAACAAGTCCCATTCTCTATGTTATCCAGAAAATGTGGGTACCTGTATTTTTGGCAACATCGGTAATTCGCCTCGCACGGTAACATTCTCAACTTTCAAATTTTTCTGATCATTTATTTTCTCTTCTAATTCTATCAAGGTATTCTTCTATGACCTCTTTAAACGTTTCATTATGTATGTAAGGTACGATGGAGAGTTACAGAGGTTTAACAGCAGCAGCGGACAGATGATCACGAACAGCAGAGTTTAACAGCAGAACAACAGAGAGTACAGTAGACAGCAGAATATCAGAGAAGAGAGAAACAGTTGAAGTTTGACAGTCGAAAAAGCAGCAGCAGTGAGAGAAAAAACGAGTGAATCGAAGCAGCAGATTACGAACAATTGTAACTTTTTTCCAAACTACTTTTACATTAATATAATCAATAAACTTAGTTGAGTTTACTCAACTCACATTTGGGGGCTCGTCCTAATTTGGAAAGTGCAAGTTATTTGGAGTTGTCCGGAGGTGTCTCAAGTTTGGCCAGAGGAGTCTCAAAAACTTAACCGCGAATTTGCTGAGTGACGCTGCTGAGAGGGACGGCACTACAAACACAGCGCTCTGGAATACCAATAGTGAGAGGGAGATAACAGAACTACCACCAAAGTTTTGCCGCGAATGCTGAGTGACGCTGATGAGAGAAACGGCAGTACAAATCAAGCGTTCTAGAATACCAATAGTGAGAGTGAGACAACCATACTACACCAGATCGAAAGCAAAGGAGGCAGTGCAGAGAATGGCAGACGAAGCGGGTAGCGAGTTAAAGCTGGATGAAGTTGCATCTGGAGGCGAAGTTAGTGCTACTGGAATTCAGGCCATGGCTGATAACACCAAAATTCTGCAGGAACTGGTGCAGTTGCTCGCTTTGAAAGTGGGATCAGACGAGCAGAATAAAAACAGTGGTACAATCGCAGCGGAAAGCTTTGAAAAAATCATCCCTGAGTTTGATGGCGAAACAATTCTGGTGAAACATTGGTTTCAGAATTTCGAATTAAATGCTGAGGCATATGGCCTAAATATAAAGCAAATTTATGTACAAGCACGTGGCAAAATGACCAAAACGGCAAAGTTGTTTCTGGAGGCCATACACGTATGCCAATATTCGGAGCTACGGATGATGCTGGAGAATGAATTTGGTCAACGAAGTAAATGCAGCGCCGAGATACGAAATCGGAAAAAACACAATCAAGAGTCATTTCACGAGTATCTTCTTCAGATGAGAAAGCTGGCTGCGGTTGGTGACGTTGATGCGCAGTCCGTAATCCGCTATATTGTCGACGGCTTGCAGTTGAAAAGCGACTTTAGATATACTCTCTATGGTTGCAAATCCTTTCAAGAGCTTCAATAGCAGTATGCTGTGTATGAGCGCGTTGCCGAAAGATCGGCGAAACCTTTTTTGGCCAACGAGACGAACCAGAAGAGATCGATTCATGTCCCAAATAAGAAGAAGCACTGCTTTAATTGTGGATCCGTTGAGCATTTTCGTAAAGATTGCGATGCGGCAGCGAAATGCTTTCGGTGCAATAAAGAGGGATATATGGCGAAAAATTGTCCTGGCTCAGCTGCAGACATTCATGTTGTTCGTGACGCTACACGTATGAAGAGTATAGCTGTCAATGGAGTCGATGTGGAGTGCTTGGTGGATACGGGAGCCGATGTATCCCTGGTGACCAAGTCGGTATTCAATAATATTCCAGGCATCATGATGAAGAGATGGACTTCGAGGCTGCGAGGTCTGGGAAACAATATGACACGCCCAGTTGGATGCTTTGAAGCAGAGGTTATCGTTGATCAGGAGACGACTTCGCACAAATTTGTTGTTATTGCGGATAGAGACATTCAATACGACGCGCTGCTCGGATTTGATTTCATATCTAAATTCGATCTTTCATCATCGGCAGGGGGATACAAGTTTTCTTTCCCGCCTGGGGAGAAAACTTGTGACGAGATAAACCAGATAAGTATTTTCAACATTAGTAATACAAATGATGAAATTGATGCTCCTCCACAGTATGCAAAAGATGTTAAACGGCTGATTCAGAACTACAAGTTGGCAGATGCTGTAGCTGAAGTACCTGTCAGGCTAAAAATAGTTCCCGATGGAGAAATAACTCCTTTTCGCCAGTCTCCAAGCCGATTGGCAATTGCTGAGAAAATCGATGTAGAAAAGCAGATCGATGAATGGTTAGCAGCCGGAATCATACGTCCGTCTTCATCGAACTACGCTAGTCGCCTGGTACTAGTAAACAAAAAGGATGGTACGCGGCGTATCTGCGTTGATTTTCGTAAGCTGAACCTAATGGTCTTAAAGGACTGTTTTCCTGTTCCGGTGATCGATGATGTGCTGGATAAATTGCAGAACGCCAAGTTGTTTACAGTGATGGATTTGGAGAACGGCTTCTTCCATGTCCCCATTGAAGAGGAGAGTAAAAAATACACTGCCTTTATCACGAAAACGGGTCTGTACGAATTTAACAGAGCGCCGTTCGGATTCCGCAATTCGCCAGCCGTTTTTATTCGCTATGTAAATCATATATTTCAAGAGTTGATAAACAATGATGTTCTCGATTTATATATGGACGACATAATTATTCACGCTGAGACTCCACAAGAGTGCTTTGACAAAATGTCACGCGTTTTGGAGAAGGCTGGATCATTTGGATTGAAGATTAAATGGCGGAAATGTCACTTTATGCAGACTAAGATATACTTCTTGGGTCACAACATAGAGAATGGAACTGTGTGGCCTGGACAAGGAAAAACGGCGGCGGTCAGCATGTTTCCGTTGCCAAAAAACCTCAGGGCAGTGCAATCCTTGTATATTGGTGGCTTCTCTGGAGATTACAGCACGTATAAAAGCAGCACAAGCTAAAGATGATACTCTTAAAGCCATTGTGGAGATTTTAGGCAGCCGTCCATTTGAGGGATACAAGATGAAAGGTGGACTTCTTTACAGGGAAGAAAACGATAACGATCTCCTTGTTGTTCCGAAGCAGATGGAAAAGGAGGTGATTATCGACGCTCATAATGTTGGTCACTTCGCCGTGCAAAAAACCCTTCATGCTGTGTATCAATCTTATTGGATTCCCCATCTCGAACAAAAGGTTCAGCAGATTGTGAATAACTGTGTGAAATGTATAATTTTTAACAAAAAACTAGGCAAGAAAGAGGGTTCCTAAATTATGTTGACAAAGGAGACCAACCACTTCATACGTTGCATATTGACCACTTAGGCCCCATGGACTCCACTACGAAGCAGTATAAATACATCTTGGCGATAGTTGATGCTTTTACAAAATTTATTTGGCTGTTTCCGACCAAAACTACAAGCTGCGAGGAAGCGCTAAAAAAATTGATATATGGTCACAAACATTCGGAAATCCTGTACGTATAGTTTCCGACAGAGGCTCAGCATTTACGGCCAACTTGTTTGCGGAGCATATGAAAACGAATGGTATAGAGCATGTATGGACCACAACGGGAGTTCCTCGTGGAAATGGACAGGTGGAGAGAGTAAATCGAACAATTTTGTCGGTTATTGCAAAGATATCCGAAAGCGATCCAACCAAGTAGTTTAAGGCAGGTCCAGAAGTACAGAAAGATGTAAATTCTCAGAAGCATACAACGACAAAAAAATCGCCGTTCGAGCTCATGTTTGGTGTAAAAATGAACAGTAAACGAACAGATCGTTTAATACAGCTACTTGAAGAAGAGATGTACCAACACTTTGATAAAGAACGCCAACTAATCAGGCAGAACGCAAAAGCTGAAATTATACAAGCGCAGAAGTCTTATAAGAATCACTTTGACAGTAAAAGAAAGCCAGAGGCCGGATACCAAGTTGGAGATTTAGTCGCCATACGCAGGACGCAGTTTGTCGCAGGAAAAAAACTGTCCAGCGAATATTTAGGTCCTTATGAGGTGACGCAAGTGAAGAGGAGTGGTAGATACGACGTAAGGAAAGCAGCTGATGTCGAAGGGCCTACAAATACTTCTACCAGTTGCGACTATATGAAAATGTGGCGCTATATTAAGGACAACGAAGACGATTTATCATCTGGGACAGATGAATGATCAGGAATGGCCGAATGTAAGGTACGATGGAGAGTTACAAAGGTTTAACAGCAGCAGCGGACAGATGATCACGAACAGCAGAGTTTAACAGCAGAACAACAGAGAGTACAGTAGTGGGCAGAATATCAGAGAAGAGAGAAACAGTTGAAGTTTGAGAGTCGAAAAAGCAGTAGCAGTGAGAGAAAAAACGAGTGAATCGAAGCAGCAGATTACGAACAATTGTAACTTTTTTCCAAACTACTTTTACATTAATATAATCAATAAACTTAGTTGAGTTTACTCAACTCACATGTGTAAGCTTGGCACATCTGTACCCTCTTGAACAAGAATTTTATTTTTATACCCTTGCAAAAAGGGTATATTAATTTTGGTCAGAAGTGTGCAACGCATAGAAAGAAGCATCTCAGACCATATAAAGTGTATATATTCTTGATCAACACGACGAGACGAGTTCAAATAGCCATGTCCGTCCGTCCGTCTGGATCAACGCGAACTTCTCCGAGACCGTAAGTTCTGAAGAGCTGAAATTTTGCACGTAGGCTTGTCTATACTGCAGGCGTTGTATATCTCGGATTCAGCCGGATCGGACAGCTATATCATATAGCTCCCATATAAACGTCAAAGTCACGAACAGTGACTTTTCTCAATAACTTCGTTATTTTATCAGCAATTGTCATAAAAGTTCGTATTGGTCAGTTTTGTGTTATTAATAGTTGTGCCAAATTTGATCAAGATCGGGTGACTATTTCATATACCTTCCATAGGAACGATCGGTCGAAAACAGTGACTTTCATCAATAACTTCGATTTTTCTTATGCTAAGATTGAAGGCCGTTCTTTCGCAAACATTAGACTTTTTGGATAAAACGTTTTTACGCTTTGATGGCTATGGGTAAGGAAAGAATTACCAAAACAGCTGCAAGGGTATACAAACTTAGACGCGGTCGAAGTTAACCCCGGCCCTCTGGTTTTAATATACATTTCGCCTGTTCTATTGTCTATCGTTCGTAAATCTTTGCTCACCATGTCCAAATATTGATGGAGCTGACTTTCTTTTTCTTCAATTTTTTCTGGCTAACATAAGCGTTCTCATTACTGGAGGTCGCGTTTCCCCGCGACTCTCCGTTGCTATCCTCAACATCTGCTTCACTGTTTTCCGAATCAACAGTGCCCTGCCTGCTTGACTTTCCTTTGGCTAATAATCTGGTTGCCATATCTAAACCTTCCTCATACTTTCCATCTGTGAAATAGTAGTGTTCGTTTACTCTACTCTGTAGCAGTTGGCTATGGTAACTAATCCATTGCTTCTGTATCTCAGTTATTTCATTAAGAATCTTTCTAGTTAACTTACTAGCATCTAACTGTTCTGTTTTCTTTAATCTTTTGTGCAACTCGTGTTGCTTCCCTAACAATTTTTCAGTTTTGGTAGGGAACATTTTGTACGGTGTAAGTATGTATGTATATTCGAGAATAAATTGATTTTTTTTAAAAATATGTACTTACTTATTTGAACTTATTTTTTGTATATATTTGAGTTGTAAAATATAATCAACTCTCCGTATGAACGTGCTCAAGGTCAAAGCGTTACCATCGAAATTAGGCAACTGTCTAAGCATGGTGAGTGCCTGGTTCAGGTGTGTTTCTTCTAGTAACATCTCGGATAATTTGTCCAACGTTGAAAAACAAAGAGTCCAAAATCAAAGAAGGTTGTTGTTTTTATTATTTCTTCCAACACTGTATTTAAACTCCAGAATTTAATGTCGCGCTTTTGTCTGGACGAAAGGTTCTTTTGCGGACAAAACGAAAAAAAATTTTCGTGGGCTTTGGGCCTTAATTGCTTACAGCTCCTTATTATTTTAATTTTTAGCACAAAAAGTCTCGATCACGGGCCAACTTTAGATTTGATATCTGTAACGGTGGCTTGACACAAATTTTGCACATTTACTTATTTAATGATACACAAAAGGTCTGGTTTATTAGGCAACCTTAGATTCGATATCCGTAACGGTCGCTTATACACATGTTTTGCACGCATTAAATATATTTCGTTTTATCCTACCGACTGCGCCAATTATAAATCCATTTCCCTTATAAGTGAAAAAAAGAAAATTGGATCTATCGAACTCAAAAGAAACGATCTTTATTTAAAGGATGCGTCTTAAGAACTAAGTTATATATATAAAAGAAAGTCGTGTTAGTTACACCGCTTATAACTCAAGAACGGCAAAACAGATTTGGCTAAAAATTGGTAGGGAGGTAGGGAGCCAGGAGACATAGAATACTTTTTATCCCGTTCGACAGCGTTCCCGTGTGACTTGACATGAAACTTCAGTCACTATAAATCGTGGTAGAACAAAAAAGAATCAGACTTGGAATAACAAAACGCAAATGACGGCTATGTAATTGACGTAAAATGACAGCTATGTAATGACGTATGGATGACAATTTGGTATTTGTAAGAAATCAATATTAAAACTATTTCTATTAAATAAATAAGTAACAAGTAGATTGAAGTGAAGTGAAGTTTAATTAATAATGCCGTGACCAAGACGATCAAATCTTTCCCGACAAAGCCGTAATGCAAGAAGAATACAAAATACTGCAAAGGAAAGGACTGAAGAAGAACAAGAAATTGCACGTGAACAGCGCCGATAGTATGGCTCGACTTCGTGCTTCTCAATCACGAGAGCAAAGTGAAGCAGCCCGTGAAACACCTCGGTTGGCAATGCAGAATCGTCGAGCGAACAACAGAAGGCAACAAATAGATAATTTGCGACGCAGAACAATATATTTAGCTGATTTGAATCGAGCAGCGTTTCGATACGATTGCAGCAACGATTACAGCTTGCATCCTAGCGTTTGCTTTGGGTAAATGGACGTTGTTTGCGAGTATTGTGGTGCATTAAAGTTTTCCGGAGAAACGCCTGGATTATGCTGCTATAATGGTAAAGTGAAATTGCCGATGAAATCGTCAAATCTATGGCGCTATGTGAAGAAACTGCAGCTGACAACAAACATGAGAGTTACATTGCTTTATGATATATCTGCTGAAGATTTCTCGGAGCAATTGCTGACTATCGGTAATGGTCAAGTACCTGTCGATGAATCGAGCGGATTAATATAATTTCCAAATAAAAATTTTAGCGGCTAAGAATAAAGATGTAGATGACCTGAACTACATAATTCAAAATAAGATTATTGGAACAATGCATTCATTCAAATCTATTGACTGCGTCACAAATGAAGTAAAGCCACCAACTACCCAATTGAATTTTTAAACTCTTTGGACGTGCCTGGCTTACCACCGCACAATTTGCGCCTTAAGGTTGGCTCCGTAGTAATCATGCTTCGAAACAGAAACCAACCAAAACTGTGCAACGGTACGCGTTTGGTGGTTAGTAAATTGATGAACAATGTAATTTACGCTACGATAATGATAGGAAAATTCAAAGGTGAGGAAGTTCTCATTCCGAAAATCCCGATGATCCCAACCGATATGATGTTTGAATTTAAAAGACTTCAATTTCAATCAACAAATCACAAGGACAATCCTTAAAAGTTTGTGGTTTAAATCTAGAACATTCATGTTTTTCCCATGGTCAATTATACATGGCATGTTCACGGTTCGGAAGACCATCTGCTTGTTTGTTTTTGCGCCTGATAATAAAACAAAAAATGTCGTGTATCACAAGGTACATAAGTGAAAATGACATCTTGATCTGGAATTTGATTGGCTTATTGATTTCGCCTATTAAGCGTTCTCACGCTTCTTTGGGGACAGATTTGTTTATAATGTTGCGTTCTTACGCTGGAGGATTTTTTGGGGACAGATTTATTTATAAAGTTTTGTTTAGTCTCGGTTGCAGTAAACATCTGTTTTGTAGACTAAAAAGGGGGGTGACGTTAAGTTGGGTCGATGCAGAGGCGGATATATTTCTATATATGATCATGCTTAGCTGTATATTTAGGTGCACAATTATATTTTATTGCTTATATATTTAATTGTTTATACTTGCAACAAAGTGTTACAAGTTGAGCTGTTTGTACTAAATACTACATTACAATTAAAGCAATTTGGACCCTTTGCTGTATTATTCCTGTTAACCTCCATGGTTTTAACGGACTCTGACGACGGGTGTCGTACGGTATGACTGCCATACGGATGAAGAAATCATATTTTCGAGGGACCGAAATAATGGTCCACATGTACATAAATTCATGGCTAGTTGACTCTTGCTTATTTAATCCATTGATGATATATGAGTTAATGGATCTATCGTCTATATTAGGTTTTCGTCTTTCGTCATCATTGAACACAAGTATTCAATTAAAGTTTTGTTATGCTTTCCCTTCTTCATTTGCCTGTGAACATCTAAAATATATATTAATTACACCTGGAAAATCTGATATACTCTTTGTGAATCCAGCCAGCCTTTATCTACATCTCTTAGCATGTGCTGTACAGCAAACAATATGGTGGCATCTCTCCACTCATAAACAATATGTAACTATTCTACTTTGTCTACGTTGGAATTTGATAAGCACTGAGAAAACAATAGATGAGATCAAAACATACATATCAAAAACACTTAAAAGAGAATCAGTAGAAGTAATATCTGCTTAACTTCTTAATCTTCAAGAAAAAAGTAAAACAGCTAAACAAAACAGCCCAGAGGTGGAAAAACTGGCAAAAGCCCTTGAAAGTGCCTATAACAACCACAACAATAACAACAATTATAATAACAATATTAGCAACAACTATAATAGAGGAAACTCAGGAATTAACGTCTTTTTGAAAGAGTAATGGCTCGTATCAATTCACAAAATTCAAATAGCGCCAAATTCTTTTCAAAGAATGATGACAACAGCTTTTTCTGGACTTAAGCCTTCACAAGCATTCTTCTCCATGGATGACTTAATAGCCATTGGTTGTTCCGAAAACCACATGATTAAAAATTTAACAAATGGTTTTGATCTGTAAAGAACACACAATCTTAAGTTACATCCAGAAAAATGCACCTTCTTGGCATCTTGCCGCATGATAAGAAATATGACGTCATCGAATAATATCCTGTTCCTACAGACGCTAGAAGATTCGTTGCATTTTGTAATTATTACAGACGTTTCATCAAAAATTTTGCCAAGCATTCATGGCACATAACTTGATTGTGTAAACAGAATGTCCCTTTTCAATGGTCCGATGAATGACAAAATGCATCGATTATTTAAAAAAGGCTCTAATGGAAAAATACCCAGTTTTCGGTAAAGAATTTTGCATCACTACGGATGCAATTAAATACGCCTGTGGAGCTGTCCTACCACAAAAATATGGAGATAAAAACTCCCAGTTGCATATGCTTCACGCTTATTCACCAACGGTGAAAGCAACAAATCTACAACAGGACAAGAGTTTGCAGCAATTCACTGGGCAATTACACTCGCAATTCGACCATTTATTTATGGCAAACATTTTCTAGTAAACACAGAACACAGACCATTAACTTATCTATTTTGAAAGACAAACCCAAGTTCTAAGTTAAACGGAACGAGATTAGAACTCAAAGAACATGTTTTCACAGTAGAATATCTACAGGGTAAAGACAAATAAGTAGCTGATGCCCTATCTTGAATTCCAATCAAGGACTAACAAAACTAACAAATAAATAATCAAATTCTGAAAGTCACTACCAGAAATAAAAGTAAAGAGTTACACTCCTGCGCAGCAAAAAAAAAAGTAGATTTGCATAAGCAAACTCTAAATGCTTCTCAGTCCAACGTATATGAAGTCATTGTAAATGACGAGGTATGAAATGTAGTGACCTTGCAAATAACAGATACTCTAGGTACACTAAATCATGGAAAAAAGTCATAGCAAGAATTGACGTTTGCGATATGTACACCAATGTAACTCTTGACCTAGGTCAATTCTTTCAAACCTCGAAAGGGAAGCCCTTCGACTAAATTTCAGCTCAAAGTGGCACCAAACGAAAAGACCTTTGAATCCATTTTAATAGAATCTTTTAAAATAATGGCCAATAAAATATTAGAATCATTAAGTGTAGTACTACTCAAGTCGGTGACCCTATTAAAAAATGATAAAGAAAAAAAAGCTATATATACTGTTTATATTAAATAATGACCCAATACAAAGATGTCACACTGAAACAGCTAGAACACTACCAAAAATAAAAAGTCAATATTATTGGAAAAACATGGCACGAGATAAAATGGGTTGGTCTGTCATATCTTTAAAGACGAGTTCTATTATTAGTTCTCGTAAGGGAATTTGCAAGAGTCTTACAGAATACTTTAGTTGCTGAGTTCTTATTTCAGATTTTACGCTAGCTATATTTACGGAGCCCCCGTCGACATTGTTGGTACTTGCAGTTTCCCATAGTACTGCACCGTAAGTCCAGATGGGCTTTAGTACGGAGTTGTATAGAAGGACTTTATACTCCAGACGTAGAGGGGACCGAGCATTGATGATTACAGCTAAGTTTTAGCTGTAATTTTTTTTCTCGTTAAATTACGACCTATTTGAAATTTAAATCAAACCTTGCAGTTTTTGCTTCGATGTGCTTGCGCCAAGTTAGCCTTCTGTCTAGGTGGATGCCAAGGTAAGTGACATCCACGGCTTGAGGAATTGGTACGTTGTTTACCATTAGAGCTGGACAGTTTCTTCTGTTAAGCGTAAATGTAACATGTTTGCATTTCTTCTCGTTGACCCGGATACGCCAGGTTGCTAGCCATTCCTCTACCACCTTGAGGTGTTCCTCTAATTTTGCAGAGGCTTGTATCGGGCATTTGGATCTGCTGAGGACTGCCGTGTCATCGGCAAAAGTGGACGTTGTAAGTCCTACACTCGTTGGTGTTTGCAGTGAACAGCAGGTAGAGCAATGGGCGGAGCATACTGCCTTGCAGTACACTAGCTTTGATTTCAAAATCAGCCGAGACGAAGCCATTACGCCATTACATCGAATTTGCTATTGTAAACGTAAGATTCCATGAGTTTGTGGGTGTACTGTGTACTGTGGGAGTTTTTGACGAATTTTTAACATCAGACCCTCCAGCGTCGAGAACAACAACAGCTGCACAGTATTGTTTTAGTTCGAATGCTATTCGAATTTTGAATGTTATTCGATTGACTTGTTCAATTGTCCCGTGTTTTTCGCGGAAGCCGATAGAATGATGGCTGCGTTTTGTCCTTTCCAACTTTAGGTATCATGATGATAGTGGATGGCTTTTAATAACTGCAGAGATTTGATCCGATTGGAGTTCCGAGTAATCACTATCCGTTAATGTGCTCGAAGGGGAAAGTACAAACGAGTTTGATGTTGGATGTGGCTGGTAAACCATTTTAAGATGTATGGCAAACACGGATGCCCTCTCTGCGTCACTGCGGGCCCATACACCAATTGGAATCCTTATCGGTGGAACTTTCTCTGTAGAGCGCTTAAAGTTGGGTGGGCTTTCCACAAAAGATATTTACTGCTGGTTGGGCAGAGCTTTTCAATGTATTTCCTTTGATTTCAGGTTTTCTTCTTGTCTTAACGCCTTGGAGAGGTTGCGATTGGCATGTTTGTTTTGCTGCTGGTGAGCGAGAAATCTGCCATTCCCTTCTTAGACGACGTTTCTCCGTTACTATTTGTTCTATCCATCGGGTCGTAGGCACAGCCTTGACCACAGGGTCAGGTTTAGTGTAGGTAGAAGCAGGTGGAGTAGATACTCTTGCTGCAGCTCCCAGCAACGACTCAAGTGCTGAGACGCACATGTCAATGTCCTCTGCAGTATCCAGTTTCGGCGAACAGTCAATGTGGGCACTCATGTACATTTTAAACTTAAGACAATTTGTTTTGTTGTTTGTAAGCCTATATGGGCGATCAAGTACTTTAGGTCCTGCTGATAGTGTGAATAGCACTGGAGAGTAGTCAGAAGTTAAATCCAGCAGTGTCTCCGCATTGAACTGATTACACGGAAACCTCTTGGTTACTGCAAAATCAATCAAGTCAGGCACTTTCTGTGGATCTGTGGGCCAGTATATAGGCCAACCCGAAATTGTCCTCAGTTTGGGTTTGACATTTAATTTTATTTATGTTTCCCCTATCATTTGCCCCTGCTAGTTCGACTCGTTCCGAAATCAAGGAAATCAGGAATAAATTTTGAACCAATTCCCGCTTAGGGGTGCTACACTTTCATTTGGTTTTGTTATTTTGGCGTATTTCCAGGCTTTTTCATTTGCGGGCTTAGCTTTCGCTTAGTTATTTTAATATATCTATCCATTCCAGTTTGGTCAGAAGGCGTTGAATTTATTATTGTGGTTGGCTCTGGGTGACGTTGTCAGCTTGAGGCAGGTCGATACTTCTGCAGACATTGCAGTAGTTGCTGTCGATATAATTGTTTTTGTTGCTGTCGTCGTTGTTGTGGTTGCCAACGAGCTGACGGTGCTGGTAGGTGTTATCGGTGACCCAGTTATCAATATCAATAAAGAAGCATTTTGCTCTGTCCATGGTAAGTTGTATTTTCGATATTAGTGTTTACGGTAGTGGTGTCGGCGACACCACCAAAAAAATATGCGTTGGACTAAGGGTCGACGCTCACGTTGTTGTTGTACAAGTTATTGTTGTAGATGTTGCTGGTGAAGATCGAGAGAGCTTATCCCGAATTGGTCGACATAGCTTTTCCAAATTTGGGATTTTGTTATTGAAACTTACTATTAGATCAAACTTATAGCAATATGATTGTTAATAGGCGTTTCTGAGGCAACAACACAATTTTGTTATTTTTTTGCAAACGCCGTCTTTTTTTGCATTGAAAAACACGCCTGCACGCAACGGCGGTTGAATTGAGTGTATGACATTTTAATTCCGCTTAGTTCAAACTCTAGAGAAGATAGAAAACATGAATTTCGTTCATTGGTAAATCATCAAAACACTCAAACTCATCAAAGTCGGTCTTGTTTTTCTTTGCGCTCTCGCTCAATTACTGTCTTTCGTTCTTTCGTGAAGTTAATTTATAATATTCAATTTAAATTCATTGCTTTTACCATTTTTTAATAAACGCTGCACTCTTCGCGAAGTTTGGGTTAAATTTATTAACAATTATTTATATTCATATCAAAACTTTAACAAACGCACATATATATGTTGTGCTCCCACCAGCGCTCTCAATTTAAAGTTCATAGTTTGTTTTTGTTTGTGTGGTTTTGGTGCTCTCTATTCTTTTGTTTTCTCTTTTGATCGCGCTCGCGCTTGTGATAAGTTTTTGTTGTGTGTTTTAATACAGAAACAAAAATATTCTCTTTTTTTTTGTTTTCTCTTTCTAATTTGCATATTGCAGTTCGCTTTTGCTTTGGTTTGTATACGCTTCTTTTGACATATAAATACATTTTTTCCTTTTTATTTCCATATTGATTTATAATTTGTTTTTGATAAACCAATTATTTAATAATGTCTGTCTGTTGGAAATATAATTGCCATAATCCTAGCACTGGTCTTATTGAAGATTTTTTTTACTGTTGGCTGTGTGACAATGTAGTGCACTTTAAATGTGCTGGTTACACAGTCATGGTGCGGGATAGTATTGTACAGGGTGTCATTGGTATTTAAAACCCTGTCAGCTTGCGTTCATAAGCAGTTGTTGTCGTTTAGGAGTCCCGCCTTGGCAGGTGTGGAGTCTCTTCCCATTTCTACTGGAGACTGTATCCCACCTACTAATACAATATCTGTAGTTTCCGAACCGTCCGGGCGAATATCAGTTACCAAGAATATTGCCAATAAAGTAATTACAAGAGGAGCTAGTAAAGAGTTGGTTGTTTCAGCTCCTACTGCATCTGCTGTTGCCACTACTGCTGTGCCTAGTACTTTTCGGTCCCTTGTTTTACTTCCACCCAAAAAGCAAAATTTTATTTCGAGGCTGGTCTGCTTGAGTACTTCTGGTTCCTCTGTTTTACTTCCACCGAAAAAGCAAAATTTTATTTCGAAGCTGGTCTGCTTGAGTTGTCTCTAACTCAAATGAATCTTAACCGGAATAGTCGTGAAAGATCACTAGATCTGGTATTTGTGTTGGATTCTTGTAACTGCGATGTTTCCCGTACTGATCCCTTTGTTATCCCTGAAGACAACGTTCATTCACCTCTGGTTGTAACCATTGACATTCCTTTTGGGGTTATGTCTCGATATAATAACTCGATGCCTCCAACCCGATGTTGTCGCAAGACAGACATTACTAAACTTAAAAAACTCTTGTTAACTTATGATTGGACATATCTGTATAATTGAACGGATATGGACTCTGCCATTTCTGTCTTCTATAAAACTCTTGAGTCGTTCTTCGATGTTTGCGTCCAGCGTGTGAGCCAAGGATGTTCTGATAGACCTCTTTGGTTTTCACGTGAGTTATGTAACTTGAAGAACGTAAAATCAAGATGCTATAAAAGATTTTAAAAATCTGGTAAAGGATCCGATTTTTCCTTATATGTAGTTGCTCGATCAACTTTTATGGTGCTGTATTTACATTGCTATAAGGATTATCTTCAGAGATGTAAACTTAGGTTTTCTCGCGATCCTTCGCCATTTTATAAATTCGTCAATAGAAAACGTAACACATCAGTGCATCCGTCTTACTTGTCTTTCGAAAACAATAAAGCTGACAATGATCAGGCAATTGCCGATATGTTTGCTGATTTTTTCAAAACTACTTATTCCTCTTCGATTTATCAAGCAAATCCTCCTTATCATCATCCATTGCAATCGTCTAGTTGCATTTGTGTTTGATGAAAGTTAGGTTCTTAGTGTGCGCAGTGCCGTCAAACCAATATATGCACCTAGCCCTGATGGAATACCAGGCTGCGTATTAAGGTTTTGCGCAGAGGCCCTATGTAAGCCAATACTTAAGTTGTTTACACTGTCCGTCACATCTTCCGCATTCCGAGTCCGGAGCCTCCAATTATAGGGGTGTTAACGCCACCGGGTGAACAGCAGAGAGTGAGGGGTAGGGTTTTTCCCAAAACGGAATGCAGTTATACTGAGGAGGGTGACGAAGGGCTCTCCTGTAAATCGCCATCTTCAATCCAGTACGAGCATCTAACCCGAACACCCGTTCTTTCATTGCGTTTTTTCCGATATTGTAGTTTTTCCAACCCGAACCATTCTCGTGTGTGTCGGAACATTTTGTAACATAAAGAAAATAAACCACAATTAATTTTAAGCGAAGTTTTCGCGCGTTTCAATTTCATTACGCACTCACCAGCCACTTGTGTCTTATTTGGATCCCTCCGCCCGTCCACGAACATTGGTCCTTCGAGCCGTATATCCTTCCGCTCCTCCAGCTTGCAACGGCGGAATTCCTGATAAATACAACATTTCTTATTAAAAATCCCATTCACATTATATCCCATTACATACTTATAAAAGAGGTTTCCCGCTCTTCCATAGCGACCTGCACACTTTTGTGTACTTATATGTACACATCTGACCTGTTCCAAAGATTACATGGTATTTGCCGATGTTTTTGTATTTCCAGTTCATTTTTTTTTCCATTCTTCAAAATTCTGATTGACCAAAAGTCCAATTGCATAGCAATACATATGTATGTATGTATGTATATACACATGCGACATACATATATGTAAAGCTCTTTTTTTAACGTGCAAGTAAAAGTGGTTAATAATCGCGAATATATATAAAGTACCACTTACCGTAACTTAAAGTGAAAAGTACACTCGACGGGCTGATCATTAGTCCATCGGCATAAATTATTTATGTCACTTAATTTGTACATCCATAATAATTTTTGCCGCGGTAAGCACACACATACGTACATATGTAAGTATGTACGTAAATACATACGTCTACATACAACTAAATTTCACCCACACAAAATTAATTGCAGCCACTCCGATTGGCTTTCCGCAATTTATTATAAACTACATAATTAAAGCAGAAAGAACGAATATCACTCGTTAAAGAATTTAAAATTAATTAAATTCACAAAACGTGGGCAACGGCAGAACAGCTGACTCCCGATCAAGGCTGACACTTGAGCCAAGTTGTGACTCGGTCACGACATCCATTTTTTTTCCATCGTGATTTTCGAATTGTGCAAAAAAATATTTCAATCAGTCAGTATTTAATTCGCAAAATATTTTCTAAAGAAAAATAAGTATTATTTTAATTAATATTTTATCTTGTCTCGGTGCATTTTGATTTTTGCCTCACAGATCCATGAAATTAACCTAGTCCGTTTAACGAAAATAAATTCCGAGTTTTTTTTCCTTCATTGAAAAGTTATCGCCACTCCCAATTCTACTGATCTCAATTTCTCCATATTCTTTAAATACTCTTATAAAATTCAACATATTTCCACATTGTAAAATTTTTTTTTTTTTTATATTGTCTGGACGTTGACGCGTACAATGCGAAGTACGTTCAAGTGGCCCTTACGACACCAGGACATAGCCTGTTTCGCGCGAGCCCAAGCAGAGCGCTGTCTACCTCCCGCCCGACCGTGGGGCGCAGCCGTATATCGGACGGCACGATCGCGTGGACAAATACAAGTATAACGGACAAACAATTAAAAATTAGATTAACTACAGCTAATTACGAGCTAAATGTGCTAAAATAGAGGTTTTCACAAGAGAAAGAGAGGCGTCTGAACTGATTACGGGATACAGAAGATTGTAATCAAAACATAGGACTCGAAAAGGTTCATGCAAAGAATAGTTAGAACTACAATGTTTTAAAGATAGAGGAATAAAATTTCTAGTAGGTCTACGGGGTACAGATAGGTTTAACTGGTTCAATAGCTCAGGAGAGTCTATTTCACCTATTAAAAGTTTATGAATAAAGATAGCACCAAGCATTACTCTACGATTAATTAATGAAGGAAGATTGATTAAAAGAAGCCTACTGGAGTATGATGGAAAATTGACATTGCGATCCCAATTTAGACCACGAAGAGCAAATAGCAGAAATTGCTTTTGAACAGATTCAATTTTACTTTGGTGCGTCTCATATTGAGGTGACCATATGCAAGATCCGTACTTTAAGATAGGACGGATTAATGAAGTATACAGAAGTTTGGTTGTGTACGGATCGTCAAATCTTTTGACCATCGTTTCACAAACCCAAGAACATTCATAGCTTTACTAACTGTAGCAGAAATATTAGGATTAAAGGTTAATTTATGGTCCATAAGAACACGTAAGTCATTGACAATGTCTACCCGCTCTAAGGCAGTGTCGTTAAGATAATAAGTTGCTAAGTGTGGAGTGCATCTATAAAACGACATAACTTTACATTTAGAGCCGTTAAGGTTTAATAGGTTGGTTTCACACCAACTCTGAAGATCATTAAGATCCGATTGAAGTAGGCAAGAAGACGATATGTCTTTAAAACTGAGGTAAAGCTTAACATCATCCGCGTACATAAGCACCCGAGAATGTGACACTTCCAATGGAAGATCATTTATAAAAAGAGTGAATAGCAATGGACCCAAATGACTACCCTGAGGTACTCCAAAAGTCACTTGGATGGTCTTAGAAAATGAAGACTTAAAGGGGACCTTTTGTGTACGCTTAGAAAGATATTGAAGAATCCAATCTAGCAAAAAGCTGGGGATGCCAAGTGCATTTAACTTATATAAAAGTAGAGTGCGATTAACAGAGTCAAAGGCCTTGCTGAAGTCAGTATAAATGACATCAGTTTGCACGGCAGTCTTAAACCCTTTGATTGAGTGAGATGTAAATTCTAATAGGTTAGTAGTTGTCGATCTACGGTTTTTAAACCCATGTTTGGATGACGAAATGATTGAGCTACAAAAACGCTGCAATTGAGACGTTCTTATTTTCTCAAATGCTTTGTGTATGGCAGACAATTTAGAAATACTCCTATAATTGGAGGCTTTGGACTTTTTCCCCTTTTTATGAAGAGGAATAATATATGATTCCTTCCAGATGGACGGGAAGGCGGAATATGTAACGGACAGTGTAAACAACTTAAGTATTGGCTTACATAGGGCCTCTGCGCAAAACCTTAATACGCAGCCTGGTATTCCATCAGAGCCAGGTGCATATATTGGTTCGACGGAACTAAGAACGCTAAAAATCGAACTTTCTTCAAACACAGGGTCTAAAATGCAATTAGACGATTGCAAGTGATAAGGATAAGGAGGATTTGCTTGATAAATCGAAGAGGAATAAGTAGTTTTGAAAAAATCAGCAAACATATCGGCAATTGCCTGATCATTGTCAGCTTTATTGTTTTCGAAAGACAAGTAAGACGGATGCACTGATGTGTTACGTTTTCTATTGACGAATTTATAAAATGGCGAAGGATCGCGAGAAAACCTAAGTTTACATCTCTGAAGATAATCCTTATAGCATTGTGTATTCAGCATCATAAAATTTGATCGAGCAACTACGTATAGGGAAAAATCCGATGCTTTACCGGATTTTATAAATCTTTTATAGCATCTCGATTTTACGTTCTTCAAGTTACATAACTCACGTGAGAACCAAGGAGGTTTATCAGACCATCCATGAGTCACACGCGGGACACAAACATCAAAGAACGACTCAATAGTTTTATAGAAGACAGAAATGGCAGAGTCCATATCCGTGTAAGTATACAGATACGTCCAATCATTAGTTAATAGGAGTTTTTTAAGTTTAGTAAAGTTTGTCTTGCGAAAACATCGGGTTGGAGGCATCGAATTATTATATCGAGGAATAAACCCAAAAAGAAGGTTAATGGTTACATCCAGAGTTGGATGAAAGTTGTCCTCAGGGATAACTAAGGGATCAGTCCTGGAAATATCGCAGTTGGAAGAATCCAACACAAATACCAGATCTAGTGATCTGTTCCGACTATTCCGGACAGGATTTATTTGAGTTAGGGACAGCTCAAACAGACCATCTATAAAACAGTGTGACAAGGAGGGCAACAGTAATAAAGAATCATATGAGAGGGTCCAGGCAATCTCAGGTAAATTAAAATCTTCCAGAACAACGAACAAGCCTTTGTCAGAGAGATATAAGGAAACAAGTTGAATAGCTTCCAAATGGTGAATGTATACTGCCAAGTCGGACTGTGGTGGAATATTCGAACAAGTAATATAGGCAGAAAAAGAATTAAGAGAAATTTTAACACAAACAAATTCAATCTCCTGATTGGAAGACTGTACAATTTCAGACGAGAACGCCGAATCAACAGCGATCAAAACACCACCACCATTACGGATAGTCCGATCATGTCTATATATTAAATATTTTGAGGGGAGAATTGAAGCATCGGCAATATCAGGCTTCAGCCAAGTCTCAGTAAAGGCAAGAATATGAAAGTCAAAAGCTAAACTATCTACATAGAGTCTAGAGAGTTTAGACTTTAGTCCCCTTACGTTCTGATAGGCCAGAGTTAGGGACGAAATTAGTTTTTTGACTCGCCAAGAGGTGCAGACGAGCCGGAAGGAACGTTAGTCACAGAGGCAGGAAGCAGGCTAATCGGAGGCCGATTCTTCTTTTTTATTGTATACTCTTTAACAATGAGGTGTTCGGGCCAAAAGTCTTTATGACATATTTGCCCAAAAAGATCTGGGGAGACACTTATTTTAAAGGACGAAATGTCCCGAGTATATGAAAAACGGAACTTTTCCACAGCAATGTTTGGTGCTTGAACTTTGCCCTGGATGTAGGCTATGACCTCTTCAGAAGTAGTATTGGGATCAAGCCACGAAATAAAAATTTGCTTTTTGGGTGGAACTACAACAAGGGAACTAGAAGTGCCAGGCACAGCAGTAGCAGCAACAGCAGATGCAGCAGCAGCTGAAGCAGCCAACACTTTACTAGCTCCTCTTGTAACTACTTTATTGGCAATATTCCTGGAAACGGATGTTTGCCCGGACGGTTCGGAAACTACAACCGATATTGTGTTAGTAGGTGGGATACTGTCTCCAGGGGAAATGGGAAGAGACTCCACACCTTCCAAAGCCGGACTTCTAAACGATATCAGCTGCTGTGCATTTGGTGACATAGGGTCATTGTCGGAAGCCGGAACTGAGAGAGAACGATGTGCCGACGGACTGAGAGACGCGCCCTGAAATCTGGCCCTCTTTCGGGTCGGAGATTCAATCAAAAGTTTAGAACTTCTGAATTGAACCTCCATCGCCAAAAGCTCTTCTTGGAGCTTATGAACGACAGCTGACAGAGTTTTAAAGGCATCCCCAGTTCGTTTCATAAAACTTCGCATCTCGAGCTCCAAGCCACGACACGAATCACAGCCCCATTTAAGGCCGCCACCCTGTGCAATACTATCCCGCACCTTGACTGTGTAACCAGCACATTTAAAGTGCATTACATTGTCACACTTGCTGGGATTATTACAATTATATTTGCAACAGACAGACATTATTAAAGCAAAAGCTAACTGCAATATGCAAATTAGAAAGAGAAGAAAAAGAGAATATATATTATTTTTTTTGTATTACAACACACAACAACAAAAACTTGTCACAAGCGCGAAGTTAACGGCCGCGAGCGCGATCAAAAGAGAAAGCAGAAGAATAGAGAGCACCAACACCAAACAAACAAAAACAAACTATGAACTGTAAATTGAGAGCGCGGGTGGAAGCAAAAAAATAGAACGAAATCAGAAACTAAGCAGCGCAACAACAAAATTATATTTGCGTTTGTTAAAGTTTTGATATTAATAAATATAAATGTTAATAAACTTAACACAAACTTCGCGATGAGTATAGCGAATTATTATTATTAAACATTGATAAAACAATGAATTTAAATTGAATATTATAGATTGACTTCACAAAAGAACGAAAGACAGTAATTAAGTGAGAGCGCAAAAAAAACACGACCGACTTCGATGAGTGACAATATGTAATTTTTTTAATACCCAAGTGATTACACTATGCAACAAATTAAAGGTTATTAAAATCAAAGCGAACCGGACCTTTTTTTTCTGAAAGTACATGTATTGAATAGCAAAATCCTATTTGGATTTTTCAAAGTTAGCTCGTTTTTTTTTATAGCGAGTTGAAATTTTTCATTTTTGGGCTATTTTTTAGTTTGTCATATGAGCTAAATATGACTTATATAACGATTTCTTCTTCATGTATACGACCTAATTCATCCTCATTTATTGTAGAAATATTGTTAATGGTTAAATAAATTCATTTTATGAATGTTATATAACCCAAAATGACTTTTACAGCTACAGTTCTAGAAAAAATTACAACTAAGCCCTTTTTTAGAGTAGTTTTGGAAGTATTTTTAATTTATAACAATTTTTTGTGAGAATAATATCAAGATTAATTTAAAACAAAAAGTATAATTTGAAATATGGCAAATTAGAAACGAGTTCTTTTTGGTTGTGGTTCATTTCCTTTATCAAGATTAAAGTAATCCGATTCGTCAGTAGAGAACTCCATTCCGTCGCGTTCATCTTCAAGCACTTCTTCATTTTGATTTTCATCTTCTTCGAATACTTGCATAGTCCACCACCATATTTCGGCCAGTATAGCATCTGGAGCTCGCTTTCCCTGATACCTTAATTCAAATGGCAAGTCAATTTGATGGTACCGCTCTCCCTGTTCATCTGATTCAGTCGATAGCTGTCGACGCGGTGGTGAAGAAAATGAATTTTCAGCGACATGTGGACTCCAATTTTCGAAAATGAATTAAGCATTCTTTTTACAGACTCGTCAAAATTAGGTGAACGATTTTTGCCTAAAAGCCCAACCATGGTCCCCTTTATCGATGTCCACGCAATAAACTCGTCGCTAGCTAAAACTTTGTCGAAATCTTCAGACTTTACCAATCTCCGAATATCAGGTCCATTCAAAACGCCTAAAACATTTGATATAAGTCAAAAGTATTCGTGTATATATGTATGTAGATATAAGAAAATGTCTTACCATTTTTATACCATACACCCATCGGGTGAAATGGTATATTAAAGTCAAAATGTATGTAACAGGCAGAAGGAAGCTTTTCCGACCTCATAAAGTATATATATTCTTGATCAGTATCAACAGCCGAGTCGATCTAGCCATGTCCGTCTGTCCGTCCGTCCGTCCGTCTGTCCGTCCGTATGAACCCCTAGATCTCGGAGACTATAAGAGATAGAGCCACCATATTTGGAATGTAGGCCCGTGTAGTATGTAGAGTGATCGAGTTTGTTTCAAATTTTTGCCACGCCCCTTTTCGCCCCCGCAATTCAAAAAAAACGTTTATCTCAAAAACTATTGCAGCTAGAGACACCATATTTGGTATGTTTGCTTAGTAAATGCGCACATATTGTATCGACAAAGATTTTGCCACGCCCCTTTCCGCCCCCGAAATTTGAAAAAATCGATTATCTCCCGTAATTTTTTATCCTGTGGAATCAAATTTGGCACACTTGAAATTGATACTAATACCCAGCAAAATACCAAATTTGATCAAAATCGGACAAAAAGTACCCAAGTTATGCATATAAACGTTTTTCCAAAAGGCCGGAGTTGGCCGTTGGCGGGTGGTGGCGCTAGGGTACTCATATGCATGAGTCAGTGAGATACTAAGATATGCTTGTAAAAAGCATGTGAACAGAATTTTTTTGAAATAGGCAATGCATTTTGCATTTGTTATTACAAATTTGAAATATTTGTTTTGCTGGTGTATGGTATACCTAAGTCGGCGAGACGACTTACTTACTTCATTTAAAATAGGCAAATGCATTTGTTATTACAAAATTGAAATATATGTTTTACTGGTGTATGGTATACCTAAGTCGGCGAGACGACTTACTTACTTCATTTTCTTTGTACTGATCGCCCTTGAACCGAGTGTCCCAATCGCATAAAAAACACATGTGTTTAGTGTAGCCGCCTTGGAGTCCGGTTAGCATGGCAACGACTTTCAAGTCGCAACACACACGCCAATTGTGTTTTTTGTATTCCACCAATTCTAAAATCCATTTCATTTTTTCAAACGTCTCTTTAGTATCAGTTCCATATGCAATGGGGATCGATGGCTTTGAATTGTTTTTTTTTTCAAGCAATACGGCTTTCAAACTAAATTTTGAACTCTCAATGAATAGTCTCCAATCGTTTGGCCTGTACTGAACATCCATTTCATTCATGAGAGACAAAATATCGTGACAATAGGCAAAAGTATTTTCTTGGTTCACCGTGAAAAACTTTTTGAATTGTTGCTTGCGATTTCGATACGCTGTGACTCTTGTACCTGTTGCTAACAAGTTATGGGATTTTAAAAAAGATGCTAACATTTCTGATTTTTTCTGCGTTAGCTCTAATTTTGCAACCATTTCATCCAACTTGCTTTGTGTTATAAGAACTGGTTGATTTGATACTGATGGTTCGGGGATATACTCAGAATAATCATCAAATACAGTCGTATCGGGGTAAAAACTAACATTGTCTGTGCCTGGAAATTTTGGTACTGGAATATTTTCGGCATGGTTCAGGGGCAGTTGCACACTCTTGGAACTTTAAACTGCGGGCACCTGTTCTGAATACTGATTTTTGCGACAGTAAGTAAGCTTACTGTAAGTTTTGTAAGCTGTGCTTACATTATTATAATTATATGACGTTACTTACCGGAGTCAAGTGCTATTGCTCATACTTTGAACTTTATTCTATTAGAATCCAAACGGTAAATTTATTTATAATTTATATGTTTCGTTAGAATGCCTCGCGTTAAAGAACATACGAGAATCTTGCAATTATTATATTATATTATATTATTGTCACAAAAAATAATTATAAATTAAAAATACTTCCAAAACTACTCTAAAAAAGGGCTTAGTTGTAATTTTTTCTAGAACTGTAGCTGTAAAAGTCATTTTGGGTTATATAACATTCATAAAATGAATTTATTTAACCATTAACAATATTTCTACAATAAATGAGGATGAATTAGGTCGTATACATGAAGAAGAAATCGATATATAAGTCATATTTAGCTCATATGACAAACTAAAAAATAGCCCAAAAATGAAAAATTTCAACTCGCTATAAAAAAAAACGAGCTAACTTTGAAAAATCCAAATAGGATTTTGCTATTCAATACATGTACTTTCAGAAAAATAAGGTCCGGTTCGGTTTGATTTTTGATGTTGCACAGTGTTATATATCCTTATAATTATTTACACAACTGCGAGGAAAATTATAAATCCTTCTAATTTCATTTATGCTATCTATTAATATTCGTTGTGTTCATTAAAAGAGGAGACATTCGTGCTTCTCACTCCTATATCCTTAAATTATACAGTCCACTTACAGCGTTTCGATCTCCTCTCCAGAGAGCTCTAATTCCACGAATTCCCATTAATTCCCATTCGATTCGTAATAGCTCAGAGAACACTCTACGATGCCTCTTTCCGACTTTGTTGACGTGTGCGAGTCATTAACGGCGTTCGAGCCACGCGAGGCCCAGGCTTTAGCTGACGATGTGCCACTCGTCTCCATCAAAATACACTTAGACCAGCTTAAGTCACTTTGGGCAAAAGTCGAGGCAGAGTTTTTACGATGCCATAAGGCCTTGACGATTCAAAAGAACGAAGATAGTCCGAAGCACATAGCTACATTTAAAGCTAAACATGAATATTGTTATATGGTATATGTGCGAGGCGGCACTTTGTTTGGAATCGAGCAGTTGTCCGCGAAAATGGCTCCCCCATCAGTCAGGCTCTCCGTCGATTCCACCCATCAAAGCCACACAGTTCCCCCGTGCGAAGTCAAAAACTTCTACGGAGCCAGCCTGGCTTGGCCTACATTCCGTGATTTGTTTATCCATAATCCAAGCCTAACACAAGTGGAGAAACTTTACCACTTAAGTTGCAAAACTCGCGGTGAAGCCAGAGTCATTGTTTCTACGTCACCCTTGACCAATGAAGGATTCCAGTCCGCGTGGGATAACCTGACTGCGCGGTATGAAAATAATCGATTATTGATTATGAGCCAAGCCAAGCAGCTTCTACAGATCCCAGCTGTATCCCAAGAGTCTGCAAAGAGTTGACAGAACTGCAGACGTCAATTCAAGGTTGCTTGACCGGTCTTGAGCGTTCCGGGGCTCGTACAGACAATTGGCATATCCTTCTCATAGCAATCTGTACGAGCAAAATGCCCAAATCCACTCTTCCGTTGTTGGAACAGTCCGTTCCAAATAAGACCGCAGTCTCATCCTGGGACGACCTGAATCGATTCCTAACTGATCGCCACCGTGTACTAGAGGCCACAGATGTCCTTCAACCAAGCTCTAGCGGTCAGACCTTTCCATCCGTCAGCCGAAAACCTACGGCAAGAGCTCAGGCCTTTTTACTCCTGACGAACCGCTACGACAGTTCCAAGCAGTCGCCGATGTGCTGCCTAGGGTAGCAGAGGGTAGCAGTCCGAAGATGTCTCCAAGGACAGCAGCACCGTCCGATTTAGAATGCAGTTCCAATTGCTTCAGGTGCCGCGTTTGTCAAGGGGCACACGCGCTTCGTCAGTGCCGACAGTTTCGAGGACTACGAGCTGAAGACAGGTTACGGGTAATCTTGATCAACGGATACTGCCCGAACTGTTTGGCTCACGAGCATTCCAATGGTTCCTGCAGGAGCACAGCAGAATGCCATCGTTGTGGCAAACAACACCACACGCTCTTGCACAGTGACAGCTCAGTCGCGTACATCCAACCCAAAGAGCAAAGACCCGAAAGGCACCAGCCTTTCATTCGGAATTCTATCCAGAGGTCATCAGCCATCGTGCCGCCTACTCCACCTGCATTCAAAGTTCCCCCTCCATCTCCACCCGTGTCTTGGCGATCCAGAACGCTGCCAGCCTCCATCCTTAGATATGTCCAGCGAGGCAATTGCAACTTTTTGCAAGGGGGGCGGTATGTTCACGCCACGGGGTGAACAGCAGAGAGTGAGGGGTAGGGTTTTTCCCAAAACGGAATGCAGTTATACTGAGGAGGGTGACGAAGGGCTCTCCTGTAAATCGCCATCTTCAATCCAGTACGAGCATCTAACCCGAACACCCGTTCTTTCATTGCGTTTTTTCCGGTATTGTACTTTTTCCAACCCGAACCATTCTCGTGTGTGTCGGAACATTTTGTAACATAAAGAAAATAAACCACAATTAATTTTAAGCGAAGTTTTCGCGCGTTTCAATTTCATTACGCACTCACCAGACCCCTGAAGAAATTGGCACCCGCCAACCAGTTGTGTCTTATTTGGATCCTTTCGCCCCTCCACGAACAAGAGGTATTTCTAAATTGTCTGCCATACCCAAAGCATTTTAGAAAATATTATTATTATTATTATTATATACGGTTTACTTATAATGTAAAATTAACAGTAAACTTAGCTTAGTGGCTGCAAAGGCCTTATAACATGTTTTTATTAAGGAAAAAAGGAAAATTACAAATAGGTATGTATATATTTAACAATGTGAGGTAATATGTATATAGTTAATTATGTAGATGAGCGCGTAAATGTTAGATGATTTTAAAAATTGAACAACTTTGGATAGGTTTTCTAAGGTTGGGTTAAATATGGCTGAGAGTGGGTTGGAGGATGGGAAAAGGGATTTTCTAAGGTTTAAGGTGACAATCTAGTAGGATGTGGTTAACAGAAGAAATAGAGTTACAGTGTTGGCATAAGGCGGTGGTGGTGGGGTTGAGTTGGGTGAGGTTTGTGTGTCCAAGGCGAAGCCTAGTAATTCTAACGAGATCTCGTCGAGACAATTGGCTGTATTATAAAAGTTGTTTGTTTTTGAAAATAGTTTTAGTTTACTGAGATTATTTAAATTTTTAAATTGTTTCAATAAATCTGAGACATTATAGTTTTCTGTAAATATAAGGGGGAGAGTGTTGGCTTTTTGTCTGGCAGCGACCGGGGATCCAGATTATTTTTAGTTTATTTGGGTGGCTTAAGAGAGTCAGTCTAATTTGGAAGGGATAGAAGGATAGATTGTAGGGGTTAGTTATAGCTTGGATAGACGAATGTCCAAGACGAAGCCTAGTAATTCTAACGAGATCTCGTCGAGACAATTGGCTGTATTATAAAAGTTGTTTGTTTTTGAGAATAGTTTTAGTTTAGTGAGATTATTTACTTTTTTAATTTGTTTCAATAAGTCTGAGACATTATAGTTTTCTGTGAAACGATGGTCAAAAGAGTTTGACGATCCGTACACAACCAAAATTCTGTATACTTCATTAATCCGTCCTATCTTAGAGTACGGATCTTGCATATGGCGGGGTGTTAGATTCCTTTACAAGCTCCACATCTCCGACTGATATGTTTGGTGCTAGAGTGGTCCACTTTTGACGCTGTTGCAATGTGGTAAGATACTCCTGGTGCCATTGCTTCTAGAAGCCTTGCATCATAGATTGGATACTTTGCCAGTACCCAAGTCAGCCCACGGGAATGTGGACTAGGTCTGCCTCTGGTATGGTTGTGAGAGGCCTGCCGATCAAGAAGTGTGCTGGCGACAAATATTTGACATCTGTGTCCGAGTTGTAGCACCAAGGTCGTGAGTTGACCACTGCGCTGACTTGGGCAAGTAGAGTTCGCATCTGCTCGTAGGTGAGAGTAGATTTCCCAATGACTCGGCGAATATGCAGCTTTACGCATCTGACTGCAGATTCCCATTTTCCTCCCCAATGAGGAGCATGTGGCGGAATGAATACCCATTGTATGCCATCATTCGCCAGAGCGTTCGTAACCCTTTCCATGTGTTGTTAAGATGCCAGCAGCTTCTGCCCCAATGAAGTTCGTTCCGTTGTCGCTATAGATTTTGTCGCACTTGCCACGCAACGAGACAAAACGTATTAGCGCGGCCAAGAATGAGTCGGTGCTCAAATCCGTTACAAGTTTCAGATGGATTGCCGATGTGACAAGGCAAACAAATAGCCAAATGTAGCCCTTACCATTGCGCGGTTTGCGCCCTTTTCCGTCTTTAAGAAGGATTGGACCAGCATAGTCACACCCAGTGTTTACAAATGGAAGCGCCTGAGTGACTCGAATGCTGGGTAGATCAGCCATTCTTCGTTGTGATTTATGTTGCCGTTGTCGAAAACATGCCAAACAGTCGTGTGTGACTTTCCTTATCAAGTTCCTTGCGCCAAATATCCAGAATCTTTGCCGTACCATAACAAAGAGTGATGAGACGCCAGGGTGCAGGTTGACCCTGTGTTCGTGTTCAAGTATCAGCGTGGTGATGCGATGAGATTTCGGTAGCAAAACTGGATGTTTCGCCTCTGTGGACAATTGCGAGTGTTGCAAGCGTCCTCCAACCCTAAGTAGTCCGTCCTTGTCGATTATTGGCGAGAGATTAGCCAACTGAGACCGACTTCGCAATGGTTTATTTGCGAGTAGCAATTGATAGTCATCCTGGAAGCAGGTTTGCGCTTACCGTAAGCATACAATACGTGCCGCGCTGATTTCCTCAAATGTAAGACAGTTTGAGCCTTTGTCCCCAAATGGACACTTAGTGCACCGTAGAAAGCGTAGAACATAGTCAACCATACGGAATGAGCATCAACCATGAAGATACTCGTTGAACAAGATGATCAAGTGGGTGATTAGGAGCTGCATCTACTAATGCAGTCAGACAATTGATTTTGACTTCCTTTTGTATGTTCTTTTCTGAAAAATTTAAACAGACTTGTAAGTTGTTTAACCTTACCATAAATTGATCCGCATGAAGTAGCCATGACAGCCCATTCCACCATAACTGAAAGTCCTTTTGGTCTGCAGCCAAGAGACCTCTAGATGCGCAATCAGCTGGATTCGATATGGAGTCGACATGACGCAAATAAAGTCTTGGAATGGTGTCCAGAATTTCCGAAGTTCTGTTCCCAACAAATGTCGAGAGTCTTTAGTCTTTTCATAATTCACTCGTTGCAGAGGACGGACGTGTTTTTTTTTGCGCTTATCAAGTTTTATTTTTTTCTCGCGATTAATTTCTTTTCTATAACTTGTAAATTCATTATCGGCTTAATTAATAATAATTCCAGAATCCGAATTTTATTTTCATTTCGCGAATTCTTGCTGTCGTTTTTGTGTTTTTGTTTAAATTTAATTAGCGGTGTTGTTGATTTGTTTATCTCTTTTGCTTTGTATATTTACCGTTTTAACCAACTCTCGCGCTCTTGCGTACAAATTGTTGTTGCATGTGTTCAATTTGACGCGCTCTCCCGCTCTTTCCTATTCTTATTTGATTTGCGCTCTCGTCTTTTGCCTACCCGCGACTCTGTGATACGTGTTTTTGTTTTTATGCATTCTTGCTCTTTTAATTCTTTAGTTGTGAAGGCTTACTCTGCATATTAACCCTTGTGTCAGAACTATTCAGTATATTCTTATACACAGATTTTTTACCTTTAGAATTTTTAATTTTGTTTTTTTTTTGTATTTCCTTTTTTAACTAAATTAAACTTTTTGATAAAATGGTTATCTGCTTAAAAAATAATTGCATAGCTGCTACTAATGCGGTTGACTCCCATGATTAAACTCTTTGTTGGTTGTGTGACAATGCGGTTCACGTTAAGTGTGCAGGTTACACAGACAGAATCAAGAAGTCTATTTCTAAAGGTGGTGGCTTAAAATATGGATGTGATGCTTGCCGGGAGGTCGAGAATGAGATCCGCTCTTTCATGAGGCGGACTAGAGATAGTTTTGACACTTTAAGGGCAGGTTTTAATAAACTCCAAGCGGAGTTTACTGCGGTGGAGACTCAGTTTAGGGGTTTATCGCTTATGAATGAGTCTCCGAAACGTAAAAGGACCAGTCCTTGGGGTGTTTCTGTATCTGTAGATCCGCCAGCGTCTCTTATCGTCCCCGACCGGTCTCATGCACCGTCCACTCCGAATGTACAGCAATTGATATCGTTTAAGAGCCCGGTTGTGAATGCTATTAGTAAGGAATTACCGGTATCACCTGGGAATGATCTCTTAAAAACGATGCCTATTATAGTGTCCGATGTGTCCGGGCAATTACCCATTCCAATGGAAATTGCAGATAGTTGTAAAAGTATCGAGGGCCCGGTGAACAAGTTGACTGCTGCAGTGGGTGACTTGTCCAACGTTACTGCTACGGCTGACGCTTCGGGACCGCGGCCTCTCCTTGGCATACCACCAAAGAAACATATATTTGTTTCTAGGCTAGACCCTGTTGTCACATCTGATGATGTAATAGCCTATATTCGGAAGAAAGTTAACGTCTCGAATATTGCGGTGGAGAAGTTTAAAATTTCTTATTCTCGGGACATTTCGTCCTTTAAAATCAGTGTTTCTGACAATATCTTCGACTCTATATGTCGAAAAGATTTTTGGCCGAAACATATAATAGTTAAGGAACATACTGTAAAAAAGAAAAATTGCCAACCGATTCACTTGCCAAGAACAAGAACTAATACTATTCCTGGCACATCAGCATCTGCTGGTGTATCAAAAACTAGTTTCGTCCCTTAACCTGGGTTATCAGAACGTTAGAGGACTGAAATGTAAACTTCCTAATCTCTATGTAGATAGTCTTTCTTTTGAGCATAACATTCTAGGTTTTACAGAGACGTGGCTAAGACCTGATATTGCTGATGAATCGGTCTTTTCCACAAACTTTTCTTTATTCAGACGTGACCGGATTTCTCGCATTGGTGGTGGCGTTCTGACAGCTGTTGATGCTGCTTTATCATCTGAAATGATTCAATTTTCTAGTACCCAGGAGATTGAGTTTGTCGGTGTTAAAGTAAATTTTAAATCTTTTAATGCTTTCATTACTTGTTCCTATATTCCACCATTGTCAGACATGTTGGTATATTTAAATCATTTAGAGGCAATTCAGTTTGCCTTTAGTTTCTAGTCAAGACATGCTCATAGTTGTAGGTGATTTTAATTTACCCGCTTTAGCATGGTCACTAACAGATGAATCTACCATGTTGCTGCCCTCTTTGTCACATGACTTTATTGATGGCCTTCTAGGCTTATCTTTATTCCAAGTCAATCCTGTATTAAATTCTAATGGAAAATCGTTAGATCTTATTTTTGTATTGGATTCTTCTTATTGTGAGGTTTCTAGGATCGAACCATTTGTTCTTCCAGAAGACAAATTTCATCCTACATTAAATTTAAAAATTGATCTGCCCTTGCTTTCACTTGCTTACTTGGGTCAAATGAGTTACCTCTAACTAGGTGCTTTCGTAAGACTGACTTTGTCAGCCTTAATGAAAACATTACTACTACCGATTGGTCTTATCTGTACAATTGTAGAGATATGAACTCAGCTGTTCGTTTTTTCTATGATACTCTGAATTCACTCTTTGATATTTGTGTGCCTCTTGGTAGGCTGGAGCGGCTTAACAAACCTCCCTGGTTCTCTTGTGAGTTATCCAATTTGAAAAATGTGAAGACACGATATTATAAGAAGTTTCAAAAAACACGTCGTTCATCAGATTATGCTCTGTATACAGTCGCTCGTTCAAAATTCATGATGCTTAATACACAAGGCTATCAGAATTATCTTCAGCGCTCTAAACTTCAGTTTTCTTCTGACCCTAAACAATTTTATAATTTCGCTAATTCTAAGCGTAAGACCTCTGTGCATCCATCTTTTTTGTCTTGTCTTGTCTTGTCTTGTTTTTTCAAAACAACTTATTCCTCAACGGAATATCGAGCAAGTCCGTATCCTTATCATTTAAAAAAGGCTAATTGCATTTTCAATCCAGTGATTGAAGAAAGCTCTGTTCTTAGCGAACTTAAATTAGTTAAACCTGTTTATTCTCCGGGGCCAGATGGTCTTCCTGGATGTGTACTCAGGTTCTGTGCAAACGCATTATGTAAACCCATTTTAAAATTGTTTCTATTGTCTGTCGAATCTTCCTCTTTTCCATCTATTTGAAAGGAGTGGTATATCATTCCTCTGCATAAAAATGGCAAAAAGTCCGAATTGTCCGCTTTTCCGAAAGCTCTCGAGAAAATTATAACTTCTCAATTGCAGCTGTATTATTTCGCCATCTCAACATGGGTTTGTGAAACGTAGATCTACAACCACTAACCTTTTAGAATTTACATCAATAATTATCAAGGGGTTCAAAAATGGTAAACAAACTGATGTCATATACACTGACTTCAGCAAAGCCTTTGATTCCGTTAATCATACCCTATTACTTTCTAAGCTGACCGACATTGGGTTTCCACCCCTTTTCCTTTCTTGGGTTCGAGAATATTTAACAAATAGAAAACAGAAGGTACTTTTTAAGTCTTCTTTTTCCGATTTCATTCCTGTGACTTCTGGTGTACCTCAAGGTAGTCATCTTGGCCCTCTGCTTTTCACACTATTCATTAACGATCTTCCATCAGTCATTGTTCATTCGCGTGTGCTTATGTATGCTGACGATGTCAAGCTTTGTCTTACTTATAAAGATACAGATTCGTTTAGTCGGCTACAAGCTGATCTTAAAAACTTTCAATCCTGGTGCCAGTTTAATCTACTAAATCTTAACACTACCAAAAGGTAATGACTTTTTTTCGTAACTCTCCTCAACTGGTCACTTATTTTCTAAACAATAGTCTTTTAGAACGTCTAAATACTATGAATGATTTGGGCGTACTTATGGACCACAAGTTAAATTTTAACACCCATATTTCCACCACGGTCGCAAAGGCCATTAGTGTCCCGGGTTTCATTAAAAGATGGTCAAAAGGATTTGATGACCCCTATACAACTAAAGTTTTTTTTACTTCGCTTGTCCGTCCTATTTTAGAGTATGGATCTTGCATTTGGTCACCTCAATATTAGTCGCACCAGATTAAACTTAAATCCGTTCAAAAGCAGTTGTTGCTGTTTGCTTTTCGTGGCTTAAGCTGGGATCGCAATGTCAATTTGCCTTCGTATTCTAGTAGACTTCTAACTATGCCCTGCATGAACCTTTTAGGGTCCTCTGCTCCGATTACAACCTTCTATTCCTTCTAATCGGCTCAAAGTTTCTATTAATATGTAGCTATATTATTATTTGTTTGTCTGTTTTTTCTATTGTGTATTTGTCCACGCGATTCGTGGCATGCGTTATACGGCTGCACCCCTCGGTCGGTCGGAGGTGGGCAGTTATCTGCTTGGGCTCGCGCATAACAGACTTTGTCCTGGTGTCATAGGGGCCACTTGAAGGTACTGCGCATAGTATCGTAAACGTCCGCTAATGAGAGGGTGCGTATGATAGCCAATAGAGTACGATTGTGGAATCACACCATGCAAAAACTGTGACCTTTTGATGTCGAAGTGCCGCCTTTATGGAACGTATGAGTTGACTTAGGAGCAGTGCCGCGCAAAGCTCTAGGCGAGGCAGAGATTGCTGCTTTAGCGGAGCCACCCTAGATTTCGCAGCCATAATCGATGTAGAAATCGAGCCATCATTGTTGATTACTCTACTGTACACTACAGCAGCGTATGCCTTTATAGACGCATCGGAGAATCCATGCAATTCAATGTTGTCCGCGTCGTTGACAACTAACCGGGGTATTTGAATGTGTTGTAGAATATTTAAATCTGCTCACCATTTGACCCAATTCTCCGTTAGTAGTTTAGGGAGTTTGTCATACCATCCCAAATCGAGAAGCCATAATTGTTGAAAGAGTATTTTGAATTGGACCACAATTGGTGCCAATAGCCAAGAATATGAGCCTGTACCGTTAAGTGATTGTTGGAGTAACTTGACTTGATCTGAAGCGTGCTGCTTCCCCTTGTGGTGTCAGCCAGAACCGAAGAGATTCCTGTGACCAAAATTGATGATGCCGACCGTGGCAATCCAAGCGCTTGTATGCATCGTTCTGATACATATGAAAGTTCCGACCCAGTATCTAGTAAGATACGACATGTGATGTAGTCTCCATTTACTTTTTGAACATAAACCGTAGCAGTAGGCAATATGCTTAGTTTTAAACCTTTTCCTGTTATCGTTTTCGCAGAGCTTTGCGAACAAACCGTTGCTGGTGCACTCCCATTATGAGCCACTAGACTTGATGTAGATAAATCGTGATGAGAAGCGTTTGGACTACGCTGATTCTCACTTTTTCCTTGTTGCAAATTTCTTAAAGCCATTGAGTTACCTGGATCGTGGACCAGAAAATGCTGCTTACCTTTACAATACTTGCATGCGAATAGTGATGGACAGTTTATGACCATATGCCCTGATTTTAGGCACTTGTAACATAAAGCCTTTTCCTTGATGAACTTACGACGTTCTGCAATAGTTAAATCCATAAATTGTTGACAGCCATACAGTTTATGATCTGTCGCCTGACATTTGGTGCAGCTGCCACCTTGAACTGCAACCATTGAATGTGTGACCCTTTTTGTGTGTGTGATTTGCGCTGGCGTTTTGCTTCCAGTCGCAATCTCCCGTTTGCTGAGTTCTAATTCTTCACAACGATTATCCAAGAGCTTGAAGAATTCCTCCAGTGTGGGCGCCTCGTTGCCCATGCTGCGCTCAATCCACCTGCGCCGTGTATCAGCGTCAAGCTTTTCCAATACCAGATATTGTACCCAGCAATCCCGTCCTGTTTGATTGATCGCATCCAAACCGCGAAAAATTTCGTTTGTGCCATCTGATACCTTTCGTAAGATGGACACATCAATTTTGTTTGTCGTTGATAGACCCATAAATTGTTCCAAAAATGAGTTTACAATATGGCGTGGCCTATTGTACCTTTCCTTTAAGCGCTCCCAAGCAGTGTTGTAAGCCGTGTCAGTTATTGCCAGATGCCGCACCAAGTTGGCAGCATCATCGACGAGCAGTGTTTTCAAATGATGAAACTTTTGAGTGTTGGTTCACTCCCTTTTGTTGTGTATCGTGCTCTCGTAGATATCTTGAAAAGTTGGCCACTGTGTGTGAGTCCAGCGAACCGTTTGATTTGAATTTTCGGCAATTCGCCGCCTTGCACGAATGCCGTCGTGTTGTTGCCCGATGTCGAACCCGAAGCAGCCGCCTCTGTGCGAGCGGACATCGACAAGTTTGAACTGCTCTGGTTTGCAGCTAACTGTTCAAAGAGTTGTTGTTGTTGTCGCAGCAAATGAACGATGTCGTCGTTATATGCCTGCATACCCATGGCGCCATTGCCGTCGCCAGACAATGATGCTTGTTGTTGTACTAACCGTTTTTTCCCAGAAGAAACGAATATGCTTTCAAGTACTTCTCCTCGTAGGTTACGTGATCGACCTCTGGATCCACATAGCCGTCTACATCTTCCAGTAGGGCTATGGAATCCGCATTTCCATTGAATTCCTTCCACACGGACTGGAGTTGATCCATCCGAGTAGCTACCTCAGTAGTCGATGTTTGAGTTCTTTGCGACCAATCGAAAATTCTTGTGTTGCTGGCCTTGAGTCGGCTACGACGACCCACCAATGCCTTTAGTTCTTCCATTGCGAAGAACTATTCCAGAGTAATAACCCACAAAACTTTCCAATAGATCCGAAGAAATTCGAACGAAAAGCACCTTATTCGAACGAAAACCGATTTCCTTATCCGGCTCGAAGGACCAAAATATGATTTGGTCTAGCAGTGGACTGTACCTTTGCTAATTAAATGATTAATTTCCCTTATTATTCTTTGCTACTGAATCAGTTCAGTGCCGATTTATTACTGAAGAAAAAGAGAAAAAGCGCCGACGCAGCAGTGCTCAAATATGTGTGTGTACAATGCTAATGTATGTGTGTTAATCGATTCCTATAACTACATATATTATCGATAAATGCAATCCGTTCATAAACAATAGGAACAAGTAATAAAACCATTAAGAGATTTAAAATTTACTTTAACACCGACAAACTCAATCTCGTGGGTATAAGCAAATTGAATTTTTTCAGATGATAAAGCTGCATCAACAGCTATCAGAACGCCAACGCCTACGCGAGAAAACCGGTCACGTCTGAATAAAGAAAAGTTTGTGGAAAAGACCGATTCATCAGCAATGTCAGGTTTTAGCCACGTCTCCGTAGAAGCAAGAATGTTATGTTCAAAAGAAAGACTATCTACATAGAGATTAGGAAGTTTAGATTTCAGTCCTTTAACGTTCTGGTAACCCAGGTTAAGGGACGAAACTAGTTTTTTGACACACCAGCAGATGCTGATGTGCCAGGAATAGTGTTAGTTGTTGTTATTGGCAGGCGAATCGGTTGCCGATTTTTCTTCCTTACAGTATATTCCTTACTTATTATATGCTTTGGCCAAAAATCTTCTTGACATATAATGCCCAGGATATTGGCAGAAACACTAATTTTAAAGGACGAGATGTCCCGAGAATAATAAAATTTAAACTTTTCCACCGCAATATTCGAGACGTTAACTTTCTTCCGAATATAGGCTATTACATCATCAGATGTGACAACAGGGTCTAGCCTAGAAACAAATATATGTTTCTTTGGTGGTATGCCAACGAGAGGCCGCGGTCCCAAAGCGTCAGCCACAGCAGCAACGTTGGACAAGTCACCCACTGCAGCAGTCAACTTGTTCACCGGGCCCTCGATACTTTTAGAACTATTGGCAATTTCCATTGGAATGGGTAATTGCCCGGACACATCGGACACTACAATAGGCATCGTTTTTAAGAGATCATTCCCAGGTGATACCGGTAATTCCTTACTAATAGCATTCACAACCGGGCTCTTAAACGATATCAATTGCTGTACATTAGGAGTGGACGGTGCATGAGACCGGTCGGGGACGATAAGAGACGCTGGCGGATCTACAGATACAGAAATACCCCAAGGACTGGACCTTTTACGTTTCGGAGACTCATTCAGTCCACTTGGAGTTTGTTAAAACCTGCCGTCAAAGTGTCAAAACTATCTCTAGTTTGCCTCATAAAAGAGCGCATCACATTCTCGACCTCCCGGCAAGCATCACATCCATATTTTAAGCCACCACCTTTAGCAATAGACTCCTTGATTCTTTCTGTGTAACCTGCACACTTAAGGTGAACCGCATTGTCACACAACCAACAAAGAATATAATCATGGGAGTCAACCGCATTAGTGGCAACTATGCAATTACTTTTTGAGCAGACAACCATTTTATAAAATAATTTAATTTAGGAAAACAAAGGAATAAGAAATAAAATAAAATAACCAAAGGTCCGGGGCTAACTTCGACCGCGTCAAAGTTTGTATACCCTTGCAAGTTTTTTAGTGACTCTTTCCTTACCTATAGCCATCAAAGGAAAAGACGTTTTATCTAAGAAGGCTAATGTTTGCGAAAGAACGGCCTACAATCTTCGGAAATAACGATGTTATTGACAAAAGTCACTGTTTTTGACCGATCGTTCCTATGGGAGCTATATGATTTAGTCACCCGATATTGATAAAATTTGAAACAGTGCCTTATAGGTGTAATAGACTGACCAATATTAAATTTCACGACAATAGCTCAGAAAATAACGAAGTTATTGAGAAAAGTCACTGTTCGTGAATTTGGCGTTTGTATAGGAGCTGTACGATAAGTGGTCCGATCCGACTGAATCCGAGATATACAACCCCTGCAGTATATACAAGCCTACGTGTAAAATTTCAGCTCTGTAGCTCTACGGTCTTGGAGGAGTTCGCGTTAATTTAGACGGACGGACGGACGGACATGTTTATTTGAACTCGTCTCGTCATGCTGATCAAGAATATATATACTTTATATGGTCGGAGATGCTTCCTTCTATGCGTTGAACACTTCTGACCAAAATTAAAATACCCTTTTTGCAAGGGTATAAAAAATTTTAAAGGTAAACAAATAAGTGAATAAGAAATATATTGACCAGTTCTGACACAAGGGTTAATTAATAAAGAAAAAAATAAAATCACTGAGTTGCGTTTAGGTAAAAGACGAGAACGCAATTCAAACAAGAATAGGACAGAGCGGGACAGCGCGTCAAATTGAACACATGCAACAACAATTTGTACGCAAGAGCGCGAGAGTTCGTTAAAACGGTAAAGACACAAAAGCAAAAGAGATTAGCTAAACAACAACACCGCTAATGCAAGTGATTGTTTTTAGTTTAATTTATGTATATTGAAACAAAAAGCACAAAATCGACTGAAAGAAATCACGGAATTAAAATACAATTCGAATATTCTAATTTTAATTAAGCCGATAATGAGTTTAAAAGTTAAAGAAAAGTATTTAATCACGAGAAACAAATAAAATTTGATAAGCGCAAAAAAAAACACGTCCGACCTCTGCAACGAGTGAAAAGTATATGTATACGTATATATTTTTATTTTTAATTATATTAATTAACTATAGTAGTTCAAGCCATAAAATTTTTGAAGTTTATTTTTTTATTATTCTTGATGGGTTTTAGTCCATCCTTATGTACGGTTTCCATCTTATTTTTATCGGTTCTAATTTTTATGTTGCTATTTTTAGCTATTTCTATAATCTTGAATGGTCCTAAATAGGCTGAATCAAGCTTATAACCAGATTAGTTTTTTAAGAAAATGGTGTCTCCTATTTCTAGATTAAAGTCTACTTATGTCATGCAAGTTTTTCTGTTTTTCCTTATTTTCTTGTAACATTATTCTAGCTCTATTATATGCTAGTTCTAATATAAACTTAATTTCTTTAGATGATTATGCTAACGTAGGTTCTATTTTATTTATGCTACCAAAATGGATTGGTAAGTTATTTTGTTTACCAAAAACAAATTTATTGGGACAGTATTTATGTGTTACTGGTGGAGTTGTGTTAAAACAGTACACAAAATATTATAGCCATACATCCCAATCAGTTTTATCTACTGATATACATATGATATGTAAGTTAATATTCTCCAGTCCTGTTGCGGGTGAAGATTAGGTTGAGAGGCGAACTGTACCTCTTATTGCTGGCCACGTGCTCAGACAATAAAACAAATTATTTAACGGCCAAGTGCCGGAGTGAATGTTTATTTAAGCGACTTATCGGGAGAGCGCTGTACTCAAAACTGAAAACTTAGTACACAGAATATTTCACTTAAGCTAAGCCCAAACTCGCATCACACCACAATGTCATGGTCGGCGAGCCGACCCAGCAAATCTAACAGCAAATCTAACGGAAACTCCCGAAGCAAAGCAAAAGTGTCCGATTATCGTTGCTGACCATTGCAGCTATAGCGTGCTGATACAACTGTAAAGTTTCAATCGCGAGGGCTGATTATAAACTTATGAAATATCCTATATTAAGTGTTATTTGTTAACTACTCCCCCTTCAAGTATAAGGCCGTCCTGGGCCGACCCAATCCCGGCTATATCTAACCGTTTTTCAGACTTCTTTGCACCGATGATTCGACTAGGTCATCGGCCTCAGCATCAGCATCAGCTTCTATGTTATCTGGTTGGCTGGGCTGTGCCTGCTCTGGCTCACTCGCTGTGGCGGTAACCTCCTCCACAATCTCTTCATACTCCGAGGCGCTTTCTTCTCTGGCAACTGCTTGTGGTGCAGCTTTATGCACTACTGCAGCTTCTTGAGTGTCTTCATTTTTCATTTCTGGCTTGTGTTTGTGCTGGGAAGCCTTTTTGGCCTTGTGCTGATCGGCTTCTTGTAGTTTCTGTTGAATTTTAGCCTCAACCAAAGCTCGTGCTGCGGAACCATTTGATTCAATATCCGAATAGATACGACTTGTTTTTAATGTGTCCACTTGAGATCTCTTCAAGGTTTCATTACCTCGTCCCAGGTCTTCTGTAGAATCCCGGCGTTTTCTGGAATTGCTGTATCACCTCCAGATTACGTTCATTCAAACGATGAAGGTAAGGGACGCTGAGGACATCTTGGGTGACAGTGATGTTTAGCAAGGGAGAATTGTCAATACCCGGGACTCTATTGCGTACGTTGTTGTAAAACAGAGTCCCGTTAATTGCGACTCGGTCTCCGAACGTGATGAGATGCGTGCCTCGTACTTGGATCTCAGTGCCGTTGTCCACCTGAATCCTTGCGGACCCGTTATTGAGGATGGTGACGTACGTCATCTACATAGGTGATTATCTCCAGGTTGCTCTGCTGGATTTCGCAGTGTGTCGTGCCACCTGCTCTTTGGCACATGATCTTTCCAAAGCCAGACGACAAAATGTGGTTCCAGGTGAAGCGGCGCAATTCTGCAGTGTGTGGGTTTCTCCATCGCATTCGGCTATGACGTTGTCAAGCAATCGCACTATGAAGTTCTTGTGGATGACAGGATGAATCGTGATTTTTCTGCAAGCTCTTTTAATCTTAGGGAACTTGATTATAAAGTGTATGGTGTTAATGGATTGAAGAACTTTTACGGACGCAACGGACATAAGACCTCCTATGGGAGTGTTGGTGGGTTCCTCTAGCCAAATTGATTTCAAATCTGAGTGGCCCAAAATGTTTGGGCTAACAATGTTAGACTTTGCAATAGTAATAGCAAGCATTCAATTTTGCAACTCCATCATTAGCATTCTGTTTCTAGACAGTAGTGTTTCAAATAAAAGGCTAGTGTCAACTTGTGAGTTTTTGGCTATCCCGAGAATTCTAATGACAGTGATTGTTAATTGGTTAAGGTGGTCCTGAACTCTAGTGTTTATTTCTACTTGTCTATTATCGGCATATATTAATTGCATTTCAGTAAACCTAGCCTGCTCTAAACTATGCCAAGTGGCTAGAGGTAAGTTGAACAACTATATCTAACTTATGCGAGTTTGCCTAGTGGCTTAAAAAAAGATGTAAAAGAAAAACAAGGGAGTCATCTTAGGTTGTCCTTGTGGACTACCCTCCCTCTAATGAGGACCTCGGTCCCCAGGTCTGCTTCCACTGCCTTCTCATCACATAAAGGTGTGAGTTTGTTTCCGAGCCGTCGATTGGACTTGACCAAAACTTTGTCACCAACGTCGAAGACCCTATTCTGCCGATTCGCGTTCTCCCTAGCTCTGACAAGGGGAACTTCAGGTATGCGAATCACCGATTTGGATGAATTTTGGATATGTTGTAGAATACCCCGTCATTTGAAGCTGTGTGAAATATTTCGGCGCACTATTCTATATTTTCCTTATAAATCGTGTTTAAAGCTATAGCTTCGGTGACTTATAGGTAAAACGCCGAAAGGAGTTCAAGCAGCTCGGCGGTGTAAGGGGTAGAGGTTCCGACTAAAGTTGGCGAAACCCAGGTTCAAACCCTGCCCGAAACTAGTTAGTTTTGGATTTTTATTTATTTATTTTTTTTTTTTTGCGTTTTTAATAATTATTTTTGAAATAGCAAAATAGGTCATTTGATGATTTGTAATTGTAAACATTTTTGATATACATATGTTGAAGCTTGTACGCTTGAGGAAATACTAGCTATACGCACGCCATTATGAACTGTACTTTGCGGGCAGGTTAAAAATATGTTAAAGCGAATGCAAAACTCCTTAAATGCCTAAGAAAGTCGAGAAATTTCATCAAGAGAAGACTGCATTCAATTAAAGTATAATCCCTTGTGCATTTCCACTTGTCATCCCTAATATTGAAGGGAATGCTCAAGTATGCATGGTTCGCTTCAAAGTTGATGATGAGATGAGATGAGATGAGATGAGAGAGTAATTTTCCAAAAATTTTATTTGGTTTTTTTCTTTCAAACTGATTTAAAGTTGGTATATTTTTGGACAAAAGCATAATTTTAGCATGATGATGTATGATGTATATCACAACAAAAAATGTGAAGACAGAAGTTAATTCGTGTATTTTACGTCTATATTCGTAATATTACATTAATGTTTTTGTAAAGGCATACAAAATTAATTTCATCAAAAATCATCAAATGACCTATTTTGCTATTTAAAAAAATAATTATTAAGAAGGCAAAAAATAAAAATCCAAAACTAACTAGATTCGGGCGGGGTTTGAACCTGGGTTTCTCCAACTTTACTCGGGACCTCTACCCCTTACGCCGCCGAGCTGCTTGAACTCCTTTCGGCGTTTTACCTATAAGTCACCGAAGCTATAGCTTTAAACACGATTTATAAGGAAAATATAGAATAGTGCGCTGAAATATTTCACACAGCTTCAAATGACGGGGTATTCTACAACATATCCAAAATTCATCCAAATCGGTGATTCGCATACCTGAAGTTCCCCTTGTGAGCATCGTCTGAGCGTTTCTGATCTTTTCTTGTATTTTTTCTTGTGGCTCATCCGGGTGCGCCTGAACCACATCAACTGGTCTCTGGTCGGTGACGGAATGGATCGACTTATTGTACTCAGTTGTAGCCAGTAAAATGACTTCTACGGTGTCATTTATGCCTTTATCGATCTTTAGGCATCTGACTAGCTCTAACAGAGTGCTGTGAAAGCGCTCAACCTGCCCTTCGAGATGCTATGCAATGGTGGTTTGAAATGCTGACCCCATAGTTGTTTGCGAGCATGGTTCTGAATTCAATGACGGTTCATTGTCACAGTAAATGGATCTGGCCTTAGGAAAAAAATTCATTAGTTGCATTAGAGCTGGCTTCAGATCCACAAACTTAGAGTACTTGTCGATGGAAGTTAGAAAGTATTTCCTGTAAGTGGAGAAAATGTCTATGTGTAACATCTCTCCCACATGTGAGGGGATCGGTGTCTCCCCAAGCTCCTGTTTTTTGGGGTGTCTATCATATTTAGCCCTAGCACATGTTTTGCAATTTTGTACTATTTCATTGGCCATTCTTGCCATCTTTGGAAAGTAGTACTCCGAGAGTACCTGCTTAATATTTTCCTGTGCAGACCTATGGGCCCTATTATGCTCGGCTGTGAGGATTTCCCTTCTATCTCCCACCGCAAATACATCCACTACGCGATTTTTGCAATGCCAGAACTTTGTGGCTGGGTATCTACGAACCAATGAATCTTGTATCATTGCCAGCGTGTGTAAGTTACAGTGGAGAGCATTTACGCATTTGGGTGAAACTACATCTTCGAGCTCGTCTAGCAGCGATTCGATGCAAGTATAGCTGATCAAGTACCGTTTCTTATTTTCAAAAAGAATAAAACTTTGTTTTAAAGGTAAACGCGCCTCTTCTAGCACTATTTGGTTTTGAAAACAATTCAAGGGTTTGTCTGTTGTCTCAATGGTGTTGTTGAGAGATAGCTCACTGTGTATCGTTGCTGCGCAGGACTCAATTTCTTGTTCATTCACAGCGTTGAACTGCTGTCTTGACAAGGCATCAGCAACCAGATTGGCCTTGGTTTATAGAAGATTGCTGCATTGAACTCGTCGATGCGCGCTTTCCACCTTTTGATCTTCGCATTTGGATTGGATTCCGAAACTGCGAAGGTCAAGGGTTGATGGTCAGTGAAGATATTAATGTCTTTCACCCCATACAAATAGTGCCTTAACTTGGCAAGTGACCATACGATGGCCAATAACTCTCTCTCATTTGTCGCATAGTTTACTTCGCTGTTCTTCAATGCTCTTGAAATCATTGTTATGATTTCTTGAGACAAGACTGCACCTATGCTGTGAGCCGAAGCATCGGTCGTTGGCTTCTTAAAATCGGGGTACCTGAGCATCACATTTTCAGATGACAAAATGTCGCGCAACTTCTGAAACGCCCTTTGCTGCACTTCAGAGAATTGAACCTTTATATTTCTGGACCTATGCTTACTGACTGTTCCATTTTCACCCTTCAGAATATTGGAAATGGGTCTTGCTATTGCGGTGAAGTCCCTAATAAAACATCTGTAATAACTTGCGAGGCCTAGAAATGATCTGACCTCGAACAGTGTTTTAGGTTCTGGATACTCCCGTATTGCCTTAACCTTTTCAGGATCCGTCGTGGCGCCAGTGCTGGTGACTATGAAACCAAGAAAGTTCACGCTTTTCTTAAAAAATCGTGACTTTTCGACGGAGACCCTCATGTTTGCTTCGTGTAAGCTTTTTAGGACTAAACCCACGTGTTTAATGTGGGAGTCCTCATCTTCTGAAAAGATGATTACGTCATCGACATAAACATAGCAAAATTTGCCAATCTTCTCTCGCAGTATGTCGTCGATGGTTCTTTGGAAGATGCTTGCTGCATTCTTTAATCCAAAGGGGAGCCTTTTAAACTCGTATTTCCCCCCGTTTACAGAGAAGGAGGTTTTTTCGCGGTCGCGTTCTGCGAGTATGAGGAATCGCATGTGAGTCCCTGCTATTCTTCGTCTGATGACGGGTAGCAGGGATTTACTCCTAAAAAATTGAGGGCATCAGAGTCATAACTAGCATCGTCATTGATTTGTGCCGCTGCGCTAGAGGAGGCATTAGCGTACGCCTCTGCTCCCTGTCCCGCGTCTTGCGTGACGTGATTCAATCTTTGCTGATTTCTCTGACCGCCTGTGCGGTCGGATGCGGGGTTCTTCCTATTCGCGTAAACAGGGGCCTGAGTGGGCTGCAAAATTCTTGAGAAGGAAGGATCGACCTCCATGGGCACCGGTGCGCCATTATTATTATGCTGCCTGCTGCTTCGTTGGTCCGACTGCACTGGGGCCTTACTTTGCTTGCTAAAGTGTGGGTTCTTGGTACCGCTAGTTTGTGTTTCAGCTTGTTGCGAATGCCTCTCCTGTTGGTGACCCTGCGCTTTTGCATGCGGCTTGCGCTCTTTGTCCTCTAGACTTCTTGCGAAATTAGCCGCGAATGCGTACCTTTCGTGATTCGACTCAACTTCTTGCGCACATAGAAAAGCTCAGTCCATCCAGCACTAAGCATCCTCTGTGGAAAGCCCACCCAACTTTAAGCGCTCCTACAGAGACAGTTTCACCAATAAGGGGCCCAACCGGTGGATGGGCCCGCAGCGACGAAGAGAGGGCATCCGTATTTGCCACACATCTTAAAATGGTTTTATAGCCAAATCCAGCATCAAACTCATTTGTACTTCCCCTTCGAGCACATTAACGGATAGTGAGTACTCGGAACTCCAATCGGATGAGATCACTGCAGTTATTAAACACCACATAAAGCCGAACAAAGCCCCTGGCCATGACCTAATCACACCGAAAATGATCCTAGAACTCCCTAACATCGCCATACAATACATCTGCAAAATGTTGAACGCTATAATAAGAATTGGCTACTTCCCAAGAGCATGGAAAAGATCATTATGATTCCTAAAGTGGGAAAGGACAAAACCCAGCCATCATCCTATAGGCCAATTAGTTTGCTGCCATGTCTTTCGAAGCTTTTTTAAAAGGTCTTGCAGATCCGACTAAACTCATTTCTGGCATCGGAGAACACAATCCCTTCACACCAGTTCGGCTTCCGCGAAAAACATGGGACAATTGAACAAGTCAATCGCATAACATCCGAAATACGAACAGCATTCGAACTAAAAGAAAACTGTCCGGCTGTTTTCCTCGATGTTGCCCAGGCTTTCGATAGAGTTTGGCTGGAGGGTCTGATGTACAAAATCATTAAAAACTCCCACAGTACACCTACATACTCATAGAATCTTACTTTTACAATAGGAAATTCGTTGTAAGATATAATGGCTCCGTCTCGGCTGATTTTGAAATCAAAGCTGGTGTACCGCAAGGCAGTGTACTCGGTCTATTGCTCTCCCTACTGTACACTGCAGGCTTACGAGTTTAGGACTTACCACGTACACTTTTGCCGATGACACGGTAATCCTCAGCAGATCCAAATGCCCAATACAAGCCTCCGCACAATTAGAGGAACACCTCAAGGTGGTATAGGAATGGCTAGCAACCTGGCGTATCCGGGTCAACGAGCAGAAATGCAAACATGTTACATTTACGCTTAACAGAAGAAACTGTCCAGCTATAATGCTAAACAACGTACCAATTCCTCAAGCCGTGGATGTCACTTACCTTGGTATCCACCTAGACAGAAGACTAACTTGGCGCAATCACATTGAGGCAAAAAAGTCACAGCTTAAACTGAAAGCGAGTAGCTTACATTGGATCATCAATGCTCGGTCACCTCTACGTCTGGAGTATAAAGTCCTCCTATACAACTCCGTACTGAAACCCATCTGGACTTACGGTGCCGTACTATGGGGAAATGCAAGTACCAGCAATGTCGACATTATACAAAGGGCGCAGTCGAAGATTTTAAGATCAATAACTGGGGCTCCGTGGTACATACGGAACGACAACATTCAAAATGATCTAAATATACCCAGCGTAAAATCTGAAATAGGTAGTCAACAACTAAAGTATTCTGCGAAACTGGATGTACACCCTAATGTTCTTGCCAATTCCCTTACGCGAACTAATAATAGAACTCGTCTTAAAAGAAATGACAGACCAACCCAATAATAAATGATTAGGGCCGCCTGCAATATCCCCTGGATATATCTTAAGTACTAGATTAAGAAAAATATCTCAAACTTGTTGTTAGGCTCTAATTTAAGAGTAGATTCAACAAATATATATTAAACGTTAAAAAAAAAAAAAAAAAAAAAAACTTCTTGCGCGAGAGCTAGCGCTGAAGGCAAGTCTCTGGGTTTTGCTGCAAAGAGCACATCTGTAAGACTGCGCTTGAGACCCGATATGAACACACGCAACGCATCATCGCGGAAATTTCCACATAGGCCCTTTGCTAAAGCCGGCTCATATGACATATTAACTTTGTTAGTGAGAAGAGCGAGTTTCTTCTCAACCTCGTCGTAATATTGAAGCAGGGACAGGCCACCTTGCCTCAAGGTACCTAATTCCTGTTCAATTACATGTATTGGTCTCTTGTCACTGTATGTGAAATCTAGGCGATTCATGATCGCATCAAAATTCAATACAGTACCAAATGAGGCCAGCACCGCGTCTGCGGGGCCCCTGATCTTGCTTCTTATAATGATAACAGCCTGGTAATAACGAGAACTGCCATTATGTGGTCTGAAGATCTTGTAAGCGGCTAACGCTGCCTGCCTCCAAGATACATAAGCATCCTGTACTCCTGCAAACTCAGGTAAACATTGAACGGCATCTAGTGGCTCGTCACAGCGAATGTCGTTTCTAATTCCTATAGCAGCATATGCTACTACTTGTGGGGCGGCAACGGTTGCTGCTGCTATTTGTTGAGCCAACTCATTAATTCTTTGAGTCAATGCTCGCTCCCTCTGCTCGTTTGCAGCGGCCTATTATTATTATTTCCCTAAGCTGATCTGCATCCATTTTACCTAATGGGGGGGAACCGCAGGGAGATGTCCTGTAGTCGCGGCTCCGATGCGAATGTCACAGTCGGAATCTGAGTCGTTAGACTGCTTGCGAGGATTATTGTTATTAATTATGATCTGTTGCAAAATAAAATACTCAAAAGTACTTACTAATTTTTACAAAAAATTGAAACTTTTGTATTTGAAGACAAATTTTGGCTAGAGTATGCACTTACATGATTCAACTACCACAAAAAAAATTCCCTATAAGGTTGGTCTCTCGCAGCTCCCGCGCTGCTGTCTTAATTGTTGTCGGTTGTTGCAGCTCCTGTGCTGCTGTTTTAGTTGTTATTGGTTGTGGAGTCCGACCACTAGTTGGGCGCCAGTTAATATTCTCCAGTCCTGTTGCGGGTGAAGATTAGGTTGAGAGGCGAACTGTACCTCTTATTGCTGGCCACGTGCTCAGACAATAAAACAAATTATTTAACGGCCAAGTGCCGGAGTGAATGTTTATTTAAGCGACTTATCGGGAGAGCGCTGTACTCAAAACTGAAAACTTAGTACACAGAATATTTCACTTAAGCTAAGCCCAAACTCGCATCACACCACAATGTCATGGTCATTGAGCCGACCCAGCAAATCTAACAGCAAATCTAACGGAAACTCCCGAAGCAAAGCAAAAGTGTCCGATTATCGTTGCTGACCATTGCAGCTATAGCGTGCTGATACAACTGTAAAGTTTCAATCGCGAGGGCTGATTATAAACTTATGAAATATCCTATATTAAGTGTTATTTGTTAACTTTCATATGAACGAATCTACTCATTGAATGTGCTATGACTTCATTCAACGGTTTCTAAGGTCTGTGGTGATATGCAGTAGACGGAATGTTGTCTATATTGCACAAGTCACTTATTATTAAATTGTTGTATTCTGTTCCCATGACCGTAAAGAAAGTCAATATTGCTCCTGGTTTTGGTCGGAGTAGCGCTACTCTTAATGATTTCAATTTTTTATTGCCCATTTTTTTAAAAGATTCTAGTGAAAAGGTTCAAAAGATCTTTTTATTCGGTGCCAATTTGATTTGTTCCATCTCAAATATACCGACTTGTTTTTCAAGCCTTTTAAAAAACTGACCTAAGTAGAGATTTCTATTGGTGTACAGATCTCTAATCTCAACTCTTGCTATACCTTTTTTCCCACGTTTAAGGAAACTTCTGGTTCTGTTCGGAGTAGCGCTACTCTTAATGATTTCAATTTTTTATTGTCCATTTTTTTTAAAAGATTCTAGTGAAAAGGTTCAAAAGATCTTTTTATTCGGTGCCAATTTGATTTGTTCCATCTCAAATATACTGGCTTGTTTTTCAAGACTTTTAAAAAACTGACCTAAGTTGAGATTTCTATTGGTGTACAGATCTCTAATCTCAATTCTTGCTATGAATTATGTGTTATATGCAAGATGACTACATTTCGTATTTCATCATTGCATAGCACTTCATGTTTTTGGGTTTAGAAGCATCATTAGGTACGTGCCTAATTGTATTTTAATTTTTATTCTCTGGCCAGAGATTATTTTGCCTACTTTGCTGCCAGGTAGTGACTTTCAGAACATGCGCGCTTGTGCTTTTTAGATCCTGTATCGTAATGCGGGAAATGCATCTGCATCAAAATTATCTTTTCCCTTCAGATATTCTACTGTGAACTCATATTCTTCTAGATCAAGTCTCAATCTAGTTAACTTTAAAACTTGGATTTATAATAGAAAATAAATCGCTATTTATGGTCTGTTTTGACTCTGAAGTGTTTGCTATATATATATGGGCGGAAGTGTGTAATGGCGCAGAGAGTTCTTGTTTAGTAGTACTTTTATTACTTTCACCTTTAGTGAATGAACGAGAAGCGTATGGTGTTGGGAACTGTTTATCTCTATAAATTTGTTATTATACAAAATTGTTTGTTGAAATCTGGATACTGCAGCAGTGTGGGTTCTATTAAAGCTTTTTTCAGATACTCAAAATCTTTTTGGCATTCTTCAGACCAAACAAAATCTACGTTCTTCTTACATAGTCGTTTTAGCAGACGTGAATGTTCTGCAAAGTTTTTAATAAAAATTCTGTAATAGTTGCAAAAAGCTACGAATCTTCTATCACTACAGTGCACTGTCAGCATCGTATTTAGTGCCATCTTGCAATATTCCTTTGGTAGTACATTTGTGACCCAAGAATGTCACTTTGTGCATGAAGAATCAACAGTTTGCTGGATGCAGTTTGAGGTTGTGTTTTCTGTCAAAAATATCCTTTATCTCGGCTTTAATCCAGAGAAAGAAGTAGTCTGGACAATAGTTTTTTGTTTATTTGACGACAGTGTACTACTAATAGCCATCGTTTCTTTTCCGGTCCGGGTAATATTTTTCGGCACCAGTAGTAACGGACTATTATACATACTCGGACACTGCACTATGGTCAGGTTGTCGGATTATTTGGCATAAAGTCATTTTCTCATGTTTCCAAAACTCAAAATTTTATTTATTTTTGATTGTCGACATATTAGATAAGATAAAAACGTTTTTTAAAAAATTTTCAAATTAGTTCAAATAAAAACTGTATGATTAAGGGGGGTTTCTACCTTGTGTTATAAAAAAATTTGATATTTTTTTTTTTTTACGTTTTCGGATAGATCTATGTTTCAAGAATACTGTGTAAAAATTTTAAGTTTAAATCAGCAAAATTACAAAAGTTATTGGTCGTTAAGTGGAGCAGTCTCAAGCGCGCTGGGCCGCACTGCAAATTTTCAAACGCGTTTATCTCAAAACTACGTTTTTGGAGATCATGGAAGTCTTACAGGGCGCAAAAATTAACCAATCGCTATGAAATTTTTTACACATGTTCTTTGTTCAGCGCTGGTAGTAGAATTGGCGAAAAATATTAAAAACTGTTAATTTAAAAAATTAAATAGTAACGAAAAATGGGCAAAATTAACATTTTTTCTTAAAAAAACTCATAACTTTTTCATTTTTCATCCTTTTATCCCAATTCTACTACCAGCGCTGCGAAAAAGTGTCTAGATTACGAAAAAGATTTCATTTTTGGATTCAGACTTTATTTGCGAACGGTAGGACTTCCATAAGGACAAAATGGGGACGCCATTGTAAAATTCACCCCACCACCCCCTTTACACGGATCACCGAAAAAATTTTTTTACATAGAACTAAGTTTTTCCAACAACTGTGGCAAGTTTCATTCGTTGATCTATTATACTTTTCCCGAAAAAAAATTCTTACTAAAAAGCAACTTTACGGCCCAACAAGGTAGAAACCCCCCTTAAGTTAAATGTTTTTTATGTATATTCTAATAAAAGACCGAAGTTAAACTATTCAGATGCTGAAGAGCGCCTAAAAAGAAAGTTAGCATCATATACCTTGCATCATATAGTAATTTTTCCACGTCTCATTTGCTTCACGCGGTTTCAGATTCTGCAAAGAAAGCCAAACAGAATGTATTGGTGACAGTTTTGAAAATCTTAAGAGATGAAAACTGATCGCATAAAAAAAAAATGTTTTCAAATAAAGTCACACCTCTTACTTCGGAAGAACCACTGGCTTTTTATTTTATAATGCAGATTCGGATTTCGATTCGGATAACGATTCTGACTGTGAAGATCAGTTAAACATTATTTTAGACAACGAGGAAGAATAAACAATAAATATAACAAAAAAAAATTTCGAAAATATAATAGTTTCGACTTTTTGATTGAAGATGACGATATTAGTATTTTCGTATGGAATATTTATTTTTTGGATTACTTCAGACCTTGCTGGGAAGATTGTGGGATTACTTTCACAGGTGTGTAATATTGGGATTTTTTTGCAAAATCTAGATTATTTTGTCTTAACATTAGTGAATCGTTTGGTTTACTGAAATCTGGTTGCCAATTAAAAGTTTTGAAAAAATCTAGTCCTAAAATTCCATCGAATGGAATTTTCCTATCGGAAAATTTTCATTTACTATGTGGAAAATGTGTGGAATTTTGAATTAACTTTGCTGGAGTTCTATAAACGTTAGACCTTTGGAAATAATTGAACTTTCACCTATTCGTGATATTTCAATTATGTTTTAAGTATCTGTGTGTTCAAAGGTATCTGTTTTATCTTATATTATTTATATGTCTGCACCAGTATCTAACAAGAAAGTGACCATGTTGCCTGTATTTTAATTTTTGATTTTGATAAAAATAGTAAGTAATAAAAAGCATGTGAAAATGCATTTGTTTAATAAATTTTAAATATTTGCTTTACTCTTGTATGGTATACCTAAGTCGGCCAGACGAATTACTTACTTCATTAAGTTTAGCAATTACTGACGCTTCCGATTGTGATTTTACATTTGTGGCAATGCGTCTGTTCAGAGGTTGTCAGATTTCTGTTTCTTCATGGTTTTAGTAAGTTCACCAATTCAATGCATCCATGAACATCTGGAGGTTTCCTGTCTTGCCATCAACCACTGGAATTAGGTTTGAGGCCATCTTCAAGAAATCAGTGACTGTTTGAGTCATTTTGGTATTTTCTTTGGGAATGGCTGGTTTTGCAAGGATTATGTTAGATTGATCTGAACTCACTGATGGTTCTTCTTCTTCTTCTTTCTTCTACGATTGAAAATCCGTACAACTCAGAAGTTTATTAGCGACAAACACAACGCGCGTCCCAGTGATTCAGTTCGGCAAGTGCAGAATTCAAATACAAAAGATATATAAGTGTATGTGTTCAAATACATACGTCGATAGAATACATGTGTGCATTGCTCTGGAAAGTTCTTGTACAGTACTGCTTTAACAAAAATGGAACATATTTGTTCAAATATTTTAATTCTACTCGACCCATTTTTACACTGTGCTTAAGTCGTCTGCTCTAATTTGATATTTATTTTTGATTAATTTGTATGAATTGCATACAATTTCAAAGCCAGATTTATGGCTACTAGAATTAAAATAGCTAACAATAGTATTCCTATGTCTTTTAAGTTTTCTCTATGATCTATAATTTTTACGCTATTTACGACATTGGCCATCTTTTTTGGATTCTTGAGAACCCATCTTACTAAGAACTTACTTGGTCGTAGTAAAGAGAGAACAAAAAAAAATTTTATCTCAACTTGCACAGTGAGCCAGACACGTGGAAATATGGGTTTTTATTGACGAGCCCGGTACTCAGCTATCTTGAGTGGTCTTCCTAAAGAGACAGGTCGGTGCTGGTCATCAGCACTGGCTTTTTCGATGATTATTTTTATATCCTTGCAAAAAGGGTATATTAATTCAATAATCAGAAGTGTGCAACGCATAGAAGCAAGCATCTCCGACCATATAAAGTGTTGTGTATGCAGCCCTATCATACGTAAGCCATCTGGCAACTCTATTCTTGACGCCCGAATGGCAGTCCAGCCGGTCGTTCGCAGCAAGCACACGCATTATAAACTTGCGAGATATACTTATGTAATATCAATATCACTTAATCAATAAACATTCTAAGATATTTCAAACTGGCGACGAGGATGGGATGCTAATTATCATCCGAAATAAACTTGGAATTATTGACGCAAAATATCAAAAAATTGTCACGCACAAAAGCATACATATACGTTTACATATACATGCTGTGGTGAAATTTTGCAAACGTTTACACACACATTTGCATGGCAGAGTCGCTTGCTGGTGAATTTGGAGAGATTAGATTGGCCGGCGTTTTTGAGGAAAAGAAGGAAGTAATTGATTCTACGAGTGCTAAATATACTCAACGGAACCCAATTATGACGACAGTTGGAAGTTTGGAACCGTTTGATTTGGGGCAGCCAAATAAATGGGGCTCATATTTGGAGCGATTTAAATTGTTCCTGCTTGCCAATGATGTCAAAGACGAGGGTCGCAAAAAAGCATCTTTCCTCACATTGGTCGGAGCACCAGTCTACGATCTTTTGACATCATTGGCGTTTCCAAACCAGGTCAGTACATTACCGTTAGACCAAATTGAGAAGATTCTAACTGATCATCTTTGTCCACGTCCATCGGAAATCGCTGCATTTTATCATTTTCACAAACGTGATCAACATCCGGACGAGACCGTCGGAAACTATCTCGCAGCGCTGCGGGCATTGGCAGTGGGTTGCAATTTTGGAGCAGCGTTGGACAGAATGCTGCGTGATCGTTTTGTATGCGGCATGAGGGATGAAAGCTTACAGAGAAGTTTTCTTGCAGACACTGAATTGACAGTGCAGAAAGTTTTGGAGAGAGCAACTACTAGTGAAGCTGCAGCAGCGAGTGCAAAGGCTATCAGACAGCCTAATGAGACTATCCACAGCATCAAATCACAGCGCCCTCAACAACCACATAAAGGAAAAGGACAACAATGTGCGGGTTGTGCCGGTCCACACGGCCGGCAGCAATGCCCTTATCGTGAAGCAATATGTCACGGCTGTGGCCGGAAGGGCCATCTTAAGCGTGTCTGCCGGAATAATGAATCGTCGAACGATGTTCATCCAGTAAAGGGCAAAAATTCACGCGGAAAATCGGTAAACCTCATATCTAATCTGGTGAGCCTGAAGAAACGTATCACGGTACAGATTAATGGAAAATCGTGTACTTTTGAAGTGGATTCTGGATCTGACGTAACTATGATGACGTTGCGGACTTATGATCGTATCTGGCCAACAAACAAGCCTAAGGTTTACAACTACGATCCGGGGTTTAGTGACTACCAACACAACCCAATCCAGATACTAGGAGTTTTTGATGTATCAATTCATTACAACGGTCGTAATATTGATAATCTACCAGTCATCGTCACTAAAAGCGGTTGTAGCGACCTTCTGGGTTGCAACTGGTTTGACCCACTAGGCATCAGTATCAAGGGCATACATTCAGTGGGCAGTGACGTACAGATCGCATGCATTCTGAATAAGTTCGAACACTTATTCTCAACAGAACTTGGTTGTTACACTGGTCCGCCAGTCACATTAAACATTGATGCAACAGTGCCACCAGTGCGACTACCTCCACGCCGAATTCCATATTCTCTAAAGGGACTAGTCGAAGAGGAGCTGGATCGCCTATGCAAGCAAGGGATTCTTAAACCTGTGGAGTATTCAGATTGGGCCACTCCTATTGTACCAGTTATCAAGAAGGACGGTTCAATTCGTATTTGCGGCGACTATAAATCAACTTTAAACAAAGCGGTTAAGCCGCACTGCCATCAAATACCGGCGATCAACACTTTGCTGGCATCTATCGAAGGTGGATCGATTTTTGCCAAAATTGATCTGGCTCAAGCTTATCAGCAGTTAGTAGTCGACGAAAACTCGTCTTTGCTGCAAACAATCAGTACACATAAGGGTGCATTCAAAGTTACTCGATTGCAATTCGGCATTTCATCAGCACCAGGCATTTTTCAAGGCTGTATTGAGAATGTGGTACAGAATATTTCCGGAGTCTTACCATATTTTGATGACATTGTAATAATGGGAAAAACGGAAACGGAATTGGCAACTAGATTACAGGAACTGTTTATACGTTTTGATAAAGCGGGACTGCGACTACGCAAGGACAAATGCCAATTCGGAGTACCATTCGTTGAGTTTTTAGGGTTCAAAATTGACTCAACTGGTATAAGACCATGTGCCGATAAAGTCTCGGCAATCAAAGACGCACCAGAACCTAAGGATAAAAAGCAGTTGCAGGCTTTCTTAGGACTACTAAATTTTTATCACTCATTTTTGCCACATAAAGCAACAGTGGCAGAACCCTTACATCGTCTTTTGGATAAAAATGCAACTTGGAGGTGGGACAAACAGTGTGAGAAGGCTTTTTCTACACTTAAGGAACTTATTGGGTCAGACGACGTACTAGTGCATTATGATGGTTCATTGCCACTAGTTCTAGCTTGTGATGCGTCGCCATATGGACTCGGTGCAGTTTTAAGTCACAAAATGCCGAATGGAGCGGAGAAACCCATCGCTTTTTACTCCCGTACCTTATCCAAAGCTGAGCGAAATTATGCTCAGATTGATCGAGAAGCTATTGCCTTGGTAGCAGGAGTAAAGAAGTTCCACAACTATGTCTACGGTCGTACTTTCACACTAATCACCGATCATCGACCTCTGCTGGGTATTTTCACCACATCGAAAGCAATCCCAAACATAATTTCAAATCAGATGCTACGTCGATCTTTGTTCCTGTCAGCATATACTTTCGAGCTAGTACACCGCTCCGGAGTAAAAATGGGCAATGCGGATTTTCTAAGTCGTTGTCCACTGTCAGCAGCATCGGACGCTGTGAGCACAGACGATGTGCTTATGATCGAATTAGCAGCAACGCCAATCATAAGTGCTGAGGCGATTGCCGCTCAAACATCGAAGGACCCCTTATTGGCGAAAGTATCAAACTGGGTGTTAAGGGGATGGCCTGACATGAAATTGGAGCAATCAGATATTGCATATCCATACTATTGCCGTCGGGAACAGCTATCTACAAATAAAGGAGTTTTGATTTGGGGAAATCGCGCCGTAGTTCCACCGAAATCCAGAGCAACAATTTTAGCTGCTCTACATGCCGCTCATCCAGGCATTGTAAAAATGAAGGCGTTAGCGCGTAGCTATGTTTGGTGGCCAAACATTGACGCAGAGATTGAGCTCATTGTTAAGAAATGTATTCCATGCCAGCAGAATCGTAACGATCATTCAGAGGCACCGGTGCATCATTGGGAGTCAGCCAAGCGGCCGTGGTCCCGTCTACACATCGACTTTGCAGGACCTTTTCAAGGGAAAACCTTTCTTCTGGTCGTGGATTCTTACTCAAAATGGCTAGAGGTTGCGGTTGTTAGCTCCACTTCTACAGCGGCTACAATCAAAGTTCTCAGGCAACTGTTCGCTACGCATGGGTTACCAGATCAGTTAGTGTCAGACAATGGCACAGCATTTACCTCCGAGGAGTTCAAGGCATTCCTCCACAACAATCTAATTCGACACATTAGATCAGCACCGTTTCACCCAGCAACAAACGGCCAAGCAGAGCGAATGGTGCAGACCACCAAAAACTACCTTAAAAAACTATCTCCGAACAATAATATGGATCTAAGCCTTGCTCGATTTTTGTTTAATCAACACATAACTCCACATGCAACGACAAATCGCTCGCCAGCTCAGCTGTTGTTGAATCGGGAGTTAAAGTCCTACTTTGATAAACTACAGCCACAAGAAATTTCTAATGGAGCAGAGCCATTTATTAATCAATCGAAATGTTTTGATACAGGCAAATCCGTTTGGGTACGAAACTATGCACCGGGCCCAAAATGGATAGAAGCCTACATATCCGAGCAAACAGGACCAGTGTCTTACAAAGTTCGTTTGACAGACAATCGCATAATGAAGCGTCATTATAACCAAATTCGAAGCCGAGTTGAACAAATAGATGTAAACATATCACATCAAGCACCATCAGCAACTGATGACAACACGGAAGATCCTGTTTCCAGTAACCACTCTAGGCCAGAGAGTCCTATTCAAGATGATCCACAGTCATTGCATGCCTCACCGATGCTACGACGTTCTGCTCGCATGAGACGACCCACTCAATTCTATGAGTCATCTGGGTGTTAAGGGGTGTTGTGTATGCAGCCCTATCATACGTAAGCCATCTGGCAACTCTATTCTTGACGCCCGAATGGCAGTCCAGCCGGTCGTTCGCAGCAAGCACACGCATTATAAACTTGCGAGATATACTTATGTAATATCAATATCACTTAATCAATAAACATTCTAAGATATTTCAAATAAAGTATATATATTCTGGATCACCACGACCAGACGAGTTCAAATAGCCATGTCCGTCCGTCCGTCCTTCCGTCCGTCCGTCTGGATCAACGCAGACTCCTCCTAGACCGTAAAAGCTACAGAGCTGAAATTGCATGTAGGCTTGTACATATATACTGCAGGGGTTGTATATCTCGGACTCAGCCGAATCGGACTACTATATCATGTAGCTCCCATACAAACTTCAAAGTCACGAACAGTGACTTTTCTGAATAACTTGCAATTGTCGTGAAATTTCATATTGCTGAGTTTATTGCACCTATAAACAACTGTGCCAACTTTGATCAAGACAGGGTATATCACATATCTCCCATAGGAACGAACGGTTGAAAACAGTGACTTCTGTCAATAACTTCGTTACTTTTAACGTGATTGATTGCAAATTAAACATTTAATATATAGTTTAATATATCTGTTAATGACTGTGCCGAATTTGGTAAAGATCGGGTAACTATATCATATATATAGTTTTAGATAAAACAGTTAGTTTAGATACAAGAGTTACTAAAAAATTTGCAAGGGTATACAAACTTTGACGCGGTCGAAGTTAGCCCCGGCTCTCTGGTTCTTTTTTTGTTAAAAGCATGCTTGTGTTTTTATACCATACACCCCCGCAATTAAAAATGAAGTAAGTAAGTCGTCTCGCCGACTTAGGTATACCATACACCAGTAAAACAAATATTTCAAATTTGTAATAACAAATGCATTTGCCGATTTTAAAAAAGTTCTGTTCACATGCTTTAGTAGCATATCTTAGTATCGCGCTCACTCATGCATCTGAGCACCCTAGCGCCACCACCCGCCAACGGCCAACTCCGGCCTTATGGAAAAACGTTTATATGCATAACTTGGCTATTTTTTGTCCGATTTTGATCAAATTTGGTATTTTGCTGGGTATTAGTATCAAATTCAAGTGTGCCAAATTTGATTGCACAAGGTAAAAAATTACGGGAGATAATCGAGTTTTTCAAATTGCGGGGGCGGAAAGGGGCGTGGCAAAATCTTTATACATACAAAATGTGCGCATTTACTAAGCAAACATACATACCAAATATGGTGTCTCTAGCTGCAATAGTTTTTTGAGATAAACGTTTTTTTTTTGAATTGCGGGGGCGGAAAGGGGCGTGGCAAAATTTTGAAATAAACTCGATCACTCTACATACTACATGAGCCTACATACCAAATTTGGTGGCTCTATCTCTTATAGTCTCTGAGATCTAGGCGTTCATACGGACGGACAGACGGACGGACGGACGGACGGACGGACGGACGGACGGACGGACAGACGGACGGACAGACGGACATGGCTATATCGACTCGGCTGTTGATACTGATCAAGAATATATATACTTTATGGGGTCGGAAAAGCTTCCTTCTGCCTGTTACATACATTTTGGCGACTTTAATATACCATTTCACCCTATGGGTGTATGGTATAAAAACCTTTACCTCAAAAACTTTTCTAGCTAGAGACACCATATTTGGTATGTAAATTTGCTTAGTAAATGCGCACATTTTGTATGTATCATGATTTTGCCGCGCCCCTTTCCGCCCCCGAAATTTGGAAAAACTGAAAAGCACACATAAATTTGATACTAATATTAAGCAAAGTACTAAATTTCATCAAAATCTGATTATAAATAGCCAAGAATGCATATAAACGTTTTTCCATAAGGCCGGAGTTAGCCGTTGGCTGGTGAGGGCGCTAGGGTGCTCGTAGGCTTGAATGAGCGAGATACTAAGATATGCTTGTAATAAAAAGCATGAAAAATGCATTTGTTTAATAAATTTAAAATATTTGCTTTACTAGTGTATGGTATACTTAAGTCGGCCAGACGTCTTATTTACTTCATTTTTCTTGCTGCGGGTTCTTTAGGTCCTGTCACAGTCGCCATGTAATGACCGAGTTCCAGTTTAATTTAATAATGAAGAGACGAAAACGTTAGTGTCGTTTGTTTGTAATTTTAGGATTGACTTTTATTCACAAATTATTCTTTTGCTTAACCTATGTTTACATAAATATTCGTCTGCTGTCTTCCGCGACAGATACAAATGAGAGGGAGATTTGAGGCGCTTGCATCAAAGTGCTTGGTCAGCGTTCACACGCTTGTGCTATATTGCTTATGTGAATATATGTATATGTATGTATATATAATGCAAGCAAGAAAATCTTCCTGACCACATCAAAATCCTTCCGGCCGATAAGCGCTGGCTTCGAAAACGCTGGATAAAACTAAGGATTCTCATCTACAAGCAAATACTTAATACTGTAGGCAGACGCTTAAAAGGAACAATTGGCAGAGATGCGCCAACAGCGAATTGATGCTTTACTTGAACAAGCGGACTCGGCAGACAGATCAGAGTACCAACTCTGGTGGTTTACCCGTAAACTACATAGGCAACCTCAGCATTCCAAATGCTGCTGTTGGTTGGCTCATGAATGACGCAAATCAGGCAGTCCAAGCAGACATAGAGGAAACAGAATCAAGTTTACTCTCTCATGTACTTGAAGATGACACCATCTCCTGTACTAAACCGGAGATTTTAAAGCAAGATAGACGTCGGAAACTCAAGAAAGCGCTGGGTCAGTGGGAGAATGCTTTAGGCGCTACCTAACAAAGCTATATACTTTCTTGTGGTCCTGTGCAATGCTATATTTCACATTTGGCACTTTCCAGCGGTCTGGAAGCGTGCTGTTATTGTAATGATTCCTAAACTTGGCAAACCTGAGGACGAATACTTATTGGTAGAGTGCTGGCACATCTGGGTAGCAATGAAGCCATCCCTATTGTGCTTCAGGAGTCAGCATGGTACACCTGAACAATTACAAAAGGTTGTTCATGATATCCTAAGTGCTTTCGAAGAAAAGAAATATTGCTCTGCTGTTTTTTTAGACATTAGACAAGGTATACCATACTTACTTACCAATACTTACGTTTATATGCATGATAGAACTTGGTGGTCCTTGAAAAAGCTATACAGACAACCTGAAAATCTTACAAATAAATTAGTAAGAGTTATTGACCTGAAGCCCAGCTAAAACCCAGTTTTGATTATTCTCTTTTTTGTTTTCTCTTTCCAATTTGCATATTGCTGTAAGCTTTTGCTTTGCTTGGTATACGCATACATTTTTCCCTTTTTATTCACATATTGATTTATAATTTGTTTTTAATAAATCAATTATTTAATAATGTCTGTCTGTTGCAAATATAATTGCAATAATCCCAGCAAGACCAGTGAAGACTTTCTTTACTGTTGGCTGTGTGACAATGTAATGCACTTTAAATGTGCTGGTTACACAGTCAAGGTGCGGGATAGTATTACACAGGGTGGCGGCCTTAAATGGGGCTGTGATTCGTGTCGTGGTTTGGAGCGCGATTTGCGAAGTTTTATGAAACGGACTGGGGATGCGTTTAAAACCCTGTCAGCTGGTGTTCATGAGCTCCAGAAGAGCTTTTGGCGATGGATACGATAACACGATATCGGTTGTAGTGTCCGAACCGTCCGGGCAAACATCCGTTTCCAGGAATATTGCCAATAAAGTATTAACAAGAGGAGCTCTGCCATTTCTGTCTTCTATAACACTCTTAAGTCGTTCTTTGATGTTTGTGTCCCGCGTGTGACTCAAGGATGGTCGGATAGACCTCCTTGGTTCTCACGTGAGTTATGTAACTTGAAGAACGTAAAATCAAGATGCTATAAAAGATTTTAAAAATCTGGTAAAGCATTGGATTTTTCCCTATATGTAGTTGCTCGATCAAATTTTATGGTGCTGAATTCACATTGCTATAAGGATTATCTTCAGCGATGGAAACTTAGGTTTTTCGCGATCTTAACAATTTTATAAATTTGTTATTGATAAACGTAAGACATCAGTGCACCCGTCTTACTTGTCTTTCGAAAACAATAAAGCTGACAATGATCAGGCAATTGCAAATATGTTTGCTGATTTTTTCAAAACAGCTATTCCTCTTCGATTTATCAAGCAAATCCTTCTTATCCTCATCACTTGCAATCGTCTAATTGCATTTTAGACTCTGTTTTTGATGAAAGCAAATTCTCCTTATCCTCTTCACTTGCAATCGTCTAATTGCATTTTAGACCCTGTGTTTGATGAAAGTTTGGTTCTTAGCGTTCTTAGTTCCGTCAAACCAATATATGCAACTGGCCCTGATGGAATACCAGGCTGCGCTTTGCGCAGAGGCCCTATGTAAGCCAATACTTAAGTTGTTTACACTGTCCGTTACATATTCCGCCTTCTCGTCCATCTGGAAGGAATCATATATAATTCCTCTTCATAAAAAGGGGAAAAAGTCCGAAGCCTCCAATTATAGGGGTATTTCTAAATTGTCTGCCATACCCAAAGCATTTGAGAAAATAATAACGTCTCAATTGCAGCATTTTTGTAGCTCAATCATTTCGTCATCCCAACATGGGTTTAAAAAACGTAGATCGACAACTACTAGCCTTTGAATCTGTTAATCACACTCTGCATTTATATAAGTTAAATGCACTTGGCATCCCCAGCCTTTTGCTAGATTGGATTCTTCAATATCTTTCTAAGCGTACACAAAAGGTCCTCTTTAAGTCTTAATTTTCTAAGACCATCCAAGTGACCTCTGGAGTACCTCAGGGAAGTCATTTGGGTCCATTGCTATTCACTCTTTTTATAAATGATCTTCCATTGGTAGTGTCACATTCTCGGGTGCTTATGTACGCGGATGATGTCAAGCTTTATCTCAGTTTGAAAGACATATCGCCTTCTTGCCTTCTTCAATCGGATCTTAATGATCTTCAGAGTTGGTGTAAAACCAACCTATTAAACCTCAACGTCTCTAAAAATGAAGTTATATCTATTTATAGATGCACCCCATACTTAGCACCTTATTATCTTAATGATACTGCCTTAGAGCGGTTAGATATTATCAATGACTTAGGTGTTCTTATGGACCAAAAATTAACTTTTAATACTCATATTTCTGCTACAGATAGTAAAGCTATGAATGTTCTTGGGTTTGTGAAACGATGGTCAAAAAAATTTGACGATCCGTACACAACCAAACTTCTCTACACTTCATTAATCCGTCCTATCTTAGAGTACAGATCTTGCATATGGTCACCTCAATATGAGACGCACCAAAGTAAAATTGAATCTGTTAAAAAACCTTTTTGCTCTTCGCGTTCAAAATGGGGATCGCTTCTCTAAATCAATTTTCCTTCTTTAATTAATTGTAGAGTAATGCGTGGTGCTATCTTTATTCATAAACTTTTAATAGGTGAAATAGACTCTCCTGAGCTATTGAACCAGTTAAACCTATCTGTACCCCGTAGACCTACTAGAAATTTTATTCCTCTATCTTTAAAGCATTGTAGTTCTAACTATTCTTTGCATGAACCTTTTCGAGTCCTATGTTCTGATTACAATCTTCTATATCCCGTAATCAGTTCAGAAGCCTCTCTTTCTCTTGTGAAAACCTCTATTTTAGCACATTTAGCTCGTAATTAGCTGTAGTTAATCTAATTTTTAATTGTTTGTCCGTTATACTTGTATTTGTCCACGCGATCGAGCCGTCCGATATACGGCTGCGCCCCACGGTCGGTCGGGCGGGAGGTGGACAGCGCTCTGCTTGGGCTTGCGCGAAACAGGTTATGTCCTGGTGTCGTAAGGGCCACTTGAACGTACTTCGCATTGTACGCGTCAAAGTCCAGACAATGGCAAAAACAAAAAAAAAAAAATGTTTTGGTAACTCTTGCCCAAAGTGGAAAAACGTTTTATCTAAAAAGGCCTATCAAAACTTGCTTTCAGCCGGCTTCAGGTTATTGAAACACTTCTTACAATCTCAACATAGATAATATAAAAGATATTGATCAAAGTCATTGCTTTCGACCTATCATTCCTATTGGAGCTACCGCAAGCACTAACGCCGAAAATGTAAGTCACTCAGCAACCAACAGCAATTTACCGTGGAGAGAGCAAGGTGGTTCTCCGTCAATATTGATAACTGGGTCACCGAATTCAACAACTATCACCGTCAGCTCGTTGACAGCAAAGTCTGCAGAAGAAATAACCTGCGTCAAGCTGTCAACGCCAATTCACCCAGAGCCAGCCACAACAATAAATTCCACACCATCTGTTCAAACTGGAATGGATAGATGTATTAAATTAACCAAGCGGAAACTAAGGCCACAAAAGAAAACCAGAGGGCCGGTGCTAACTTTGACCACGTCAAAATTTGTATACCCTTGCAAGTTTTTACTAACTCTTTTATCTAAACTAACTGTTTTAAGTCACCAATATTAAATTTCATGACAATAGCTCAGAAAATAGCGAAGTTATTCAGAAAAAACACTGTTCGTGACTTTGCCGTTTGTATGGGAGCTATATGATATAGTGGTCCGATCCGGCTGAATCTGAGATATACAACGCCTGCAGTATATACAAGCCTACGTGCATTGCAAAGCATTGGATTTTTCCCTATATGTAGTTGCTCGATCAAATTTTATGGTGCTGAATTCACATTGCTATAAGGATTATCTTCAGCGATGGAAACTTAGGTTTTTCGCGATCTTAACAATTTTATAAATTTGTTATTGATAAACGTAAGACATCAGTGCACCCGTCTTACTTGTCTTTCGAAAACAATAAAGCTGACAATGATCAGGCAATTGCAAATATGTTTGCTGATTTTTTCAAAACAGCTATTCCTCTTCGATTTATCAAGCAAATCCTTCTTATCCTCATCACTTGCAATCGTCTAATTGCATTTTAGACCCTGTTTTTGATGAAAGCAAATTCTCCTTATCCTCTTCACTTGCAATCGTCTAATTGCATTTTAGACCCTGTGTTTGATGAAAGTTTGGTTCTTAGCGTTCTTAGTTCCGTCAAACCAATATATGCAACTGGCCCTGATGGAATACCAGGCTGCGCTTTGCGCAGAGGCCCTATGTAAGCCAATACTTAAGTTGTTTACACTGTCCGTTACATATTGCGCCTTCTCGTCCATCTGGAAGGAATCATATATAATTCCTCTTCATAAAAAGGGGAAAAAGTCCGAAGCCTCCAATTATAGGGGTATTTCTAAATTGTCTGCCATACCCAAAGCATTTGAGAAAATAATAACGTCTCAATTGCAGCATTTTTGTAGCTCAATCATTTCGTCATCCCAACATGGGTTTAAAAAACGTAGATCGACAACTACTAGCCTTTGAATCTGTTAATCACACTCTGCATTTATATAAGTTAAATGCACTTGGCATCCCCAGCCTTTTGCTAGATTGGATTCTTCAATATCTTTCTAAGCGTACACAAAAGGTCCTCTTTAAGTCTTAATTTTCTAAGACCATCCAAGTGACCTCTGGAGTACCTCAGGGAAGTCATTTGGGTCCATTGCTATTCACTCTTTTTATAAATGATCTTCCATTGGTAGTATCACATTCTCGGGTGCTTATGTACGCGGATGATGTCAAGCTTTATCTCAGTTTGAAAGACATATCGCCTTCTTGCCTTCTTCAATCGGATCTTAATGATCTTCAGAGTTGGTGTAAAACCAACCTATTAAACCTCAACGTCTCTAAAAATGAAGTTATATCTATTTATAGATGCACCCCATACTTAGCACCTTATTATCTTAATGATACTGCCTTAGAGCGGTTAGATATTATCAATGACTTAGGTGTTCTTATGGACCAAAAATTAACTTTTAATACTCATATTTCTGCTACAGATAGTAAAGCTATGAATGTTCTTGGGTTTGTGAAACGATGGTCAAAAAAATTTGACGATCCGTACACAACCAAACTTCTCTACACTTCATTAATCCGTCCTATCTTAGAGTACAGATCTTGCATATGGTCACCTCAATATGAGACGCACCAAAGTAAAATTGAATCTGTTAAAAAACCTTTTTGCTCTTCGCGTTCAAAATGGGGATCGCTTCTCTAAATCAATTTTCCTTCTTTAATTAATTGTAGAGTAATGCGTGGTGCTATCTTTATTCATAAACTTTTAATAGGTGAAATAGACTCTCCTGAGCTATTGAACCAGTTAAACCTATCTGTACCCCGTAGACCTACTAGAAATTTTATTCCTCTATCTTTAAAGCATTGTAGTTCTAACTATTCTTTGCATGAACCTTTTCGAGTCCTATGTTCTGATTACAATCTTCTATATCCCGTAATCAGTTCAGAAGCCTCTCTTTCTCTTGTGAAAACCTCTATTTTAGCACATTTAGCTCGTAATTAGCTGTAGTTAATCTAATTTTTAATTGTTTGTCCGTTATACTTGTATTTGTCCACGCGATCGAGCCGTCCGATATACGGCTGCGCCCCACGGTCGGTCGGGCGGGAGGTGGACAGCGCTCTGCTTGGGCTTGCGCGAAACAGGTTATGTCCTGGTGTCGTAAGGGCCACTTGAACGTACTTCGCATTGTACGCGTCAAAGTCCAGACAATGGCAAAAACAAAAAAAAAAAATGTTTTGGTAACTCTTGCCCAAAGTGGAAAAACGTTTTATCTAAAAAGGCCTATCAAAACTGGCTTTCAGCCGGCTTCAGGTTATTGAAACACTTCTTACAATCTCAACATAGATAATATAAAAGATATTGATCAAAGTCATTGCTTTCGACCTATCATTCCTATTGGAGCTACCGCAAGCACTAACGCCGAAAATGTAAGTCACTCAGCAACCAACAGCAATTTACCGTGGAGAGAGCAAGGTGGTTCTCCGTCAATATTGATAACTGGGTCACCGAATTCAACAACTATCACCGTCAGCTCGTTGACAGCAAAGTCTGCAGAAGAAATAACCTGCGTCAAGCTGTCAACGCCAATTCACCCAGAGCCAGCCACAACAATAAATTCCACACCATCTGTTCAAACTGGAATGGATAGATGTATTAAATTAACCAAGCGGAAACTAAGGCCACAAAAGAAAACCAGAGGGCCGGTGCTAACTTTGACCACGTCAAAATTTGTATACCCTTGCAAGTTTTTACTAACTCTTTTATCTAAACTAACTGTTTTAAGTCACCAATATTAAACTTCATGACAATAGCTCAGAAAATAGCGAAGTTATTCAGAAAAAACACTGTTCGTGACTTTGCCGTTTGTATGGGAGCTATATGATATAGTGGTCCGATCCGGCTGAATCTGAGATATACAACGCCTGCAGTATATACAAGCCTACGTGCAAAATTTCAGCTCTGTAGCTCTTACGGTCTCGGAGGAGTTCGCGTTGATCCAGACGGACGGACGGACGGACATGGCTATTGAAACTTGTCTCGTCGTGCTGATCAAGAATATATATACTTTATATGGTCTGAGATGCTTCCTTCTATGCGTTGCACACTTCTGACCAAAATTAATATACCCTTTTTGCAAGGGTATAAAAAATGGCAATACGCCGAAAATAACCAAACCAATTGAACGAGTAGCACAACTAAGCGGTAACGGTTTTAAAATTCTGGCCGATCAGCAAAACGCCTAACACGGCGCTCTAGAAAAAGTACAATCGGCTAGAACACTTCCACTATACATCCGTGGAGCCAACTGCTCCGCCCTGGTTTCGAAACTAGTAAAAATAGTATGGGCAAATAACTTTGTTATAACCCTTCTCAATACGGAAAATATAAAAGAAATTTAATGCCATACTGTAACGATCCTTTTTCGTCCTTCGGGATATTTGTGATATCTTTTGGGCTAGGTTCGGCACAACAAATTTATTTTGTGCCCCGGTGAAATTAGAAACACGTTTGAATTTAGTTGTTTAATACTTATATGTATGTTTATTCAAAATCTCTGGAGAGCTTAGTTCAATTTCTCTACTGTAGTTCTGGACTTGGGCAGCGTTGATGAGTTACCTCGGATCCCTCGTCGTCCGTTCTAGTCTTCCACTTTCTCCTGTAGCCGTTGCTGGTTATCGCTTCGGGCCTGTATCGTGTGCTTGACTTGTGTTCTCCTTCTTCTATATCGTGGTTTCGTCCTTCAGATATGTATCTTACGAGCTTTATTTACTTTTCCTGGTTTATCTGGATCCTCTTGGGGATATTTTCCACACCTCGGCACCCCTTTCGCTATGTTTTTGAGATGGCCTTTGCTTTATGGCTTTGGGACAAATCCCGTAGCTAGTATCACGAAGCAGGATTTTCCTCAACAATTGGTAATCATCAGAATATATAGATCCTGGAATCTCGGCAGTAGGATATATCCTCGTGCCTACAACTGACTTTGGATACTCCTGGAGACGCTTGGCTTCTCTCAATTTTATGCTCGCTTGGGTACGGTGCTTATTGTCCTGTTTTGCGGACTTGTTGTTATCTGATGAACTTGACAGGTTACCCGTAAGGCCTGTATAGTTCCTAGCTTTCCTTTGCTCCTTTTCTCAGGACTTGTGTTTACTTGATAAGTTCTTAAGGTTACTCGTAAGGCCTTAATAACTTGTTACTTGATCACGACTTAATGACTTGATAATTTAATCTGATTTGTGCCGTCTTTATATAGGCAGCTCCTCTGGCCTCAGGCACTGGCTGGTGTAGTACCGCTATACAGCTGGTATTTTTCCATCGGCCTTCTACTTTCACCCACGCATCCACTTGTTGCTATGCGTGGTGAAAATCCCGTATTCCTTGACGCATATGTGTCCACTTTCCTTGTCCTTGTCTTGCTGCCTTGTATGTATTGGCTTCCATCACTTTTACCCGTTGGCGTCGCCTTTCTATTGGCCGCCCATCGTATCCCGTTGACTTTCTCTGCTTTCTTTTCTCTGTCGGCGCTGCCGGTGCCCGTCGCACCCTTTGATCCACTCGTCATACCCAATTTCGCCCATATTCCTTCCACATTATACTTATACATATATATATTAGTTGTATTACCTTAAATTATTGCTTAATAATGATTAGCCTGATTAATTTCATATATAATATTGTTTGATTTCATCTGCAATGTAATCTCAAGCGCATATCGTATCCATTAGATAGAGGGCTTCCCTATTGCTCATCCCTCCCCCTTCGGCTTGTATATTCCCCTATCCAATCCACAAACCAATATCGTTTCACGCATTCATGCATGCCCCGCACTCGTCTCATGGGCTTGCTTGGCCCTCACTTTTGTTCTCTTTCGTTCACATGATTTCGGCTGCTCGCAATCTAACTGCTTTCGATCTCATGTGCGTGACGTAGGCAGAGAGCACCCCATTGGCCACCGATACTCTCCCTCGCTGTCATACACGCATAGTGTACGTCTAATGTGCGTGAATGCTTATTCAGCGTATAATCATAAGCATAGTTTGCTAATGCATGCATTTCTATTATTCCCTCTCTGTGCTCTTGATTTGTCTTACAAGGCCAATGCCCTCTTTTGCATGCAATTGTGCCCTCAAGCCTGGTTTCATTTGCTCTTATACAGCCGATATCGTGTATTATGCCTCCCACGCATCTTCCCGCTTGTACGAAATCGCCAGCGGTTGCATGTGGTGCGATCGGTCATGTTTGATCGTAAACTATGGGTTCGAGTTGGTTCGATCGAACCGTGTTGGACTTGGTTGCCCATCGTATGTGTGCATGTCGGCTTTTCGCATTATGCTTCCCATGCATCTTCCCGCTTGTGCGAAATCGCCAGCGGTTGCGTGTGGTTCGACCGGCCATGTTTGACCGTAAACCATTTGCCTGGACTTGGTTCGATCGACCAGTAGCAAGCTTGGTCGTATATTGTGCATTACGCTTCCCACGCATCTTCCCGCTTGCACGAAATCGCCAGCGGTTGCGTGTGGTTCGATCGACCGTATTTGATCGTAAAACAATTGCATTGAATCGGTTCGATCTATCGACAGCAGGCTTGGTCGTATATCGTATATGTGGTTTGTGTCTCGGCTGTATCTTGTATCTGGTGCATCCTTTGCACCATTGGATTGCGTTGCTTACTTGTTGTGTGGGATATTATAAGTAATTATAATGTTCTTCACACTCCCCCCTTCTTCGGGAGGAATTTGCCCTCCCCTGTCCCTTGTACCTTGTGTTTGTTTTATGGATGTGCACTTCCTTTTTTTTTATTTCCATATTTGTGTATATTTTTATGTATTAACTTTGTCTTTTTTTTTTTTGTTTTGGCATGTGGTTTGCTTATTTTGTTTTTGGGACTCAGCTCGCATCTTTTATTGGCCGTTTGGCATCTTTTCTTGTTGGCGATCACTGAGTATCTTTTCGTTCATGTTGGCGGATTAGCGCATCTTTTCCTTCACGTTATTCTATCTCAAAAAAAAATTTTTTTTCGCCCGTTCCGCATCTTATCTTACTTACTATATTAAATCTATTCCCCCCACCCCCTTATTATACCCTTCGTTCCCTATAAGCCCGTGCAACCCCCTACGATATCCTAATCCTATCAACTTTCAATACATATTGTCACTCATCGAAATCGGTCGTGTTTTTTTTGCGCTCTCGCTTAATTACTGTATTTCGTTCTTTTGTGAAGTTAATCTATAATATTCAATTTAAATTCATTGTTTTATCAATTTTTAATAATTCGCTATACTCATCGCGAAGTTTGTGTTAAATTTATTAACATTTATATATATTAATATCAAAGCTTTAACAAACGCAAATATATGTTGTTGCGCTGCTTAGTTTCTGATTTCGTTCTATTTTTTTTTGCTTCCACCCGCGCTCTCAATTTACAGTTCATATTTTATTTTTGTTTGTTTGGTGTTGGTGCTCTCTATTCTTCTGCTTTCTCTTTTGATCGCGCTCGCGGCCGTTAACTTCGCGCTTGTGACAAGTTTTTGTGGTTGTGTGTTGTAATACAAAAAAATAATAAATATTCTCTTTTTCTTCTCTTTCTAATTTGCATATTGTAGTTAGCTTTTGCTTTGGTTTGTATACGCCTCTCTTAACTTAACATTTTTCCTTTCTTATTTACATATTGATTTATAATTTGATTGTGATAAATCAATTATTTAATAATGTCTGTCTGTTGCAAATATAATTGCAATAATCCCAGCAAGACCAGTGAAGACTTTCTTTACTGTTGGCTGTGTGACAATGTAATGCACTTTAAATGTGCTGGTTACACAGTCAAGGTGCGGGATAGTATTACACAGGGTGGCGGCCTTAAATGGGGCTGTGATTCGTGTCGTGGTTTGGAGCGCGATTTGCGAAGTTTTATGAAACGGACTGGGGATGCGTTTAAAACCCTGTCAGCTGGTGTTCATGAGCTCCACGAAGAGCTTTTGGCGATGGATACGATAACACGATATCGGTTGTAGTGTCCGAACCGTCCGGGCAAACATCCGTTTCCAGGAATATTGCCAATAAAGTATTAACAAGAGGAGCTCTGCCATTTCTGTCTTCTATAACACTCTTAAGTCGTTCTTTGATGTTTGTGTCCCGCGTGTGACTCAAGGATGGTCGGATAGACCTCCTTGGTTCTCACGTGAGTTATGTAACTTGAAGAACGTAAAATCAAGATGCTATAAAAGATTTTAAAAATCTGGTAAAGCATTGGATTTTTCCCTATATGTAGTTGCTCGATCAAATTTTATGGTGCTGAATTCACATTGCTATAAGGATTATCTTCAGCGATGGAAACTTAGGTTTTTCGCGATCTTAACAATTTTATAAATTTATTATTGATAAACGTAAGACATCAGTGCACCCGTCTTACTTGTCTTTCGAAAACAATAAAGCTGACAATGATCAGGCAATTGCAAATATGTTTGCTGATTTTTTCAAAACAGCTATTCCTCTTCGATTTATCAAGCAAATCCTTCTTATCCTCATCACTTGCAATCGTCTAATTGCATTTTAGACTCTGTTTTTGATGAAAGCAAATTCTCCTTATCCTCTTCACTTGCAATCGTCTAATTGCATTTTAGACCCTGTGTTTGATGAAAGTTTGGTTCTTAGCGTTCTTAGTTCCGTCAAACCAATATATGCAACTGGCCCTGATGGAATACCAGGCTGCGCTTTGCGCAGAGGCCCTATGTAAGCCAATACTTAAGTTGTTTACACTGTCCGTTACATATTCCGCCTTCTCGTCCATCTGGAAGGAATCATATATAATTCCTCTTCATAAAAAGGGGAAAAAGTCCGAAGCCTCCAATTATAGGGGTATTTCTAAATTGTCTGCCATACCCAAAGCATTTGAGAAAATAATAACGTCTCAATTGCAGCATTTTTGTAGCTCAATCATTTCGTCATCCCAACATGGGTTTAAAAAACGTAGATCGACAACTACTAGCCTTTGAATCTGTTAATCACACTCTGCATTTATATAAGTTAAATGCACTTGGCATCCCCAGCCTTGTGCTAGATTGGATTCTTCAATATCTTTCTAAGCGTACACAAAAGGTCCTCTTTAAGTCTTAATTTTCTAAGACCATCCAAGTGACCTCTGGAGTACCTCAGGGAAGTCATTTGGGTCCATTGCTATTCACTCTTTTTATAAATGATCTTCCATTGGTAGTGTCACATTCTCGGGTGCTTATGTACGCGGATGATGTCAAGCTTTATCTCAGTTTGAAAGACATATCGCCTTCTTGCCTACTTCAATCGGATCTTAATGATCTTCAGAGTTGGTGTGAAACCAACCTATTAAACCTCAACGTCTCTAAAAATGAAGTTATATCTATTTATAGATGCACCCCATACTTAGCACCTTATTATCTTAATGATACTGCCTTAGAGCGGTTAGATATTATCAATGACTTAGGTGTTCTTATGGACCAAAAATTAACTTTTAATACTCATATTTCTGCTACAGATAGTAAAGCTATGAATGTTCTTGGGTTTGTGAAACGATGGTCAAAAAAATTTGACGATCCGTACACAACCAAACTTCTCTACACTTCATTAATCCGTCCTATCTTAGAGTACAGATCTTGCATATGGTCACCTCAATATGAGACGCACCAAAGTAAAATTGAATCTGTTCAAAAGCTTTTTGCTCTTCGCGTTCAAATTGGGGATCGCTTCTCTAAATCAATTTTCCTTCTTTAATTAATTGTAGAGTAATGCTTGGTGCTATCTTTATTCATAAACTTTTAATAGGTGAAATAGACTCTCCTGAGCTATTGAACCAGTTAAACCTATCTGTACCCCGTAGACCTACTAGAAATTTTATTCCTCTATCTTTAAAGCATTGTAGTTCTAACTATTCTTTGCATGAACCTTTTCGAGTCCTATGTTCTGATTACAATCTTCTATATCCCGTAATCAGTTCAGAAGCCTCTCTTTCTCTTGTGAAAACCTCTATTTTAGCACATTTAGCTCGTAATTAGCTGTAGTTAATCTAATTTTTAATTGTTTGTCCGTTATACTTGTATTTGTCCACGCGATCGAGCCGTCCGATATACGGCTGCGCCCCACGGTCGGTCGGGCGGGAGGTGGACAGCGCTCTGCTTGGGCTTGCGCGAAACAGGCTATGTCCTGGTGTCGTAAGGGCCACTTGAACGTACTTCGCATTGTACGCGTCAAAGTCCAGACAATGGCAAAAAAAAAAAAAAAAAAATGTTTTGGTAACTCTTGCCCAAAGTGGAAAAACGTTTTATCTAAAAAGGCCTATCAAAACTGGCTTTCAGCCGGCTTCAGGTTATTGAAAAACTTCTTACAATCTCAACATAGATAAGCACTAACGCCGAAAATGTAAGTCACTCAGCAACCAACAGCAATTTACCGTGGAGAGAGCAATGTGGTTCTCCGTCAATATTGATAACTGGGTCACCGAATTCAACAACTATCACCGTCAGCTCGTTGACAGCAAAGTCTGCAGAAGAAATAACCTGCGTCAAGCTGTCAACGCCAATTCACCCAGAGCCAGCCACAACAATAAATTCCACACCATCTGTTCAAACTGGAATGGATAGATGTATTAAATTAACCAAGCGGAAACTAAGGCCACAAAAGAAAACCAGAGGGCCGGTGCTAACTTTGACCACGTCAAAATTTGTATACCCTTGCAAGTTTTTAGTAACTCTTTTATCTAAACTAACTGTTTTAAGTCACCAATATTAAATTTCATGACAATAGCTCAGAAAATAGCGAAGTTATTCAGAAAAAACACTGTTCGTGACTTTGCCGTTTGTATGGGAGCTATATGATATAGTGGTCCGATCCGGCTGAATCTGAGATATACAACGCCTGCAGTATATACAAGCCTACGTGCAAAATTTCAGCTCTGTAGCTCTTACGGTCTCGGAGGAGTTCGCGTTGATCCAGACGGACGGACGGACGGACATGGCTATTGAAACTTGTCTCGTCGTGCTGATCAAGAATATATATACTTTATATGGTCTGAGATGCTTCCTTCTATGCGTTGCACACTTCTGACCAAAATTAATATACCCTTTTTGCAAGGGTATAAAAAATGGCAATACGCCGAAAATAACCAAACCAATTGAACGAGTAGCACAACTAAGCGGTAACGGTTTTAAAATTCTGGCCGATCAGCAAAACGCCTAACACGGCGCTCTAGAAAAAGTACAATCGGCTAGAACACTTCCACTATACATCCGTGGAGCCAACTGCTCCGCCCTGGTTTCGAAACTAGTAAAAATAGTATGGGCAAATAACTTTGTTATAACCCTTCTCAATACGGAAAATATAAAAGAAATTTAATGCCATACTGTAACGATCCTTTTTCGTCCTTCGGGATATTTGTGATATCTTTTGGGCTAGGTTCGGCACAACAAATTTATTTTGTGCCCCGGTGAAATTAGAAACACGTTTGAATTTAGTTGTTTAATACTTATATGTATGTTTATTCAAAATCTCTGGAGAGCTTAGTTCAATTTCTCTACTGTAGTTCTGGACTTGGGCAGCGTTGATGAGTTACCTCGAATCCCTCGTCGTCCGTTCTAGTCTTCCACTTTCTCCTGTAGCCGTTGCTGGTTATCGCTTCGGGCCTGTATCGTGTGCTTGACTTGTGTTCTCCTTCTTCTATATCGTGGTTTCGTCCTTCAGATATGTATCTTACGACCTTTATTTACTTTTCCTGGTTTATCTGGATCCTCTTGGGGATATTTTCCACACCTCGGCACCCCTTTCGCTATGTTTTTGAGATGGCCTTTGCTTTATGGCTTTGGGACAAATCCCGTAGCTAGTATCACGAAGCAGGATTTTCCTCAACAATTGGTAATCATCAGAATATATAGATCCTGGAATCTCGGCAGTAGGATATATCCTCGTGCCTACAACTGACTTTGGATACTCCTGGAGACGCTTGGCTTCTCTCAATTTTATGCTCGCTTGGGTACGGTGCTTATTGTCCTGTTTTGCGGACTTGTTGTTATCTGATGAACTTGACAGGTTACCCGTAAGGCCTGTATAGTTCCTAGCTTTCCTTTGCTCCTTTTCTCAGGACTTGTGTTTACTTGATAAGTTCTTAAGGTTACTCGTAAGGCCTTAATAACTTGTTACTTGATCACGACTTAATGACTTGATGATTTAATCTGATTTGTGCCGTCTTTATATAGGCAGCTCCTCTGGCCTCAGGCACTGGCTGGTGTAGTACCGCTATACAGCTGGTATTTTTCCATCGGCCTTCTACTTTCACCCACGCATCCACTTGTTGCTATGCGTGGTGAAAATCCCGTATTCCTTGACGCATATGTGTCCACTTTCTCTGTGGCTGCGCGCCCATTCGTTTCCTTGTCCTTGTCTTGCTCCCTTGTATGTATTGGCTTCCATCACTTTCACCCGTTGGCGTCGCCTTTCTATTGGCCGCCCATCGTATCCCGTTGACTTTCTCTGCTTTCTTTTCTCTCTCGGCGCTGCCGGTACCCGTCGCTCCCTTTGATCCACTCGTCATTCCCAATTTCGCCCATATTCCTTCCACATTATACTTATACATATATATATTAGTTGTATTACCTTAAATTATTGCTTAATAATGATTAGCCTGATTAATTTCATATATAATATTGTTTGATTTCATCTGCAATGTAATCTCAAGCGCATATCGTATCCATTAGATAGAGGGCTTCCCTATTGCTCATCCCTCCCCCTTCGGCTTGCATATTCCCCTATCCAATCCACAAACAATTATCGTTTCACGCATTCATGCATGCCCCGCACTCGTCTCATGGGCTTGCTTGGCCCTCACTTTTGTTCTCTTTCGTTCACATGATTTCGGCTGCTCGCAATCTAACTGCTTTCGATCTCATGTGCGTGACGTAGGCAGAGAGCACCCCATTGGCCACCGATACTCTCCCTCGCTGTCATACACGCATAGTGTACGTCTAATGTGCGTGAATGCTTATTCAGCGTATAATCATAAGCATAGTATGCTAATGCATGCATTTCTATTATTCCCTCTCTGTGCTCTTGATTTGTCTTACAAGGCCAATGCCCTCTTTTGCATGCAATTGTGCCCTCAAGCCTGGTTTCATTTGCTCTTATACAGCCGATATCGTGTATTATGCCTCCCACGCATCTTCCCGCTTGTACGAAATCGCCAGCGGTTGCATGTGGTGCGATCAGTCATGTTTGATCGTAAACTATGGGTTCGAGTTGGTTCGATCGAACCGTGTTGGACTTGGTTGCCCATCGTATGTGTGCATGTCGGCTTTTCGCATTATGCTTCCCATGCATCTTCCCGCTTGTGCGAAATCGCCAGCGGTTGCGTGTGGTTCGACCGGCCATGTTTGACCGTAAACCATTTGCCTGGACTTGGTTCGATCGACCAGTAGCAAGCTTGGTCGTATATTGTGCATTACGCTTCCCACGCATCTTCCCGCTTGCACGAAATCGCCAGCGGTTGCGTGTGGTTCGATCGACCGTATTTGATCGTAAAACAATTGCATTGAATCGGTTCGATCTATCGACAGCAGGCTTGGTCGTATATCGTATATGTGGCTTGTGTCTCGGCTGTATCTTGTATCTGGTGCATCCTTTGCACCATTGGATTGCGTTGCTTACTTGTTGTGTGGGATATTATAAGTAATTATAATGTTCTTCACACTCCCCCCTTCTTCGGGAGGAATTTGCCCTCCCCTGTCCCTTGTACCTTGTGTTTGTTTTATGGATGTGCACTTCCTTTTTTTTTATTTCCATATTTGTGTATATTTTTATGTATTAACTTTGTCTTTTTTTTTTTTTTGTTTTGGCATGTGGTTTGCTTATTTTGTTTTTGGGACTCAGCTCGCATCTTTTATTGGCCGTTTGGCATCTTTTCTTGTTGGCGATCACTGAGTATCTTTTCGTTCATGTTGGCGGATTAGCGCATCTTTTCCTTCACGTTATTCTATCTCAAAAAAAAATTTTTTTTTCGCCCGTTCCGCATCTTATCTTACTTACTATATTAAATCTATTCCCCCCACCCCCTTATTATACCCTTCGTTCCCTATAAGCCCGTGCAACCCCCTACGATATCCTAATCCTATCAACTTTCAATACATATTGTCACTCATCGATATCGGTCGTGTTTTTTTTGCGCTCTCGCTTAATTACTGTATTTCGTTCTTTTGTGAAGTTAATCTATAATATTCAATTTAAATTCATTGTTTTATCAATTTTTAATAATTCGCTATACTCATCGCGAAGTTTGTGTTAAATTTATTAACATTTATATATATTAATATCAAAGCTTTAACAAACGCAAATATATGTTGTTGCGCTGCTTAGTTTCTGATTTCGTTCTATTTTTTTTTGCTTCCACCCGCGCTCTCAATTTACAGTTCATATTTTATTTTTGTTTGTTTGGTGTTGGTGCTCTCTATTCTTCTGCTTTCTCTTTTGATCGCGCTCGCGGCCGTTAACTTCGCGCTTGTGACAAGTTTTTGTGGTTGTGTGTTGTAATACAAAAAAATAATAAATATTCTCTTTTTCTTCTCTTTCTAATTTGCATATTGTAGTTAGCTTTTGCTTTGGTTTGTATACGCCTCTCTTAACTTAACATTTTTCCCTTTTTATTTACATATTGATTTATAATTTGTTTGTGATAAATCAATTATTTTATAATGTCTGTCTGTTGCAAATATAATTGCAATAATCCCAGCAAGACCAGTGAAGACTTTCTTTACTGTTGGCTGTGTGACAATGTAATGCACTTTAAATGTGCTGGTTATACAGTCAAGGTGCGGGATAGTATTGCACAGGGTGGCGGCCTTAAATGGGGCTGTGATTCGTGTCGTGGCTTGGAGCTCGAGATGCGAAGTTTTATGAAACGAACTGGGGATGCCTTTAAAACTCTGTCAGCTGGCGTTCATAAGCTCCAAGAAGAGCTTTTGGCGATGGAGGTTCAATTCAGAAGTTCTAAACTTTTGATTGAATCTCCGACCCGAAAGAGGGCCAGGTTTCAGGGCGCGTCCCTCAGTCCGTCGGCACATCGTTCTCTACCAGTTCCGGCTTCCGACAATGACCCTATGTCACCAAATGCACAGCAGCTGATATCGTTTAGGAGTCCGGCTTTGGAAGGTGTGGAGTCTCTTCCCATTTCCCCTGGAGACAGTATCCCACATACTAACACGATATCGGTTGTAGTTTCCGAACCGTCCGGGCAAACATCAACAAGAGGAGCTAGTAAAGTGTTGGCTGCTTCAGCTGCTGCTGCATCTGCTGTTGCTGCTACTGCTGTGCCTGGCACTTCTAGTTCCCTTGTTGTAGTTCCACTCAAAAAGCAAATTTTTATTTCGCGGCTTGATCCCAATACTACATCTGAAGAAGTCATGGCCTACATCCAGGGCAAAGTTCAAGCACCAAACATTGCTGTGGAAAAGTTCCGTTTTTCATATACTCGGGACATTTCGTCCTTTAAAATAAGTGTCTCCCCAGATCTTTTTGGGCAAATATGTCATAAAGACTTTTGGCCGGAACACCTCATTGTAAAAGAGTATACAATAAAAAAGAAGAATCGGCCTCCGATTAGCCTGCTTCCTGCCTCTGTGAATAACGTTCCTTCCGGCTCGTCTGCACCTGTTGGCGAGTCAAAAAACTAATTTCGTCCCTAACTCTGGCCTATCAGAACGTGCGGGGACTAAAGTCTAAACTCTCTAGACTCTATGTAGGTAGTTTAGCTTTTGACTTTCATATTCTTGCCTTTACTGAGACTTGGCTGAGCCTGATATTGCCAATGCTTCAATTCTCCCCTCAAAATATTTAATATATAGACATGATCGGACTATCCGTAATGGTGGTGGTGTTTTGATCGCTGTTGATTCGGCGTTCTCGTCTGAAATTGTACAGTCTTCCAATCAGGAGATTGAATTTGTTTGTGTTAAAATTTCTCTTAATTCTTTTTCTGCCTATATTACTTGTTCGTATATTCCACCACAGTCCGACTTGGCAGTATACATTCTCCATTTGGAAGCTATTCAACTTGTTTCCTCATATATCTGTGGCAAAGACTTGTTTGTTGTTCTGGCAGATTTTAATTTACCTGAGATTGCCTGGACCCTCTCATATGATTCTTTATTACTGTTGCCCTCCTTGTCACACTGTTTTATAGATGGTCTGTTTGAGCTGTCCCTAACTCAAATAAATCCTGTCCGGAATAGTCGGAACAGATCACTAGATCTGGTATTTGTGTTGGATTCTTCCAACTTCGATATTTCCAGGACTGATCCCTTAGTTATCCCTGAAGACAACTTTCATCCAACTCTGGATGTAACAATTGACCTTCCTTTTGGAGGGACTTCGTGAGTCGTTCTTTGATTTTTGTGTCCCGCGTGTGACTCAAGGATGGTCTGATAAACCTCCTTGGTTCTCACGTGAGTTATGTAACTCAAAGAACGTAAAATCGAGATGCTATAAAAGATTTAAAAAATCCGGTAAAGCATCGGATTTTTTCCTATACGTAGTTGCTCGATCAAATTTTATGGTGCTGAATTCACAATGCTATAAGGAATATCTTCAGAGATGTAAACTTAGGTTTTCTCGCGATCCTAAGCAATTTTATAAATTCGTCAATGGAAAACGTAAGACATCTTACTTGTCTTTCGAAAACGATAAAGCTGACAATGATCAGGCAATTTCTGATATGTTAGCTGATTTTTTCAAAACAACTTATTCCTCTTCGATTTATCAAGCAAATCCTCCTTATCCTTATCACTTGCAATCATCTAATTGCATTTTAGATCCTGTGTTTGAAGAAAGTTCGATTTTTAGCGTTCTTAGTTCCGTCAAACCAATATATGCACCTGGCCCTGATGGCATACCAGGCTGCGTGTTAAGGTTTTGCGCAGAGGCCCTATTGTAGCATGTTTTGGAATAACATATTAACAACAATACAAACATATTGTAGCAATTAGTTACAATATTTATGAGCGCAACATTCAAGTGCATTTGCCTCTTAAGTAACATGACCACCCATGAGTGCATGGTGCTGGACAATTGCTGTGTCGGCAAATATAACACGCGCGGCCGCTTTGGCCCAATATGCAATATGATACATCCTCACTCTACCGCTGCGACGGTATATAAACATACATACTTTTATGTAAACATATATACATTTATACATAAGTATGTTTATACATAAGCATACCGCTCCTCTGCCTGCATGACTAGCATCCCAGCTACGCGGTCTTAGCTATAGTCGACAATTGTTATAGAATTAAGAATGATTCAATAAACCAAACTCAAACTGAAAACAACTGTTTGTGCCTTTCTATCAAAACCCTCAAAAATAATATTAAATGGAATAATATAACTTCGAACATACTACATGGCGACCGTGAAAGTGGTCACTAAACAATAGGCGTGACCAAAAGGAGTGACCAGCAAAGCAAACTACAAAATGAAAATTCAGCTACAATGGAGGAATAAAGGAAGGAAAAGAACAAACAAGAAAAAAAAAAAAAACAAGTGGAATCTACACATGGCGGAGTGAACACACGGGTTCTGGACCGAAAGAAAAAGAAGAAATCTGAGTGAGTAGAGGTGATGAGCAATGCCAAGACGTAGCGGAGTTAAGAATCGGCTAAAACAAAGGAAAGCCGAAATCCTTAAGCTACTGTTTAAACATTGAGTTGATTCAGCAAAAATTAAAGCAAAAAGGCTCAACCTCTACAAAAATTACGCAAAACAAAAAAATATAAAAGTAATTAATACATATGATTTCCAAAAACCAGAACCCAAGAAGACAATCCAGACCACACCAGAGAAGACGTGCCCAGCGGACTGCTGACCCTGGACCATTACATTCGCCACATTGCGAATACACCTGTGTCAAGAGGACCGACACTGGCGCCCCATCAATCTGGTGCGATAACCGGCACCGGAACCGCCTGAGCTCAGAGGCCCCGGACATCAGCAGCTGAGACTACAAGCGTGAAAAGCAGGCCGCTTTTTACGCCATCGATGGAGCATCAACGTGCCAACCGGCGACGACCAGCTGATGCTAGAGGCTAGCTGAAGACAACAGAAATATATAAATGAACAAATTATGCGTTGCGTCGCACATTTTTTTTGAGTGTACTGCGATGCACATTTTTTTTTATAGAATTAAAATAATCAATGTACAATTGTGCAGCATTAAAAGCTGTCCAATTAGAGTGTGGTCTGAAAACCATACGAAAAAGTAGGCAGGAATATATATAAAAAAAAAGAGCCTTCAGCTCAAAACATTATTAAATTACTACTCTACTAAACTACATCCAAAACATTAAAAACAAATGAAAAAAATTTTTTAATTCAAAATTTTTCTTTAAATGGAATGTTTGATAACAAAATAAGCAAGTTTGATGATACATTTGATAAACCCAATATGGGGTTAATAGATACTAAAACAGTGGACTCCACTGCAAATGTAATTAACAAAATAGAGTCATCAAATGTAGATTTAAAACCAACAAATGCACTTTTATTAATAAATGTGGTAATAATGAGCGCATATGTGTTATACAAAGCATATAAATTACACAACAAATGTGTAACAAAGAGAGCCCTAAGCCATGCTAATGATCTTGATAAGATCTAAATAACATATGCATCAATTATTGTAACAGTGCATTTGAAACAAAAAAAAAAAAAATATAATAAAAAAGAAATCACTTTCCAAATTTACTAAATAAAAAAAAAAATTAAAAACAAATATATATATCAATTGAATAAAATGAGTACATTAGACGATTATTTTAGGAAGATAGTAGATAGGAATCCTAGCATTGCAGCAGATTTACTTGAGGCTTTTAGAATAGGTAATGTCGATTCGGCACAGAATTCAATAAATTTAGTACAGATCAGATCAGCATACCTTGATTTGACTGGAGAAGAATTCCCAGTTCAAGGAAGTGCAATGGTACAGATGTGTTTTCTTATTACAGTGCCAAATATATGTTGTTTCTCAAATTCAACAGGTACATTTCGCTTCTACCTTATGGATGAAGCCCAACAACAATAAGTTGTCATAAAAATACCGACTTTAATTAGTTACTACAAATTGAATACAATACAAATACAAATTAAATAAGTATGAATAAAGTTGAAACTAAACATCTGCAAAAATATATTCCTTTCCTTGATTTCCTGATACATTCAGGACCAGTAAATAAAAAGTACAAGGAAATAAAATTTTGGATACAAAAAAACTACAAATTTAAAAGAAATATTGTAGAACTTATGGAAAAATCCATAAAAATAGCATATAGCAGACTATTACTAGAAAGACCTAAGAATAAGGATGTGCCTGCATTGGTACATAATATTTTTAAAGCAGACATAGAAACTATTAATGTAGGAGAATCAGATGAGGATGTCTAAGTAATAGATAAAAAAAAAAAGAAAAAATAAAAAATAAAAAATTTCAAAAAATCACATAAATGCGTTACACAGAATAGAAACATCCAAAAGGAAACAATAAACAAGCACGCAAAAATTCTAGTTGATTCTTTCAACGAAGCAAGAAATTTAGTGCATGTTAATAGAGAGAGCATAGGTAAAGCAAATTGGTCAAAGATTTCCAATCTATTGATCAAGTTACGAGCAAACCTAATCTCTATAAAGACAAAATACAATCTTGATATATTCGTACCTACTGTACTTAATTCACCTCTGAGCATAGACACCTGTAAAAAGGAAACAGAGCAAGAAGGTGAAGAATCTGAAACAAGCGAGGAAGAAATAGAAGAGAAAGATCTAAACAATCTAACAATTCCTGCGCTATTAACATTACCTGATATAGAAGCGTTGTCTGAACAAGACAACGAATCAGATTTAGACATCAATACAAGTGTAATAAACACAACTGACAGGATGGCAGAATTAAATGCCCGAAGGGCATATATGAAAGATATAAACATAGCCATACCTGAATTTAACGGCACGAAAATGCAACTCAAAAGATTCGTAACAGCTCTGAAGTTGGTAGATATGATGAAAGGCGACTACGAAAGTATAGCAGTTGAGGTAATAAAATCAAAAATTATTGGCCCAACACTATATGAAGTCCAACAAGAAACTTCAATAGAAGCAATAATACAAGAATTGCAAGGCGTTGTAATTGGTGAAACATCCAAAGTTATAAAAGCCAAGTTGAAGAATACAACTCAGAAAGGTAAAACCGCTGACAAATTTACTTCGGAGATAGATAACTTACGCAAAACACTTCAATCTGCATATATCGATGAAGGTATGCCTGCAGAACTTGCTCTTAAGAATAGCACAGACGATGCTATAGAAGCAATGATTGGAAATTGCGAACACAACAGAATTAAAACTATACTTGACTCTGGTAACTTCAAAACCATGGACGAAGCTATAGCAAAGTACTTACAAAAAAGTACTGAGATATCAGGCAATCCAAATACGGTTCTGTTTGCTCAACGAAACCGTGGTAATTACAATAACAAATATAATTATCGTGGTAGAGGCAATGGTCGTGGTTATTACAACAACTATAACAATAACAATAACGGCCGAAATTTCCAACAAAACAGAAACAATAGTTACAGAGGAAACAATAGAGGTTACAACAGGGATAATCGAGGTAACCGAGGAAATAACCGACAAAACGGTTATAATAACAATAACGTAAGAGTAACTCAGAATGCTTCGGGAAACTCCCAAGCACCTTTAGATACCCAACAGTAACGAATAATAAGATTCACGCCATCAGTCTTAATCAAAATACGTTCGTTACCTTCACGAATGTAGCAACAGGGAAAAAGTTAGTATTTTTGATAGACACAGGATCGGAAATATCGATCGTAAAAGAAAATTCGGACAGTTTTCAAGCTGTCCAAACCAATAAAATAATAAATACATATACAAGGAATTAGTCAAGAAGTAACTAAATCCATAGGGTTCACTTCTGTCGAAATACAATCTTCAAATTATATAATCCCACACGATTTTCACATTGTTAATAACCGATTCGCTATTCCATGTGATGGAATACTAGGAATCGACTTCATAAGAAAATATAACTGTCAATTAGATTTCAATCCGTCCGAAGACTGGTTAATAATTCGACCAAATAACCTAAAATATCCGATATACGTACCAATATCGTACAGTGCTGGTAATAATTCAATAGTTTTACCAGCAAGATCCCAAGTTGTCCGAAAAATTGAAATAAGTTCACAAGAAGACAGTGTATTAATTCCAAACCAAGAAATTCAACATGGTATTTATTTAGCAAATACCATAACTAAACCCAAAAACGCAGTCATACGACTGCTAAATACTACAAATAAAGATCAAATAGTAAACATATCAAGTTTGAAGTATGAACCACTTTCCTGCTACGACATAATCGAAGCAAATAATGAACAGCGTGAAAACGCGGTACTAACTACATTATCAAAAAATTTTCCCCCACAGTTTCACAGCCAACTTACGAAGTTGTGCAAGTAATATAGTGATGTATTTGGACTAGAAACCGAATCAATAACAACAAACAATTTCTACAAACAAAAATTAAGACTGGTGGACGACGAACCTATTTACATTAAATATTATAGAAATCCTCATAGTCAGAAAGACGAGATACAAAGACAAGTCCAAAAGCTTATAAAAGACGAAATAGTTGAGCCTTCTGTATCTCCATACAATAGCCCACTTTTATTGGTACCGAAAAAATCGTTACCAAGCGCTGAAAATACAAAATGGCGATTAGTAATTGACTATCGTCAAATTAATAAAAAATTGTTGTCCGATAAATTTCCGCTACCTAGAATTGATGACATTTTAGACCAACTAGGTAGAGCAAAGTATTTTTCATGCCTCGACCTAATGTCAGGTTTTCACCAAATTGAACTCGAAGAAGAGTCACGAGACATAACATCCTTTTCCACATGTAATGGCTCATACCGCTTCACGCGACTACCATTCGGTTTAAAAATAGCGCCAAATTCGTTCCAGAGAATGATGACTATAGCATTCTCTGGCCTTGAACCTTCGCAAGCATTTCTTTACATGGATGACTCAATAGTCATAGGTTGTTCCGAAAAACACATGATCAATAATCTAACAGATGTTTTTGAGAAGTGTAGGCAACATAACCTAAAGTTACATCCTGAAAAATGTTCATTTTTTATGCATGAAGTCACCTTTTTGGGACATAAATGCACAGATAAAGGAATCTTGCCTGATGACACAAAGTATGATGTCATTCAAAATTATCCAGTCCCACATGATGCGGACAGCGCTAGAAGATTCATTGCATTCTGCAACTATTATCGAAGATTTATACAAAACTTCGCAGAATATTCTCGTCACATAACAAATTTATGTAACAAAAATGTTAAATTCGAATGGACAAGCGATTGTCAAAATGCGTTCGAGCATTTAAAATCAGCATTAATGAACCCAAGTTACAGTACCAGATTTTAGCAAAGAATTTTGCATAATCACCGACGCAAGTAAATATGCATGTGGAGCAGTCCTAACGCAAAATAAAAATGGACTACAGCTTCCAGTAGCATACGCGTCTAGATCCTTCACAAAAGGTGAGAGTAATAAGAGTACAACTGAACAAGAGTTAGCAGCGATTCACTGGGCATTCACGCACTTCAGACCATACATTTATGGTAGACATTTTACTGTCAAAACAGATCACAGAGCATTAACTTATTTGTTTTCAATGACAAATCCAAGTTCCAAGCTAACTAGAATGCGACTTGAACTCGAGGAATATAATTTTACAGTAGAGTATCTAAAGGGGAAAGATAATTTCGTAGCCGACGCGCTATCAAGAATAACAATACTGTAATATACAAACTAGTAACAAAATTCTGAGAGTCACTACCAGAAATCAAAGTAAACAGTCAAATTCCTGCGCAGAAAAAGAAAAAGAAAATAATATAAAAGAGTTGCAAAAGCAATCTCTTAATGCTTCTAAGCCCAACGTATATGACGTCATTGTTAATGACGAAGTACGAAAAGTAGTGACCTTGCGAATAACTGATTCTTTAAGCACATTCAAACATGGCAAGAAAGTAATAGCAAGAATTAACATTTGCGATATGTATACCAATGGAATTCTTGACTTAGGTCAATTTTTTTAAAGGCTCGAAAAAGAAGCCGGTATACTCAATATCAGTCAAGTCAAAGTGGCACCGAGCGAAAAGATCTTTGAAACTATATCAATAGAATCTTTCAAAAATTTGGACAATAAAATATTGAAATTTTTAAGAGTAGCGCTACTCAAGCCGGTGACCCTATTATCAAATAATGATAAAGAAAAAGAAGCAATACTGTTTACGTTCCACGATGACCCTATACAAGGAGGTCATACTGGAATATTGAGAACTATGGCAAAATAAAAAGGCATTACTATTGGAAAAATATGACACGAGATATATCTCAATATATAAACCAGAGGGCCGGGGCTAACTTCGACAGCGTCAAAGTTTGTATACCCTTGCAAGTTTTTTAGTAACTCTTTTATCTAAACTAATTGTTTTATCTAAAAAGGGTAATGTTTGCGAAAGAACGGCCTTCAATCTTAGCATAGGATATAACGAACTTTCTGATGAAAGTCACTGTTTTCCACCGATCCTTCCTATGGGAGCTATATGATATAGTTACCCGATCTTTACCAAATTCGGCACAGTCATTAACAGATATATTAAACTGACAAATGTTAAATGTTGAAAGCAATCACATCAAAAGTAAAGAAGTTATTGACAAAAGTCACTGTTTTTGACCGATCGTTCCTATGGGAGCTGTATGATATAGTCACCCGATCTTGATCAAATTTGGCACAGTGGTTTATAGTTACAATAAACTTACTTATATTAAATTTCACGACAGTAGCTTGAAAAGTAACGAAGTTATTGAGAAAAGTCACTGTTCGTGACTTTGCCGTTTGTATGGGAGCTATATGATATAGTCACCCGATCTTGATCAAATTTGACACAATTATTAATAAGAACACAAAACTGACCAATACTTACTTCTATGGCAATTGCTTATAAAATAACGAAGTTATTGAGAAAAGTCACTGTTCGTGACTTTGCCGTTTGTATGGGAGCTATAGGATATAGTGGTCCGATCCGACTGAATCCGAGATATACAAACCCTGCAGTATATACAAGCCTACGTGCAAAATTTCAGCTCTGTAGCTCTTACGGTCTAGGAGGAGTTCGCATCGATCCAGACAGACGGACGGACGGACGGACGGACGGACGGACGGACATGGTTATTTGAACTCGTCTCGTCGTGCTGATCAAGAATATTTGTCACACTTAGCCCACGTACCAAGCCCTTACTTGCGATTTGTCCCAGACATGTATAATTAAGATGACCAAAACGATTGTGCCACAATGATACATCTTCTCCAACAGCAGCAAACAGATTTTCGGACGCAGCTTCAAAAACAAACAAGTTGCCAATCTTCGCCGCTTCCAAAATACATTAACCATTTTGTATGACCTTTGCAATATGTTTTTTAAAATGTACATCACTGTTGAGTCCAATAACACGCGCCACTGACATAAAATTTCCTTTCAGCCCTGGTACATAAAGTACATTGTTCATCGTCAATTTAAATCTTACAGTCCGAATGGTGACGTTTCCTTTGCCTTGTGCACGTAAATACACCGCATCTGCTAGTCTGATCTTCTCATCATGTACAGAGAAATTTAGATAGTTTAGCTTTTGACTTTCATATTCTTGTCTTTACTGAGACTTGGCTGAAGCCTGATATTGCCGATGCTTCAATTCTCCCCTCACAATATTTAATATATAGACATGATCGGACTATCCGTAATGGTGGTGGTGTTTTGATCGCTGTTGATTCGGCGTTCTCGTCTGAAATTGTACAGTTTTCTAATAAGGAGATTGAATTTGCTTGTGTTAAAATTTCTCTTAATTCTTTTTCAGCCTATATTATTTGTTCGTATATTCCATCACAGTCCGACTTGGCAGTATACATTCTCCATTTGGAAGCTATTCAACTTGTTTCCTCATATCTCTCTGACGAAGTCTTGCTCGTTGTTCTGGGTGATTTTAATTTACCTGAGATTGCCTGGACCCTCTCATATGATTCTTTATTACTGTTGCCCTCCTCGTCACATTGTTTCATAGATGGTCTGTTTGAGTTGTCCCTAACTCAAATAAATCCTGTCCGGAATAGTCGGAACAGATCAATAGATCTGGTATTTGTGTTGGATTTTTCCAACTGCGATATTTCCAGGACTGATCCCTTAATTATCCCTGCAGACAACTTGTATCCTCTATGGATGTAACCATTGACCTACCTTTTGGGGTTATGCCTCGATATAATAATTCGATGCCTCCAACCCGATGTTTTCGCAAGACAAACTTTACTAAAATTAAAAAACTCCTATTAACTAATGATTGGACATATCTGTATACTTGCACCGATATGGACGCTGCCATTTCTGTCTTCTATAAAACTATTGAGTCGTTCTTTGATGTTTGTGTCCCGCGTGTGACTCAAGGATGGTCTGATGAACCTCCTTGGTTCTCACGTGAGTTATGTAACTTAAAGAACGTAAAATCGAGATGCTATAAAAGATTTAAAAACACCGGTAAAGCATCGGATTTTTCTCTATCCGTAGTTGCTCGATCAAATTTTATGGTGCTGAATTCACAATGCTATAAGGATTATCTTCAGAGATGTAAACTTAGGTTTTCTCGCGATCCTCAGCAATTTTATAAATTCGTCAATGGAAAACGTAAGACATCAGTGCATCCGTCTTACTTGTCTTTCGAAAACAATAAAGCTGACAATGATCAGGCAATTGCTGATATGTTTGCTGATTTTTTCAAAACAACTTATTCCTCTTCGATTTATCAAGCAAATCCTCCTTATCCTTATCACTTGCAATCGTCTAATTGCATTTTAGACCCTGTCTTTGAAGAAAGTTCGGTTCTTAGCGTGCTTAGTTCCGTCAAACCAATATATGCACCTGGCCCTGATGGAATACTAGGCTGCGTATTAAGATTTGGCGCTGAGGCCCTATGTAAGCCAATACTTAAGTTGTTTACACTGTCTGTTACTTATTCCGCATTCCGTCCATCTGGAAGGAGTCATATATTATTCCTCTTCATAAAAAGGGGAAAAAGTCCGAAGCCTCCAATTATAGCGGTATTTCTAAATTGTCTGCCAAAGCATTTGAGAAAATAATAACGTCTCAATCGCAGCATTTCTGTAGCTCAATCATTTCGTCATCCAAACATGAGTTTAAAAAACGTAGATCGACAACTACTAACCTATTAGAATTTACATCTCACTCAATCAAAGGGTTCAAGACTGCCGTGCAAATTGATGTCATTTATACTGACTTCAGCAAGGCCTTTGACTCTGTTAATCATACTCTGCTTTTATATAAGTTAAATGCACTTGGCATCCCCAGCCTTTTGCTAGATTGGATTCTTCAATATCTTTCTAAGCGTACTCAAAAGGTCCTCTTTAAGACTTCATTTTCTAAGACCATCCAAGTGACTTCTGGAGTACCTCAGGGTAGTCATTTGGGTCCATTGCTATTCACTCTTTTTATAAATGATCTTCCATTGGTAGTGTCACATTGTCGGGTGCTTATGTACGCGGATGATGTTAACACAGTTTTAAAGACATATCGTCTTCTTGCCTACTTCAATCGGATCTTAATGATCTTCTAAATTGGTGTGAAACCAACCTACTAAACATTAACGGCTCTAAATGTAAAGTTATGTCTTTTTATAGATGCACTCTATACTTAGCAACTTATTATCTTAACGACACTGCCTTAGAGCGGTTAGATATTGTGAATGACTTAGGTGTTCATATGGACCATAAATTAACTTTCAATCCTCATATTTCAGCTACAGTTAGTAAAGCTATTAATGTTCCTGCGTTTATGAAACGATGGTCAAACGAGTTTGACGATCCGTACTCTACCAAACTTCTGCATACTTCATTAATTCGTCCTATCTTAGAGTACGGATCTTGCATATGGTCACCTCAATATGAGACGCACCAAAGTAAAATTGAATCTGTTCAAAAGCCATTTCTGCTATTTGCTCTTCGTGGTCTAAATTGGGATCGCAATGTCAATTTGCCATCATACTCCAGTAGCCTTCTTTTAATCAATCTTCTTTCATTAATTAATCGTAGAGTAATGCTTGGTGCTATCTTTATTCATAAACTTTTAATAGGTGAAATAGACTCTCCTGAGCTATTGAACCAGTTAAACCTATCTGTACCCCGTAGACCTACTAGAAGTTTTATTCCTCTATCTTTAAAACATTGTAGTTTCAACTATTCTTTGCATGAAGCTCTTCGAGTCCTATGTTCTGATTACAATCTTCTGTATCCCGTAATCAGTTCAGAAGCCTCTCTTTCTCTTGTGAAAACCTCTATTTTAGCACATTTAGCACGTAATTAGCTGTAGTTAATCATATTTTTAATTGTTTGTCCGTTATACTTGTATTTGTCCACGCGATCGTGCCGTACGATATACGGCTGCTCCCCACGGTCGGTCGGGCGGGAGGTGGACAGCGCTCTGCTTGGGCTCGCGCGAAACAGGCTATGTCCTGGTGTCGTATGGGCCACTTGAACGTACTTCGCACTGTACGCGTCAACGTCCAGACAATATACCTAATTTGCCCCGCCCATATTATTCTTACTATCCTCGGCCCTCCTTGTTGTGTCAGTTGATCCACAATTTGACCAACCACCTCTTGCCATTCATTTTGCTCTTCCGCCTCATATTTCTCGTGCCCATTTCGTAATGGGCACGATATTTGGCGGGCCAACGCAGGCCTCGCTTCCTCCGTGTCCCGTGGGTGCAGATACTTGTCTGTACATTATCGGCCTTGGCCACACCCACGGGCATTCTCGGTATTCCACCTGGTCTTGTTGCTGCTGTTGTTCCTGTTGTTGTTGCTGCTGTTGTCGCAGTTGTTGCAGTTGTTGCTGTTGCTGCTGTTGTTGCAGTTGTTGCTGTTGCTGCTGTTGTTGCTGTTGTTGCTGCTGGTGCTGCTGTTGTTGCTGCTGTTGTTGCTGTTGCCTCGGCATACCCGCCAACCGCTCCCTGGCCTTTGCCAGCCGCTCCTCCTCCTGACTGTCCCTCTCCCACTCCAGCAGATCCCTTTCGGCCTCCATTTGCTGCTGGATCTGCCGCCGCCACCAACTCATCCACTGATGGTTCTCTCTCTCGGCACGTTCTCCCGCCCAGTCCGCTTCCTCCGGTTCGAGTGGAGGTGGGCTGGCTACTCCATCAGCCGCACCTTCATCAGTCACGGCCATCCCCGCTGTTTCGCTGGCATCTGACATTAAGTCCACCATACGAAACGGCGTTGGTGGCCGCGCTGGCTCCCACATTCTTGCCGGAGGCTCGTGCACCTCCTCCTCCTCTCCGACACGACACTCTCCTCATCCGTACTCTTCACCCGGTCCATTATCCGGATCATACCAGTGTCAGTGTCGTCAGTGTCCAGTTCACGGAGCTGGTCTGACATTACTGACTCCGCTCCACTCTCCTCCTCTGTCGAGAATCCGCTGTCTCCTTCACTGCTGGATATGCCACCACGGAGCCGGTCTGCCACTGCCGACTCCATGTCGCTCTCCTCCACTGTGGTAAATCCACTGTCATACACCTCGTCCTCATCGAACTCCTCATCCGAAGAGGCAACGATGTCCTGGATTTATTACGTCCAGACCATCATCGTCGGACTCCCCTTCGGACCAGTGCCAGTCACCGCGTGCCTTATTGGCCCCCGGTGCCGCACCACCTCGAGCTACGCCTTCATCTTGGCCATTATCGTTATGATAAGCATTCATATTTTATATATTTTTTTTTTTTTTTGGACTTGGTTTTTCTATGTGTGTACTCGCGGAGCTTTCGACTTTGAGTGTTTCATGATGAAGATTCTTGCATGCAGGAAACCTCGTATATTTGACAATTGTTAAGTTTTTACCGCTATTCAAAACTTCGGATTTTGTATTTCAACTATCGTTGCCGAATATTTTTGATGCCCCTGCGATGCTCCACCAATACTCATGTATCACCGCCCGCCTGTGTATGTGTGTCGTAATGCTGCACTATTACATGCTTGATATCATGCGCATGTGTAGGTGTGTTTTCCTCTTTTTCCATTTTTGATGCACTAATACCCTTACGTGTGCTCCAATTCGCTCTTACATGCGTAATATCGTGCGCATGTGTGGGCAATGACTCTCTTTGATTTTTTTTTTTGATCGTTTTGTGTTTTGTTGCCGGTTTTTTTTTTGCTATTTTCTACTTTCGCATGCATATTTGATTATCTGTGTAACTACGATATTCGCATATCTTTATCTTGTTTCCGTATGCGGTTTGCGACTTTGCTATTCTGCTGCACGTTGTGATTTTTTTAGCTCTATGTTATGTGATTTTGTATGATTTCGATGCATTCTGAGATTTTTGGCTCTATGTCATGTTTTGAGTTCTCTGCTCAGCCGGCCGGTCTGTGCAGATTTCTCGCTGCCATATCATCAGAGTCGTCCATACTCATTATTCATCTAGTTTCTTGCCATCTTTTTCTTCACATATTTGTTGCTTCATCTGGCTGATATGTGCTTGTCTGGTTTTTCCCGTTTCTTTGTGCCGTAATTTACATATGACTGGAGACAAGAAACCTCTCACTCCAAACCTTGGTGCCAACTTTGCTGCAAGTCCTTCGGCCGCATTTGAGAGATGGTGTTCTTTTGCCCATACTGTGGTTCCAATTGTTGGTCTCCACTCTCTCCTTCTTAGATTATAGTGACGTGCCTCATCTTGTGCCGCAGTCTCCAGATTACGTCGTATTAGCTCGAACAGCTCTTGCATTTGTTTTGTTTTCGCCTCTGGTGGTACGATTTGCTTTCCTGTGCCTGTCGTGACACTATCGTATATCGCACCCGGCATTCTTGGTTCACGTCCTTGTATCACATATGCTGGCGTAAATCCAGTTGACTCTGATTGGCTTGTATTTACAGCCAGTGTTATTTCAGGCCAGCTCTCATCCCAATTCCGTTGATTTTCACCCGTAAACTGAGCAATCATTGTTTTCACTGTTCTGTTTGCCCTTTCGGTTGGGTTTTCTTGTGGTGTGTATGGGGCTGTTAATTGGTGTTGGCATCCTCATTCATCTAGCATTTTCTTGAATATTCTGCTAGTGAATTGGACTCCATTGTCCGTTATTACCACTTTAGGAACTCCAAATCTCGATAGAATCCTTTCCCTAAAGGCCTTGATTAAAATCTCCGCAGTTGGTTTCGCATAGGTATCAGTTCTGTCCATTTTGAAAATCGGTCAATGATTACTAGTAGCATTGAGTTTCCATGTTTTGACCTTGGTAATGGTCCAACGAAAACAGCGCATACTGTGGCCAATGGTTCATCCGGTATTTGTGTCAGCATTTTCCCTGCTGCTGGCTGTTGGTTGGGTTTGTATTGTTGGCACGTTGTGCACTTTCCCACAAATTTCCTGATATCTCGTTACATTCCTGGCCAGTAATATCTCGAAGCAGTTCTGGTAATAGTTCGTCTGTTTCCTGTATGCCCTGACGTTATGAAAGTATGGTTTTCTACCATCACTTGGTTCCGTAGCGTTTTAGGCACACACAATTTTCATGATACCACTTCTTCTTGGCCTGCTCTATGCGGAATGTTCCTGCATACCTGGCTATCTTCTATTATGTAATCTGGATATTTCTGTGGTTGTTGTTGTATTTTTTTATTATGTCTTGAATCCACGCACACTCTTTGTTTGCTTGTCGTAGTCGGGCGCCATTGTCTACAATTCTTTTGCACCCTTCCATCGGTTGTCTTGATAGTGCATCGGCGACAATGTTTAATTTACCCTTTCGATATGCTATTTCGAAATCATATTGTTGTAGTTCCAGTATCCATCGAGCTATGCGGCCCGTGGGACTCTCTATACTATTCAACCACTTCAACGCCATGTGGTCTGTTACCACTTTAAATCGGTATCCCTCGAGATATGGTCTTAGCTTGCGTACTGCCCACACTAGTTGCTAGGCATTCCTTTTCTGTTGCCGAATAGTTCTTTTCCGCTTGATTCAACTCTCTTGATAGATACGATAACACTCTTTCCCCCTCCTCAGTGTTTTGTACTTATGGCCCCTAATCCTATGTTGCTTGCATCTGTCTGTAGTACAAACATCTTTGTGAAGTCTGGGCATGCCAATACTGGGTCACTCGTGAGTTTTTCCTTTACTGACTCGAATGCTGCCTGATGCTCTTCGCTCCAGTGCCATTTGGTTTTTTTCTTGAGCAGTGCGTTTAATGGGTGTGTTATCATAGCAAAATTTGGTACGAATCGTCTGTACCACGAAGCCACTCCTAGATATTGCCGTAATTCTTTCGTGCACGTGGGCGGCTTCAGTTGAGCTATTGCTGCCACCTTGTCTGGGTCGGTTGCAATACCGTTTTCTGTCACCAAGTGGCCTAAAAACTTTTGCTCTTTTCTGAAGAATTGGCACTTCTCAGCATTAATTCTTAAGTTTGCTTCTTTTAATCTCCTGAACACTTCTTGTAGATGGTTCATGTGTGCTTTGATTGTTTTGCTCACTACCACTATGTCATCTTGATATGCGAACGCGTTTCGGTATGCATCCTTTATAGATTTTGCGTTAATCTGTCTAAAATCTACCATCATTATGGGTGAGCTATATGGGCTTTGTGATGGTTCGATGCATCCCATTGTCAACAGTTCGTCGACCTTTGCGTTGATTTCTCCCTGTATTTTTTGATTTTTTGGGTAATACCTTTGTTTTATTGGGATATCATCCTTCATTGTGATCCTGTGTATCCCCACTTTTGACGATCCCTTGATTTTTCCCAGTTCCATCAGTTCGTGTTCTAGAAACGTGTGTATTTCTGTTTGCTCTTCCTTCTGTGTCACCACGATTGATATGCGTTCGGTTATCCTGCCCTGTATCCTCTTCACCGTTGGAATTTTTATCCTGTGGCCTCCTCATGCTATTTCGGTGTCCATCAGCCTTAAGAAATTCCATCCTGAGATTATAGCATCTATTCCATCTGGCATGATGAGAAATGTTATTTTGAAATATCTTAGAATGTTTATTGATTAAGTGATATTGATATTACATAAGTATATCTCGCAAGTTTATAATGCGTGTGCTTGCTGCGAACGACCGGCTGGACTGCCATTCGGGCGTCAAGAATAGAGTTGCCAGATGGCTTACGTATGATAGGGCTGCATACACAACACCCCTTAACACCCAGATGACTCATAGAATTGAGTGGGTCGTCTCATGCGAGCAGAACGTCGTAGCATCGGTGAGGCATGCAATGACTGTGGATCATCTTGAATAGGACTCTCTGGCCTAGAGTGGTTACTGGAAACAGGATCTTCCGTGTTGTCATCAGTTGCTGATGGTGCTTGATGTGATATGTTTACATCTATTTGTTCAACTCGGCTTCGAATTTGGTTATAATGACGCTTCATTATGCGATTGTCTGTCAAACGAACTTTGTAAGACACTGGTCCTGTTTGCTCGGATATGTAGGCTTCTATCCATTTTGGGCCCGGTGCATAGTTTCGTACCCAAACGGATTTGCCTGTATCAAAACATTTCGATTGATTAATAAATGGCTCTGCTCCATTAGAAATTTCTTGTGGCTGTAGTTTATCAAAGTAGGACTTTAACTCCCGATTCAACAACAGCTGAGCTGGCGAGCGATTTGTCGTTGCATGTGGAGTTATGTGTTGATTAAACAAAAATCGAGCAAGGCTTAGATCCATATTATTGTTCGGAGATAGTTTTTTAAGGTAGTTTTTGGTGGTCTGCACCATTCGCTCTGCTTGGCCGTTTGTTGCTGGGTGAAACGGTGCTGATCTAATGTGTCGAATTAGATTGTTGTGGAGGAATGCCTTGAACTCCTCGGAGGTAAATGCTGTGCCATTGTCTGACACTAACTGATCTGGTAACCCATGCGTAGCGAACAGTTGCCTGAGAACTTTGATTGTAGCCGCTGTAGAAGTGGAGCTAACAACCGCAACCTCTAGCCATTTTGAGTAAGAATCCACGACCAGAAGAAAGGTTTTCCCTTGAAAAGGTCCTGCAAAGTCGATGTGTAGACGGGACCACGGCCGCTTGGCTGACTCCCAATGATGCACCGGTGCCTCTGAATGATCGTTACGATTCTGCTGGCATGGAATACATTTCTTAACAATGAGCTCAATCTCTGCGTCAATGTTTGGCCACCAAACATAGCTACGCGCTAACGCCTTCATTTTTACAATGCCTGGATGAGCGGCATGTAGAGCAGCTAAAATTGTTGCTCTGGATTTCGGTGGAACTACGGCGCGATTTCCCCAAATCAAAACTCCTTTATTTGTAGATAGCTGTTCCCGACGGCAATAGTATGGATATGCAATATCTGATTGCTCCAATTTCATGTCAGGCCATCCCCTTAACACCCAGTTTGATACTTTCGCCAATAAGGGGTCCTTCGATGTTTGAGCGGCAATCGCCTCAGCACTTATGATTGGCGTTGCTGCTAATTCGATCATAAGCACATCGTCTGTGCTCACAGCGTCCGATGCTGCTGACAGTGGACAACGACTTAGAAAATCCGCATTGCCCATTTTTACTCCGGAGCGGTGTACTAGCTCGAAAGTATATGCTGACAGGAACAAAGATCGACGTAGCATCTGATTTGAAATTATGTTTGGGATTGCTTTCGATGTGGTGAAAATACCCAGCAGAGGTCGATGATCGGTGATTAGTGTGAAAGTACGACCGTAGACATAGTTGTGGAACTTCTTTACTCCTGCTACCAAGGCAATAGCTTCTCGATCAATCTGAGCATAATTTCGCTCAGCTTTGGATAAGGTACGGGAGTAAAAAGCGATGGGTTTCTCCGCTCCATTCGGCATTTTGTGACTTAAAACTGCACCGAGTCCATATGGCGACGCATCACAAGCTAGAACTAGTGGCAATGAACCATCATAATGCACTAGTACGTCGTCTGACCCAATAAGTTCCTTAAGTGTAGAAAAAGCCTTCTCACACTGTTTGTCCCACCTCCAAGTTGCATTTTTATCCAAAAGACGATGTAAGGGTTCTGCCACTGTTGCTTTATGTGGCAAAAATGAGTGATAAAAATTTAGTAGTCCTAAGAAAGCCTGCAACTGCTTTTTATCCTTAGGTTCTGGTGCGTCTTTGATTGCCGAGACTTTATCGGCACATGGTCTTATACCAGTTGAGTCAATTTTGAACCCTAAAAACTCAACGAATGGTACTCCGAATTGGCATTTGTCCTTGCGTAGTCGCAGTCCCGCTTTATCAAAACGTATAAACAGTTCCTGTAATCTAGTTGCCAATTCCGTTTCCGTTTTTCCCATTATTACAATGTCATCAAAATATGGTAAGACTCCGGAAATATTCTGTACCACATTCTCAATACAGCCTTGAAAAATGCCTGGTGCTGATGAAATGCCGAATTGCAATCGAGTAACTTTGAATGCACCCTTATGTGTACTGATTGTTTGCAGCAAAGACGAGTTTTCGTCGACTACTAACTGCTGATAAGCTTGAGCCAGATCAATTTTGGCAAAAATCGATCCACCTTCGATAGATGCCAGCAAAGTGTTGATCGCCGGTATTTGATGGCAGTGCGGCTTAACCGCTTTGTTTAAAGTTGATTTATAGTCGCCGCAAATACGAATTGAACCGTCCTTCTTGATAACTGGTACAATAGGAGTGGCCCAATCTGAATACTCCACAGGTTTAAGAATCCCTTGCTTGCATAGGCGATCCAGCTCCTCTTCGACTAGTCCCTTTAGAGAATATGGAATTCGGCGTGGAGGTAGTCGCACTGGTGGCACTGTTGCATCAATGTTTAATGTGACTGGCGGACCAGTGTAACAACCAAGTTCTGTTGAGAATAAGTGTTCGAACTTATTCAGAATGCATGCGATCTGTACGTCACTGCCCACTGAATGTATGCCCTTGATACTGATGCCTAGTGGGTCAAACCAGTTGCAACCCAGAAGGTCGCTACAACCGCTTTTAGTGACGATGACTGGTAGATTATCAATATTACGACCGTTGTAATGAATTGATACATCAAAAACTCCTAGTATCTGGATTGGGTTGTGTTGGTAGTCACTAAACCCCGGATCGTAGTTGTAAACCTTAGGCTTGTTTGTTGGCCAGATACGATCATAAGTCCGCAACGTCATCATAGTTACGTCAGATCCAGAATCCACTTCAAAAGTACACGATTTTCCATTAATCTGTACCGTGATACGTTTCTTCAGGCTCACCAGATTAGATATGAGGTTTACCGATTTTCCGCGTGAATTTTTGCCCTTTACTGGATGAACATCGTTCGACGATTCATTATTCCGGCAGACACGCTTAAGATGGCCCTTCCGGCCACAGCCGTGACATATTGCTTCACGATAAGGGCATTGCTGCCGGCCGTGTGGACCGGCACAACCCGCACATTGTTGTCCTTTTCCTTTATGTGGTTGTTGAGGGCGCTGTGATTTGATGCTGTGGATAGTCTCATTAGGCTGTCTGATAGCCTTTGCACTCGCTGCTGCAGCTTCACTAGTAGTTGCTCTCTCCAAAACTTTCTGCACTGTCAATTCAGTGTCTGCAAGAAAACTTCTCTGTAAGCTTTCATCCCTCATGCCGCATACAAAACGATCACGCAGCATTCTGTCCAACGCTGCTCCAAAATTGCAACCCACTGCCAATGCCCGCAGCGCTGCGAGATAGTTTCCGACGGTCTCGTCCGGATGTTGATCACGTTTGTGAAAATGATAAAATGCAGCGATTTCCGATGGACGTGGACAAAGATGATCAGTTAGAATCTTCTCAATTTGGTCTAACGGTAATGTACTGACCTGGTTTGGAAACGCCAATGATGTCAAAAGATCGTAGACTGGTGCTCCGACCAATGTGAGGAAAGATGCTTTTTTGCGACCCTCGTCTTTGACATCATTGGCAAGCAGGAACAATTTAAATCGCTCCAAATATGAGCCCCATTTATTTGGCTGCCCCAAATCAAACGGTTCCAAACTTCCAACTGTCGTCATAATTGGGTTCCGTTGAGTATATTTAGCACTCGTAGAATCAATTACTTCCTTCTTTTCCTCAAAAACGCCGGCCAATCTAATCTCTCCAAATTCACCAGCAAGCGACTCTGCCATGCAAATGTGTGTGTAAACGTTTGCAAAATTTCACCACAGCATGTATATGTAAACGTATATGTATGCTTTTGTGCGTGACAATTTTTTGATATTTTGCGTCAATAATTCCAAGTTTATTTCGGATGATAATTAGCATCCCATCCTCGTCGCCAGTTTGAAATATCTTAGAATGTTTATTGATTAAGTGATATTGATATTACATAAGTATATCTCGCAAGTTTATAATGCGTGTGCTTGCTGCGAACGACCGGCTGGACTGCCATTCGGGCGTCAAGAATAGAGTTGCCAGATGGCTTACGTATGATAGGGCTGCATACACAACAGTTATGTTCATTTCTTTGTTTCCGAATCGAACGTATCCTGTCCACTGCTCGTTGATATCTCTGACCTTCCCGTCCGCCATGTATATTTGCTTGTTCGTGGTCTCTCGGTCTCCTTTGTTTTTCACTGTTTCCAACATTTGTTTGCTGATAAAACTGCTCGTGGCTCTGGAATCAATTGTCGCTTTCATCTGGACTCCTGCTACTTCGATAATCGCTGACAATTGATACTCTTTCTCTACTAGTTGACCTATTAGTGGTGAGGAGCTTGTTGGCTGGGTCCCTCGCCCCTGATAGGCTGGAATCGCCTTTCGTTTCCCGAACTCCAACAACATTCTTTTGTTCTTTTCCAATCTTTCCACACTGCCAGCAGAAATTGAGTCTCTGATTGTTGCATTCCCTTGCCCAGTGTCCGGCTCCCCCACATCTGCGGCATGGCTGGTTTGGGTTCAAGACTCTTCCCTCTTGGATGTTCTTGTTTTCTTGGCTTGGTCTTGAACTGTTCTCCATGCTGTTGTCTTGGCATCTTCGGCACTGTGTGACTGGTGGCCCGTAATTATTTCCTCCTCTGTGGCTTGATTGGTTGTTGTGTGTTCTTTGAGCATTGTTTCCGCGATGGAACTCTGATCGTTCTTGTTCAAGCATCTCATGTTCCTCTGCCAACTGCATCAGCTCATCTAGGTTTCTGACCCTGTGCGGCCGAACGAATATCTTCAAATCTGGAGCGCAATTTTCCAATATGACCTCCAATTGCTCGTACTCTGGTATTTTAAGGGGTCTCATCATTGTTTGCATGTCGACCATATAGTCCTTGAAGTACTCATTTCTGTTTTGTTTGCGATTTTTCACTTGATCAGCCAATTTGTTGAAGAATCCTCTAGGCAGGAAGTATTTCTTGAAGTCCTCAACGAACTCCTTCCATGATCGCCACTGCTTATTGTTTGCGACGTACCACTTGAGTGCTCTGTCTTTCAGTAGTTCTGGCATTGCTCTTGGGATCATGTCCAGCTCGATGCCATACATGTCTGCTGACCACTCGATCTGTTCTATGAACTCTAGCGGTCTGGAATTGCCATCGAATCTGAAAGTCCACTCCCTCACTTCTTTTGCCACCTTAGCGTATTCGGTGGTCCTGTTTGTTGTATGTGGTGCCGCTTTCTTGTGGTCTATCGTTTGTCTCCTTATGTCTCTCTTTGTCTCGGTGCTATCTAGGGCTCCTTCGCTTCCCCATCTTGGTGGTGCAAATTGAGGAATCGCTAGCGTAGCGATATTTATTTTTTGAACTCCTCGGCCTCCTTGTTCTCACCATTTTCGCCTGTCTGTGCTGCGCTTGTTTCTGGTTTTCGCTTGGACATTTTTGTGAACTTGTATTCTAATCTGCCTTTCTCTTCTCTCCACTCTGGATTAGACTCGTTTTTGTTTATCCATTCGCCAAGTTGTTTTCTCATCTCCTCTACCGTGCCGTTCATGTTGACTCCGATCCTTTAGCCTGTTTGTAGCAGATCCTCCTTCTTCATGTGGTAAATCCATCCTTTCCCCATCCTGATGTTTTGTTTACAATTTTCAAACTTCTGTTTTGTTTAAAATTTCACCAGTATAGCACGTTGGGCGCCAGTTGCAACGATCCTTTTTCGTCCTTCGGGATATTTGTGATATCTCTTGGGCTAGGTTCGGCACAACAAATTTATTTTGTGCCCCGGTGAAATTAGAAACACGTTTGAATGTAGTTGTTTAATACTTATATGTATGTTTATTCAAAATCTCTGGAGAGCTTAGTTCAATATGACGGTTTCTTTACTGTAGTTCTGGACTTGGGCAGCGTTGATGAGTTACCTCGAATCCCTCGTCGTCCGTTCTAGTCTTCCACTTTCTCCTGTAGCCGTTGCTGGTTATCGCTTCGGGCCTGTATCGTGTGCTTGACTTGTGTTCTCCTTCTTCTATATCGTGGTTTCGTCCTTCAGATATGTATCTTACGACCTTTATTTACTTTTCCTGGTTTATCTGGATCCTCTTGGGGATATTTTCCACACCTCGGCACCCCTTTCGCTATGTTTTTGAGATGGCCTTTGCTTTATGGCTTTGGGACAAATCCCGTAGCTAGTATCACCAAGCAGGATTTTCCTCAACAATTGTTAATCATCAGAATATATAGATCCTGGAATCTCGGCAGTAGGATATATCCTCGTGCCTACCACTGACTTTGGATACTCCTGGAGACGCTTGGCTTCTCTCAATTTTATGCTCGCTTGGGTACGGTGCTTATTGTCCTGTTTTGCGGACTTGTTGTTATCTGATGAACTTGACAGGTTACTCGTAAGGCCTGTATAGTTCCTAGCTTTCCTTTGCTCCTTTTCTCAGGACTTGTGTTTACTTGATAAGTTCTTAAGGTTACTCGTAAGGCCTTAATAACTTGTTACTTGATCACGACTTAATGACTTGATGATTTAATCTGATTTGTGCCGTCTTTATATAGGCAGCTCCTCTGGCCTCAGGCACTGGCTGGTGTAGTACCGCTATACAGCTGGTATTTTTCCATCGGCCTTCTACTTTCACCCACGCATCCACTTGTTGCTATGCGTGGTGAAAATCCCGTATTCCTTGACGCATATGTGTCCACTTTCCTTGTCCTTGTCTTGCTGCCTTGTATGTATTGGCTTCCATCACTTTTACCCGTTGGCGTCGCCTTTCTATTGGCCGCCCATCGTATCCCGTTGACTTTCTCTGCTTTCTTTTCTCTGTCGGCGCTGCCGGTGCCCGTCGCACCCTTTGATCCACTCGTCATACCCAATTTCGCCCATATTCCTTCCACATTATACTTATACATATATATATTACTTGTATTAACTTAAATTATTGCTTAATAATGATTAGCCTGATTAATTTCATATATAATATTGTTTGATTTCATCTGCAATGTAATCTCAAGCGCATATCGTATCCATTAGATAGAGGGCTTCCCTATTGCTCATCCCTCCCCCTTCGGCTTGCATATTCCCCTATCCAATCCACAAACAATTATCGTTTCACGCATTCATGCATGCCCCGCACTCGTCTCATGGGCTTGCTTGGCCCTCACTTTTGTTCTCTTTCGTTCACATGATTTCGGCTGCTCGCAATCTAACTGCTTTCGATCTCATGTGCGTGACGTAGGCAGAGAGCACCCCATTGGCCACCGGTACTCTCCCTCGCTGTCATACACGCATAATGTACGTCTAATGTGCGTGAATGCTTATTCAGCGTATAATCATAAGCATAGTATGCTAATGCATGCATTTCTATTATTCCCTCTCTGTGCTCTTGATTTGTCTTACAAGGCCAATGCCCTCTTTTGCATGCAATTGTGCCCTCAAGCCTGGTTTCATTTGCTCTTATACAGCCGATATCGTGTATTATGCCTCCCACGCATCTTCCCGCTTGTACGAAATCGCCAGCGGTTGCATGTGGTGCGATCGGTCATGTTTGATCGTAAACTATGGGTTCGAGTTGGTTCGATCGAACCGTGTTGGACTTGGTTGCCCATCGTATGTGTGCATGTCGGCTTTTCGCATTATGCTTCCCATGCATCTTCCCGCTTGTGCGAAATCGCCAGCGGTTGCGTGTGGTTCGACCGGCCATGTTTGACCGTAAACCATTTGCCTGGACTTGGTTCGATCGACCAGTAGCAAGCTTGGTCGTATATTGTGCATTACGCTTCCCACGCATCTTCCCGCTTGCACGAAATCGCCAGCGGTTGCGTGTGGTTCGATCGACCGTATTTGATCGTAAAACAATTGCATTGAATCGGTTCGATCTATCGACAGCAGGCTTGGTCGTATATCGTATATTTGGTTTGTGTCTCGGCTGTATCTTGTATCTGGTGCAACCTTTGCACCATTGGATTGCGTTGCTTACTTGTTGTGTGAGATATTATAAGTAATTATAATGTTCCTCACAATACCCAAACTGAGGACAATTTTCACATCATCGAAAAGTACCTCCGTAATGTGAACTTTTCTACCTACCAACCCGAAAAAGGGTTTGCGGTTAAGTCCGTTGTCAAAATAATCAACAGGAATAAACTCGCGCAGCCGTTCTTTAAATCGAGCTCCAACCAGATGCAAAACTGTCGAAGCCAAATGAAGTGCACCCAATCTACAACCTTCAGCTCCTATTGCACAGAAGAATCACCGTCGAGAAGCCTCATAAGAGATACCAACCACCGCAGTGGATAAGCTGGAGGAATACAATAACACCTATAACAATTGCAATCTTAGGTCAGTGTGTGTTGGCTGCGGCGAACATCATAAACATGGCATTTGCACCAAGGACAGAAACAAAGTCGCACTAAGACTATCCAGTAACTGTGTAGGGAACCACACAGCCAACTACAGAGGATGTCCTGTCGTCAAGGATCTTAAATCACACCTAAACGGGAGCAAACCCTCAGCTGGACCACAAACCACCTTCAACGCCTCCAAAACTACACCGAAGGTATTCTTTGCCAAGGCTGTTACCAGTCTAACCAGTCTAAGTGTATCCTTCGGTAGTATGCTCCGAACTGGAGAGACGGAGCCCGCGAACGAGACCCCGTCACTCCACCATCTACAGAATCCGAAACCTGGCGCACCAGAACTTGGCCAACAAACTCCAAGGAATCAAAACCCGCTTATCCAGAAGCTCATCGAGAATAAATAATGGCTTCCCTACGTCTATGTGTTTTGAATGCTAGCGGCATCTCCAAGCACAAAAATTAACTGCAACTGAAATCGACATTCTACTGAGATCGGAAACACATTTAACATCAATAAATAATTTTCAAATTCCAAAATATACCTTCTACGCAACAAACCATCCAGACGGAAAAGCTCATGGCGGGACTGGTATCCTAATCAAAAACCGTATAAAACACTCGTTCCTCAACAGATTTGAAACACAGCACCTACAAGCAACTGCTATAACCGTGCAAACCAGCTGCGGCAACACTACATTGGTTGCCCTGTACTGTCCACCACGCTTCTCAATCTCTGAAAAGGAATTTACCGATTTCTTTAACACTCGGAGATCGCTTCATTGCATAACGCCAAACATACACACTGGGGATCCCGCCTGGTAAATCCTAAAGGCAAGCAGTTGTACGACACAATAGTAAACCCACTCAATAAGATGGATTGCGTCTCACCGGGTAGGCCTACTTATTGGCCCACAGATCCACAGAAAGTGCCTGACTTGATTGATTTCGCAGTAACCAAGAGGGGTCCACGTAATGGGATCACTGCGGAAACACTACTAGATTTAACCTCCGATCACTCTCCAGTGCTATTCACACTATTAACAAGACCTCAAGTACTTGATCGCCAATATAGGCTTACTAACAACAAAACAAATTCGCTCAAATTTAAAATGTACTTTAGTGCCCACATTGACTGTTCGCCGATACTGGATACTGCAGAGGACATTGTTATGTGCGTCTCTGCACTTGAGTCGATGCTGTGAGCTGCAGCAAGAGTATCTACTACACATGCCTCTCTACTTACGCTAAACCTGATGACAGGCCTACGAACCGGCGGATAGAACAATTAGTAACGGAAAAACGACGTCTAAGAAGAGAATGGCAGATTACTCGATCACCAGCAGCAAAACTTCGCCTAAGGCACGCCAGCCGCAACCTCTTCAAGGAGTTAAGACAAGAGGAAATCTGGGCTCAAAGGAAATACAGTCCAACCAGCACTAAACATCCTCTGTGGAAATCCCACCCAACTTAAAGCGCTCCTACAGAGACAGTTTCACCGATAAGGGGTCCAACACATCTTAAAATGGTTTTACAGCCAAATCCAGCATCAAACTCATTTGTACTTCCCCTTCGAGCACATTAACGGATAGTGAGTACTCGGAACTCCAATCGGATGAGATCACTGCAGTTATTAAACACCACATAAAGCCGAACAAAGCCCCTGGCCATGACCTAATCACACCGAAAATGATCCTAGAACTCCCTACCATCGCCATACAATACATCTGCAAAATGTTGAACGCTATAATAAGAATTGGCTACTTCCCAAGAGCATGGAAAAGGTCCACTATCATCATGATTCCTAAAGTGGGAAAGGACAAAACCCAGCCATCATCCTATAGGCCAATTAGTTTGCTGCCATGTCTTTTGAAGCTTTTTTAAAAGGTCTTGCAGATCCGACTAAACTCATTTCTGGCATCGGAGAACACAATCCCTTCACACCAGTTCGGCTTCCGCGAAAAACATGGGACAATTGAACAAGTCAATCGCATAACATCCGAAATACGAACAGCATTCGAACTAAAAGAAAACTGTCCGGCTGTTTTCCTCGATGTTGCCCAGGCTTTCGATAGAGTTTGGCTGGAGGGTCTGATGTACAAAATCCATCAAAAACTCCCACAGTACACCTACATACTCATAGAATCTTACTTTTACAATAGGAAATTCGCTGTAAGATATAATGGCTCCGTCGCGGCTGATTTTGAAATCAAAGCTGGTGTACCGCAAGGCAGTGTACTAGGTCCATTGCTCTCCCTACTGTACACTGCAGGCTTACAAGTTTAGGACTTACAACGTACACTTTTGCCGATGATACGGCAATCCTCAGCAGATCAAAATGCCCAATACAAGCCTCTGCAAAATTAGAGGAACACTAAAGGTGGTATAGGAATGGCTAGCAACCTGGCTAATCCGAGTAAACGAGCCGAAATGCAAACATTTACGCTTAACAGAAGAAACTGCTCTATTGCTAAACAACATATCAATTCCTCAAGCCGATATATTACTTACCCTGGCATCCACCTAGACAGAAGACTAACTTGGCGCAAGCACATCGAAGCAAAACAAATTGCAGCTAAAACTGAAAGCGAATAGCATAAATTGGATCATCAATGCTCGCTTCTCTCTACGTCTGGAGTCCTCAACCATGATGATTGCGACATATGCTGCATGCGACCCACAAGACGCGACGGAAGCCCTACAAACATATCTACACGAATTCAATGCATGGACCAAACGATGGTGCATCTCTATAAATACCACCAATTCAATTCCAACCACATTTTTTTTCCCTCTGAAGATTATCCTGCCTTGCACAAACATTCAACAATGAAACAATTCGGACTGCGTCGACACTCGGTCCAACGCACCAATGCGTACTTTTCGGTGGTGTCGCCAACCTTACTAAATGCTACCGTAAGCACTAACTCCGAAAATGTAAGTCACTCAGCAACCAACAGCAATTTACCATGGAGAGAGCAATGTGAAACTAGTAGAAATAGTAGGGGTAAATAACTTTGTTATAACCCCTCTCAATAGGGAAAATATAAAAGAAATTTAATGCCATACCCAAACTGAGGACAATTTTCACATCATCGAAAAGTACCTCCGTAATGCTAATGTGAACTTTTATACCTACCAACTGAGAAGTAGTAAAGGGCTTCAGGTTGTGTTAAAGTTGATTGAGTCATCGGTTCCATAAAAAGCAGCAGACGCATTGGCCGAATAAGGGTTTGCGGTTAAGTCCGTTGTCAACATCATCAACAGGAATAAAGTCGCGCAGCCGCTCTTTAAAATCGAGCTCCAACCAGATGCAAAACGGTCGAAGCCAAATAAAGTGCACCCAATCTACAACCTTCAGCTCCTATTGCACAGAAGAATCACCGTCGAGAAGCCTCATAAGAGATACCAACCACCGCAGTGGATAAACTGCCAGGAATACCATCACACCTCTAACAATTGCAATCTTAGGTCAGTGTGTGTTGGCTTCGGCGAACATCATAAACATGGCACTTGCACCAAGGACAGAAACAAAGTCGCACTAAGACTATCCAGTAACTGTGTAGGGAACCACACAGCCAACTACAGAGGATGTCCTGTCGTCAAGGATCTTAAATCACACCTAAATGGGAGCAAACCCTCAGCTGGACCACAAACCACCTTCAACGCCTCCAAAACTACACCGAAGGTATTCTTTGCCAAGGCTGTTACCAGTCTAACCAGTCTAAGTGTATCCTTCGGTAGTATGCTCCGAACTGGAGAGACGGAGCCCGCGAACGAGACCCCGTCACTCCACCATCTACAGAATCCGAAACCTGGCGCACCAGAACTTGGCCAACAAACTCCAAGGAATCAAAACCCGCTTATCCAGAAGCTCATCGAGAATAAATAATGGCTTCCCTACGTCTATGTGTTTTGAATGCTAGCGGCATCTCCAAGCACAAAAATTAACTGCAACTGAAATCGACATTCTACTGAGATCGGAAACACATTTAACATCAATAAATAATTTTCAAATTCCAAAATATACCTTCTACGCAACAAACCATCCAGACGGAAAAGCTCATGGCGGGACTGGTATCCTAATCAAAAACCGTATAAAACACTCGTTCCTCAACAGATTTGAAACACAGCACCTACAAGCAACTGCTATAACCGTGCAAACCAGCTGCGGCAACACTACATTGGTTGCCCTGTACTGTCCACCACGCTTCTCAATCTCTGAAAAGGAATTTACCGATTTCTTTAACACTCGGAGATCGCTTCATTGCATAACGCCAAACATACACACTGGGGATCCCGCCTGGTAAATCCTAAAGGCAAGCAGTTGTACGACACAATAGTAAACCCACTCAATAAGATGGATTGCGTCTCACCGGGTAGGCCTACTTATTGGCCCACAGATCCACAGAAAGTGCCTGACTTGATTGATTTCGCAGTAACCAAGAGGGGTCCACGTAATGGGATCACTGCGGAAACACTACTAGATTTAACCTCCGATCACTCTCCAGTGCTATTCACACTATTAACAAGACCTCAAGTACTTGATCGCCAATATAGGCTTACTAACAACAAAACAAATTCGCTCAAATTTAAAATGTACTTTAGTGCCCACATTGACTGTTCGCCGATACTGGATACTGCAGAGGACATTGTTATGTGCGTCTCTGCACTTGAGTCGATGCTGTGAGCTGCAGCAAGAGTATCTACTACACATGCCTCTCTACTTACGCTAAACCTGATGACAGGCCTACGAACCGGCGGATAGAACAATTAGTAACGGAAAAACGACGTCTAAGAAGAGAATGGCAGATTACTCGATCACCAGCAGCAAAACTTCGCCTAAGGCACGCCAGCCGCAACCTCTTCAAGGAGTTAAGACAAGAGGAAATCTGGGCTCAAAGGAAATACAGTCCAACCAGCACTAAACATCCTCTGTGGAAATCCCACCCAACTTAAAGCGCTCCTACAGAGACAGTTTCACCGATAAGGGGTCCAACACATCTTAAAATGGTTTTACAGCCAAATCCAGCATCAAACTCATTTGTACTTCCCCTTCGAGCACATTAACGGATAGTGAGTACTCGGAACTCCAATCGGATGAGATCACTGCAGTTATTAAACACCACATAAAGCCGAACAAAGCCCCTGGCCATGACCTAATCACACCGAAAATGATCCTAGAACTCCCTACCATCGCCATACAATACATCTGCAAAATGTTGAACGCTATAATAAGAATTGGCTACTTCCCAAGAGCATGGAAAAGGTCCACTATCATCATGATTCCTAAAGTGGGAAAGGACAAAACCCAGCCATCATCCTATAGGCCAATTAGTTTGCTGCCATGTCTTTTGAAGCTTTTTTAAAAGGTCTTGCAGATCCGACTAAACTCATTTCTGGCATCGGAGAACACAATCCCTTCACACCAGTTCGGCTTCCGCGAAAAACATGGGACAATTGAACAAGTCAATCGCATAACATCCGAAATACGAACAGCATTTGAACTAAAAGAAAACTGTCCGGCTGTTTTCCTCGATGTTGCCCAGGCTTTCGATAGAGTTTGGCTGGAGGGTCTGATGTACAAAATCCATCAAAAACTCCCACAGTACACCTACATACTCATAGAATCTTACTTTTACAATAGGAAATTCGCTGTAAGATATAATGGCTCCGTCGCGGCTGATTTTGAAATCAAAGCTGGTGTACCGCAAGGCAGTGTACTCGGTCCATTGCTCTCCCTACTGTACACTGCAGGCTTACGAGTTTAGGACTTACAACGTACACTTTTGCCGATGACACGGCAATCCTCAGCAGATCCAAACGCCCAATACAAGCCTCCGCACAATTAGAGGAACACCTAAAGGTGGTATAGGAATGGCTAGCAACCTGGCGAATCCGAGTAAACGAGCCGAAATGCAAACATTTACGCTTAACAGAAGAAACTGCTCTATTGCTAAACAACATATCAATTCCTCAAGCCGATATATCACTTACCCTGGCATCCACCTAGACAGAAGACTAACTTGGCGCAAGCACATCGAAGCAAAAAAAATTGCAGCTAAAACTGAAAGCGAGTAGCATAAATTGGATAAATTGGAATATAAAGTCATCCTATACAACTCCGCACTGAAGTCTATCTGGACATACCGAGTCCTCAACCATGATGATTGGACGTATGCTGATGACACGGCAATTCTCTCTAGTGCATGCGACCCATAAGACGCGACGGAAGCCCTACAAACATATCTACACGAATTCAATGCACGGACCAAACGATGGTGCATCTCTATAAATACCACCAATTCAATTCCAACCACATTTTTTTCCCTCTGAAGATTATCCTGCCTTGCACAAACATTCAACAATGAAACAATTCCGACTGCGTCGACTCTCGGTCCAACGCACCAATGCGTACTTTTCGGTGGTGTCGCCGACCTTACTAAATGCTACCGTAAGCACTAACTCCAAAAATGTAAGTCACTTAGCAACCAACAGCAATTTACCGTGGAGAGAGTAATGTGAAACTAGTAGAAATAGTAGGGGTAAATAACTTTGTTATAACCCCTCTCAATAGGAAAAATATAAAATAAATTTAATGCCATACCCAAACTGAGGACAATTTTCACATCATCGAAAAGTACCTCCGTAATGATAATGTGAATTTTTATAACTACCAACTGAGAAGTAGTAAAGGGCTTCAGGTTGTGTTAAAGTTGATTGAGTCATCGGTTCCACAAGAAGCAGCAGACGCATTGGCCGAATAAGGGTTTGCGGTTAAGTCCGTTGTCAACATCATCAACAGGAATAAAGTCGCGCAGCCGCTCTTTAAAATCGAGCTCCAACCAGATGCAAAACGGTCGAAGCCAAATGAAGTGCACCCAATCTACAACCTTCAGCTCCTATTAAACAGAAGAATCACCGTCGAGGAGCCCCATAAGAGATACCAACCACCGCAGTGTAAAAACTGCCAGGAATACCATCACACCTCTAACAATTGCAATCTTACGTCAGTGTGCCATAAAGATGGCATTTGCACCAAGGACAGAAACAAAGTCGCACTAAGACTATCCAGTAACTGTGTAGGGAACCACACAGCCAACTACAGAGGATTTCCTGTCGTCAAGGAGCTTAAATCACACCTAAACGGGAGCAAACCCCCAGCTGGATCACAAACCACCTTCATCGCCTCCAAAACTACACCGAAGGTATTCTTTGCCAAGGCTGTTAGATCATCTAACATGCCTTGTACAACCAGTCCTAGTGTAGTATAAATACCACCAATACAATTCTAACCACATTTTCCCTCTGAAGATTATCCTGCCTTGCACTAACATTCAACAATGAAACAATTCCGACTGCCGGCCATATATTTATTATTTATTATTTTATATATTTATATTTATTATTTATTATTTATTATTTATTATTTATTATTTATTATTTATTATTTATTATTTATTATTTATTATTTATTATTTATTATTTATTATTTATTATTTATTATTTATTATTTATTATTTATTATTTATTATTTATTATTTATTATTTATTATTTATTATTTATTATTTATTTTTTTATTTATTATTTATTATTTATTATTTATTATTTATTATTTATTATTTATTATTTATTATTTATTATTTATTATTTATTATTTATTATTTATTATTTATTATTTATTATTTATTATTTATTATTTATTATTTATTATTTATTATTTATTATTTATTATTTATTATTTATTATTTATTATTTATTATTTATTATTTATTATTTATTATTTATTATTTATTATTTATTATTTATTATTTATTATTTATTATTTATTATTTATTATTTATTATTTATTATTTATTATTTATTATTTATTATTTATTATTTATTATTTATTATTTATTATTTATTATTTATTATTTATTATTTATTATTTATTATTTATTATTTATTATTTATTATTTATTATTTATTATTTATTATTTATTATTTATTATTTATTATTTATTATTTATTATTTATTATTTATTATTTATTATTTATTATTTATTATTTATTATTTATTATTTATTATTTATTATTTATTATTTATTATTTATTATTTATTATTTATTATTTATTATTTATTATTTATTATTTATTATTTATTATTTATTATTTATTATTTATTATTTATTATTTATTATTTATTATTTATTATTTATTATTTATTATTTATTATTTATTATTTATTATTTATTATTTATTATTTATTATTTATTATTTATTATTTATTATTTATTATTTATTATTTATTATTTATTATTTATTATTTATTATTTATTATTTATTATTTTTATTATTTATTATTTATTATTTATTATTTATTATTTATTATTTATTATTTATTATTTATTATTTATTATTTATTATTTATTATTTATTATTTATTATTTATTATTTATTATTTATTATTTATTATTTATTATTTATTATTTATTATTTATTATTTATTATTTATTATTTATTATTTATTATTTATTATTTATTATTTATTATTTATTATTTATTATTTATTATTTATTATTTATTATTTATTATTTATTATTTATTATTTATTATTTATTATTTATTATTTATTTTTTATTATTTATTATTTATTATTTATTATTTATTATTTATTATTTATTATTTATTATTTATTATTTATTATTTATTATTTATTATTTATTATTTATTATTTATTATTTATTATTTATTATTTATTATTTATTATTTATTATTTATTATTTATTATTTATTATTTATTATTTATTATTTATTATTTATTATTTATTATTTATTATTTATTATTTATTATTTATTATTTATTATTTATTATTTATTATTTATTATTTATTATTTATTATTTATTATTTATTATTTATTATTTATTATTTATTATTTATTATTTATTATTTATTATTTATTATTTATTATTTATTATTTATTATTTATTATTTATTATTTATTATTTATTATTTATTATTTATTATTTATTATTTATTATTTATTATTTATTATTTATTATTTATTATTTATTATTTATTATTTATTATTTATTATTTATTATTTATTATTTATTATTTATTATTTATTATTTATTATTTATTATTTATTATTTATTATTTATTATTTATTATTTATTATTTATTATTTATTATTTATTATTTATTATTTATTATTTATTATTTATTATTTATTATTTATTATTTATTATTTATTATTTATTATTTATTATTTATTATTTATTATTTATTATTTATTATTTATTATTTATTATTTATTATTTATTATTTATTATTTATTATTTATTATTTATTATTTATTATTTATTATTTATTATTTATTATTTATTATTTATTATTTATTATTTATTATTTATTATTTATTATTTATTATTTATTATTTATTATTTATTATTTATTATTTATTATTTATTATTTATTATTTATTATTTATTATTTATTATTTATTATTTATTATTTATTATTTATTATTTATTATTTATTATTTATTATTTATTATTTATTATTTATTATTTATTATTTATTATTTATTATTTATTATTTATTATTTATTATTTATTATTTATTATTTATTATTTATTATTTATTATTTATTATTTATTATTTATTATTTATTATTTATTATTTATTATTTATTATTTATTATTTATTATTTATTATTTATTATTTATTATTTATTATTTATTATTTATTATTTATTATTTATTATTTATTATTTATTATTTATTATTTATTATTTATTATTTATTATTTATTATTTATTATTTATTATTTATTATTTATTATTTATTATTTATTATTTATTATTTATTATTTATTATTTATTATTTATTATTTATTATTTATTATTTATTATTTATTATTTATTATTTATTATTTATTATTTATTATTTATTATTTATTATTTATTATTTATTATTTATTATTTATTATTTATTATTTATTATTTTTATTTATTATTTATTATTTATTATTTATTATTTATTATTTATTATTTATTATTTATTATTTATTATTTATTATTTATTATTTATTATTTATTATTTATTATTTATTATTTATTATTTATTATTTATTATTTATTATTTATTATTTATTATTTATTATTTATTATTTATTATTTATTATTTATTATTTATTATTTATTATTTATTATTTATTATTTATTATTTATTATTTATTATTTATTATTTATTATTTATTATTTATTATTTATTATTTATTATTTATTATTTATTATTTATTATTTATTATTTATTATTTATTATTTATTATTTATTATTTATTATTTATTATTTATTATTTATTATTTATTATTTATTATTTATTATTTATTATTTATTATTTATTATTTATTATTTATTATTTATTATTTATTATTTATTATTTATTATTTATTATTTATTATTTATTATTTATTATTTATTATTTATTATTTATTATTTATTATTTATTATTTATTATTTATTATTTATTATTTATTATTTATTATTTATTATTTATTATTTATTATTTATTATTTATTATTTATTATTTATTATTTATTATTTATTATTTATTATTTATTATTTATTATTTATTATTTATTATTTATTATTTATTATTTATTATTTATTATTTATTATTTATTATTTATTATTTATTATTTATTATTTATTATTTATTATTTATTATTTATTATTTATTATTTATTATTTATTATTTATTATTTATTATTTATTATTTATTATTTATTATTTATTATTTATTATTTATTATTTATTATTTATTATTTATTATTTATTATTTATTATTTATTATTTATTATTTATTATTTATTATTTATTATTTATTATTTATTATTTATTATTTATTATTTATTATTTATTATTTATTATTTATTATTTATTATTTATTATTTATTATTTATTATTTATTATTTATTATTTATTATTTATTATTTATTATTTATTATTTATTATTTATTATTTATTTTATTATTTATTATTTATTATTTATTATTTATTATTTATTATTTATTATTTATTATTTATTATTTATTATTTATTATTTATTATTTATTATTTATTATTTATTATTTATTATTTATTATTTATTATTTATTATTTATTATTTATTATTTATTATTTATTATTTATTATTTATTATTTATTATTTATTATTTATTATTTATTATTTATTATTTATTATTTATTATTTATTATTTATTATTTATTATTTATTATTTATTATTTATTATTTATTATTTATTATTTATTATTTATTATTTATTATTTATTATTTATTATTTATTATTTATTATTTATTATTTATTATTTATTATTTATTATTTATTATTTATTATTTATTATTTATTATTTATTATTTATTATTTATTATTTATTATTTATTATTTATTATTTATTATTTATTATTTATTATTTATTATTTATTATTTATTATTTATTATTTATTATTTATTATTTATTATTTATTATTTATTATTTATTATTTATTATTTATTATTTATTATTTATTATTTATTATTTATTATTTATTATTTATTATTTATTATTTATTATTTATTATTTATTATTTATTATTTATTATTTATTATTTATTATTTATTATTTATTATTTATTATTTATTATTTATTATTTATTATTTATTATTTATTATTTATTATTTATTATTTATTATTTATTATTTATTATTTATTATTTATTATTTATTATTTATTATTTATTATTTATTATTTATTATTTATTATTTATTATTTATTATTTATTATTTATTATTTATTATTTATTATTTATTATTTATTATTTATTATTTATTATTTATTATTTATTATTTATTTATTATTTATTATTTATTATTTATTATTTATTATTTATTATTTATTATTTATTATTTATTATTTATTATTTATTATTTATTATTTATTATTTATTATTTATTATTTATTATTTATTATTTATTATTTATTATTTATTATTTATTATTTATTATTTATTATTTATTATTTATTATTTATTATTTATTATTTATTATTTATTATTTATTATTTATTATTTATTATTTATTATTTATTATTTATTATTTATTATTTATTATTTATTATTTTATTTATTATTTATTATTTATTATTTATTATTTATTATTTATTATTTATTATTTATTATTTATTATTTATTATTTATTATTTATTATTTATTATTTATTATTTATTATTTATTATTTATTATTTATTATTTATTATTTATTATTTATTATTTATTATTTATTATTTATTATTTATTATTTATTATTTATTATTTATTATTTATTATTTATTATTTATTATTTATTATTTATTATTTATTATTTATTATTTATTATTTATTATTTATTATTTATTATTTATTATTTATTATTTATTATTTATTATTTATTATTTATTATTTATTATTTATTATTTATTATTTATTATTTATTATTTATTATTTATTATTTATTATTTATTATTTATTATTTATTATTTATTATTTATTATTTATTATTTATTATTTATTATTTATTATTTATTATTTATTATTTATTATTTATTATTTATTATTTATTATTTATTATTTATTATTTATTATTTATTATTTATTATTTATTATTTATTATTTATTATTTATTATTTATTATTTATTATTTATTATTTATTATTTATTATTTATTATTTATTATTTATTATTTATTATTTATTATTTATTATTTATTATTTATTATTTATTATTTATTATTTAATTTGGAAGGGATAGAAAGATAGATTGTAGGGGTTAGTTATAGCTTGGATAGACGAAAGTGAATCAGTACAGATGGCAGTTTGATGTGACAGGACTTTGGATAAGTTGGTTGCGGAGAAGATTGCTATAATTTCAACGGAAAAAACACTGCTATGATTTTGTAAAAGGTATTGTGTTGTAGAGTGGTTGTTGACAACTCTGAACGATGTGTAGTTGTCATTTTTGGAACAGTCAGTGTAAATGAATCTATAATTGGGATATTTCAGTTGTTGGATTTCTTTAAAAAATTTACGGTATGTTTCGGGAGTTGTGGAAGATTTGTGTAGTGCATGAAGGCAACAGTCTATGTACTGTTAGATATTTGCCCAGGGAGGAAACTTTTGCCGTGCAGGTTGTAGAGGTGTAGTCGGGAAATGAAGAGATTTGTTTAAAATTATAGCTCTTTATAGCGCTGATCATATCCTTGGTGGAGGTTTCTTTGATTTATTAATTTTATTAATATGAGTGGCAAGTTGAGAGGAGTGAGATTGAAGGATGGGTTTGATAAGTTTGAGGTCACTAAAAGTTTTTCTGTTCTCAAAGGGAGATATGTTTGACTCAAATAAAAGGATTTGGGTTGCAGTTGTTCTGAATGCTCCCAGGGAAATTCGAATGGCTGAGTGGTATAATGATTTTAATTTATTTTCGTCGGATTGGGGGGATTACCGTAGAGGTATATTCCATAGTCGATTTTGGACATTATTATGAGGTTAATGACATTTAGATCGGAGAGGGGGCTGCAACGATATCTGCTATCGGACAGGCATTTAATAATGTTTAGCTTATTTGAGAGGGAGGCGATTAGGTATGATATGTGGTCGGACCATTTGTATCTGTTGTTGAAGACTATTCCGAGAATCTTTAGGGATTGTACATTGGAGATGTTAGCGAGGGATGTGTGTAGAGAAGATTGGCAATTTTTTTTTTTTGCAGAAATGTATATTTTTGCATTTGGGTATGCTGAGTTTAGCTCCAGAGTAGTCACACCATTTGAGGATGTCGTTGAAAAGGGGGTCAGATAGTCGTCTGCATAGGCATAGAAGTCAACTTTCTTATGAGCAAGAATTGTTCTATTTAGTTTATTATAAGCGATGAGGAAAACAATAACTGAGAGAGGAGAGCCTTGAGGTATGTCATTGTGTTGAGAACGCAACGATTTTTCTGTTGGTCATGAAGTTGTAAATGTACTTTATGATATTGGGACCTATTTTCCATAGTTTTAGCTCATCTATGACGGAGTGTATGCCAATTTTATCAAAAGCTTTTGCAAAACCGAGTGAGACTATTGAAAAATGGTTTTTGGTGGAAAGGGCGGAAGATATCAGATAGTCTATGGATAGTAGAGAGTCTGATATTGACTTTCCTTTCCTAAGACCGCTCTGTCGGCTATTGATAGATTTGTTAACTGAGACAAACCACCATAGTCGATTGGTAATAATCTTATCGAGGGTTTTGACAAAGCAGGAGTTAAGAGAGATTAGTCTGTAGGCGTTTATGTTAGTTTTGTTAGTATTGAGCTTGTGAATAGGGATAATTTTACTTAGTTTGTAATTTTGAGGAATGTGGTTATTGAAGATATTGTTAAAATGTTGCGTTACTCGTTCTTTTTCTGTAGGTAAGTAAGTTTGTAAGGTTTTCAGCATAGGGTATGATATTCTATCTTGGCCGGCGGTTTCACCAGAAAGTTTGGATAAGGCCATGGAGATTTCGATAAATGAGATGGGCAATTCATTTTGGAGAGCGGTGGAAGAGGGGGAATACAAATGGCGATACACATATTAATTGTTTGTTGTTCGAAAAGGTGCTAGAGAAGTTCGAATTTTCAGATTCCGAAGACCAGAAAGAACAAAACACTTCTGATATTAATTGGCTATTTGTGATTGTAGTAGTAGGAGAGGCGAATTTTTGGATACAGTGGATTGGGAGACGTTGTTTGAGGCCCCAGAAATTACGTCTCGAGGACCAAATTTTTGATGAAGGGGTGTTCGGACATATCTCTGCAATAAATGATTCAATCGATTTTCCTTTACATTGCTTTAGTTCTCTTTTAAAGAAGGCGTTCGTTTTTTTGTAGTTAACGATGTTGTCGAAGCATATATTATTTTTAAGGCGTGACCAAAGAATTTTTTTTCTTTTTTAAGGGCGTATAGTTTGGTGTTCCACCAAGAAACAGTGCGATTATTTTGACGAGAAAGGTTGGCTTGGGGGATACTAAGATGAGATTGATAAGAGGGGCCGGAGAGAATGGTTAGAACGACTTAGGGTCATACATTTGGGCCAATCTGGGAAACCAAATTTGACTTTTAGTGTAAGTTTTGGAGGAGGGGTTGACTCAAAGAGATACGTTAAAATAGGGAAGTGGTCATTACCGTAGGTGTCGGATTTAACTTTCCATGAGGATTTCATGGCAATAGAAGGGGTAGAGAGGGTGAGATCAATGTGGGTGAATGTGTGGTGGGTGGTATAATGCGTTGGGGAACCATCTTTGAGGAGAATTAGGGGTGATTGGTAAATGAACTTACAAATAGTATTGCCTCGACGATTGTTAACAGGGGAGCCCCAAAGGGTGTGCCAACTAATAAAGTCGTCAGTGATTATAGTGGGGGTATTTAGAGAGTCGAATGTATCTCTGAGATTGCGGATAGAGAAATTTTTGTGGGGAGCGATGTTTGATTGAATCGTGAATTAGAATGGCACCGGTGGATACTTAGGAGGAGTTTACTGCATAGATTTTGTAGTTAATAGGTGTTGGAATGTTAGTTTGGGGCTTAAGATGGGTTATTGTAGGGATATTATTTTTGGAGAATATTTTTTTATTAAAATTTGTAATTGATTATTTTTGAAGAATATTTTTTTATTAGAATTTGTAATTGATCATAGTTGTTTACGTATCCATTGCAATTCCATTGAATAATTTTTAATTACATTATTCAGTATAAGAATAGAAAGCAATTACTTATTAATTATAATATGTGGTGCGAAAGGAAAAGATTTTATGTTGTGTTATTTGGTTTAGGTTTGACTGTGTGTTTGGATTTTAATAAAGTTTTAAGATTGTTATCTGATTTTGGATATATTTAAGTATCGCTTAATATTGTCGTTTGAAGGTTGGGTTTAGATAAGATGTTTGCATCAATATCCATTTCGGAGTCCGTAGGAGATTCAATTGTGTCGGAGATGTTTCTCCTTGTATATTTTGGTTGGGGGACGGAGTAGTCGGCAGTAGCATTGCGTGTTGTGTTTGTTGGTTCGGTAATTTGGGTATTACTGGGTTTTACCTGATGAGTATTGTTGTCTCGCGTCACAGAGGCGTAGGATGTGTTTAGGTGTCTCTCGTTGCAATTTTTTATGGCATCTTTGAATGTTGTTTTTTCCAGTGTTTTGATGGTTATGATGTCTTTGTTCTTGATGTATGATTGGCATTTACGATCTGTGCAGCCGTGATGGTAGTTGTTGAAGCCGCCTTCCTTGCAGTTAATACAGCACATCATGCTGCAATGAAAGCAGAGTTTGTTTCCTCGGCATCGCTTTGTGGAGTGACCCAATCTTCCGCAATCTCTGCACATCACATACCATCTGCTGTGGTGTGAAAGGGCGCACTTTGACTTTGAGGTAACCAATTGAGAGATCTTCTGGTAATTGTGGAGAAGCAAACGTTAGGATAATGAGTCCTGTTTCTCTTAGTAAGTCTTTGTCTGTAGTTTTTTAGTATTATTTTTTGTTTCGATGATATTTTGGAAAGATAGTTCTCTAGTAATATCGTCTTCAGTAATATCACGAAGGCTGTTGCAATAGATGACACTTTTAGAAAAGTTTCTTGTTTTGCGTTCACTGACTTCAACTTTAATATTGTTGGAGAAAGATGTCAACGGAATTAATTTAGAGGCTTAATGAAGGGTGGCAGCTTCGACTTCCAATGTTCCACTTTTGAAGTTAGTTGAGACTTAGTGACTTTTCCTGAGCAAATGTTGTCTATGACTTTTTGGACAAGAAAAGGAGAGACGTGGGCAAGGCCATCGTTGCCTTCGATTCTTGTAATTATCAAAAATTTTGGTCCAGCCGAAGAGTGCTTTAAATGTTTGTTTTTGTCTGTTGTAAATTGCAGTAAATCCGGGGGTTTGGTCATCTTAGTGGTCATTTTTGGCGAGTGTCGCCAGACAGGCGCCGTTAGGTGCGTTTTTTTTTTTTTATTCTGGAATTTGTTGTTGGAGTATTTTAAGGCGAAAAGAGAGTAGAGAAACAATTACCATTTCTAGTGTTTTTATTTTTTTGATGTGGAGTTATTCGCGAGTTAATTGTTAGGCACGTCTGGTCTCAATGAAAGTTGATTTGTGACTGGTATTAATAATAATTTGTATAAGACAACCTAAGATTAAATACAGATTCCAAAACGCCACATTTGGCCCCCATTTGCAGAATGTTTAAGAATAAACATCGTGCTCATCTGAACTAGATTCACCAAAGCAGATGCACCAAAGAAATATACAAAACGAAACATAAAACAAAAATAAGTAATAAAGATTCATATGACAATTATTGCTTAATACCAAAGAAAATATGCATCCATATTTTGTGGGAAAACATTTAAGATTATAACAGCGGCGCGGTATCAAGTAGCCAACGCTGAGCATGAAATATAAACGATTTTCAACCCCCGAAAACATGGGGCATATATATATAATATATATTTTTAAGAACAATTGTTACCTCCCAGAGCCTTAAGATAACCCTATATAAACTTTTGTAAATAAAATCAGTTCATATTTTGAATTCAACGAATGAAGATGGTTTTAGTTGTGGTTCTAAATCCCTATTCAGGAACGAACAAGAAAATTTCTTAGACGGAATAATGACATATTAATTTTAACGACAGTTGCAATGGATAAGACTGAGTATGACAAAAAAAATGGATAGTATACTTAACGATTTAAATACATATAGAACCTTAAGAAGGGACCCTACCACTAGACTACAGACCAAAAACAACGAATTGGTGGAAAAATTATACAAACATGAACTTATTTAAAGGACCGTACGAAATAAACTATTAACAAACACATCAATTCCACCAAGAATATACGAATTACCTAAAATTCATAAAGAAGGCACACCATAGAGGCCAATCTGCTCATCAATTGGTTCTCCATCCTACGGACAATGCTTATTAAAAAATATAACGGCAGACTCAACATACAACGTAAAGAACGCCTCAGAATTTAAGACAAGGATTAATGACACATACATTTGCGACGATGAAAGATTGATATCATTTGACGTAGTATCACTTTTTCCAAGTATTCCAAAACAATTGGCACCTGACACTATTAGGGAAAAATGGATTAAAATAAAAGCGCACACTAACGTTCCAAAATAAACATTCATGGAAATAGTACGTTTTTGTATACAGGAGAACAGATATTTTAAATACAAGCACAACATATACACACAACTGAAAGGAATGCCAATTTGTACTCCAGCGTCACCAGCAATAGCTGACATAATTATGGAAGAACTCTTTGACATGAAATACTACAAAGACTACCTATGACGAAATACATATGTAGATGACCTTTTTGCTTTAGTTAAAGAAGACGAGATCCAAAACACACTTGACAACCTAAATTCATTTGACAGAAATATAAAGTTCACAATAGAGTTGGAAAATTACAACAAATTGACATATCTCGACTAATCAATAAACAGAACTCCAAGTCGATGATAATGAATACAGCAAGACGTTGTATACCACGGATGCTCAACATATCGGACCCAAGTTTTCATGAAGAAACGAAGGAAGAAATACGACGAATTTTAAAAGATAATGACTTTCCAAACCACACCAAAGGGACACTACTAAAATCTCACAATAAGAAAACAAATACAGAAACCACAACGATACATTTTATGTCCGTCACATATGTCCCACAACTGTCGGAAAGATTAGCAAACTCAGATTGCTATGACACAGCGAAAATACAGATAGCACACAAACGCAACAACACGCCATGGAGTATATTCAACAGGACAAAAGGAAATGGATATAACGGGACCAATGAAGAAAACTGTGATAAAATGTAAATAGGAACAACCAAATAGAGGCTAAAAACTGACTACAAGCTTCGTAAACACTCCAGCATACAAAAAAAAGGCACTTATGGTCCACTGTGCCGCCAGTGGACTTTCGAGATGCTGCATATAATAATACCCCGACTAATATTATAAGGTAGATACAGACACCTGCGCGAATTTATACAGGCATTTACTAGAGACAAATTAGTGTGTAACTCCATGTCACAGTGTGCGGACGTGTAAAACTAAGTAGGTGTTTCTTGTTGTTAAATTAATATTATGTCAATCACAATTCTATGTTATTTATAGTTGCCATGAAGACGACCACCGCAGAGTGCTCGAAATATATCGGAAAGAAAAGGAATACATGAACAAATTGTTTTTCATTTTCATCTATGTACATATACAAAAATTGACCTCGAGCCGGCTAAACATAACACAAAATATTATTTATTTATTTTATTTATTTATTTTAGATTAAATTGGAAACAACATGTTCAAAAAACAATATGCAAATGTACCAGAAAACTCAAAATACTGGACTGGATGCTCAAGGGTCGTGCACGTTGTCCCTCGCAAATAAAGTAAAAATTTACACGGCGATAGTGGTACCAACATTCACATATGCCCTTCCTATTTGGGGCTCTGCAACTACATATACTGTAGAAAAGGTCCAAACCATGCAGAACAGAACGTCGCATTACAGGAGCAGAATGGTATGTGCGAAATTCAGTTCTTCACCATGACCCACGATAGCTCAACTAATAGGCCGACACAGCTTGCGCTATAGAGAATCCCTTAGCCAATGATTTGGCCGTCAACAGAACACTGATTGCTCGATAACATTGACTCAATTTATAAAGCTCAAACAAATACTAACATGAAACGAGCTATGGAAGTTAACTTCGGCCTTGCCGAAGTTTATATACCCTTGCAGTTCTTTATTATATTTAATTCGATAAGAAAAGTGAAATTTCATACATCAACAGCATTAGTTGTCGTATTATGAATATGCTCAAATATTTTTCAAACTACTGAATTCAAAACACATTTAATGATTATTTAACAATATATGATATAGTAGTCCGATCCCGATGATTTTCATACTTTATCTCACACAGGTAATAAAGAGTCTCCAAAAAAAATTTCAACCCGATATCTCTTAAGATGGCTGAGTAAAACGCATACGCACAGACGGACGGACAGACGGACAGACGGACAGACGGACATGGCTATATCGACTCAGCTTCTCAAGCTGATCAAGAATATATATACTTTATGGGGTCGGAAACGTCTCCTTCTGTGCGTTACAAACATCTGATCAATTTTATAATACCCTCTGCAAGGGTATAAAAAAAATAATCACGAAAAAGTTGAAAACTATAAAAAAAATGAAGTCGTCTCGCCGACTTAGGTATACTATACACCAAATGCATTTACGTTTTTTTTAAAATTCTGCTCACATGCATACGAGCACCCCCACCAGCCAACTTGGCTATTTGTATTCCAATTTTGATGAAATTTGGTATGTTGCTTGATATTAGTATCAAATTTAAGTGTGCCAAATTTGAGAGATTATCGAGTTTTTTTAAATTACGGGGCGAAAAGGGGCTTGGCAAAATTTTTACACATACAATGCGCAATTACAAAGCAAATATACATACTAAATTTGGTGTGTTTAGTTAGTATATATAGTGATTGAGATAAACGCTTTTTTTTAATTGCGGGGGCGGAAAGGGTCGCGGCAAAAATTTGAAATGAACTCGACCACTTTACATACTACACGAGACTACATACAAAATTTGGTGGCTCTATCTTTAATAGTCTCCAAGGTCCAGGTATTCATACGGACAGACGGAAGGACGGACGGACAGACGCACAAGGCTAAATCGACGCGGCTGTAGATGCTGATCAAGAATACATATACTTTATTATAGGATCGGAAAAGCTTCCATTGGCATTCCTTTCAGTTGTGTGTATATGTTGTGCTTGTATTTAAAATATCTGTTCTCCTGTATACAAAAACGTACTATTTCTATGAATGTTTATTTTGGAACGTTAGTGTGCGCTTTAATTTTAATCCATTTTTCCCTAATAGTGTCAGGTGCCAATTCTATTGGAATACTTGGAAAAAGAGATACTACGTCAAATGATATCAATCTTTCATCGTCGCTGTTTGTGGCGGGGCGGAAGGATCCAAATTATAATACAAGGGGTTGGCGGGTGCCAATTTCTTCGGGTGGTGAGTGAGTGGTGAATTGATAACGCGCGATAACTTCGGTTACAAAAACTTATACTTTATTCATTAATATTCATAGGTTGCCCGACACACACGAAAATGTCTCGGGTTAAAATATATACAATTCGAAAGGAGGAAAAATTCAATGGAAAGAAAGAACGGGTGTTCGGGTTGAAATTTCGTACTGGAGTCATGATGGCGATTTACAGGAGAGCGCTTCGTCACCCTCCTCAGTATGACCGCATTCCGTTTTGGGAAAAACCCTACCCCTCACTCTCTGCTGTTCACCCGGTGGCGTGAACATACCGCCCCCCTTGCAACAAGTTGCAATTGCCTCGCTGGACATGTCTAAGGATGGGGGATGGCAGCGTTCTGGATCGCCAAGACACGGGTGGAGATGGAGGGGGAACTTTGAATGCAGGTGGAATAGGCGGCACGAGGGCTGATAACCTCTGGATAAAAGTCCGAATGAAAGGCTGGTGCCTTTCGGGTCTTTGCTCTTTGGGTTGGATGTACGCGACTGAGCTTGCGCTGTGTAAGAGCGTGTGGTGTTGTTTGCCACAACGATGGCATCCTGTTGTGCTCCTGCAGGAACCATTGGAATGCTCATGAGCCAAACAGTTCGGGCAGTATCCGTTGCTCAAGACTACCCGTAATCTGTCTTCAGCTCGTAGTCCTCGAAACTGTCGGCACTGACGGAGCGCGTGTGCCCCTTGACAAACGCGGCACCTGAAACAATTGGAACTGCATTCTAAGTCGGACGGTGCTGCTGTCCTTGGAGACATCTTCGGACTGCCGGAGGAGGTGGACCGAGACCGACTGGATTTATCAGTAACGGATCCACAGAGAACCCATCCGAACATCGTCTCGATTCCCACGAAAGAATCACCAACATTCTTGATGATTCGTTCCCCAAGGATAGTGGGAAGGAGCTCGACTCCAAGCACCAAATCCACAGGAGCCCTTTGGTAAAATTGCGGATCAGCGAGCGGAAGGTCAAGCGCATCCTGCTTAACCTTATCCGGGACGGCGCGGGAGGGAAGTGCCTCTGCTACCCTAGGCAGCACAACGGCGACTGCTTGGAACTGTCGGAGCGGTTCGTCATGAGGAGAAATCTGTAAGCGGCACACTTTGTCGCCGCTACCAGCATCGCATTGCCCAATACCGCGAATGCTAGTTGATACTTTGCAGCTTGGAGGATTAATCAATTCAAACATTCTTTGGGAAATAAAGGACGCTTCGGATCCCATATCAATCAAAGCGCGGATTTGAAACTGCTTGCCACGATGATGAATAGTTACCCTCGCTGTACCCAGGAGGCCAGTGTTGCGAGTGGAGGCGAAGTAACTTCCCACGTTTACATGAGGGCTGCTGGAATAATCGGAGGACGCAGGATTCGGAATTATACAAGTATTAGGTGCTGAGCTCTCTTGCACTTGAGCGGGAAAGGCCTGAGCTCTTACCGTAGGTTTTCGGCTTACGGAAGGAAAGGTCTGACTGCTAGAGCTTGGTTGAAGGACATCTGTGGCCTCTAGTACACGGTGGCGATCAGTTAGGAATCGATTCAGGTCGTCCCAGGATGAGACTGCGGTCTTATTTGGAACGGACTGTTCCCACAACAGAAGGGTGGATTTGGGCATTTTACTCGTACAGATTGCTATGAGAAGGATATCCCAATTGTCTGTACGAGCCCCGGAACGCTCAAGACCGGTTAAGCAACCTTGAATTGACGTCTGCAGTTCTCCCAACGCTTTGCCAGACTCTTGGGATACAGCTGGGATCTGTAGAAGCTGCTTGGCTTGGCTCATAATCAATAATCGATTATTTTCGTACCGCGCAGTGAGGTTATCCCACGCGGACTGGAATCCTTCATTGGTCAAGGGTGACGTAGAAACAATGACTCTGGCTTCACCGCGAGTTTTGCAACTTAAGTGGTAAAGTTTCTCCACTTGTGTTAGGCTTGGATTATGGATAAAAACCGCGGTAAACAAATCACGGAATGTAGGCCAAGCCAGGCTGTCTCCGTAGAAGTTTTCAACTTCGCACGGGGGAACTGTGTGGCTTTGATGGGTGGAATCGACGGAGAGCCTGACTGATGGGGGAGCCATTTTCGCGGACAACTGCTCGATTCGCTCTCCAAACGAGGTCCCGCCTCGCACATATACCATATAACAATATTCATGTTTAGCTTTAATTGCAGCTATGTGCTTCGGACTATCTTCGTTCTTTTGAGCCGTCAAGGCCTTATGGCATCGTGAAAACTCTGCCTCGACTTTTGCCCAAAGTGACTTAAGCTGGTCTAAGTGTATTTTGATGGAGACGAGTGGCACATGGTCAGCTAAAGCCTGGGCCTCGCGTGCCTCGAACGCCGTTAATGCCTCGCATACGGCAACAAAGTCGGAAAGAGGCATCGTAGAGTGTTCTCTGAGCTATTACGAATCGAATGGGAACAAAAAAAAAACTTCGTGGAATTAGAGCTCTCAGGAGAGGCGATCGAAACGAAGCTATAAGTGGACTGTATAATTTAAGGATAGAGGAGTGAGAAGCACAAGTGTCTCCTCTTTTAATGAACACAACGAATAATACTAGATAGCATAAATGAAATTAGAAGGATTTATAATTTTCCTCGCAGTTGTGTGAATAATTATAAGGATATATAATCACTTGGATATTAAAATTGATACAATGTGGAAATATGTTGAATTTTATAAGAGTATTTAAAGAATGTGGAGAAATTGAGATCAGTTGGATTAGGAGTGCCGATAACTTTTCAATGAAGGAAAAAAAAACTCGGAATTAATTTTCATTAAGCGGACTAGGTTAATTTCATGGATCTGTGAGGCAAAAATCAAAATGCACCGAGACAAGACAAAATATTAATTCCATATAAATAAAATAATACTTGTATTTCTTTAGAAATTATTTTGCGAATTAGATACTGACTGATTGAAATATTTCTTATGGCACAATACGAAAATCACGATGGAAAAAATTGATGTCGTGACCGAGTCACGACTTGGCTCAAGTGTCAGCACTGATGAGACTTGAGTGTCAGCACTGATCGGGAGTCAGCTGTTCTGCCGTTGTTTATGTTTTGTGAATTTAATTAATTTTAAATTTTAAATCGAATATCGCGGTTTCCTGCTTTAATTATGTAGGTTTTAAATTTGGTTTGGGTGCAATTGAATTGTATGTGGACATATATATGTATGTACATACGTACGTATGAGTGTGCTTACCGCGGCCAAAATTATTACATATGTACATATGTATGTATGTATGTACATACATATGTATGGATGTACAAATTATTTGGCATAAATAATTTATGCCGATGGACTTATGATCAGCCTGTGGAGTGTGCTTTACACTTTAAGTAAGGGTAAGTGGTACTTTATAAATTCGCGATTATTAAACACTTTACTTGCAGGTTAAAAACACAGCTGTTTTTACATGTATGTATGTATACATGTGTATATATATGTACATACATACAGATGTATTGCTACATATGTATGCAATTGGACTTTTGGACAATCAGAATTTCGAAGAATGGAAAAAAATGCACTTCATAAACACAAAAATGATCGGGAAATACCAGGTAACGTTTGGAACAGGTCAGGTATGTACATAAAGTATACAAAAGTGTGTAGGTCGCTATGGAAGAGCGGGAAACCTCACACTTTTATAAGTATGTAATCGGATTTAATGTGAATGGGATTTTTAATAAGAAATGTTGTACTTATCAGGAATTCCGCCGATGCATGCTGGAAGAGCGGAAGGAGATCCGGCTCGAAGGACCAATATTTGTGGCGGGGCGGAAGGATCCAAATTATAATACAAGGGGTTGGCGTGTGCCAATTTCTTCGGGTGGTGAGTGAGTGGTGAATTGATAACGCGCGATAACTTCGGTTACAAAAACTTATACTTTATTCATTAATATTCATAGGTTGCCCGACACACACGAAAATGTCTCGGGTTAAAATATATACAATTCGAAAGGAGGAAAAATTCAATGGAAAGAAAGAACGGGTGTTCGGGTTGAAATTTCGTACTGGAGTCATGATGGCGATTTACAGGAGAGCGCTTCGTCACCCTCCTCAGTATGACCGCATTCCGTTTTGGGAAAAACCCTACCACTCACTCTCTGCTGTTCACCCGGTGGCGTGAACAGTCGCAAATGTATGTGTCATTAATCCTTGTCTTAAATTCTGAGGCGTTCTTTACGTTGTATGTTGAGTCTGCCGTTATATTTTTTAATATGCATTGTCCGTAGGATGGAGAACCAATTGATGAGCAGATTGGCCTCTATGGTGTGCCTTCTTTATGAATTTTAGGTAATTCGTATATTCTTGGTGGAATTGATGTGTTTGTTAATAGTTTATTTCGTACGGTCCTTTAAATAAGTTCATGTTTGTATAATTTTTCCACCAATTCGTTGTTTTTGGTCTGTAGTCTAGTGGTAGGGTCCCTTCTTAAGGTTCTATATGTATTTAAATCGTTAAGTATACTATCCATTTTTTTTTTTGTCATACTCAGTCTTATCCATTGCAACTGTCTTATTCCCTGTATCTAAATTTAAAATTAATTTGTCATTATTCCGTCTAAGAAATTTTCTTGTTCGTTCCTGAATGGGGATTTAGAACCACAACTAAAAACCCTAATGTTCATTCGTTGAATTCAAAATATGAACTGATTTTATTTACAAAAGTACAGAGTTTATATATGGTTATCTTAAGGCTCTGGGAGGTAACAATTGTTCTTAAAAATATATATTATATATATATGCCCCATGTTTTCGGGGGTTGAAAATTGTTTATATTTCATGCTCAGCGTTGGCTATTTGATACCGCGCCGCTGTTATAATCTTAAATGTTTTTTCACAGAATGTGGATGCATATTTTTTTTGGTATTAAACAATAATTGTCATATGAATCTTTATGACTTATTTTTGATTTAAATTTCGTTTTGTATATTTCTTTGGTGCATCTGGTTTGGTGAATCTAGTTCAGATGAGCACGATGTTTATTCTTAAACATTCTGCAAATGGGGGCCAAATGTGGCGTTTTGGAATCTGTATTTAATCTTAGGTTGTCTTATACAAATTATTATTAATACCAGTCACAAATCAACTTTCATTGAGACCAGACGTGCCTAACAATTAACTCGCGAATAACTCCACATCAAAAAAATAAAAACACTAGAAATGGTAATTGTTTCTCTACTCCTTAAAATACGCCTTAAAACACTCCAACAACAAACTCCAGAATAAAAAAAAAACGCACCTAACGGCGCCTGTCTGGCGAAACTCGCCAAAAATGACCACTAAGATGACCAAACCCCCGGATTTACTGCAATTTACAACAGACAAAAACAAAGATTTAAAGCACTCTTCGGCTGGACCAAAATTTTTGATAATTACAAGAATCGAAAGCAACGATGGCCTTGCTTTATATACTTTATTATAGGATCGGAAAAGCTTCCCTCTGGCTACTACATACACAAATATAACTGTAAATGTATATAATATAATATTAATATATAAATGTACTATAGTATATTTATTTATTTATTTATTTATTTATTTATTTATTTATTTACGTCAACTAAGTCAGCAGTCGACGAAAAAGCTTAAGCTAAAATACAGATAGTAATTAATTCATGAAGGTAGCTTAGCTTTATGCACAACATCCCCGACCCGGTGGAGGTGTTTTATTTGCAACAAGGTGCCAGCTATGCCCCGATTCACAGCCAATGTGGTCAGGGATGAGTTGCAGCCAATCCAATATCCAGTCCAGAATACTTTCAGTGGTTACGCTGTAGATAATTAAAAAGTATAGCGCGAAGAGAAGTGACAGATAGATGAGGAGAAATAAGGTGAGAAAGGTTGTTAAAAGATTGGCAAAGAACACGAAGAGGTTCGTGAAGAGAGTAGTTAGTCAAACATCTACTAAGGTGAAGAGGAAAAAAGTTTCTGGTCCGACGTGAGGGAACACAAAAATATAGCGTATCTAGTAAATTGGTAGAACTGACTTCGCCGTTGACTACTTTATGTAGAAAGAGAATCCCAAATACGAGCCTACGGTTGTAAAGTGAAGGAAGATTAATAAGAAGTCTGTCAGAATAAGAAGGTAGGCGAAGATTTGGGTCCCAATTAAGACCGCGTAACGCAAACTTAAGGAATTGCTTCTGTACCAATTCAATAATACGCTGGTGAACATCATATTGAGGGTTCCACACTGGTGAGCAATATTCTAGAGTAGGGCGATCTAACGAAGTGTATAAAACCTTTGTCACATATGGATCATCAAATTCTTTGGCCCAACGTTTAATGAAGCCAAGAAAACTGCATGCTCTATTAACAATTGAAGATATATGAATATTAAAAGAAAGTTTTGGGTCAAACATAACGCCTAAGTCTTTAAATGATGGTACACAATCTAACAGAACAGACTTAATAGAGTAATGAGCTAGGAACGGCGACAAATGACTGAAAGTCATAAAAGAGCATTTAGAGGCATTAAGGTGTAATTTATTAACGTGACACCAAACACAGAACGCATCGAGATCTGATTGCAAGTACTGTTGGAAAGAAGGATCACTATATGAATAACAAATCTTGACGTCATCCGCAAACATGAGCACGCGTGAATGAGCCAAGGCCAAAGGCAAATCGTTTATAAATAAGGTAAATAACAGTGGGCCCAGATGACTGCCTTGGGGGACACCTGACGTAACTCGAACAGTTTTAGATATCGAGGAACGAAAAGACACCTTTTGGGTTCTGCCAATAAGATACGACTTTAACCAAGCCAATAGTTTCGGGGAAAAACCCATGATGTTAAGTTTCATGAGAAGCAAGGAATGATCAACCGTATCGAAAGCCTTACTAAAGTCAGTATAAATAACATCAGTTTGACACTTTTTACGGAAGCCATGGTGTACAAGGGTAGTCAATTCTAAAAGGTTGGTAAGCGACGAACGACCTTTCATGAAGCCATGCTGACAAGCAGAAATAGCGGATCTGAGAGATAATACAGTCTTCAGTAATATTAGGAAAAAACATACAATTTAAATGTGGAATTGTGAAGGGATAAGGTGTGGGATCCGAAGCAGTAGAAGAATAAGTCGACTGAAAGAATTTAGCAAACAGATCTGCAATATCTGAATCACAATTAGCAGTCTAGCAGATAGGGAAATCGAACACATTTTAAGGATGCAACTAGGTATATTATCAGGCCCGGGTACGAAGGAAGACGTCATAGATGACAAGCTAGAGATAATACAGTCTTCAGTAATATTAGGAAAAAACATACAATTTAAATGTGGAATTGTGAAGGGATAAGGTGTGGGATCCGAAGCAGTAGAAGAATAAGTCGACTAAAAGAATTTAGCAAACAGATCTGCAATATCTGAATCACAATTAGCAGTCTCATTAAGTCTGAAGGTGGAAGGTAGTAAATTAGAGCGTCTTTTGGAATTAACAAAGTTATAACAAACAAAACAAAAGTTATCTTTTGGGGTTCTTATAAAATTCAACCTTACAGCGAACGATATAATTATTGTAGCATTGAGTATTTAAAAGGCAAAATTGAGATTTGGCTACACAATAATTTGCATAGTCAAGTCGCGAACCAGTTTTTTTAAATCTTTTAAAATATCTCGATTTAATGTTACGGAGATTAGGGAGCCTACGTGTGAACCAGACTGGCGCACTGGAGACGGTAGAGACATTCACATAAGGAACGCATTTATCAATTAGAGAATTAAGAGCAGAGTAGAAAAAATTTACTGCACAATCTATATCACAGCACTCAAATAGAAATGACCAATCAAAAGAGAAAATAAGGCTGTTAAGAAGATTGAAATTTGTTTTACGAAAACATCTGCGACGAGAATTTGAGATGTTATTGAATGAATTATTAACGGAATTGTAAGAAATAGTAATTTCAATGGTAGGGTGATAAGTATCTTCAGGCTTCACTAGGGGCTGTGTTTGTGATACAGCACTAACAGTGGGATCAGAGACAAAAACAAGATCGAGGATTCTTTTAGAAGAGTTAAGAAAAGAATTCAACTGATATAGCGGACATTCATGTAGGCTATCAAGAAAAACATGTTGAGATGAAGGAATTAAGAAAGATAGATTGTCATCGGCAAGCCAAAAAACATTAGGCAAGTTAAAATCACCTAAAGCTATAAAAAAATCACGATCTTTAAGACGACTAAAAATAGTTCGCAAAGCATCAGCATGGTGCATGTAGATCATGATATCAGAAGTTGGAGGAATATATGAACAAGAGATATATAAGCTAAAGTTAGAACATGTAACTTCGACGCAAATAAACTCAACACCTAAGGGGAGATCAATCGGCACAACACTTGAACACAGATTCGAGTTGACAGCAATGAGTACTCCACCGCCACGTCGACCAACACGATCAAGCCTATAAGAAATAAAGTTATTAGAAAGAATTTCATTATCCAAAACAGAGGAATTAAGCCAAGTTTCAGAGAAAGCTAATATGTCAGCCGAAAAGGTTAAGCTATCACAGAATAATTTAGAGAGCTTGGTAAGAAGTCCTCTTACATTTTGATAGTGAATGCAAAGACTAGACGTTATTAGTTTTTTTAAGCAGAAGATACATTAGGAAGGTGGACAGGCAAAGGGCGGGAGCGCTTATTGGGCGCAAATTCATGTACAACTAGGCCCTCTGGCCAAAAGTTAGGGTCAACTATAGCTGAGAAATACTCATTTGGTACAGTAATTTTAAAAGAGGAGATTTCGCGAGGCCTAGAAAACTTAAACTTTTGAATTAAAACCTTAGCAGGGCATATATTACCAATGTAAGCTGCCACAGACGATTCAGAAGTATCTGGAGCAAGCCTAGAGATAAATAATTGTTTACGATGAGGCACTACAGTTAGTGGAGGCGTAGGAGCATTGGGATCCGCAAGTGATTGAAAGCCAGCATGATCCAGTAATTGATCAGAGTTCCCGTGAGGGACAGATTGAGGTACACCAGGGCTTGTAGTGGGTACATCAATCTGAAAAGAAGAGCATATAGAGGGACAAGAAGATGGTGTAGGCGAAAGTAAAATGGGAAAAGATGTAATAGAAAGTGCGGGCGACTGCTTATGAGGCAACTCAAGGGTACATTTCTTGAGCAATTCCTTAGAAAGTGGACCAAACTTGAATTGCGACAGTAAATGTATGCTAGAGTCACACTCATTAGACAGCTGTTTGGCCATTTTATTTAGAGAAAGAAACTTTAAACGAAGATCCCTGTACATTCGGCTGAAATCAAGCTGCTGGCTGGCACAAGATGGGCAAGTGCAGCGCATTAAGCCAAGCTCAGGTTTAGACACAGACAAACCAGAAAATTTGTCGTAGTCGCGGCCGTTGAGGCCAGCACATTTTAAGTGAATAAGATTATCTCAGAGCCAACACGATATTGCTCTATACTGATCGTCAAAACGATCAGAATGCTTGCAACTAGGTAGAAAACAAGCTATTGAAAAGCCAAAAGAAACACAGGGCAAAAAACAAAAAAAAAAACAAATATATATAGAAAAATTTAAATACACAGCACAAAGATAATTATCGATAAAAAATCAATAATTACAAATAAAACAAAGAGACAGCTAGAGTACACAGCACAAGAGAGAGTGCAAGAACAGTTATAAGACGAGCTTTGAGAGGCGGCCTTACAAAAGTGATTACGCGGGAGAGAAGCTGAGCACAAGCACAAAGCAGAGAGAACAACAAAACCACTAGCACTGATGGTATGATGGGGCCGATGAGGGGAGCAACTGCAGAAGCAATGACGAGAGAGAACAATAAGAAAAAAATAAAAACAATTTAGATGCACCAAACACTAATCACAAAAAAGAAAAAAAACAAAATTGTTTAATTTGGCGAATTATGCAAATAAAACACAAGGGTTTCAAGCAAACGACACCAGCGAAAACGAAAACAAACTAGGCACAATTAAAAATTGGGAGAAAACAATATATATTAATAAAACTCAGGAGCTAAGCAAAAACACGACCGTCACGTCAGAGAGCAGAAGCTTTTTTATACCAATAATCATTTAGTCCAAAGAGCTCAACTTGTAACACTTGGTTGCAAGTATACACAATTAAATATATACGCAATAAAATATAATTGTGCACTTGATTATGTTTATATGTACACATTGATGTATGCCCATAAACATATTCACATAAATATACAGCTAAGCATGATCATATATGTATGTACATTTGTATATGCACATACATATGTATATTCGCATAAGCACTTTATGATGATACAAGCTCTACTTACAAGTGCGCCGGAGGTTATTCTATTTAAACCAAATGAAGGCTGCACATATGCCGAAATCATGGTCACCAGAAGGCCGGACGGCAAGCTCGATGAAGTCAAAAATAACATCAAGAGGACGAGAAAATCGGCTACGGGCGATTTACTTCTCGAACTCAAGAGGGGTGGAAAGGTCAACAGCAAAAAATTGACTGATGATTTGAGCCAGGTCCTGGGCCAACAAGCTTCAGTTCGAGCAGCTGGAGCAGAGGCGCGGCTTGAAATGCGTAACCTCGACCACTTAGCGACAGAAGAGGAAATTAAAAAATCAATGCAACTGAAAATTGGCGATGACGCACAGTTGGGCCTCTGCTCGGATAGCATTGCAAAAATACGTTTTTTCATGATCGCGTTTGGCAAAAATGATAAATGCAATCGATAGGAAATACTTCAGAGATTATGAATCCGAAAAATTTTTGAAATCGGTTGAGTTTCATGGGTGCTAGAGGCGCCCAAAGTTGAGATATTTTTAGTGAAAAGGAAAAAATGATAATTTTAAAAAAAAACGTCGTAACTTTAAAACTGAATATTGGGCGATTTCAACAATCGATCTTGGATTTTTTTTATCTGAAAAGTATGTTCTTTGTTAATAGCATGTTTTATAAATTTTAATAATTACTTAAATAGTTATTGAACTAGAAGCGTTTAAAAAATACTCTAAATATTGGCGTTTTTTTAACTTTGGTGGAATACAACTAACAAGTATCACCTAGTATCACTACCGGACTACTTACACTAGGTAGGTGAAATATTTACCTATCAGATGTATATAGTCCCAATATGCGGAGAGGTGCGACAGCGATGCGTAAGCCATAAAACTAAGGCAACCTCGCCTAAAAAATGCGCTGCAGGTATAAGGAAGAAGAAGAGCGCATGCGTATTGGCCTGTAGCTTCTTTGTATTTAAATGATAACATTGAGTAATGCTGTTTTGCAAATACTACCTGTTTACATATATGCCTTTCTACAATGATAAATTGCTAATTACCTGCTTTGGAAAAAATGACAAGACAGGTAAATGTTATTTAAGTTGATGAAAAGTTTGTCATATTTGTGGGTTGGTCGTTTTTATTTCCGTTTACCTAATTGGATGTAAATATTAAGTTGTTTACCTAATTAATACAAAAAGGGTAATACCGATTTTTCGTTCTACCTAGTTAATTCAAAAAATATAACATAAAGAGCTAATTATTCCTCTCGTTTGCGACAGTTTATTTTTAACGGCAAGGTGTCCAATTTGCAAAAAAACTCAAAAAGAATTTCAGAACTTAGACGATTCAACGAGTGAGGAGAACTGCTACGAATATTGAATTTCTCCTTTGCATTGCAGAATAAAGTGTATGGATTTTATTCTGAAGCTAGCTTACACACTTCCTCGGCCAGGAGAAACAAAAACGGATAAAACATCTCGTGAGGGTATTCATAGCAGAAAGGAGATTATACAAGCTGAATTCTCTCGGAAGCTGGGACTGAAAGTTGACTGCCCAAAGCACTGTGGTCCAAAATCGAGATTTTGTGGCATAAACCTAAAAATTTGTTGAAACAAAATCGTATTTAAACAATTTTTTGTTGGACAGAATACTTTGAATATAACGAATATAAAAATATTTTTGTTTTTACTGCACCCCTGAAATTTTGGCACACTTTTAAAGTCAGGTGTTTAGTCAGCTGTTCGCTCTGCCAAAGAAAGGGGGAAATTGTAGGCAAACTTTGAGCCAGTGTAAAAAATTAACAAACAAATTGTAAAATAACTTTTGTAATGGATAATATTAATCAAGGTATGTAGAATGTAAATACTGCACGAAATTTCAATTTGTATATGTTAATTGTTTTTTTTGTGTAATGATTGTTTATGTCCTAAAATAAGGAAAACTTAACCCATGTGTGCGTCTATTGTGGAGTGAAAACTAACTTTCTGTGAATTTCTGCGAAATTGTAATTATAGTAAATTATAGCTCAAAGTATATATTAAATTATGTTATGATTACTTTTTCCGAGTTTTTCCGAGGTAAATTTATATTATCATTTATTTTATCGTCAAATCGTCAAAAATATCTTATTTAAAATAAAATAAAATAAAATCAAAGTTGTTTATTTATAGTTTGCATTGCTTAATCTTAATTTTTTTATTAATAACAGTTCAAAATAAAATATTAAAATTTAATTTGTTGTTTTTTAATAGCTATAATTATTTTAATCCCAAATTCATGTAAATCACATTACGTATACGCTGCGTGGGCTAGTATGGGAGGTCAAGAGGGCGTGGTCAAATCTTTCCAATTTTTTTTTTTTTTTATTATGCATCCTAACATGGTTATATGTGCAAAGTTTTAACTCGGTAACTGCATTCCTTATAGTTAGTGCCACAAAATCTGGATTTTGGACCACAGTGCAAAGTACGGATACGGAAACACGAATGATGGAAATACTTCAATGAGATTTTTTGAAAATGATGAAGTGACATCTTTTATAACATCTTTATAATTTAGTCAAGAGATCATTAAAAGGTTGGCTGTTATCTTGAATGTTATAAATTGCAAGGAAATGGTAAATGGTGAAAAATTTGCCGAATATAATTCAAAGACTGCTCAACTTTTGACTGAATTGTATCCGCAAAAAAAACTTACCCCAACGGTACATAGGATTTTGGCTCACGGAAAGGATTTAATCGAATATCAGTGTTTACCAATTGGAGAGCTATCCGAAGAAGCACAGGAATCTAAAAACAAGGACTACAAAAAGTTCAGATACACTAATACATTAAAAACTTCTCGTTTTAGACAAAATGAAGACCTTTTTAACATGCTAGCAGCCTCTTCGGACCCACTTATTGCATCACTGAGACACGTGCGATCACGAAAGGATTTGGAAAATAGCAACTAAAGTCCCGAAATGTTGAGTTTATTAGATATTAATGTAAATATTGAAATTTATTTTGAAGAAAATCAGCCATCAATAGCAAATTTTCAAAAATAACCTAAAAAAAAAATTTTTTTTCTTTTTGTAATTATGTTAAAAAATCAAATTAAAACATTAAAAAATGTTACATAGTCGTCTAAAACAATGAAAAATTCCATTCGTGATTGAAAAAAAAAACGGTTATCGATCCATTTTTAAAGGAAAAACATAATACCCCGACTAATATTATATGGTAGATACAGACACCTGCGCGAATTTATACAGGCATTTACTAGAGACAAATTAGTGTGTAGCTCCATGTCACAGTGTGCGGACGTGTAAAACTAAGTAGGTGTTTCTTGTTGTTAAATTAATATTATGTCAATCACAATTCTATGTTATTTATAGTTGCCCTGAAGACGACCACCGCAGAGTGGTCGAAATATATCGGAAAGAAAAGGAATACATGACCAAATTGTTTTTCATTTTCATCTATGTACATATACAAAAATTGACCTCGAGCCGGGTAAACATAACACAAAATATTATTTATTTATTTTGTTTATTTATTTTAGATTAAATTGGAAACAACATGTTCAAAAAACAATATGCAAATGTACCAGAAAACTCAAAATACTGGACTGGATGCTCAAGGGTCGTGCACGTTGTCCCTCGCAAATAAAGTAAAAATTTACACGGCGATAGTGGTACCAACATTCACATATGCCCTTCCTATTTGGGGCTCTGCAACTACATATACTGTAGAAAAGGTCCAAACCATGCAGAACAGAACGTCGCATTACAGGAGCAGAATGGTATGTGCGAAATTCAGTTCTTCACCATGACCCACGATAGCTCAACTAATTGCCGACACAGCTTGCGCTATAGAGATTCCCTTAGCCAATGATTTGGCCGTCAACAGAACACTGATTGCTCGATAACATTGACTCAATTTATAAAGCTCAAACAAATACTAACATGAAAAAAAATAATCACGAAAAAGTTGAAAACTATAAAAAAAATGAAGTAAGTAAGTCGTCTCGCCGACTTAGGTATACCATACACCAGTAAAACAAATATTTCAAATTTGTAATAACAAATGCATTTGCCTATTTTAAAAAAGTTCTGTTCACATGCTTTTTACAAGCACATCTTAGTATTTCGCTCACTCATGCATTTGAGCACCCTAGCGCCCCACCCGCCAACGGCCTTATGGAAAAACGGTTTTATGCATAACTTGGCTATTTTTTGTCCGATTTTGATCAAATTTGGTATTTTGCTGGGTATTAGTATTAAATTGAAGTGTACCAAATTTGATTGCACAAGGTAGAAAATTACGGGAGATAATCGAGTTTTTCAAATTGCGGGGGCGGAAAGAGGCGTGGCAAAATCTTTATACATACAAAATGTGCGCATTTATTAAGCAAATATGCATACTAAATATAGTGTTTCTAGCTGCAATAGTTTTTGAAATAAACGTTTTTTTTTGAATTGCGGGGGCGGAAAGGGGCGTGGCAAAAATTTAAAACAAACTCGATCACTCTACATACTACACGAGCCTACATTCCAAATTTGGTGGCTCTATCTCTTATAGTCTCCGAGATCTAGGCGTTCATACGGACGGACAGACGGACGGACGGACGGACAGACGGACGGACGTGGCTAGATCGACTCGGCTGTTGATACTGATCAAGAATATATATACTTTATGGGATCGGAAAAGCTTCCTTCTGCCTGTTACATACATTTTGGCGACTTTAATATACCATTTCACCCTATGGGTGTATGGTATAATGAAGTCGTCTCGCCGACTTAGGTATACTATACACCAAATGCATTTACGTTTTTTTTTAAATTCTGCTCACATGCATACGAGCACCCCCACCAGCCAACTTGGCTATTTGTATTCCAATTTTGATGAAATTTGGTATGTTGCTTGATATTAGTATCAAATTTAAGTGTGCGAAATTTGAGAGATTATCGAGTATTTTTAAATTACGGGGCGAAAAGGGGCTTGCCAAAATTTTTACACATACAATGCGCAATTACAAAGCAAATATACATACTAAATTTGGTGTGTTTAGTTAGTATATATAGTGATTGAGATAAACACTTCTTTTAAATTGCGGGGGCGGAAAGGGTCGCGGCAAAAATTTGAAATGAACTCGACCACTTTACATACTACACGAGACTACATACAAAATTTTGTGGCTCTATCTTTAATAGTCTCCAAGGTCCAGGTATTCATACGGACAGACGGAAGGACGGACAGACAGACGCACAAGGCTAAATCGACACGACTGTAGATGCTGATCAAGAATATATATACTTTATTATAGGATCGGAAAAGCTTCCATTGGCATTCCTTTCAGTTGTGTGTATATGTTGTGCTTGTATTTAAAATATCTGTTCTCCTGTATACAAAAACGTACTATTTCCATGAATGTTTATTTTGGAACGTTAGTGTGCGCTTTTATTTTAATCCATTTTTCCCTAATAGTGTCAGGTGCCAATTGTTTTGGAATACTTGGAAAAAGTGATACTACGTCAAATGATATCAATCTTTCATCGTCGCAAATGTATGTGTCATTAATCCTTGTCTTAAATTCTGAGGCGTTCTTTACGTTGTATGTTGAGTCTGCCGTTATATTTTTTAATATGCATTGTCCGTAGGATGGAAAACCAATTGATGAGCAGATTGGCCTCTATGGTGTGCCTTCTTTATGAATTTTAGGTAATTCGTATATTCTTGGTGGAATTGATGTGTTTGTTAATAGTTTATTTCGTACGGTCCTTTAAATAAGTTCATGTTTGTATAATTTTTCCACCAATTCGTTGTTTTTGGTCTGTAGTCTAGTGGTAGGGTCCCTTCTTAAGGTTCTATATGTATTTAAATCGTTAAGTATACTATCCATTTTTTTTTTTTGTCATACTCAGTCTTATCCACTGCAACTGTCTTATTCCCTGTATCTAAATTTAAAATTAATATGTCATTATTCCGTCTAAGAAATTTTCTTCTTCGTTCCTGAATAGGGATTTAGAACCACAACTAAAAACCCCAATGTTCATTCGTTGAATTCAAAATATGAGCTGATTTTATTTAGAAAAGTACAGAGTTTATATATGGTTATCTTAAGGGTCTGGGAGGTAACAATTGTTCTTAAAAATATATATTATGTGTATATGCCCCATGTTTTCGGGGTGTTCACGCCACCGGGTGAACAGCAGTGAGCGGCGAAGAGCAGTGAGGAGTGAGGAGGGTTTTTTCATCCTCGGCGTCTACGGTCACACCAGGAGGGGTGACTTGATTTTCTGATGGGCGCCGCCATTTGACTTAATTACGAAATTTCAACCCGAACACCCGTTCTATTTTCCATTGAATTTTTGCTTTTTTTTCGTTTTGTATATTTTAATCCGAAACATATATCGTGTGTTTTGGGCAACCTGTGAATAATAATTAATAAAGTATAAGTTGTTTTAACCGAAGTTATCGCGCGTTATCAATTCATCACTCACTCACCACCCGAAGAAATTGGCACCCGCCAACCACCTGTATTCGATCCGGATCCTTCCGCCCCTCCACAAACATTGGTCCTTCGAGCCGGAAATCCTTCCGCTCCTCCAGCTTGCATCGGCGGAATTCCTGATAAGTACAAAATTTCATTATTCATTTCATTTGCCCCTACATACTAATAAAAGTGTGATGTTTCCCGCTCTTCCATAGCGACCTGCACACTTTTATATATATTGTATGTACATACCTGACCTATTCCAAGGTTACATGGTAGTTTCCAATCCATAACGTGTTTGTCCAACGTTCGGTTTCCATTCCACCACAGGGGTCTTTATGTTTTTCTTCTCAGCCGCACTTGTCCAATTTTTTCATACGTACATACATATGTAAAACTCGTGACATCACATGTACATGTATTTTCCACAGCTGTTCGCCAAGTCCGCGTAATGGTTAAAAGAAAGAAAAGCAAAGAAATTATTAAAGTGTTAAAAAAAAAAAAAAAGGAAATAGTAATCCAAGTGTTCACCGCGATTTCTTATGTGTTCGGATTATTTCCAGTGCCCAATTAATTTCCTCACGCGCGTATTCGCCCACCGGCATATCCACTTACATACATACATCGTCATATATTGATGCCGCACATCTGTACATATCCACAACACATAATTCATCTCGGTGACGCACATTGATTTAACAAATCGAAATCACAAATTACTTACGCTTCTTTTTGTGAACGACGCGCGAGTTTTGTTATCAGTTTTGTTATCATTTAATTAAACAAAATAATATCTTTGTTTTTCTTTTTAATTGTATTAAGCTATTTATTTGATTTCTTTTGTTCCTCACTTGTTCACATTTTTTTAAAGAGTGAGCTCAAAAGCTTTTTCATAGTCGATATAGAGCTTTTGAGCTTTTGATCTTTAGATCGAGCTAGTTAAATGTAGATGAAGAAAGAGAGAGAGAGAACTTCGACTACATAACTTCCCTATCGCTTAAATTAAGACTCTCCTGAGTTTTACAATTCATTTATATATATATTAGTGTTCGGAATACCATTCTGATAGATTATGTTATACTTCAAGTCTGATATTTCTTCTTTCTTTTTATGTTGGAGCTATGTACATTATTTAAATTAAATTTTCTATATTTCGGTTCATTTTTGTGTCTTAGAGACTTATAGTTTTTTATATATCCTTCGTTTCTAGTTTCTTCAAAGTTTTCTCTTGTTTGATTTACAGATGAAATATAGTGTTCTTTATATTTTTGAATGTTATTATATATAATTTTTTTGTCACAATTTCCATATTCAATATTCAGTGGCGTATCTTGTATTGTAGAGTGATAGCTGTTATTATAATATTCTATAGCCTTACTAACTTTATCTTTGATTGATAGATCTTTGTTTTCAAGATATATAATTCTTATCTTTTCCGTAAGAGTGTTATGAAACCTTTCAACGTCTGCACTGCCAGTATGACTGTTCGGTTTCACAAAATGAACTTCTATATCCTCATTCCTTAAATATTCTTTTATATTTACGCTATTAAATTCGTTATCAGTTATTAATTTTTCAAAATTTCCTCTTTGGGATTTGTACGAGCGCATTTTTTCGATTATAGTTTGATTATTCCGATCCTCAAGGTAGAAAGCAGAAGCAAACTTTGAAAATCGGTCAATAAAAGTTAGAAAATTACATTTTGAATTTGTATAGATATCCATATGAACAATTTTTCTTATATCGTTTGGTGTTTCTGTATATTTAAATTTTTCTTTAACTGGGTTCCTATCATATTTACACCGATTACAAATGTCACAATTGTTAATATACTTTTGGATGTAGTGTTGAAGGTTTGGATAGTAAATAATCTTTTTTAAACTTTGGTAATTTCCATTTATACCGGAATGACCAGTATCATATTTAGGGAATCGATCAATTTCTTTATACAAATCTTCTTCGTTTTCAATATCTTTTGCGTGAAATGAGAATTTTACAAATTTTACATTTTTATTGCCTTCGAAAATTTGGATGATTTTGTTTTGAAATTTGTTGTATAGATTTTCATTATATTCACTGAATATTCCTACTTTGCCTTTTATGATATGATTCTTCAAAATTTTTTCCATTCCATTTTCAAGATCATTTAAATTTAAATCAAACCTTGTAGTTTAGCCGGCTCGAGGTCAATCTTCCAAAAGAAGATTATTTCAAAGGCAACACAAAAAGGTGAGCAGGTTGTCTGTATAGCTATTTCAAGAACTACCAAGTTCTATCATCAGCAGACTTTGCTAAAGAACTCCGGAATTGCAATAGCCATACCATGTCTTCAACGCTAGAATTGGTTGGGAATTTGGAATTTTTATTCCAAAAAAACCCTTTTTCTATGTGGTACAATATACCGTATATGAAATAACAGGTCGTGATATTAGTTTGGTAAGGCGAAGCTCTTACACTAATTTTTCATAGCGCCTAAGGGTATGCACAAAAAGGTGGTCTTCGGTTTTGTAGGCTTTACCAACTTTTTTCGCTTCATTTGGTTGTTACAATTCCCAACCAATTCTAGCGTTGAAGACATGGTATGGCTATTGCAATTCCGGAGTTCTTTAGCAAAGTCTGCTGATGATAGAACTTGGTAGTTCTTGAAATAGCTATACAGATAACCTGCTCACCTTTTTGTGTTGCCTTTGAAATAATCTTCTTTTGGAAGATTGACCTCGAGCCGGCTAAACTGCAAGGTTTGATTTAAATTTCAATAGGTCGTAATCTAAACAGATAACACCAACGGAAGGCACGCCGTTAATTTGGAATTTTTATTCCAAAAAACCCTTTTTCTATGTGGTACAATATACCATATATGAAATAACAGGTCGTGATATTAGTTTGGTAAGGCGAAGCTCTTACACTAATTTTTCATAGCGCCTAAGGGTATGCACAAAAAGGTGGTCTTCGGTTTTGTAGGCTTTACCAACTTTTTTCGCTTCATTTGGTTGTTACAATTCCCAACCAATTCTAGCGTTGAAGACATGGTATGGCTATTGCAATTCCGGAGTTCTTTAGCAAAGTCTGCTGATGATAGAACTTGGTAGTTCTTGAAATAGCTATACAGACAACCTGCTCACCTTTTTGTGTTGCCTTTGAAATAATCTTCTTTTGGAAGATTGACCTCGAGCCGGCTAAACTGCAAGGTTTGATTTAAATTTCAATAGGTCGTAATCTAAACAGATAACACCAACGGAAGATCATTTAAATTTAAATAAATTTTCTTATTTCTATTTTAATATTCGAACTCCATAGTTTTTTCCTCTGTTAGGATTATTTGTATTTTAAATCTATTAACAACTGTGTGAGGAACATTATAATTAACTATAATATCCCACACAACAAGCAAACAGCAGCACAATCCAACGATACAAATGAAGCACCGAATACAAGATACAGCCGAGACACAAACCTAAGTTACGATATACGACCAAGCCTGCTACTGGTGGATCGAACCGAGTCATAGAGAATGGCTTACGATCAAACCGGGTCGATCGAACCACACGTCACCGCTGGCGATTTCGTACAAGCGGGAAGATGCGTGGGAAGCGTAATGCAAAAAAACCAATATGCACGCATATGCAATGGGCAGCCAAGTCCAACATGGCTCGATCGAACCAACTCGAACCTATGACGTACGATCGAACCAATTCGAACCTATGACGTACGATCAAACCAAGTTGAACTCATGACGTACGATCAAGCAAGGCTCGATCGAATCACAGGCGACCGCTGGCAATTTCGTACAAGCGGGAAGTTGCGTGGGAGGCAGAATGCACAAAATCAACGATATAAGAGTAATGGAACCCGGCTTGAGGGCATAATTGCACACAAACGGGGGCATTGGCCTACTTATGCAAATTAAGAGCACAGAGAGGCAAATATGAATGCATGCATTAGAATACGCTGAATAAGTATACACGCATGTCACACGTACACTATGCGTGAGGGAGAATACCGGTGACCAATAGCGCACTCTCTGCCTACGTCACGCTCATGAGAACGAAAGCAGTTAGATTGCGAGCAGCCAAAATCTTGTGAGCGAGAGAAAATAAAAGTGAGGGCCAAGCAAGCCCGTGAGACGGGTGCGGGGCATGCATGCTTTGTATGAAGCGATGATGGTTTATGGATCGAAGGGGGAGGGATGAACAATGGGGAAGCCCTTTATCTAATAGATACGATATGCGTATGAAAGTGCATTGCATGGGAAATTAAACGATGTTGTAAGTTAATTTAATCAAGATGATTATTATTAAACAATAGCTTAAGTTAATACAATTAGCATATATATGTATGTAAATATAATAAGGAGAGAATATGTGCGAAATTGGGTATGACGAGTGGATCGAAGGGAGCGACGGGCGACGGCAGCGATGAAAGCAGAGAAAGTCAACGGGATACGATGAGCGGCCAATAGAAAGGCGACGCCAGCATAAGAAAGTGATGCAAGTCAATATGTATAAACGAGAAAGACAAGGACAAGGAATAAATGGGCGCGCAGCCACAGAGAAAGTGGACATATGCGCCAAGGATTTACGGGACTTTCACCACGCATAGCAACAAGTAGATGCAGAATTTGTTGAGGGCTTCAAGAAATATTTCTTGCCGAAAGGATTCTTCAACAAATTGGCTGATCAAGTGAAAAATCGCAAGCAAAACAGAAATGAGTACTTCAAGGACTATATGGTGGATATGCAAACATTGATGAGACCCCTAAAAATACCAGAGTACGAACAATTGGAGGTCATATTGGAAAATTGCACTCCAGATCTAAAAATATTCGTTCGGCCGCACAGGGTCAGAGATCTAGATGAGCTGATGCAGTTGGCAGAAGAACACGAGATGCTCGAACAAGAGCGATTCGAGTTCCATCGCGAAAACAATGCTCAAAGAACACATAACAACCAATCAAACCAATAATTACGGACCACCAGTCACACAGTGCCGAAGATGCCAGACGTCCTGAAACCGAATCAGGCGTGCCGCAGATGCGGGGGAGCCGGACACTGGGCCAGGGAATGCAACAATCAGAGACTCAATTTCTGCTGGCAGTGTGGAAAGGTTGGCAAAAGGACGAAAGAATGTTGCTGGAGGTCGGGAAACGAAAGGGGTTCCAGTCTATCCGGGGCGAGCAGGGACCCAGCCAACAAGCTCCGCACCACTAATAGGCCAACTAGTAGAAGAAGAGGATCAATTGTCTGCGATTATCGAAGTAGCAGGAATACAGATGAAAGCGACAATTGACTCCGGAGCCACGAGTAGCTTCATCAGCAAGCAGATATTGGAAACAGTGAGGAATAAGGGAAAATGGGAGAACACACACAAACAGGTATACATGGCAGACGGAAAGGTGCGAGACATTGAAGAGCAATGGACAGGATGCGTGAGATTCGGACACAAGGAAATCCACATGCCATTTCTGGTCATGCCAGAAGGAATGGATGCGCTAATATTAGGGTGGAATTTCCTCCGGATTATGAACACAGAAATATCGTGTGGAGGCCACAAAGTGCGAATACCGACAGTAAGGCGAATACAGAGCAGGCGCATAGAAAGAATATCCATCATGGTCACTCAGAAGAGTGATCAGCAAGAAATACAAAACTTTCTAGATCAGGAGTTGAAGGAATTAGGGAAAGTTAAGGGACTGTCAAAGGTGGGGATACATCGCATAACGATGAAGGACGATATCCCAATAAAACAAAGGTATTACCCGAAAAACCCGAAAATACAAGGAGAAATCAATGCAAAGGTCGACGAACTGTTGACAATGGGATGCATACCATACCATACCAACCATCGCAAAGCCCATATAGCTCACCCATAGTGATGGTGAGAAAGAAACAGACAGGCAAATGGAGATTATGCGTAGATTTTAGACAGATTAACGCAAAATCTATAAAGGATGCATACCCAATGCCACGCATCGATTACATCTTGAATCAACTACGCGAAGCAAAATTCATAAGCAGCTTAGATCTGAAGGACGGATACTGGCAGATTCCGTTAGAAGAGAAAAGTAGACCAATGACGGCATTCACAGTCCCAGGGAAGGGGTTATTCCAATGGAAAGTAATGCCATTCGGTTTACACTCAGCATCAGCAACTTTCCAACGCGCACTGGACCAAATCATTGGCCCAGAAATGATACCAAACGCATTCGCATACCAAGATGACATTGTGATAGTGAGCAAAACAATCGAAGAACACATGAATCATCTACAAGAAGTGTTCAGGAGATTGAAGGAAGCAAACTTGAGAATTAATGCCGAGAAGTGCCAATTCTTTAGAAAAGAGCTAAAGTTTCTAGGCCACTTGGTGACAGAAAACGGTATTGCAACGGACCCAGAAAAGGTGGCCGCAATAGCCCAATTAGAACCACCAACTTGCACAAAGGAATTACGCCAGTACTTAGGAGTGGCATCTTGGTACAGACGGTTCGTACCGGGTTTTGCAGCACTAACACACCCATTGAACGAACTGCTAAAGAAGAGAACAAAGTGGCACTGGAGCGAGGAGCATCAGGCAGCATTCGATGCTGTAAAGGAAAGGCTGACGAGTGGCCCAGTATTGGCATGTCCAGACTTCACAAAAATGTTTGTGCTCCAGACGGATGCAAGTAACATGGGATTAGGAGCCATATTGGTACAAAACACTGAGGATGGAGAGAGAGTGCTATCATACCTGTCAAGAGAATTAAACCCAGCGGAAAAGAACTATTCGGCAACAGAAAAAGAATGTCTAGCGATAGTATGGGCAATACGCAAACTAAAACCATACCTTGAAGGATACCGATTTAAAGTGGTAACGGATCACATGGCGTTGAAGTGGCTGAATAGCATAGAAAGCGCTACGGGCCGTATAGCCCGATGGGCACTGGAACTGCAACAATACGATTTCAAAATAGCATACAGAAAAGGCAAATTAAACATTGTCGCCGACGCTTTGTCAAGACAACCAATGGAAGGGTGCAAAAGAATAGTAGATAATGGTGCCAGATTAAAACAAGCAAACAACGAGTGTGGGTGGATTCAAGACATAATGGGAAAAATAAAACAACAACCACAGAAATATCCGGATTACATCATAGAAAATAGTCAGGTATACAGGAACATTCCGCACAGAGCAGGCCAAGAAGAAGTAGTATCTTGGAAACTATGTGTGCCCAAAACCCTACGTAATCAAGTAATGGCCGAAAACCACACTGCAACAACAGCAGGGCATACAGGGAGCAGGCGAACTACTGCCAGGACCGCAGCAAGATATTACTGGCCAGGAATGCAACGAGATATCAGGACATTTCTAGGAAAGTGTACGATATGCCAACAATATAAACCCAGCCAACAGCAGGCAGCGGGAAAGATGCTAACACAAATACCGGAAGAACCATGGGCCACAGTATGCGCTGACTTTGTGGGACCGTTGCCAAGATCGAAAGACGGAAATTCGATGCTACTAGTAATCATTGACAGGTTTTCGAAATGGACAGAACTGATACCGATGCGGAAGGCAACTGCAGAGAGTCTAGTTAAGGCCTTTCGAGAGAGGATACTATCTAGATTCGGAGCTCCGAAAGTGGTGATAACGGACAATGGAGTTCAATTCACTAGCAGAATATTCAAAAGAATGTTAGAAGAATGGGGATGCCAACACCAACTGACAGCACCGTACACACCACAAGAAAATCCAACCGAAAGAGCAAATAGAACAGTAAAAAGAATGATTGCTCAGTTTACGGGGGAAAATCAACGCAACTGGGATGAAAGTTGGCCAGAAATAACTCTAGCAGTGAATACAAGCCAATCAGAGGCAACAGGATTCACGCCAGCGTATGTAATACAGGGGCGTGAACCAAGAATGCCGGGTGCACTATACGATAATGTCACGATAGGCACAGGGAAGCAAACGATATCACCAGACGCGAAGGTAAAACAAATGCATGAGCTGTTCGAACTAATACGGCGAAATCTGGAAACGGCTGCACAGGATCAGGCTCGCCATTACAATCTGAGACGAAGAGAATGGAGACCAGTGATTGGAGCAACGGTATGGGCAAAAGAACACCACCTTTCAAATGCTGCAGAAGGATTCCCAGCAAAGCTGGCACCAAAGTTTGGAGGCCCATATGAAGTGATAGGCTTTGCATCTCCGGTCATATGCAAACTACGGCACAAAGAAACGAAAAAAACCAGACAAGCACATATCAGCCAACTGAAGCAACAAATATGCGAGGAAGCAGATGGCACGAAAATTGATGAGCAATAAGGATGGACGACTCGAATGACATGGCGGCGAGAAAATCTGCACAGACCGGCCGGCTGGACAGAGAACTCAAAACATGACTTAGAGCCGAAAATCTCAAAGCACATCGCATCAGAAACAAATTATAGCAAAGTTACAAATCGCATCGCAGAGCACAATGAAGATGTGCGAATATCGTAACGACACGTATACAAGCATGCGAAAACGAATTTAGAAACTGGCAACGGATACCAGAATATCGTAACGATGCATACAATATGCAGGCATAATAGAAAAAAAGAAACAGAGATAGAACGAATGGGGACAACACCAATACATATGCGCATACACCGCGAAAAGGGAGGGGAAACGCACCCACACAGGCGCATGATGTTACGCACCCACACATACGCACGATATGACGTATGTATTAGTGAGTCACCGCAATGCACATACACATGCGCATGCTATTATGCATATAATGGTGGAGCATCTCGGCGCTTTAAAATATGCCAAGAGAACAAGGGCAAGGAGGAGAAATCCTAAATATCGGTAAATATCAAAGAAATGACCGAAAGGCGAGGTTTCATGCGTGCAATTGTCATAATCAGGAAACACTCAAAGTTTATCATTCGACGAGTAAAGATTAAAAATAAAAAAAAAAAAAAACTATGAACGCATTTAATGCAAATTTTGGCCAGGATGAAGGCGTAGCTCGACGAGGTGCGGCACCGCGGGCCAATATGGAACGCGGTGGCTGGCACGAGTCCGATGAGGAGTCCGACGACGATGTGCCGGACATGGCAAATCCGGCCATCGCCGCCTCTTCGGACGAGGAGTTCGATGAGGACGGAGAGGAAAGCGGTTACCTGACAGAGGAGAGCGAGGCAGAGTCAGCTGTGAACCAACAGGAGGACGAGAGCGACGATGAAGCAATTTGGAGGGAGCTGGATGAGGCTGTACAAATGATGGAGGACGAAGGGGCGGGAGAGGCAAGCAGCGGCCGAAGTAGCCCAGAGGAGTATGCGCCATGGGATCAAAATGGAATATATGAGCCGCCGGCAAGATTGTGGGAGCCAGCGCGGCCATCAACGCTGTGTCGTATGGTGGACTCAATGTCAGAGGCCAGCGAAACGGCGGGGATGGCCGTGGCTGATGAAGGTGCGGCTGATGGAGTAGCCAGCCCACCTGCACTCGAGCCGGAGGGCATGGATTGGGAGGCAGAACGTGCCGCGGCTGAGAACACGCATTGGATGAATTGGTGGGCGGAGCAGAGACGGCAGCAGGAAGAGGCAGAACAGGAGCTGCTGAGATGGGAGAGGGCCCAAGAGGAGGAGGAGCAGTTGAAGCGGGCGAGGAAACGGCTGGCACTGGCAATGCAGCAACAACAGCAGCAACAACAACAGCAGCAACAGCAGAACTGGACAGCATGGCTCCAAAGAGAAATAGAGGAGCAGATGCGGGGAGATTGGAGTTAAAAATATAAAAAGGGAAACGGGGAATAAAAGATGCGGAACGGGCCAACAAAAAAAAAAAACACAGAAGAAAAGATGCCCTAATCCGCTAAAAATATAGAAAAGATACTCAGTAATCGCCAACAATAGAAGATGCCAAATGGCCAATAAAAGATGCGAGCTGAGTCCCAAAAACAAAAACAAGTAGAACACATGCCAAAACTAAAAAAAAAAAAAAAAGGAACAAAGGTAATACATGGAAAAAAAACACATACGTAAAACAAGCACAAGGTACAAGGGACAGGGGAGGGCAAATCCCTCCCGAAGAAGGGGGGGAGTGTGAGGAACATTATAATTAACTATAATATACCACACAACAAGCAAACAGCAGCACAATCCAACGATACAAATGAAGCACCGAATACAAGATACAGCCGAGACACAAACCTAAGTTACGATATACGACCAAGCCTGCTACTGGTCGATCGAACCGAGTCATAGAGAATGGCTTACGATTAAACCGGGTCGATCGAACCACACATCACCGCTGGCGATTTCGTACAAGCGGGAAGATGCGTGGGAAGCGTAATGCAAAAAAACCAGTACGCACGCATATGCAATGGGCAGCCAAGTCCAACATGGCTCGATCGAACCAACTCGAACCTATGACGTACGATCGAACCAATTCGAACCTATGACGTACGATCAAACCAAGTTGAACTCATGACGTACGATCAAGCAAGGCTCGATCGAATCACAGGCGACCGCTGGCAATTTCGTACAAGCGGGAAGTTGCGTGGGAGGCAGAATGCACAAAATCAACGATATAAGAGTAATGGAACCCGGCTTGAGGGCATAATTGCACACAAACGGGGGCATTGGCCTACTTATGCAAATTAAGAGCACAGAGAGGCAAATATGAATGCATGCATTAGAATACGCTGAATAAGTATACACGTGCGTGAGGGAGAATACCGGTGACCAATAGCGCACTCTCTGCCTACGTCACGCTCATGAGAACGAAAGCAGTTAGATTGCGAGCAGCCAAAATCTTGTGAGCGAGAGAAAATAAAAGTGAGGGCCAAGCAAGCCCGTGAGACGGGTGCGGGGCATGCATGCTTTGCATGAAGCGATGATGGTTTATGGATCGAAGGGGGAGGGATGAACAATGGGGAAGCCCTCTATCTAATAGATACGATATGCGTATGAAAGTGCATTGCATAGGAAATTAAACGATGTTGTAAGTTAATTTAATCAAGATGATTATTATTAAACAATAGCTTAAGTTAATACAATTAGCATATATATGTATGTAAATATAATAAGGAGAGAATATGTGCGAAATTGGGTATGACGAGTGGATCGAAGGGAGCGACGGGCGACGGCAGCGATGAAAGCAGAGAAAGTCAACGGGATACGATGAGCGGCCAATAGAAAGGCGACGCCAGCATAAGAAAGTGATGCAAGTCAATATGTATAAACGAGAAAGACAAGGACAAGGAATAAATGGGCGCGCAGCCACAGAGAAAGTGGACATATGCGCCAAGGATTTACGGGACTTTCACCACGCATAGCAACAAGTGGATGCGCGGGTGAAAGCAGAGGGCCGATGGAAATGTACCAGCTGTATAGCGGTGCCACACCAATATATTCCTGAGGCCGTGGGAGCTGCCTATATAAAGGCAACGTCTATCAACCAAGGGCATCAAGTCATCAAGTCGTGATCAAGTAACAAGTAATTAAGGCCTTACGAGTAACCTTAAGAACTTATCAAGGAAATACAAGGAGCAGCAGAAAACTAGGAATTACACAGGCCTTACGAGTAACCTGTATAATTCCCCCAATAGCAACAAGTCCTTAAATAAGGATAACAAACACTAGAAACGAGTCCTTAAATAAGGATAGCGAACACCATACCCAAGCTAGAGTGAATTGGAGAGAAGCCAAGCATTTCCAGGAGTATCCAAAGTCAGTGGTAGGCACGAGGATATATCCTACTGCCGAAATTCCAGGATCTATATATCCTGACGATTACCAAGTGCTGAGGAATATCCTGCTTCGTGATAATAGCTGCGGGATTCGTCCCAGAGCCATAAAAGCAAAAGCCATCTCAACAAGCATAGCGAAAGGGGTGCAGAGGTGTGGAGCAACAACCAAACGTACGATACAGGCCGAGACAACAACCAGCAACGGCTACAGGAGCAAAAGGAAGGCAAGAAGGGACGACGAGGGATTCGAAGTGAATCAACAACGCTGTCCAAGTCCAGACCTACCATAGAGAAACTTGTCATATCCAATCAAGCCCATAAACGATCGCAAATAAACGTATTACAAAACCAAATCAACAAACAAACATATTCTGATTTCACCGGGGCACAAAATAAATTTTGTTGTGCCGAACCTAGCCCAAGAGACATTGCAAATATCCCGAAGGACGAAAAAGGATCGTTACAACTGTTTCTAATATACCTAAAATAGTTGTGACCCCAAAATCTTCAGCCTGTGTATGTTGTGTACTAATGTCATCAACATTGTTTTCTAAAGAGCTTTGAGATTCAGATTACAGTATTCGACTTAAAAAATCAGCTACCTGGTTATCCTTTCCTTTAATTTATGATACATTTATGTTAAATTCGCTAAGCTTAACAAGCCATCTATAAAGCATTTCATTAAGTTCTTTTCCGTTATATTTAATTAGTAGCCATTTAAGTGGTTGGTGATCGGACAAAATGTCGAATTTAACTCCATAGAGATATGGACGGAAATATGCTGATGCCCACACTATGGCTAGTAATTCCTTCTGTATAGAAGGATAAGTTTTCTCATGGTCATTCAATGTACGACTTGCATAACAAATAGGATGACCATCTTGTTGCAAAACAGCACCTAAAGCTATGTTACTAGCATCAGTGATAAGCTGAAATTTCTTTTTGAAGTCCGGATACTTAAGTACCGGTGCCTCAGTTATGATTTTTTTCAATTTCTCAAATGCAATTATGAAGTTAGGCTCATCAACATCGATCTTAGCATCCTTTTTAAGGCATTTTATTAATGGATAAGCAACTTGAGAATAATCCTTTATGAACTTTCTATAGTACCCAGTGATTCCTAGAAAAGCTCTAATTTGTTTAATATTTCTCGGAATGTTAATCTGAAGAATGCTATTAACTTTTGCTGGGTTAGGCTTAATTCCTTCGGGGGTTAAAACATGACCCAAGAATTGAGTTTCTTTGGAGAAGAAATTGCATTTGTTGATTTGAATCTTAAGATTTGCTTCACAAAGTTTTTTAAAAATTGTATGAGTATGGCCAACATGTTTTGAAAAACTAGTGGAAAAAATAAGGACGTCATCAAGATAGACGACACAAATTCTATTTATTTCTTCTTTTAAGACTGTGTTTATAAGGCGTTGAAATGTGGCAGGGGCGTTTTTGAGCCCAAATGGCATCCTATTAAACTCGTAATGCCCGTGGGGTGTCTTTTCCCTGTCTTGTTCCTGAACAAGAATTTGGTGAAAGCCTTTCGCGAGATCTATAGTAGAAAAATATTGCGCTCTTCCTAACTTGTCTAATATACCGTCTATATTGGCGATAGGCAATTTATCATCTACTGTGTTTTCATTCAATTTGCGATAATCAATTACAATACGCCATTCTTTTTTTCCACTGTTATCAGCTTTTTTGGGTACGAGCCATAAAGGTGCATTATATGGAGAATTGCTCTTACGAATTATTCCCTGTTGAAGCATTTCTTCAATTTGTTTATATATTTCTTGCTCATGAATTTGAGGATATCTATAAATCTTGCAATATAAAGGTTTATCCACTACTGTTTTTATCTGATGTTCAATAATGTTTGTATTGCTAAGACACTGACCTTCAAAAAATATTAACTTTTTAAATCTACTTAGAATTTGAGTTAGTGCATTGTTTTCCTCTTGATTTAAATCATTGAAAAGAATTTTCTGTGTTCTATCGTCTATTTTAATTGGTTCAATTTGATATACCTCCTCAGAGTATGGTAAACTATTTTGAAATTTAATAGTGCTATTATTAATTGTGATTGTATTTTGATAAAAATCAATAATAGCATTTAATGGCTTAAGAATGTTTTGCCCTATAATAGCATCAAACGATTTGTTATTAAATGTTGCCAATTTCCAACTCATTGTGGCATCTTCTTTGAATTCGAGAGGCAGATCAGTTATAATTTCTTGCGTTATTAGCGATTTTGAATTTAGAGATGAAAATGATATTGGATGACACAAAGTTCTTCGGGGGTATTGTAATAACTTGTCCCTATTTAATATGGATGTTGTTGAACCAGTATCAATTAGGGCAGTGATGCTTTCATTGTTTACAGTTAACTTAATCAAAGGAAGTGATTTTTCGAGGCAGTTATATGAAAATTTGTATGGCAAGAACAATTCATTGGCTCAGACATTGATTCAGAAGTGATGTTCTGGTTTTGATTATCATTATTGAATTTACTACAATCAGCTTTATCAGCTTGGACATGATCAATGCTCATTTTTGAAACATGGCTTTGTTGGCTTGTACAGTTTTGATTTGAATTTAAATTTTGTGTTCCTGATCGAAAGTTTCCTGAATTAGATTTTACATTTTGGTAAATGTTATTATGTTTAGCATTTTGATCTTGGTTATTGTAATTTGATTTGTGAGATCGGTCTCTTTGATTATTTGTATTATTATTTTGATATTGATAGTTTTGATTTTCCGTTTTGTTCGATTTTTCGTTACATTGTGAAAATTTTTGTTTAATATTTTGAGTTCTAACAAGACCTTCAGTTTCTAATAAATTGAAAGCTTCTCTTAAATTTTTAACATTTCTATTAATTATAACTGAAGCTAAATTTACATCGATATTTTTCAAGAATGTTCTTAACATAGCTTCTTCAACATTTTTGGGACTAAACTCAGAATGCTTTACACTATCATATTCATATTTTTCATTAATTTTACACATTATATTTCTTAAAGATTTAAAATATTCTGTAATATCGTTTTTGTTACTTAACATGAACGCTTCTTGGTAAAGTTGATTATAAGATTCCTTTACGCCAAAATTCCGAATAAGAGTCGTTTTGATGTCGTCCCACGACGGCTCGGCATTCTCGATGGTTCTTACAACATGTAGAGCTGCGCCTTGGATTTTGTTGAGGATGACACGGCGAAAGACGTAGACTCCTGCAGTAGATGTGGGAGGTACTAGTGAAAATATCATCTCCACTTCTCGAATAAATGATGATAGAGCCCTTGAGTTGTCTCCTCTGTACTCGTGAATGTGGTGGGCATCCTTAAGGATGTCTCCAAACGATAAGGTGAACTCGTTTGCCATCGCTACCAAAGAATTAGTAGCCGCTGTAGTTCTTTAGAACTTGCAAAGAAAAATACAGTTATTCGCTCCGGGATACTTGTGTATGTGTATGTGCACTTTATGATTTAAACACACAGACACACATACAAACATACAGAAAATACAGTTTCAAATGCCGGCACGCTGCATAGAAAATGCACAAAATGTTTCCAGGTTAAACACGAATTTGTACGGGATGCAGCAAATATCCGATGTAAAAAAACACTTAGTTGGTTTTTATTCGTCTGTACACACTTTTGCGAATGTCTTTGTCAAAGCCGGTATGTTTTGACAAAACGTGCCTTTCAGGTTATGTGTCTTTTGCACAAGGTTGGTATGTATGAAATTACATACAAGCACGAATTCGCACAAACTGCACTTAAGTGAGTTTAATGTTTTTGGTTACTCCGTCGACTGCGCCAATTTTGTTATCAGTTTTGTTATCATTTAATTAAACAAAATAATATCTTTGTTTTTCTTTTTAATTGTATTAAGCTATTTATTTGATTTCTTTTGTTCCTCACTTGTTCACATTTTTTTAAAGAGTGAGCTCAAAAGCTTTTTCATAGTCGATATAGAGCTTTTGAGCTTTTGATCTTTAGATCGATCTAGTTAAATATAGATGAAGAAAGAGAGAGAGAGAACTTCGACTACATAACTCGCGTGCATACATCCATACATACCTACCTGTGTACTTACGCTTGTATGTACGTACATACATACCTCCAAGCATCCGTCCATATGCATTGACCTTTTATTTTGTATTTTTCTTTCGCGCACAACACTCGCGGTGTGTAAAAGCGTTCGTTTGTTCTTTTTTTACATTTCTTTACTCTTCGCACAACCACAAAAGGAAAAAAAATATAATTAAAAACAATTAATACGACAAAAAAAACCAAAACCGAATTTATAAACAGCGACCGACGATAGGCGGCTCAAGCGCGCCAAATTCAAACCACATTATTCCGACTCCCAGTCTCTTCGCCTATATATATATATATATATATATATATCAATAAATACCTATTCATCTTTTCCAGCACTATCGTGCCCATATTTATATATCCACCCATATTTATAAATCACATATGATTTTTCCGGCCAGTATTTTGCGCGCATATATATAACCGCCCATATTTATAAATAAATACATATATATTTTTTCCAGCACTATCGTGCCCATATTTATATATCCACCCATATTTATAAATCATATTAGATTTTTCCGGCCAGTATTTTGCGCGCATATATATAACCGCCCATATTTATAAATAAATACATATATATTTTTTCCCGCACTATCGTGCCCATATTTATATATCCACCCATATTTATAACTCATATATATAATTTTTTCCGGCCCGTATTTTGCGCGCATATATATAACCGCCCATACTTATAAATAAATCCACATATATATATTGTCTCCAGCACTATCGTGCCCATATTTATATATCCATCCATATTTATAAATTATAAATTATATATATAATTTTTTTTTTCGGCCAGTATTTTGCGCGCATATATATATATCCGTCCATATTTATAAATAATTACATATATTTTTCCAGCACTATCGGGCCCATATTTATAGATCCGTCCATATTTATGAATTTTATATATAACTTTTTCCGGCCAGCAATTTGTGCGTATATATATATCCGTCCATATTTATAAATAAATACATATATATTTCTTCCAGCACTATCGGGCCTATATTTATATATCCGTCCATATTTATAACTAAATACATATATATATTTTTTCCAGCACTATCTGGCCCATATTTGTAGATCCGCCCATATTTATAAATTTTATATATAATTTTTCCGGCCAGCAATTTGCGCGCATATATATATCCGTCCATATTTATAAATAAATACATATATATTTCTTCCAGCACTATCGGGCCCATATTTATATATCCGTCCATATTTATAAATTATATATATAATTTTTTCGGCCTGTATTTTGCGCATATAAATATATCCCGACCCAGATCTATATAAAAACACATATTTGTCCGTTGGCCTATACATCGTTCGCGTGTTTGTCGTATACGTACTCCCAACGTAGAGAACGATCCAAAATGTCCCTCTCCGATTTCGTTCTGGCATGCGACGCTTTGACTGTGTTCGAAGCTCGTGAGAGTGAAGCCCTAACTTCTGAAGTGCCCTTATTTTCCATTAAAATGCACTTAGAGCAGCTCAAATCCCTTTGGTCAACTGTCGAGATGGAATACTCCGGGTGTCACAAGGCCCTGTCGACCCGACCAGACGAGGACAGCCTAGCCAACATAAGCCACATCAAAGCGAAGCACGAATCCGCTTACGCGGCGTATGTGCGATGCGGGACGTTGTTCGGAGAGCGCATCGAGCAGCTCTCGGCAGAGATGGCGACTCTTAGACGTCAGCCCAGTGCTCCGTCGGGACCTCCGGGTCATAGAGTTCCTCCGTGCGAGGTGGAGACCTTTGATGGCGACAGCCTAGCATGGCCCACATTCCGCGATTTGTTCGCTGCCATTTACATCGCCAATCCGTATTTGTCTCAAGTGGAGAAGCTCTATCACTTGAACGCCAAGACTCGTGGGGAAGCGAGAACCATCGTGGCGAAGTCCCCCCTGACAAATAAAGGTTTCCAGGCCGCATGGGAGAACCTCACAGCGCGGTACGAAAATAGCCGTCTGCTTGTCATGACTCAAGCCAGACAACTCCTTCAGATTCCCGCGGTAGCACTGGAGTCGGGCAAAGCATTGCGAGAACTGCGGACTGCGTTCCAAGGGGGTCTTACCGCTCTTGAGCGTTCGGGTGTTAGCACTGAGAATTGAGATGTATTACTTATCGCCATATGCACTAGCAAATTGCCGAAGGCTACAATCCTCCTGTGGGAACAATCAGTGCCAAATAAGACTGCCGTCTCCACTTGGTACGATCTGAACCAATTTCTCACCGATCGGTATCGGGTCCTGGATGCCACCGAAGAACATAAGTCGGTTCCGAGTGTTCAAGCCATCCCCAGTGGGCCCCGCAAATCCCCTGCGACGATGAAGGTTCAAGCGTTTCCCGTGAAAGCTCAGCTCAAACCAGCGTCTTGCAAGCTTTGCCATCGGGAGAATCACCCAATACGACTCTGCCCTAGTTTTCTTGACATGCCTGTTCAGAGGCGTGTGGAAACCATTAGACAGCAGGGACTCTGTTTGAATTGTTTTGCCCGCGGTCATCAAGTGAAGGGCTGCTCCAGTGCGCATAATTGCCATACGTGCAAGGAACGTCATCACACCCTGCTGCATCCTAGTGACGTGTCGTCGTCCGACGCGCAACCCACACCATCCGGTGCCACAGAACGTCCGACAACGGGCAATCAGCTCACAAATGCTCAGAGCTATTTTGCGTCTACCCCAGGCAGAGGGCTTTTAGGCACTGCGATTGTCACTCTGCACCATCGCGGAGTGGAACACCATATACGGGCGTTGATCGACTCGGGAGCCGATTCAACTTTCCTACCAGAACGTGTCTTCAACATGGTCCAGCCCCCCTTTTATCCAGTAGACGCCGCAGTTACTGGCATGGGCCAGAGTGATGGAGGATGCGCCGACATGGTGTGTCTGCTGATGCTGTCTCCTCCGTGTGACAGGCTGAACAAGATTGAGGTCTCTGCCCTGGTCGTATCCAAATTATCGGGAGCCATCCCGACGGCTCCATTCCTTAACACGGTTCCATCGCAGTCCCTCGACCGCCCCCTGGCTGACCCGTTTTACAACAAGCCCGCGCCTATTGACATGATTATTGGTGTAGACCTGTTTTCACACATCCTCGGAGAGCGGATCAAAAAGGATATGGGTGATTTCGTCGGACTGGAAACCATCTTTGGATGGGTTCTGTGTGGAGCGATCATGCCTGACACTCCGGTAACTCGATTAGGTTTCGCGGCACGGACGCGAGTCAATCCAGAAGCAAAACTTGATGTACTTATCACCAAGTTTTGGGAGGTGGAAGACCTTCCTGCAAAGCCGGAAAAGGAGGATGATGTATTCTGCGAGCGGAATTTTCAGGAGACCACCCGAAGAGGGAAGGACGGCCGATATATTGTGTCCCTTCCGTTCAAATGTCCGAATAGCGTCGATTTAGGTCATTCAAGACCGATCGCGCTAGCTCAATTCCTGCGGAATGAAGCACGCCTTCTCAAGGATACCGTCCTAAAAACACAGTACGATGCCATCATTCATGAATACGAGGAATTGGGCCATATGAGTCAGGTGACGCCGCCGAAAGATGAGTAAAACTTCTATCTCCCCCATCACGCTGTGTTTAAGCCCGATAGCACCACCACAAAGGTACGCGTGGTATTTAACGCGTCAAGCCCCTCCACACGAGGCGTCAGCCTTAATGACGTCATGCACACCGGGCCTACGCTTCAGGCAGATCTCACGCTTCAGGTACTGAAATGGCGTTTCTTTCAATTCGTTTTCAACGCTGACATAACACAGATGTATCGACAAATCCGAGTCGACTCCAGGCATACCCCCTTTCAGCGGATCCTCTACCGGGATCGCTGCGGCAATATTCAAGACTATGAGCTACAAACCGTCACGTTTGGGGTTAACTGCGCGCCATTCTTGGCGATCCGAGTTCTGTTACAACTATCCCAAGACGTGCAAGCGATGTACCCTCTGGCGAGCGAAATCCTTCGGAACTACATGTATGTTGATGATGTCCTTGCCGGCGCTCACACTGAAGACGACGCCCGTCTCGCCGTACGAGAGCTTCAAGCTGCCCTCCAATCCGCGGGCCTCCCGCTTCGGAAGTGGACTTCCAATAAGAAGGAAGTACTTCAAGCTATCCCAAAAGAGCATCTGCTGCGAGAGGACTTTCTCGAGCTGGAAGATGCGAGCACAAAAACCTTGGGAATCCGCTGGCAAGCCGCCGAGGACGTCTTTTACTTCACCGTAGCGGACCCACCATTGCAGGAGTCGATCTCCAAGAGGCAGGTTCTGTCCCATATCGCCAAACTCTTCGACCCCGCTGGCTGGCTAGCCCCATTTGTTATCCGAGCGAAGATATTTATGCAGCAAATCTGGCTAACCGAACTGGGCTGGGATGACGCCCTGCCACCTCTCCTGCTGCAGCAATGGCATGAATTCCTGCAGGACTACCCAGGCCTCAGTCAACTCCGCATCCCCCGGTGGCTGAACACCAGCGATACGCTCTCGTGGGAGCTTCATGGCTTCTGTGACGCATCCCAGAAAGCGTATGGAGCAGCCCTATACGTGCGGGTTCGGTGTCGCGATCAAGTAAGCGTCCATTTATTAACGGCGAAGACCCGCGTGGCCCCAGTCAAAACAGTCTCGCTGCCTCGGCTGGAGTTGTGCGGAGCGGTTCTGCTAGCCGATCTCTGGGCGTCGATCGTTCCTGAACTCCTGATCCCACCTGCAACCTCCCAGTTTTGGACCGACTCCACCATTGTGTTGGCCTGGCTTAACAAACCCCCATGTAGTTGGTCCACTTTCGTGGCCAATCGGGTATCCAGCATCTCCAAAAGCACCGGTGGCCAAAGCTGGTCACATGTACGTTCCGAGGACAACCCTGCTGATCTGGCAAGCCGCGGAACCCCCGCGGCCGAGTTATCGGCCAGTAGCCTTTGGTGGCATGGGCCGGACTGGCTCCAGAGGGACCGCGAGTACTGGCCAACTTTCCATAATGAACTTCCAGACACCCAGCTGGAGCAACGAGTCCAGTGCCACACCGCCGCGACCACCTTACTCGATGACATAAGCGAACGGTTCTCGGACTACGGTAAAGCATTGCGAGTCACCGCGTACATCCTACGCTTCGCCGCCAAAGGGACGTCGACGCCTTCCACAGCCCACCTCATCAATGAGGAACTGCTCTCCGCTGAGCGCGCCTTGATCCGGACCTCCCAGCGTCGAGAATACATCGCGGAGATACGGGCCCTGGGTCAAGGGCGACTCCTTTCGACATCCAGCACGCTTCTCAACTTAAACCCCTTCCTCGACCAGCATGGGATACTCCGTGCCTGCGGACGACTCCGGGCCGCTGAGTCCCTCCGGTACGATGAACGTCACCTGATTCTCCTCCCCTACAATACGCATTTCACGCGCCTGCTTGTTGAATTCGCCCACCGCATCACGTTGCATGGCGGCAATCAACTGATGGTGCGGTATCTGCGCACCAAGTTCTGGATCCCACGGATAAAGAACCTAGTGAAGTCCCACATCAAGGGGTGTAAAGTCTGCATCGTGCATCGTCGGCGACTGCAGACTCAGATGATGGGTGATCTCCCTCGAGAGCGCATCACGTACTCCCGGCCCTTCACCCACACGGGCATTGACTTCGCAGGGCCGTTCGAGATCAAGAACTACACCGGGCGCGCGTGTCTCATTACGAAGGGTTATGTCTGCGTCTTTGTGTGTTTCAGCACGAAGGCGATCCACCACGAGGCGACCTCCGACCTCACCACGGAACGATTTCTCGGAGACTTCTCCCGGTTTGTCGCCCGAAGACAATGCCCACAGCGCATTTACTCCGACAATAGCAAAACCTTCATAGGGGCCTCAAAGGCGCTCGAAAGAGATTTCCTGAACGCCACCAAGCTTGGTATCATGAAGGCCTTTCCCCAGCACATTCTATCCTGGCAGTTCATTCCGCCGAGCGCGCCCCATATGGGAAGACTATGGGAAGCCGGGGTCAAGAGTTTAAAGACCTTGTTTTACAAGTCCTCGTCGGCTGTCAAGTACACGTTCGAGGAACTATCCACTCTCCTGTGTCGGATCGAAGCGTGCCTAAATTCCAGGCCAATTTCTCCCATGAGCGAGGAGCCAGAGGATCTGCTGGCACTAAGCCCTGGGCATTTCCTGATTGGAGGACCGCTCGTGTCCATCGCAGAACCGGAGATCCTGGTCGAGCCTATGTCGCTGATCAATCGCTGGCAGCGACTAAAGGCAATCCAGCAGACTTTCTGCCGCCGCTGGAAAAGTGAATACCTCAAGGAGCGTAATAAGTGGAAATCACCGGCTCGTAGTCTCCAAACCGGCGACCTCGTGATCGTCTCCGAAGACAATCTCCCCTCCAATGAGTGGCGCCTAGGGCGAATTGAGCGCACTCTGCCCGGGGCAGACGGCCTCGTCCGAATGGCTGATGTCAAAACAGCTTGTGGGTCTATCCGAAGACCCGTCGCGAAGCTCATCTTGTTGCCAGACAACAGGAGTCATGAGCCTAAAGACCTCTCGTGATGTCCAATCATTCTATGTTCCGTTCGAATGTCCTCGTCTCCGTGCATGTTGTCCGTTCCCGTGCATCGACTAATCCACTCCTCCCTACGTAATCTTTTTCGTTACAGTCCATTCAACCCGCACCGCCACAGCAACATGGCCGCCAAGCGTCTGCCGCACCGCCGCAGCAAGCGTTCGGTTCCACACGGGACGAACGTGTACCGATGCCGGGTCTGCCGGGGGGTTCATGCACTCCGGCAGTGTCAGCGGTTCCTGAACCTCCGAGGGGAGAAGCGGCTCCGGGCGGTGCTTATTAATAAGTATTGCCCCAATTGCCTGGCGCACGAGCACTCAGCTGACGCGTGTCGGACTCGCCATGGCTGCCGACGATGTAGGCAAAGGCACCATACGTTGCTCCATATGGCCGACCAACCGCCGAGACAACGCTCTGGCGCCCAGCGTCGCAGCCAGTCATCCTCCTCCAGCCGTGCTGCACCAGCATCACCATCCCGTTCCCGGTCCTCGTCCGACCGCTCTGCTTCTCTGGAAGGCGCACCCGAGATCTCCCTCTCTTCTCTGCTTCAAGCCAGGACGACGACCATCATGCCAACAGCGGTCCTCCGGTTGGGCAATGGCTCGAAATCGTTCGAGACCCGCGTCCTCCTCGACGCATGCGCGGCTGGGAGCCGCATCAATGCGTCATTTGCCCGGTCCCTGGGGTTGGCGGTGAGCAAAGTCGGGGTCGACCAAGCCTGCACGGCCGTCCTCGAGTCGAGGACCGACCATACATTCCGGCGAAATGTCATCTTCCGGGTCGAAGAGGACCTGCACATCCGCACTCCCATCCGGGAAGTGTCGACACCGGTCCAAGAGAAATTCGCCACCCTGATCCTGGCCGACCCCAACTTCCATCGGCCAGCGTCGGTATCCGTCGTGCTCGGGGCAGACCTCTATCCTGAGGTCATCCAACCAGGCTGTGTGCCCGGTCATAGCGGTATTCCCGCAGCCCAGAGCACCGTGTTCGGTTGGGTCATCTCCGGCTCCTGCGGCATCTAGGCGCTCCAGGACGTTGCCGTCCCCCATCCTACATATGCCCATGGTGGCAATTGCAACATGTTGCAAGGGGGGCGGTATGTTCACGCCACCGGGTGAACAGCAGTGAGCGGCAAAGAGCAGTGAGGAGTGAGGAGGGTTTTTTGATCCTCGGCGTCTACGGTCACACCAGGAGGGGTGACTTGATATTCTGATGGGCGCCGCCATTTCACTTATGTACGAAATTTCAACCCGAACACCCGTTCTATTTTCCATTGAATTTTTGCTTTTTTTCGAATTGTATATTTTAACCCGAAACATATATCGTGTGTTTTGGGCAACCTGTGAATAATAATTAATAAAGTATAAGTTGTTTTAACCGAAGTTATCGCGCGTTATCAATTCACCACTCACTCACCACCCGAAGAAATTGGCACCCGCCAACCACCTGTATTCGATCCGGATCCTTCCGCCCCTTCACAAACACGGGGGTTGAAAATTGTTTATATTTCATGCTCAGCGTTGGCTATTTGATACCGCGCCGCTGTTATAATCTTAAATGTTTTTCCACAGAATATGGATGCATTTTTTTTTTGGTATTAAACAATAATTGTCATATGAATCTTTATGACTTATTTTTGTTTTATATTTCGTTTTGTATATTTCTTTGGTGCATCTGGTTTGGTGAATCTAGTTCAGATGAGCACGATGTTTATTCTTAAACATTCTGCAAATGGGGGCCAAATGTGGCGTTTTGGAATCTGTATTTAATCTTAGGTTGTCTTATACAAATTATTATTAATACCAGTCACAAATCAACTTTCATTGAGACCAGACGTGCCTAACAATTAACTCGCGAATAACTCCACATCAAAAAAATAAAAACACTAGAAATGGTAATTGTTTCTCTACTCTCTTTTCGCCTTAAAATACTCCAACAACAAACTCCAGAATAATAAAAAAAAACGCACCTAACGACGCCTGTCTGGCGAAACTCGCCAAAAATGACCACTAAGATGACCAAACCCCCGGATTTACTGCAATTTACAACAGACAAAAACAAACATTTAACGCACTCTTCGGATGGACCAAAATTTTTGATAATTACAAGAATCGAAAGCAACGATGGCCTTGCTTTATATACTTTATTATAGGATCGGAAAAGCTTCCCTCTGACTACTACATACACAAATATAACTGTAAATGTATATAATATAATATTAATATATAAATGTACTATAGTATATTTATACCAATAATCATTTAGACCAAAGAGCTCAACTTGTAACACTTGGTTGCAAGTATACACAATTAAATATATACGCAATAAAATATAATTGTGCACTTGATTATGTTTATATGTACACATTGATGTATGCCCATAAACATATTCACATAAATATACAGCTAAGCATGATCATATATGTATGTACATTTGTATATGCACATACACATATTCGCATAAGCACTTTATGATGATACAAGCTCTACTTACAAGTGCGCCGGAGGTTATCCTATTTAAAGCAAATGAGGGCTGCACATATGCCGAAATCCTGGTCACCAGAAGGCCGGACGGCAAGCTCGATGAAGTCAAAAATAACATCAAGAGGACGAGAAAATCGGCTACGGGCGATTTACTTCTCGAACTCAAGAGGGGTGGAAAGGTCAACAGCAAAAAATTGACTGTGATTTGAGCCAGGTCCTGGGCCAACAAGCTTCAGTTCGAGCAGCTGGAGCAGAGGCGCGGCTTGAAATGCGTAACCTCGACCACTTAGCGACAGAAGAGGAAATTAAAAAATCAATGCAACTGAAAATTGGCGATGACGCACAGTTGGGCCTCTGCTCGGATAGCATTGCAAAAATACGTTTTTTCATGATCGCGTTTGGCAAAAATGATAAATGCAATCGATAGGAAATACTTCAGAGATTATGAATCCGAAAAATTTTTGAAATCGGTTGAGTTTCATGGGTGCTAGAGGCGCCCAAAGTTGAGATATTTTTAGTGAAAAGGAAAAAATGATAATTTTAAAAAAAAACGTCGTAACTTTAAAACTGAATATTGGGCGATTTCAACAATCGATCTTGGATTTTTTTATCTGAAAAGTATGTTCTTTGTTAATAGCATGTTTTATAAATTTTAATAATTACTTAAATAGTTATTGAACTAGAAGCGTTTAAAAAATACTCTAAATATTGGCGTTTTTTTAACTTTGGTGGAATACAACTAACAAGTATCACCTAGTATCACTACCGGACTACTTACACTAGGTAGGTGAAATATTTACCTATCAGATGTATATAGTCCCAATATGCGGAGAGGTGCGACAGCGATGCGTAAGCCATAAAACTAAGGCAACCTCGCCTAAAAAATGTGCTGCAGGTATAAGGAAGAAGAAGAGCGCATGCGTATTGGCCTGTAGCTTTTTTGTATTTAAATGATAACATTGAGTAATGCTGTTTTGCAAATACTACCTGTTTACATATATGCCTTTCTACAATGATAAATTGCTAATTATCTGCTTTGGAAAAAATGACAAGACAGGTAAATGTTATTTAAGTTGATGAAAAGTTTGTCATATTTGTGGGTTGGTCGTTTTTATTTCCGTTTACCTAATTGGATGTAAATATTAAGTTGTTTACCTAATTAATACAAAAAGGGTAATATCGATTTTTCGTTCTACCTAGTTAATTCAAAAAATATAACATAAAGAGCTAATTATTCCTCTCGTTTGCGACAGTTTATTTTTAACGTTAAGGTGTCCAATTTGCAAAAAAAAACTCAAAAAGAATTTCAGAACTTAGACGATTCAACGAGTGAGGAGAACTGCTACGAATATTGAATTTCTCCTTTGCATTGCAGAATAAAGTGTATGGATTTTATTCTGAAGCTAGCTTACACACTTCCTCGGCCAGGAGAAACAAAAACGGATAAAACATCTCATGAGGGTATTCATAGCAGAAAGGAGATTATACAAGCTGAATTCTCTCGGAAGCAGGGACTGAAAGTTGACTGCCCAAAGTACGGATACGGAAACACGAATGATGGAAATACTTCAATGAGATTTTTTGAAAATGATGAAGTGACATCTTTTATAACAGGTGTTAGTCAAGAGATCATTAAAAGGTTGGCTGTTATCTTGAATGTTATAAATTGCAAGGAAATGGTAAATGGTGAAAAATTTGCCGAATATACTTCAAAGACTGCTCAACTTTTGACTGAATTGTATCCGCAAAAAAAACTTACCCCAACGGTACATAGGATTTTGGCTCACGGAAAGGATTTAATCGAATATCAGTGTTTACCAATTGGAGAGCTATCCGAAGAAGCACAGGAATCTAAAAACAAGGACTACAAAAGGTTCAGATACACTAATACACTAAAAACTTCTCGTTTTAGACAAAATGAAGACCTTTTTAACATGCTAGCAGCCTCTTCGGACCCACTTATTGCATCACTGAGACACGTGCGATCACGAAAGGATTTGGAAAATAGCAACTATAGTCCCGAAATGTTGAGTTTATTAGATATTGATGTAAATATTGAAAATTATTTTGAAGAAAATCAGCCATCAATAGCAAATTTTCAAAAATAACCTAAAAAAAATGTAAAAAAAAATTTTTTTCTTTTTGTAATTATGTTAAAAAATCAAATTAAAACATTAAAAAATATTACATAGTCGTCTAAAACAATGAAAATTCCATTTGTGATTGAAAAAAAACGGTTTTCGATCCATTTTTAAAGGAAAAACATAATACCCCGACTAATATTATAAGGTAGATACAGACACCTGCGCGAATTTATACAGGCATTTACTAGAGACAAATTAGTGTGTAGCTCCATGTCACAGTGTGCGGACGTGTAAAACTAAGTAGGTGTTTCTTGTTGTTAAATTAATATTATGTCAATCACAATTCTATGTTATTTATAGTTGCCCTGAAGACGACCACCGCAGAGTGGTCGAAATATATCGGAAAGAAAAGGAATACATGAACAAATTGTTTTTCATTTTCATCTATGTACATATACAAAAATTGACCTCGAGCCGGGTAAACATGACACAAAATATTATTTATTTATTTTATTTATTAAAGTTGATTGTTTTGCCGGCTCGAGGTTAAATGTTGGGCGAATAAAAACAAAAATAAAAAACACAGTTTGTTCTTAATTTCGTTCCGATATATTTCGACCACTCATCGGTGGTAAATTAAGTCCAACTATAACAAATATAAGACGGTGATTAACAAGTATCAATCAACAACAAAAAAAAAATTAGTAAAACTTAAGTCTAGCATAAAGTTTCTCTTAAAATGTAGGAAATCAAAATTAGTCCCAAAATTTATCAGCAATAACTCAAAATACAAGATGATTTTCACAAAAGATACTGACACACATTCGGACATTAACAAAATATTAGAAAGACATACGCATAATTTTCACACAAAGATATTAAGCTTATTAATAAAACATAAACATAACATACTAGCCAGACAAAACAAAGAGAAGGAAAAAGCAACAAAAAAGTTACAAGAACAGCTGGACGAAAATGATTTTAAAACATTTATGAAGAGTGAGAACACAATAGCCGAAAAACTAACAACAACTTTGAAGAGACATCATGAATCCAAACATGAGAGACTACGAAAACAACGGAACAGCGTTCTCTTGAACAACAACAACAACAACACAAACGATTGGTTCGTAAATAAGACGAATATAGAATTCCCGAACGACGTAAAAGCGTTACTGGCGAAAGGCCCTAAGTTCGCAATCCCAGTAGAGAAGAGAAAATTCCCTCTCTTTAAATATATAGTAGACGGAGAGGAGCTAGTACAGACTCTTAAAGACAAAGAAAACCAAGAGGAAGCACGCACAAAATTCTCTTTATTAATAAAAGACCACAAAACATCTAACAAAGAAGACGCAGCTGATCGTGCAATACTTGACACAGTGGAACAAACAAGGAAATTTCTTAGACAGAATGATGACATATTAATTTTAACTTCAGATAAAGGAAATAAGACTGTTGCAATGGATAAGACTGAGTATGACAAAAAAATGGATAGTATACTTAACGATTTAAGTACATATAGAACCTTAAGGAAGGACCCAGCCACTAGACTACAGACCAAAAACAACGAATTGGTAGAAAAACTATACAAACATGAACTTATTTCACGGACCGAAAGAAATAAGCTTATAACAACCACATCAATTCCACCAAGAATATATGGATTACCTAAAATTCACAAAGAAGGTACGCCATTGAGACCAATCTGTTCATCGATTGGTTCTCCATCATACGGACTATGCAAATATATAGTCAACATATTAAAAAATATAACGGCAGACTCAACATATAACGTAAAGAACGCCTCAGAATTTAAGACAAGGATCAATGACACATACATTTGCGACGATGAAAGATTAATTTCATTTGACGTAGTCTCACTTTTTCCAAGTATTCCAATAGAATTGGCACTTGACACCATTAGAGAAAAGTGGATTAAAATAAAAGCGCACACTAACATTCCAAAATTAACATTTATGGAAATAGTACGTTTTTGTATACAAGAGAACAGATATTTCAGATACAAAGACAAGATATACACACAACTAAAAGGAATGCCTATGGGCTCACCAACGTCACCGATAATAGCTGACATAATTATGGAAGAACTCTTAGACAAAATGATGAAAACGCTACAGCGACCACCTAGAGTTATGACGAAATATGTAGATGACCTTTTTGCCATAATTAAAGAAGACGAGATCCAAAACACACTTGACAACCTAAATTCATTTGACAGGAACATAAAGTTTACAATAGAATTAGAAAATGACAACAAATTAACATATCTGGACGCATCAATACACAGAAGAGGAAATGAACTAAAATTAAAATGGTACAAAAAACCAACAGCATCAGGACGAATAATTAACTTCAACTCCAAACATCCGAAGTCGATGATAATGAATACAGCAAGAGGTTGTATACAACGGATGCTTAATATATCGGACCCAATTTTTCATGAAGAAACGAAGGAAGAAATACGACGAATTTTAAAGGATAATGACTTTCCAAACCACACCATAAGGACTTTACTAAAATCTCGCAAAAAGAAAACCAACAAAGATGTTCCGACAAAACGCTTTATGTCCGTCACATATGTCCCACAACTATCGGAAAGATTAGCAAACTCAGATTGCTATGACATCGAACAAATACAGATAGCACATAAACCCAATAACACACTACGGAGTATCTTTAACAGAACAAAAAGTAGGATTGACACAATGGACAAGAGCAACGTAGTATATAAAATACCGTGCAATGGGACTAATGAAGAAAACTGTGATAAAATATATATAGGGACAACAAAATCGAGGCTAAAAACAAGACTATCACAACATAGATCTGACTATAAACTTCGTCAACACTCCAATGCACCAAAAACGGCACTTATGGCCCACTGTGCCGCCAGTGGACATTCCCCAAATTTTGACGAAGTAAACATAATAGACCAAGAACAACATTACAACAAACGTTACACTTTGGAGATGCTGCACATAATAAATACCCCGACAAATATAAGACTTAATTATAAGGTAGATACGGACAACTGCGCGCATTTATACAGGCATTTATTAGGGACAAATCAGTGTGTAGCTCCACGTCACAGTGTGCGGACGTGTAAAACTAAGTAGGTGTTTTCTTGTTGTTAAATTAATATTATGTCAATCACAATTCAATGTTATTTATAGTTGCCCTGAAGACGACCACCGATGAGTGGTCGAAATATATCGGAACGAAATTAAGAACAAACTGTGTTTTTTATTTTTGTTTTTATTCGCCCAACATTTGACCTCGAGCCGGCAAAACAATCAACTTTAAACAACAAAAAGGTCGCAAAAATCAACATATATTTTATTTATTTATTTTAGATTAAATTGGAAACATGTTCAAAAAACAATATGCAAATGTACCAGAAAACTCAAAATACTGGACTGGATGCTCAAGGGTCGTGCACGTTGTCCCTCGCAAATAAAGTAAAAATTTACACGGCGATAGTGGTACCAACATTCACATATGCCCTTCCTATTTGGGGCTCTGCAACTACATATACTGTAGAAAAGGTCCAAACCATGCAGAACAGAACGTCGCATTACAGGAGCAGAATGGTATGTGCGAAATTCAGTTCTTCACCATGACCCACGATAGCTCAACTAATAGGCCGACACAGCTTGCGCTATAGAGAATCCCTTAGCCAATGATTTGGCCGTCAACAGAACACTGATTGCTCGATAACATTGACTCAATTTAGAAAGCTCAAACAAATACTAACATGAAAAAAAAATAATCACGAAAAAGTTGAAAACTATAAAAAAATGAAGTCGTCTCGCCGACTTAGGTATACTATACACCAAATGCACTTACGTTTTTTTTTTAAATTCTGCTCACATGCATACGAGCACCCCCACCAGCCAACTTGGCTATTTGTATTCCAATTTTGATGAAATTTGGTATGTTGCTTGATATTAGTATCAAATTTAAGTGTGCCATATTTGAGAGATTATCGAGTTTTTTTAAATTACGGGGCGAAAAGGGGCTTGCCAAAATTTTTACACATACAATGCGCAATTACAAAGCAAATATACATACTAAATTTGGTGTGTTTAGTTAGTATATATAGTGATTGAGATAAACGCTTTTTTTAAATTGCGGCGGCGGAAAGGGTCGCGGCAAAAATTTGAAATGAACTCGACCACTTTACATACTACACGAGACTACATACAAAATTTGGTGGCTTTATCTTTAATAGTCTCCAAGGTCCAGGTATTCATACGGACAGACGGAAGGACGGACGGACAGACGCACAAGGCTAAATCGACGCGGCTGTAGATGCTGATCAAGAATACATATACTTTATTATAGGATCGGAAAAGCTTCAATTGGCATTCCTTTCAGTTGTGTGTATATGTTGTGCTTGTATTTAAAATATCTGTTCTCCTGTATACAAAAACGTACTATTTCTATGAATGTTTATTTTGGAACGTTAGTGTGCGCTTTAATTTTAATCCATTTTTCCCTAATAGTGTCAGGTGCCAATTCTATTGGAATACTTGGAAAAAGTGATACTACGTCAAATGATATCAATCTTTCATCGTCGCAAATGTATGTGTCATTAATCCTTGTCTTAAATTCTGAGGCGTTCTTTACGTTGTATGTTGAGTCTGCCGTTATATTTTTTAATGTGCATTGTCCGTAGGATGGAGAACCAATTGATGAGCAGATTGGCCTCTATGGTGTGCCTTCTTTATGAATTTTAGGTAATTCGTATATTCTTGGTGGAATTGATGTGTTTGTTAATAGTTTATTTCGTACGGTCCTTTAAATACCACCAAATACACCAATTCGTTGTTTTTGGTCTGTAGTCTAGTGGTAGGGTCCCTTCTTAAGGTTCTATATGTATTTAAATCGTTAAGTATACTATCCATTTTTTTTTTGTCATACTCAGTCTTATCCACTGCAACTGTCTTATTCCCTGTATCTAAATTTAAAATTAATATGTCATTATTCCGTCTAAGAAATTTTCTTCTTCGTTCCTGAATAGGGATTTAGAACCACAACTAAAAACCCCAATGTTCATTCGTTGAATTCAAAATATGAGCTGATTTTATTTAGAAAAGTACAGAGTTTATATATGGTTATCTTAAGGCTCTGGGAGGTAACAATTGTTCTTAAAAATATATATAATATGTATATGCCCCATGTCTTCGGGGGTTGAAAATTGTTTATATTTCATGCTCAGCGTTGGCTATTTGATACCGCGCCGCTGTTATAATCTTAAATGTTTTTCCACAGAATATGGATGCATATTTTTATACCCTTGCAGAGGGTATTATAAAATTGGTCAGATGTATGTAACGCACAGAAGGAGACGTTTCCGACCCCATAAAGTATATATATTCTTGATCAGCATGAGAAGCTGAGTCGATATAGCCATGTCCGTCTGTCCGTCCGTCCGTCCGTCCGTCCGTCCGTCTGTGCAAATCAACTTCACGCTGTCATCTTAAGAGCTATCGGAATGAAATTTCATATTTGAGCTACTTTTAGCCGGGAGATAATAGAGTATGAAAATTGTCAGGATCGGACTACAATATCATATAGCTCTAGAACAAACATTTTTGCAAAAATTGGAGTATCCCCATGAAATTTACCAATATAATAGAATTTGATATAAAATCTCAGATCCCAAAATTTGAGTTTGATCGGATAAATAGAACACAAGTTACAGTCAATACAAATCGGTTCTACGTCATCAGCAAATCAAACAGAGCACATGCATACGCACACACAGACGTAGCGCTACGCGAGTATGTATGTTTATGCGTGTTGTGCTTTGCTTAAAAATTTGTAGTAAAGAGAGAAATAATTTGAATGTTTTGTTTGTGTGTTGATGAATTGAGTTGCAAGGAAAGAAATTTCAAAATGTAAAAATGCCAAGGACTGCAAGGGTATATAAACTTCGGCATTGCCGAAGTTAGCTTCTTTGATATTTTTTGGTATTAAACAATAATTGTCATATGAATCTTTATGACCTATTTTTGTTTTATATTTCGTTTTGTATATTTCTTTGGTGCATCTGGTTTGGTGAATCTAGTTCAGATGAGCACGATGTTTATTTTTAAACATTCTGCAATTGGGGGCCAAATGTGGCGTTTTGGAATCTGTATTTAATCTTAGGTTGTCTTATACAAATTATTATTAATACCAGTCACAAATCAACTTTCATTGAGACCAGACGTGCCTAACAATTAACTCGCGAATAACTCCACATCAAAAAAATAAAAACACTAGAAATGGTAATTGTTTCTCTACTCTCTTTTCGCCTTAAAATACTCCAACAACAAACTCCAGAATAATAAAAAAAAACGCACCTAACGGCGCCTGTCTGGCGAAACTCGCCAAAAATGACCACTAAGATGACCAAACCCCCGGATTTACTGCAATTTACAACAGACAAAAACAAACATTTAACGCACTCTTCGGCTGGACCAAAATTTTTGATAATTACAAGAATCGAAAGCAACGATGGCCTTGCTTTATATACTTTATTATAGGATCGGAAAAGCTTCCCTCTGGCTACTACATACACAAATATAACTGTAAATGTATATAATATAATATTAATATATAAATGTACTATAGTATATTTATACCAATAATCATTTAGTCCAAAGAGCTCAACTTGTAACACTTGGTTGCAAGTATACACAATTAAATATATACGCAATAAAATATAATTGTGCACTTGATTATGTTTATATGTACACATTGATGTATGCCCATAAACATATTCACATAAATATACAGCTAAGCATGATCATATATGTATGTACATTTGTATATGCACATACATATATTCGCATAAGCACTTTATGATGATACAAGCTCTACTTACAAGTGCGCCGGTGGTTATCCTATTTAAAGCAAATGAGGGCTGCACATATGCCGAAATCCTGGTCACCAGAAGGCCGGACCGCAAGCTCGATGAAGTCAAAAATAACATCAAGAGGACGAGAAAATCGGCTACGGGCGATTTACTTCTCGAACTCAAGAGGGGTGGAAAGGTCAACAGCAAAAAATTGACTGATGATTTGAGCCAGGTCCTGGGCCAACAAGCTTCAGTTCGAGCAGCTGGAGCAGAGGCGCGGCTTGAAATGCGTAACCTCGACCACTTAGCGACAGAAGAGGAAATTAAAAAATCAATGCAACTGAAAATTGGCGATGACGCACAGTTGGGCCTCTGCTCGGATAGCATTGCAAAAATACGTTTTTTCATGATCGCGTTTGGCAAAAATGATATATGCAATCGATAGGAAATACTTCAGAGATTATGAATCCGGAAAATTTGAAATCGGTTGAGATTCATGGATGCTAGAGGCGCCCAAAGTTGAGATATTTTTAGTGAAAAGGAAAAAATTATAATTTAAAAAAAAAAAACATCGCAACTTTAAAACTGAATATTGGGCGATTTCAACAATCGATCTTGGATTTTTTTATCTGAAAAGTATGTTCTTTGTTAATAGCATGTTTTATAAATTTTAATAATTACTTAAATAGTTATTGAACTAGAAGCGTTTAAAAAATACTCTAAATATTGGCGTTTTTTTAACTTTGGTGGAATACAACTAACAAGTATCACCTAGTATCACTACCGGACTACTTACACTAGGTAGGTGAAATATTTACCTATCAGATGTATATAGTCCCAATATGCGGAGAGGTGCGACAGCGATGCGTAAGCCATAAAACTAAGGCAACCTCGCCTAAAAAATGCGCTGCAGGTATAAGGAAGAAGAAGAGCGCATGCGTATTGGCCTGTAGCTTCTTTGTATTTAAATGATAACATTGAGTAATGCTGTTTTCCAAATACTACCTGTTTACATATATGCCTTTCTACAATGATAAATTGCTAATTACCTGTTTTGGAAAAAATGACAAGACAGGTAAATGTTATTTAAGTTGATGAAAAGTTTGTCCTATTTGTGGGTTGGTCGTTTTTATTTCCGTTTACCTAATTGGATGTAAATTGTAACGTACAAAGCCTTAACGTAGCTGATGGGCAGCAAAAATTGCTGTATCTAGTTAGAATGTGCCTAACGGTTGGGCTGCAAAAATTTCTGTAACGTAGATATCTATAAATACGAAACCATAAAGGCTTACCAACCATTGCAATCGGCAAGTATACGTTATTGTGTGAGGCCTATCTTGGTGTTAACACGATTCATCTGCGGGACTCTTAATGCGGCTAGCAAGACAATCGGCTGGGGTGGTTCTTTGATGAATGTGTTTCACCCACTCACACGTCAGCAACTTTAAATAAAGTCCCTGTGCTGAAACTCGAAATAGAATAGAGAGAAAAGAATAGAAGAAAATAGTCCTAGTGTTGGCTGTATAGGTGTATTTACAGCCGCGCTCTCTACCCACCCTACCATGATTTTCCTTTCAGCGCTAGTGGAAAATCCCAAAACAAACATCCTTATTCACATTAGATTGCCCAAAAAGAAAGTTCAGAAAATTACCTCATTATAAAAATCATTATTATTCACTTAAATTAATGTATTCTCACAATCATTCATTTCTTAGAATCTAATATTTCATTCAGTAGAATTCTGAGAACAAAGTTAACTCACATTAGAAAAACCAAAACCATTCTATAATATATATAAGAAAATTTACAATTTCATAAATGATCACCAAATTAATTTGTAATTACTAAAAGGAATATATAGCTCGAAACTTTAACGCATATTGATTTATACTCAAAGATAATTAAATCAAAATCAAAAAAATATTCTAAACATCGGCATAACTTCATGAACATTAACTTCTCTTTTTTTTTTTTTTTTTAAATTCGACCCACTGTGCAAAAGCAAAACGCAACGCTTACATATGCAGCGTATAAAAATTAACCGTTCAATTTTTTCCAACTCTTCACATACAAAATGTTTTAATAAAACAATTATGCATATTTATTCGTTCTTTCCTTTTTCTTTTGATACTTTTCACCTTTCAGTTCATTCTCTTTCTTTTTTTTTCTTTACGCATGCTTTTATTTGAAACACATTAGAAGTATATAAAACCAGAGGGCCGGGGCTAACTTCGACCGCGTCAAAGTTTGTATACCCTTGCAAGTTTGTTAGTAACTCTTTTTTCTAAACTAACTGTTTTATCTAAAAAGGGTAATGTTTGCGAAAGAACGGCCTTCAATCTTAGCATAGGATATAACGAAACTTTCTGATGAAAGTCACTGTTTTCCACCGATCCTTCCTATGGGAGCTATATGATATAGTTACCCGATCTTTACCAAATTCAGCACAGTCATTAACAGATATATTAAACTGACAAATGTTAAATTTGAAAGCAATCGCATCAAAAGTAACGAAGTTATTGACAAAAGTCACTGTTTTTGACCGATCGTTCCTATGGGAGCTATATGATATAGTCACCCGATCTTGATCAAATTTGGCACAGTGGTTTATAGTTACAATACTTACTTATATTAAATTTCACCACAATAGCTTAAAAAGTAACGAAGTTATTGAGAAAAGTCACTGTTCGTGACTTTGCCGTTTGTATGGGAGCTATATGATATAGTCACCCGATCTTGATCAAATTTGGCACAATTATTAATAAGAACACAAAACTGACCAATACCAACTTTTATGGCAATTGCTGATAAAATAACGAAGTTATTGAGAAAAATCACTGTTCGTGACTTTGCCGTTTGTATGGGAGCTATATGATATAGTGGTCCGATCCGACTGAATCCGAGATATACAAACCCTGCAGTATATACAAGTCTACGTGCAAAATTTCAGCTCTGTAGCTCTTACGGTCAGGAGGAGTTCGCATCGATCCAGACGGACGGACAGACGGACGGACGGACGGACGGACATGGTTATTTGAACTCGTCTCGTCGTGATGATCAAGAATATATATACTTTATATGGTCGGAGATGCTTCCTTCTATGCGTTGCACACTTCTGACCAAAATTAATATACCCTTTTTGCAAGGGTATAAATATATAGAGGGGCAAACGGAGTGGAGATAAGCAACGACAATTGTTTTCGCTTTTGTCTTTGCATTGAATACTCTTGCTTAATGTCTCCGACTTCGCTTTATATTTATACAATTTGGTAACAAAAAAATGTAGTAGAAAAGACTCACCCTTGTAGCGTCCGACGAAGGCCTTCGAGGAATTGCTGTAGAGGCTATAGATTTAATTTCATTCTTTTATTAATTATGTTCACATTTTTTTGTTTCTTTACCAAGTAAAGCAATTGCTCATGCTTGTTTTTTTTTTCTTAATTTTTTTCGTTTTCTTTTATATTTTCACTTTCTTCTTTATCTGTTATCGATTTTTTTGACTTTTCAATTTTGCATTAGATTTCATTTTTTCTTTTTTTGTTTTTGCTCATTTTTTTTTTTCCATTTTTAATGTATGTTACATCGCGACGTAAAAAAAAATTTTGTTTTTGCACATGTGGCTCGAAATTTTGCTTTGCGTTTTTTTCTTTGTATACTTTTTTTTTCACTTGCTTCACTCCTTTTGCTTTTTCTTTCTTTTTCCCTATTATTACTTGTACACTAACTTATGCTAGCTTTCGATTATAGAATATTACCTAGATTTAAACAAAAAGAAGTGAAAAATTTTCGTTTTCATTCGTTTTCACTATGGCTTTCTGGCTCAAACCCTTTTTTTACTTGATTTTCACTCTGGCTAGACTTTTTTTTTCACCTGGGTTGTTTTTTTTTTTGATTTCTTTTTTTCTTGCAACTTTTTCACTTTTTAACTCGGATACAATTTATTCTTTGGGCTGCGTGCTTTCGCTGTTTTCACTTCTCACCGCTTGCCCTAGCACCGGTGTCGTATCGAAATTTGACTGATCAGATGGTCGCCAATGTAATTGCTTCGTCCCCTTTGGTGAATAACTTCTTCGCTGCTTGCACTATCCAACATAAATGTCTTGGAATTCTGGCTTTGGAAATCATCAACACCAAAATTTATGCCTTACATTTGTCTAACAGGAAAAATTATATACATATACATGATAAAATATGAATGTCGTTAATGCGTTTTTTTTTTCTTTTCTTTAGAGCTGTATAATTACCTTCTGCTTAATCAAAGCAATACATTTTAATTTCCTTTTTTGGCATTATGAACGAACATACCGAGAAAATCTGCGTGCAAAATTTTATTTGCGAAATTACCAAATTGTAATAATTTAAAGAAAATTTAGCACTTACTCAAGAAGTATATCTTGAAATGGAGAACATCAACATCATTTGTTTCTTTTTATTACCGATTCAAGCCCATAAAGGATGGCTTGTATTTATTCGGATTTAAAAATTTACTTGGGTTATTTTAACCACAAAAAAATGAAATATTAATTTTTTTCCACTTCCTGCAAAGGACTGTTCCGCTCGGTGGCCAATTTGAAAAGAATTCATCAAGATCGTTCGCCTATGCTCTATGCCTAACTTTGATCTTCGTTTAGACCCGAAGTCAATTGTCAAAGTGACATTATCCGCTATTGGCATAATGGGAAAAAGAAATGTACCACTGTGGTGAACTTTCTTTCTGCAATCAAGCAGTGCATTCGCGGGTCTTTTAAATGCTGCCTTCCTTTCTTTTTTTTACTTTTTTTGCTTTTGAGCTGCAAGTTTTACTCAAGGCACCTCCACAACAACAGACGAATTGTGGAGTTTTCTCGGGGAATTAGTCTGAAAACCTCATTGTTTAATATCCTTGGCATGATATGTTCCTTGTAATTTTCCTTGAAGGTCTTCTAAAACATAATAACAATTCCCTAAACATTCCCTGACTCTAGATTTCACCCATTGAGGATTGAATTTCGCATTCGTATTTTTCTTAAAATTACTCTGGCTGAAGTTTCTTCTGAATACTATCCTAAAATGAATTTGCCGAGTGCGCAAGTTATACTGGTTGGCGTTTTTATCTGCTGCTGATGCAATTTGCTGTTTTATTTCTTTTCCCAACAACTGCAATTGATCGTCTTTCCTAAGGGGATTGAGTGATTCATCTAATAAATTGAACTTACTTAGTAGACTATAATGAGACCCATGTGTGATCATATCAAAGCCAAAAACTGCATGATATGGAGAACAATTAATGCTCGCATGATGACCATTCCGCAGAGCACAACTAATTGCTGGAATATGTTCATCCCACTCTCTATGATCATCCTTAAGATAAGCTCTAATCGCTGCTATGATTGATCGATTCACCCGTTCTGAGGCGTTGGCTTGAGGTGAATACAACGCTGTATATACATGCTTAATACCAAGCTTCGTTAGCCACGCGTTAAATTCGACCGCTTTGAATTGTGCTCCGTTATCGCTCACTAGGATTTCCGGAATACCAAACATAAAGAAAATATGATCCTGAAGAAACTCCTGTATTAAACGAGATGTCAACTTCTTCAACGGACAAAGCCAATGAAATTTGGAAAAGTGATCCAAAACTATTACCAACCCAATATGCCCTCGCTTACTGCGTGGATATGGACCGAGCAGATCTATGTATAACCTTTGAAAAGGACGCATTGAAACTGCTGGCTTTCCCAACGGCGGTTGTAAAATGTAATTCGGGGCTTTGGTAGACTTGCAAATATCACAGTTACGTACATAATCTCTCACTTGTGACACCATGCCTGGCCAATAAAAAAATCTCCTTATTAATTCTAGGGTCTTAGCCATTCCTCCATGTGCTGATATAACACTATTATGAGCACTGCCTATGACTTCAGTCGTCAAACCAGATGGAATCCACAGTTTCCATCTCGATTCTTGATTTTCTAAATTTCCATCATCATGTTCAGTTCGTATATAGACAAAACCATCTTCTACTCGTATATCTGGATACTCTCCCAGACTATCTAAAAACTTTTTTTTTTCAAATTCTGAAATTCACTATCACTAAAACAGTTGGAATTTAAATTAACACCAGGATAAACTTCTTCTAGTGCATTTATTTCATCTGAAAACATTCTCGAAAGCGCATCAGGTACGACATTGTCCCGACCTCTTCTATGGCTTATCGTGAACTTGTAACTTTGCAATTTCATAGCCCATCTAGCCAACCGTCCCTTCAAATTAGGTTGCTTCATTAGCCACAAAAGGCTCGCATGATCCGTAATCAATTCAAACTCCTGCATCTCAATATAGCATCTAAACCTGTCGATTGCTTCAAAGGCTGCTAAACATTCCCGCTCCGTTACACTGTAGTTTCGTTGAGCTGAACTCAGTTTCTTGGACATAAATACAATTGGTTTTTCTTCTCCTTCATCTGACATTTGAACTAACGTAGCGCCTATGCCGACATCGCTCGCATCGCAATGCACATAGAACTTCCGTTCAAAGTTCGGGTTCTGCAGTTCGGGTTCTGGAGCTGAAGTCAACGCAGACTTAAGCTTTTCAAAGGATTTCTGAGCTTGCTCGTTCCAGACAAATTTCTTTTTCGACGACAGAAGCTCGGTGATTGAAAAACTAATATCTGAAAAGTTAGGTATAAATCGTCTATACCATCCGACTACTCCCATAAACGCTCTTACTTGTTTAACTGTTTTCGGAATTGGCCATGACTGAATCGCGTCTGTTTTTAATGTGTCAGTTGAAATTCCTCCATTGCCTACTATATATCCTAAAAATGCAACTTTTGTGACACAAAATTTGCTCTTTGCCACATTTAAAGTCATATTCGCCATTCGGAATTGCTCAGCTAGCTTGGCTAACACAATAAGATGTTCCTCAAAGCTTTCTGATACTACACATAAATCGTCTAAGTATCCAAAAGTACAATATTTTAATTCAGGGGGTATTATTTCGTCCATTAGTCTACACATTGTTTGCGCGGCATTACACAAACCAAATGGCATAACCACAAAATGATACAATGGACGACCGGGTACTGTAAATGCTGTGATTGCTTTTGATTCCTCACTCAAACCTATTTGCCAAAAAGCATCCTTCAAATCTATCTTCGAGATGATGTTAGCTTTTGGTAGTCTTGCGAAAATTCCATTGATGCTGGGCAGCGGGTATGCGTCTTTCTTTGTAACCTCGTTAATCCGTAGTGCATCTAAGCATAAACGAACTTTTCCGGGTTTAATCACCAAACGCATGGGCGAACTCCAAGGACTATTTGACTTCTCAATAACTCCTAGCTCTAACATTCTATCGATCTCCTGAAACATAACTTTTTCAACCGCCGGTGAAACTGGGTAAAATCGCTGTTTAATCGGGGTGGCATTGCCTACCTCTATATGATGTTGCAGAAGCTTTGTTCTTCCGAGGCCTTGCATTTCAAAGTCTGGAAATAGACTAATGATTCCGCCTAAACGTTTTTCTTCTTCTGCTGTCAGCGGAAACTTTTCCTCACCGTCTTTCTCTGGTAATCTAGGCACGTTGCTATTTGAAGTTTCAATCGAGGAAATTACACCCGGGGCCAATTTGAAAGCTTTCCAAAAATCTGTTCCTAATACTACCCTATGCTTAATCGAAGGGATTATAAAGAAATTAATGTCCTTCATCTGTTCCCTATATTTTACGTTCAGTTGTATGGATCCAATAACTGTTTGTGGCTGTCCATCAGCCGTTTTTACTGAAGAATTAATTTTGCGAAATTTTGAATTGTGCGACCAGTCTATTTTAGCCAGGTCTGCTCCAATGCAACTAATATTTGCCCCTGTGTCTAATAAGCCTAATTCTAAAAATTGTAAAAATGAAATTGAAGCATAAAATCGGCCATCTACGGCTTCATTAATTACTGAACAAATTAACCTTCTTTTGGTATTTCGTACAGCTTTCCAAAAGTTACGCATACGCAAGGTTGAGCACTTTGGTGCTCTCTTGACGCATGCGACATTACTATCATCAGAAAATATTCTTTCGCGGGCTCTTGCATATTCTTTTAAACGTATGTGGTATGGTTTAACTGGATGTAACTTAATATTCTTTCTATTTGTTTGTAAATCTGAAATGTTTTCTTGCTTTTCTTGTTCAGTAAGATTAAGATTTAATCTTTTGTGAGCAACATTTACTAAGGGTCCGTCCGCTTGTTGCCATACGGTGGTCCCTTCCGATAGTTTTCCGTCCGATTTGAACATTTTATGCACTGCGGCTTGTATACTCCTTTTGTTCCGCAGCCGTAACAAAAGATAATCCGATCTTCTAGGCACATGTCCCAGCGATGTCCTTCTACATCACAATTCCAACAAACCAAAGAATTCGCCACTCGCTGAACTGCATCTACCTCTTTCACCGACAACTCGTCTTCTGACTGTTCTGTGGCGTCTAGTACTGCAGCTACGGATTTGTAAACGGGCTTAGAAAAATTTACACTCTTGATCGGACGCTTAATTAGTGTCTCTCCCAATAGATTTTCTCTTCTTTGTACTAACTGTCGTAGATGTGACACCGAAACAACTGATATATATAACAATGCTTCACGCACTTCCGGTATCAGGTTACGCTGCAACTGCTGCACTAGTCTATCCTCTTCCAATGGGACCGAAAGCCTACTAACAATGGATATTACATCTTCATAAAAATTATCAAATGATTCTCCAATCTTTTGCTTCCTACTTCTTATTTCTTCAAAAATTAAATCATCATCCTTGTTATCACGATATTGTCTTTTGAGTTTGTCACAAAAATCTGTCCATTCTACTTGCGTGATCTCTTTACGGTATCTCCAATACCAATCTCGGGCTTTTCCAGTTAGGAGAATATGTAGGTTCTTACAGACTACTGAAAAGTCTCCATCTAAACTATCCATAACTAATGCACGCACTCTGTACAAGAATTCTTGCACGGTACTGCCTTTTTGTGATCCCTCGAACTTTATACCCCAACTCTGGATAATCTGTGTAACCTTTTCGCTCCTAATGCTTGATGTAGAAATCGGCGAATTTCTGGGTGAAGATTGTGCTCTAGCCTGCGTATTTAATTCTTGTATGCTGGCTGCTGCTTCATTCGTCTGCAAACTCTCAAACTTCTGATTTATAAGATTCTCTATTCTTTCAAACAATCTTTCGTAGTCGACCGCTGGTTCCGATGTACTAGCTGCGGCGTTGACTCTTGTCTGATGTCTCTCAAAATTTTCTGGTTGAGCGCGTTGTACTCTTCGCTTAGGTCTTCCCTGTTTTTTCGCTGTTCGTAGTGGTTCTACCTCTTCTGATGAATTCATCACCGTATTTTGCGGACTAGTGTCATCAGGTATTGCTGACTGTTCTGGACCAGATAAAAGGTGTGCTTGCCTCTGCTGTCGCGTATTATGGAGTTTAGGAACTGCTCCTCGTTTTTGACTGGCTGATAACTCAGTTCTAACTTGTACATCTCTAAGGTGGCATAAAGACTTGCATACCGGACACTCTTGATTTGTCGAAACATAAGTAATTGTCGTTGCCCTTTCGTGTACGTCTGAAATAACTTGTGAACAAATGGTACACACTTGTGATGAGGATGATCGTGGTGCCTCTTCGTAATCTCTATCACTGTGTATTACTGACATTTTTAAATATTCGATAGCGTTATCAATTCAACCAAATGTTAATCAAATTAATATATATATATTTTTTTTTTCTTGAATAATAATTTTGAATAAATTTTCTTTTCGGGTTACTCTAAGTGAATTCAGGTGTAATAATTTACTTTATCACTAGGGACTACTCTTGAAATCTGCGTTAGGGATGCTATTTTCTTAGCAACAGGAAATAGAAATTTACATAAGTACACTCATATTTTGGGTAGTGTCTTTCTTTTTAAGCGGTTGGGTTAGGGTCACTTGCCTCTACATCCCATAGTTCCATTCTCAAAAAAAAAATCATCTTCCCTCTTTTATTTGAGTTGCACCTACATAACTGAATTTAAAAGGGATTCGTTACCTGTCTTAATATAGTCTCTTGCTATGCCAATTATGATCTGGGGTTGGCTGATTAAACCATTAATGTTCTCACCAATGTCCTGACCACTCACAATTAAGCTGCTATACGCTACGGGCTATACTAAAAGGGATAACAAAACTAGACTGACTAGTCTATGTACTCTCTACAATAATACTAGCGGTTGCATAATCCTTGGATGATGTTTCAGCCATTTGTCACAATCATAATTCCAGGTAATACGTATTCTATTAAAGCAAGAGGTGCAGAGTCTAGGCTACCATCATGCCTTCGTCTACTCAACACTTTTCAAACCAGAGTCTAGCTCTCGGTCACTTGCCAAAAGTTAGTAGTTTCTGCTGTTTTGACAGATATTGTTTGACTTGGGTTCATGTTGACAGTTAGCTTTAAAATATTCGGAACAATTAGTAACCTAGTTGAATATCCGGACCAGATCTCTGGGCATTGCCGGAGACGGTATTTCCGATAATAGTCAACTTTACGATTTAAATTGTTGATAGTATAGAATAAAAGATTAGAATGCACAAAGAAATTAAAAGAAGAAAAGGGGTCAATCTACCAAATGAATTATCTACCTGAGAAAACCTTAAAGAGATAATCATCTAATTAGAATCGGGCCACTCAGTTGGGCGCCAAAAATTACTGTAACGTACAAAGCCTTAACGTAGCTGATGGGCAGCAAAAATTGCTGTATCTAATTAGAATGTGCCTAACGGTTCTGTAACGTAGATATCTATAAATACGAAACCATAAAGGCTTACCAACCATTGCAATCGGCAAGTATACGTTATTGTGTGAGGCCTATCTTGGTGTTAACACGATTCATCTGCGGGACTCTTAATGCGGCTAGCAAGACAATCGGCTGGGGTGGTTCTTTGATGAATGTGTTTCACCCACTCACACGTCAGCAACTTTAAATAAAGTCCCTGTGCTGAAACTCGAAATAGAATAGAGAGAAAAGAATAGAAGAAAAAAGTCCTAGTGTTGGCTGTATAGGTGTATTTACAGCCGCGCTCTCTACCCACCCTACCATGATTTTCCTTTCAGCGCTAGGGGAAAATCCCAAAACAAACATCCTTATTCACATTAGATTGCCCAAAAAGAAAGCTCAGAAAATTACCTCATTATAAAAATCATTATTATTCACTTAAATTAATGTATTCTCACAATCATTCATTTCTTAGAATCTAATATTTCATTCAGTACAATTCTGAGAACAAAGTTAACTCACATTAAAAAAACCAAAACCATTCTATAATATATATAAGAAAATGTACAATTTCATAAATGATCACCAAATTAATTTGTAATTACTAAAAGGAATATATAGCTCGAAACTTTAACGCATTTTGATTTATATTCAAAGATAATTAAATCAAAATCAAAAAAATATTCTAAACATCGGCACATAACTTCATGAACATTAACTTCTCTTTTTTTTTTTTTTTTAAATTCGACCCACTGTGCAAAAGCAAAACGCAACGCTTACATATGCAGCGTATAAAAATTAACCGTTCAATTTTTTCCAACTCTTCACATACAAAATGTTTTAATAAAACAATTATGCATATTTATTCGTTCTTTCCTTTTTCTTTTGATACTTTTCACCTTTCAGTTCATTCTCTTTCTTTTTTTTTCTTTACGCATGCTTTTATTTGAAACACATTAGAAGTATATAAAACCAGAGGGCCGGGGCTAACTTCGACCGCGTCAAAGTTTGTATACCCTTGCAAGTTTGTTAGTAACTCTTTTATCTAAACTAACTGTTTTATCTAAAAAGGGTAATGTTTGCGAAAGAACGGTCTTCAATCTTAGCATAGGATATAACGAACTTTCTGATGAAAGTCACTGTTTTCCACCGATCCTTCCTATGGGAGCTATATGATATAGTTACCCGATCTTTACCAAATTCGGCACAGTCATTAACAGATATATTAAACTGACAAATGTTAAATTTGAAAGCAATCGAATCAAAAGTAACGAAGTTATTGACAAAAGTCACTGTTTTTGACCGATCGTTCTTATGGGAGCTATATGATATAGTCACCCGATCTTGATCAAATTTAGCACAGTGGTTTATAGTTGCAATAAACTTACTTATGTTCAATTTAACGACAATAGCTTAAAAAGTAACGAAGTTATTGAGAAAAGTCACTGTTCGTGACTTTGCCGTTTGTATGGGAGCTACATGATATAGTCACCCGATCTTGATCAAATTTGGCACAATTATTAATAATAACACAAAACTGACCAATACCAACTTTTATGGCAATTGCTGATAAAATAACGAAGTTATTGAGAAAAGTCACTGTTCGTGTCTTTGCCGTTTGTATGGCAGCTATATGATATAGTGGTCCGATCCGACTGAATCCAAGATATACAAACCCTGCAGTATATACAAGCCTACGTGCAAAATTTCAGCTCTGTAGCTCTTACGGTCTAGGAGGAGTTCGCATCGATCCAGACGGACGGACGGACGGACGGACATGGTTATTTGAACTCGTCTCGTCGTGCTGATCAAGAATATATATACTTTATATGGTCGAAGATGCTTCCTTCTATGCGTTGCACACTTCTGACCAAAATTAATATACCCTTTTTGCAAGGGTATAAATATATAGAGGGGCAAACGGAGTGGAGATAAGCAACGACAATTGTTTTCGCTTTTGTCTTTGCATTGAATACTCTTGCTTAATGTCTCCGACTTCGCTTTATATTTATACAATTTGGTAACAAAAAAATGTAGTAGAAAAGACTCACCCTTGTAGCGTCCGACGAAGGCCGTCGAGGAATTTCATTCTTTTATTAATTATGTTCACATTTTTTTGTTTCGTTACCAAGTAAAGCAATTGCTCATGCTTGTTTTTTTTTTTCTTAATTTTTTTCGTTTTCTTTTATATTTTCACTTTCTTCTTTATCTGTTATCGATTTTTTTGACTTTTCAATTTTGCATTAGATTTCATTTTTTCTTTTTTTTGTTTTTGCTCATTTTTTTTTTCCATTTTTAATGTATGTTACCTCGCGACTTAAAAAAAATTTTTGTTTTTGCACATGTGGCTCGAAATTTTGCTTTGCGTTTTCTTCTTTGTATACTTTTTTTTTTCACTTGCTTCACTCCTTTTGCTTTTTCTTTCTTTTTCCCTATTATTACTTGTACACTAACTTATGCTAGCTTTCGATTATAGAATATTACCTAGATTTAAACAAAAAGAAGTGAAAAATTTTCGTTTTCATTCGTTTTCACTATGGCTTTCTGGCTCAAACCCTTTTTATACCCTTGCAGAGGGTATTATAAAATTGGTCAGATGTTTGTAACGCACAGAAGTAGACGTTTCCGACCCCATAAAGTATATATATTCTTGATCAGCATGAGAAGCTGAGTCGATATAGCCATGTCCGTCTGTCCGTCTGTCCGACCGTCTGTGCGTACGCGTTTTACTCAGCCATCTTAAGAGATATCAGGTTGAAATTTTTTTTGGGGACTCTTTATTACCTGTGTGAGTATGAAATTTGTGAGGATCGGACTACTATATCATATAGCTCTAGAACAATCATTTTTGCAAAAATTGGAGTATCTCCATGAAATATAATAGAATTTGGTATAAAATCTCAGATCCCAAAATTTGAACCTGATCGGATAAATAGAACACAAGTTACAGTCAGTACAAATCGGTTCAAGCGCTGCCGGCAGCGCTGCTTGCTGCCTACTACGTCATCAGCAAATCAAACAGAGCACATGCATACACACACACAGACGCAGCGCTACACGAACTGTATGTGTATGCGTGTTGTGCTTTGCTTGGGGAATGATGGAAGAAAAATTTGTAGTAAAAAGAGAAAAAATTTGAATGTTTTGTTTGTGTGTTGTTGAATTGACTTGCAGGGAAAGAAATTTCAAAATGTAAAAAAATTATTTCCAAGGACTGCAAGGGTATATAAACTTCGGCATTGCCGAAGTTAGCTTCTTTGATATTTTTACTTGATTTTCACTCTGGCTAGACTTTTTTTTCACCTGGGTTGTTTTTTTTTTTTTTGATTTCTTTTTTTCTTGCAACTTTTTCACTTTTTAACTCGGATACAATTTATTCTTTGGGCTGCGTGCTTTCGCTGTTTTCACTTCTCACCGCTTGCCCTAGCACCGGTGTCGTATCGAAATTTGACTGATCAGATGGTCGCCAATGTAATTGCTTCGTCCCCTTTGGTGAATAACTTCTTCGCTGCTTGCACTATCCAACATAAATGTCTTGGAATTCTGGCTTTGGAAATCATCAACATTAAAATTTATGCCTTACATTTGTCTAACAGGAAAAATTATATACATATACATGATAAAATATGAATGTCGTTAATGCGTTTTTTTTTCTTTTCTTTAGAGCTGTATAATTACCTTCTGCTTAATCAAAGCAATACATTTTAATTTCCTTTTTTGGCATTATGAACGAACATACCGAGAAAATCTGCGTGCAAAATTTTATTTGCAAAATTACCCAATTGTAATAATTTAAAGAAAATTTAGCACTTACTCAAGAAGTATATCTTGAAATAGAGAACACCAACATCATTTGTTTCTTTTTATTACCGATTCAAGCCCATGAAGGATGGCTTGTATTTATTCGGATTTAAAAATTTACTTGGGTTATTTTAACCGCAAAAAAATGAAATATTTATTTTTTCCACTTCCTGCAAAGGACTGTTCCGCTCGGTTGCCAATTTGAAAAGAATTCATCAAGATAGTTCGCCTATGCTCTATGCCTAACTTTGATCTTCGTTTAGACCCGAAGTCAATTGTCAAAGTGACATTATCCGCTATTGGCATAATGGGAAAAAGAAATGTACCACTGTGGTGAACTTTCTTTCTGCAATCAAGCTGTGCATTCGCGGGTCTTTTAAATGCTGCCTTCCTTTCTTTTTTTACTTTTTTTTTTTTCTTTTGAGCTGCAAGTTTTACTCAAGGCACCTCTACAAAATATGAAGTTGTTCACCTAATTAATACAAAAAGGGTAATACCGATTTTTCGTTCTACCTAGTTAATTCAAAAAATTTAACATAAAGAGCTAATTATTCCTCTCGTTTGCGACAGTTTATTTTTAACGTTAAGGTGTCCAATTTGCAAAAAAACTCAAAAAGAATTTCAGAACTTAGACGATTCAACGAGTGAGGAGAACTGCTACGAATATTGAATTTCTCCTTTGCATTGCAGAATAAAGTGTATAGATTTTATTCTGAAGCTAGCTTACACACTTCCTCGGCCAGGAGAAACAAAAACGGATAAAACATCTCGTGAGGGTATTCATAGCAGAAAGGAGATTATACAAGCTCAATTCTTCCGGAAGCTGGGACTGAAAGTTGACTGCCCAAAGTACGGATACGGAAACACGAATGATGGAAATAATTCAATGAGATTTTTTGAAAATGATGAAGTGACATCTTTTATAACATCTTTATAATTTAGTCAAGAGATCATTAAAAGGTTGGCTGTTATCTTGAATATTATAAATTGCAAGGAAATGGTAAATGGTGAAAAATTTGGCGAATATACTTCAAAGACTGCTCAACTTTTGACTGAATTGTATCCGCAAAAAAAACTTACCCCAACGGTACATAGAATTTTGGCTCACGGAAAGGATTTAATCGAATATCAGTGTTTACCAATTGGAGAGCTATCCGAAGAAGCACAGGAATCTAAACACAAGGACTACAAAAGGTTCAGATACACTAATACATTAAAAACTTCTCGTTTTAGACACAATGAAGACCTTTTTAACATGCTAGCAGCCTCTTCGGACCCACTTATTGCATCACTGAGACACGTGCGATCACGAAAGGATTTGGAAAATAGCAACTATAGTCCCGAAATGTTGAGTTTATTAGATATTAATGTAAATATTGAAAATTATTTTGAAGAAAATCAGCCATCAATAGCAAATTTTCAAAAATAACCTAAAACGAGCTATGGAAGTTAACTTCGGCCTTGCCGAAGTTTATATACCCTTGCAGTTCTTTATTATATTTAATTCGATAAGAAAAGTGAAATTTCATACATCAACAGCATTAGTTGTCGTATTATGAATATGCTCAAATATTTTTCAAACTACTGAATTCAAAACACATTTAATGATTATTTAACAATATATGATATAGTAGTCCGATCCCGATGATTTTCATACTTTATCTCACACAGGTAATAAAGAGTCTCCAAAAAAAATTTCAACCCGATATCTCTTAAGATGGCTGAGTAAAACGCATACGCACAGACGGACGGACAGACGGACAGACGGACAGACGGACAGACGGACATGGCTATATCGACTCAGCTTCTCAAGCTGATCAAGAATATATATACTTTATGGGGTCGGAAACGTCTCCTTCTGTGCGTTACAAACATCTGATCAATTTTATAATACCCTCTGCAAGGGTATAAAAAAATGTAAAAAAAAATTTTTTTTCTTTGTGTAATTATGTTAAAAAATCAAATTAAAACATTAAAAAATATTACATAGTCGTCTAAAACAATGAAAAATTCCATTTGTGATTGAAAAAAAACGGTTTGCGATCCATTTTTAAAGGAAAAACATAATACCCCGACTAATATTATAAGGTAGATACAGACACCTGCGCGAATTTATACAGGCATTTATATTGTCTGGACGTTGACGCGTACAATGCGAAGTGCGTTAAAGTGGCCCTTACGACACCAGGACATAGCCTGTTTCGCGCGAGCCCAAGCAGAGCGCTGTCCACCTCCCGCCCGACCGACCGTGGGGCGCAGCCGTATATCGGATGGCACGATCGCGTGGACAAATACAAGTATAACGGACAAACAATTAAAAACAGAAGATTGTAATCAGAACATAGGACTCGAAAAGGTTCATGCAAAGAATAGTTAGAACTACAATGTTTTAAAGATAGAGGAATAAAATTTCTAGTAGGTCTACGGGGTACAGATAGGTTTAACTGGTTCAATAGCTCAGGAGAGTCTATTTCACCTATTAAAAGTTTATGAATAAAGATAGCACCAAGCATTACTCTACGATTAATTAATGAAGGAAGATTGATTAAAAGAAGCCTACTGGAGTATGATGGCAAATTGTTATTGCGATCCCAATTTAGACCACGAAGAGCAAATAGCAGAAATTGCTTTTGAACAGATTCAATTTTACTTTGGTGCGTCTCATATTGAGGTGACCATATGCAAGATCCGTACTCTAAGATAGGACGGATTAATGCAGTATACAAAAGTTTGGTTGTGTACGGATCGTCAAACTCTTTTGACCATCGTTTCACAAACACAAGAACATTCATAGCTTTACTAACTGTAGCAGAAATATGAGGATTAAAGGTTAATTTATGGTCCATAAGAACACCTAAGTCATTGACAATATCTAACCGCTCTAAGGCAGTGTCGTTAAGATAATAAGTTGCTAAGTGTGGAGTGCATCTATAAAAAGACATAACTTTACATTTAGAGCCGTTAAGGTTTAATAGGTTGGTTTCACACCAACTCTGAAGATCATTAAGATCCGATTGAAGTAGGCAAGAAGACGATATGTCTTTAAAACTGAGGTAAAGCTTAACATCATCCGCGTACATAAGCACCCGAGAATGTGACACTATCATTTATAAATAGAGTGAATAGCAATGGACCCAAATGACTACCCTGAGGTACTCCAGAAGTCACTTGGATGGTCTTAGAAAATGAAGACTTAAAGAGGACCTTTTGTGTACGCTTAGAAAGATATTGAAGAATCCAATCTAGCAAAAGGTGCATTTAACTTATATAAAAGTAGAGTGTGATTAACAGAGTCAAAGGCCTTGCTGAAGTCAGTATAAATGACATCGCTTTGTCTTGAACCCTTTGATTGAGTGAGATGTAAATTCTAATAGGTTAGTAGTTGTCGATCTACGTTTTTTAAACCCATGTTGGGATGACGAAATGATTGAGCTACAAAAATGCTGCAATTGAGACGTTATTATTTTCTCAAATGCTTTGGGTATGGCAGACAATTTAGAAATACCCCTATAATTGGAGGCTTCGGACTTTTTCCCCTTTTTATGAAGAGGAATAATATATGATTCCTTCCAGATGGACGGGAAGGCGGAATATGTAACGGACAGTGTAAACAACTTAAGTATTGGCTTACATAGGGCCTCTGCGCAAAACCTTAATACGCAGCATGGTATTCCATCAGGGCCAGGTGCATATATTGGTTTGACGGAACTAAGAACGCTAAAAATCAAACTTTCTTCAAACACAGGGTCTAAAATGCAATTAGACGATTGCAAGTGATAAGGATAAGGTGGATTTGCATGATAAATCGAAGAGGAATAAGTTGTTTTGAAAAAATCACCAAACATATCAGCAATTGCCTGAGCATTGTCAGCTTTATTGTTTTCGAAAGACAAGTAAGATGTCTTACGTTTTCCATTGACGAATTTATAAAATTGCTTAGGATCGCGAGAAAACCTAAGTTTACATCTCTGAAGATAATCCTTATAGCATTGTGAATTCAGCACCATAAAATTTGATCGAGCAACTACGTATAGGGAAAAATCCGATGCTTTACCGGATTTTTTAAATCTTTTATAGCATCTTGATTTTACGTTCTTCAAGTTACATAACTCACGTGAGAACCAAGGAGGTTTATCAGACCATCCATGAGTCACACGCGGGACACAAACATCAAAGAACGACTCAAGAGTTTTATAGAAGACAGAAATGGCAGAGTCCATATCCGTGCAAGTATACAGATATGTCCAATCATTAGTTAATAGGAGTTTTTTAAGTTTAGTAAAGTTTGTCTTGCGAAAACATCGGGTTGGAGGCATCGAATTATTATATCGAGGAATAAACCCAAAAAGAAGGTTAATGGTTACATCCAGAGTTGGATGAAAGTTGTCCTCAGGGATAACTAAGGGATCAGTCCTGGAAATATCGCAGTTGGAAGAATCCAACACAAATACCAGATCTAGTGATCTGTTCCGACTATTTCGGACAGGATTTATTTGAGTTAGGGACAACTCAAACAGACCATCAATGAAACAATGTGACGAGGAGGGCAACAGTAATAAAGAATCATATGAGAGGGTCCAGGCAATCTCAGGTAAATTAAAATCTCCCAGAACAACGAACAAGTCTTTGTCAGAGATATATGAGGAAACAAGTTGAATAGCTTCCAAATGGTGAATGTATACTGCCAAGTCGGACTGTGGTGGAATATACGAACAAGTAATATAGGCAGAAAAAGAATTAAGAAAAATTTTAACACAAACAAATTCAATCTCGTGATTGGAAGACTGTACAATTTCAGATGAGAACGCCGAATCAACAGCGATCAAAACACCACCACCATTACGGATAGTCCGATCATGTCTATATATTAAATATTTTGAGGGGAGAATTGAAGCATCGGCAATATCAGGCTTCAGCCAAGTCTCAGTAAAGGCAAGAATATGAAAGTCAAAAGCTAAACTATCTACATAGAGTCTAGAGAGTTTAGACTTTAGTCCCCGTACGTTCTGATAGGCCAGAGTTAGGGACGAAATTAGTTTTTTGACTCGCCAACAGGTGCAGACGAGCCGGAAGGAACGTTATTCACAGAGGCAGGTAGCAGGCTTATCGGATGCCGATTCTTCATTTTTATTGTATACTCTTTTACAATGAGGTGTTCCGGCCAAAAGTCTTTATGACATATTTGCCCAAAAAGATCTGGGGAGACACTTATTTTAAAGGACGAAATGTCCCGAGTATATGAAAAACGGAACTTTTCCACAGCAATGTTTGGTGCTTGAACTTTGCCCTGGATGTAGGCTATGACTTCTTCAGAAGTAGTATTGGGATCAAGCCGCGAAATAAAAATTTGCTCTTTGGGTGGAACTACAACAAGGGAACTAGAAGTGCCAGGCACAGCAGTAGCACCAGCAGCAGATGCAACAGCAGCTGAAGCAGCCTACACTTTACTAGCTCCTCTTATAACTGCTTTATTAGCAATATTCCTGGAAACGGATGTTTGCCCGGACGGTTCGGAAACTACAACCGATATCGTGTTGGTAGGTGGGATACTGTCTCCAGGGGAAATGGGAAGAGACTCCACACCTTCCAAAGCCGGACTCCTAAACGATATCAGCTGCTGTGCATTTGGTGACATAGGGTCATTGTCGGAAGCCGGAACTGGTAAAAACGATGTGCCGACGGACTGAGGGACGCGCCCTGAAACCTGGCCCTCTTTCGGGTCGGAGATTCAATCAAAAGTTTAGAATTTCTGAATTGAACCTCCATCGCCAAAAGCTCTTCTTGGAGCTTATGAACGCCAGCTGACAGGGTTTTAAACGCATCCCCAGTTCGTTTCATAAAACTTCGCATCTCGAGCTCCAAGCCACGACACGAATCACAGCCCCATTTAAGGCCGCCACCCTGTGCAATGCTATCCCGCACCTTGACTGTATAACCAGCACATTTAAAGTGCATTACATTGTCACACAGCCAACAGTAAAGAAAGTCTTCACTGGTCTTGCTGGGATTATTGCAATTATATTTGCAACAGACAGACATTATTAACTAATTGATTTATCACAATCAAATTATAAATCAATATGTAAACAAAAAGGGAAAAGTTAAATTAAGAGAGAAGTATACAAACCAAAGCAAAAGCTAACTGCAATATACAAATTAGAAAGAATAGAAAAAGAGAATATTTATTATTTTTTGTATTACAACACACAACAACAAAAACTTGTCACAAGCGCGAAGTTAACGGCCGCGAGCGCGATCAAAAGAGAAAGCAGAAGAATAGAGAGCACCAACACCACACAAACAAAAACAAACTATGAACTGTAAATTGAGAGCGCGGGTGGGAGCAAAGAAGCGAGCAGCGCAACAACAAAATTATATTTGCGTTTGTTAAAGTTTTGATATTAATAAATATAAATGTTAATAAATTTAACACAAACTTCGCGATGAGTATAGTGAATTATTAAACATTGATAAAACAATGAATTTAAATTGAATATTATAGATTAACTTCACAAAAGAACGAAACACAGTAATTAAGCGAGAGCGCAAAAAAAAAACAAGACCGACTTCGATGAGTGACAATATGGAATTGAGACAAATTAGTGTGTAGCTCCATGTCACAGTGTGCGGACGTGTAAAACTAAGTAGGTGTTTCTTGTTGTTAAATTAATATTATGTCAATCACAATTCTATGTTATTTATAGTTGCCCTGAAGACGACCACCGCAGAGTGGTCGAAATATATCGGAAAGAAAAGGAATACATGAACAAATTGTTTTTCATTTTCATCTATGTACATATACAAAAATTGACCTCGAGCCGGGTAATCATAACACAAAATATTATTTATTTATTTTATTTATTTATTTTAGATTAAATTGGAAACAACATGTTCAAAAAACAATATGCAAATGTACCAGGAAACTCAAAATACTGGACTGGATGCTCAAGGGTCGTGCACGTTGTCCCTCGCAAATAAAGTAAAAATTTACACGGCGATAGTGGTACCAACATTCACATATGCCCTTCCTATTTGGGGCTCTGCAACTACATATACTGTAGAAAAGGTCCAAACCATGCAGAACAGAACGTCGCATTACAGGAGCAGAATGGTATGTGCGAAATTCAGTTCTTCACCATGACCCACGATAGCTCAACTAATTGCCGACACAGCTTGCGCTATAGAGATTCCCTTAGCCAATGATTTGGCCGTCAACAGAACACTGATTGCTCGATAACATTGACTCAATTTATAAAGCTCAAACAAATACTAACATGAAAAAAAATAATCACGAAAAAGTTGAAAACTATAAAAAAAATGAAGTAAGTAAGTCGTCTCGCCGACTTAGGTATACCATACACCAGTAAAACAAATATTTCAAATTTGTAATAACAAATGCATTTGCCTATTTTAAAAAAGTTCTGTTCACATGCTTTTTACAAGCACATCTTAGTATTTCGCTCACTCATGCATTTGAGCACCCTAGCGCCCCACCCGCCAACGGCCTTATGGAAAAACGGTTTTATGCATAACTTGGCTATTTTTTGTCCGATTTTGATCAAATTTAGTATTTTGCTGGGTATTAGTATTAAATTGAAGTGTACCAAATTTGATTGCACAAGGTAGAAAATTACGGGAGATAATCGAGTTTTTCAAATTGCGGGGGCGGAAAGGGGCGTGGCAAAATCTTTATACATACAAAATGTACGCATTTATTAAGCAAATATGCATACTAAATATAGTGTTTCTAGCTGCAATAGTTTTTGAAATAAACGGTTTTTTTTTTTAATTGCGGGGGCGGAAAGGGGCGTGGCAAAAATTTAAAACAAACTCGATCACTCTACATACTACACGAGCCTACATTCCAAATTTGGTGGCTCTATCTCTTATAGTCTCCGAGATCTAGGCGTTCATACGGACGAACAGACGGACGGACGGACGGACAGATGGACGGACAGACGGACATGGCTAGATCGACTCGACTGTTGATACTGATCAAGAATATATATACTTTATGGGATCGGAAAAGCTTCCTTCTGCCTGTTACATACATTTTGGCGACTTTAATATACCATTTCACCCTATGGGTGTATGGTATAATGAAGTCGTCTCGCCGACTTAGGTATACTATACACCAAATGCATTTACGTTTTTTTTTAAATTCTGCTCACATGCATACGAGCACCCCCACCAGCCAACTTGGCTATTTGTATTCCAATTTTGATGAAATTTGGTATGTTGCTTGATATTAGTATCAAATTTAAGTGTGCCAAATTTGAGAGATTATTGAGTTTTTTTAAATAACGGGGCGAAAAGGGGCTTGGCAAAATTTTTACACATACAATGCGCAATTACAAAGCAAATATACATACTAAATTTGGTGTGTTTAGTTAGTATATATAGTGATTGAGATAAACGCTTCTTTTAAATTGCGGGGGCGGAAAGGGTCGCGGCAAAAATTTGAAATGAACTCGACCACTTTACATACTACACGAGACTACATACAAAATTTGGTGGCTCTATCTTTAATAGTCTCCAAGGTCCAGGTATTCATACGGACAGACAGAAGGACGGACGGACAGACGCACAAGGCTAAATCGACGCGGCTGTAGATGCTGATCAAGAATATATATACTTTATTATAGGATCGGAAAAGCTTCCATTGGCATTCCTTTCAGTTGTGTGTATATGTTGTGCTTGTATTTAAAATATCTGTTATCCTGTATACAAAAACGTACTATTTCTATGAATGTTTATTTTGGAACGTTAGTGTGCGCTTTAATTTAAAATCCATTTTTTCCTAATAGTGTCAGGTGCCAATTCTATTGGAATACTTGGAAAAAGTGATACTACGTCAAATGATATCAATCTTTCATCGTCGCAAATGTATGTGACATTAATTCTTGTCTTAAATTCTGAGGCGTTCTTTACGTTGTATGTTGAGTCTGCCGTTATATTTTTATACCCTTGCAAAAAGGGTATATTAATTTTGGTCAGAAATGTGCAACGCATAAAAGAAAGTATCTGTCCGTCCGTCTGGATCGATGCGAACTCCTCCTAGACCGTAAGAGCTACAGAGCTGAAATTTTGCATGTAGGCTTGTATATACTGCACTGATTTTATTTACAAAAGTATAGAGTTTATATATGGTTATCTTAAGGCTCTGGGAGGTAACAATTGTTCTTAAAAATATATATTATGTATATATGCCCCATGTTTTCGGGGGTTGAAAATTGTTTATATTTCATGCTCAGCGTTGGCTATTTGATACCGCGCCGCTTTTATAATCTTAAATGTTTTTTCACAGAATATGGATGCATATTTTTTTGGTATTAAACAATAATTGTCATATGCATCTTTATGACTTATTTTTGTTTTATATTTCGTTTTGTATATTTCTTTGGTGCATCTGGTTTGGTGAATCTAGTTCAGATGAGCACGATGTTTATTCTTAAACATTCTGCAAATGGGGGCCAAATGTGGCGTTTTGGAATCTGTATTTAATCTTAGGTTGTCTTATACAAATTATTATTAATACCAGTCATAAATCAACTTTCATTGAGACCAGACGTGCCTAACAATTAACTCGCGAATAACTCCACATCAAAAAAATAAAAACACTAGAAATGGTAATTGTTTCTCTACTCTCTTTTCGCCTTAAAATACTCCAACAACAAACTCCAGAATAATAAAAAAAACGCACCTAACGGCGCCTGTCTGGCGAAACTCGCCAAAAATGACCACTAAGATGACCAAACCCCCGGATTTACTGCAATTTACAACAGACAAAAACAAACATTTAACGCACTCTTCGGCTGGACCAAAATTTTTGATAATTACAAGAATCGAAAGCAACGATGGCCCTGCTTTATATACTTTATTATAGGATCGGAAAAGCTTCCCTCTGGCTACTACATACACAAATATAACTGTAAATGTATATAATATAATATTAATATATAAATGTACTATAGTATATTTATACCAATAATCATTTAGTCCAAAGAGCTCAACTTGTAACACTTGGTTGCAAGTATACACAATTAAATATATACGCAATAAAATATAATTGTGCACTTGATTATGTTTATATGTACACATTGATGTATGCCCATAAACATATTCACATAAATATACAGCTAAGCATGATCATATATGTATGTACATTTGTATATGCACATACATATATTCGCATAAGCACTTTATGATGATACAAGCTCTACTTACAAGTGCGCCGGTGGTTATCCTATTTAAAGCAAATGAGGGCTGCACATATGCCGAAATCCTGGTCACCAGAAGGCCGGACCGCAAGCTCGATGAAGTCAAAAATAACATCAAGAGGACGAGAAAATCGGCTACGGGCGATTTACTTCTCGAACTCAAGAGGGGTGGAAAGGTCAACAGCAAAAAATTGACTGATGATTTGAGCCAGGTCCTGGGCCAACAAGCTTCAGTTCGAGCAGCTGGAGCAGAGGCGCGGCTTGAAATGCGTAACCTCGACCACTTAGCGACAGAAGAGGAAATTAAAAAATCAATGCAACTGAAAATTGGCGATGACGCACAGTTGGGCCTCTGCTCGGATAGCATTGCAAAAATACGTTTTTTCATGATCGCGTTTGGCAAAAATGATATATGCAATCGATAGGAAATACTTCAGAGATTATGAATCCGGAAAATTTGAAATCGGTTGAGATTCATGGGTGCTAGAGGCACCCAAAGTTGAGATATTTTTAGTGAAAAGGAAAAAATGATAATTTAAAAAAAAACGTCGCAACTTTAAAACTGAATATTGGGCGATTTCAACAATCGATCTTGGATTTTTTTATCTGAAAAGTATGTTCTTTGTTAATAGCATGTTTTATAAATTTTAATAATTACTTAAATAGTTATTGAACTAGAAGCGTTTAAAAAATACTCTAAATATTGGCGTTTTTTTAACTTTGGTGGAATACAACTAACAAGTATCACCTAGTATCACTACCGGACTACTGACACTAGGTAGGTGAAATATTTACCTATCAGATGTATATAGTCCCAATATGCGAAGAGGTGCGACAGCGATGCGTAAGCCATAAAACTAAGGCAACCTCGCCTAAAAATGCGCTGCAGGTATAAGGAAGAAGAAGAGCGCATGCGTATTGGCCTGTAGCTTCTTTGTATTTAAATGATAACATTGAGAAATGCTGTTTTGCAAATACTACCTGTTTACATATATGCCTTTCTACAATGATAAATTGCTAATTACCTGCTTTGGAAAAAATGACAAGACAGGTAAATGTTATTTAAGTTGATGAAAAGTTGGTCCTATTTGTGGGTTGGTCGTTTTTATTTCCGTTTACCTAATTGGATGTAAATATTAAGTTGTTTACCTAAGTAATACAAAAAGGGTAATACCGATTTTTCGTTCTACCTAGTTAATTCAAAAAATATAACATAAAGAGCTAATTATTCCTCTCGTTTGCGACAGTTTATTTTTAACGTTACGGTGTCCAATTTGCAAAAAAAAACTCAACAAGAATTTCAGAACTTAGACGATTCAACGAGTGAGGAGAATAAGAGAATTGCAGAATAAAGTGTATGGATTTTATTCTGAAGCTAGCTTACACACTTCCTCGGCCAGGAGAAACAAAAACGGATAAAACATCTCGTGAGGGTATTCGTAGCAGAAAGGAGATTATACAAGCTGAATTCTCTCGGAAGCTGGGACTGAAAGTTGACTGCGCAAAGTACGGATACGGAAACACGAATGATGGAAATACTTCAATGAGATTTTTTGAAAATGATGAAGTGACATCTTTTATAACAGGTGTTAGTCAAGAGATCATTAAAAGTTTGGCTGTTATCTTGAATGTTATAAATTGCAAGGAAATGGTAAATGGTGAAAAATTTGCCGAATATACTTCAAAGACTGCTCAACTTTTGACTGAATTGTATCCGCAAAAAAAACTTACCCCAACGGTACATAGGATTTTGGCTCACGGAAAGGATTTAATCGAATATCAGTGTTTACCAATTGGAGAGCTATCCGAAGAAGCACAGGAATCTAAAAACAAGGACTACAAAAGGTTCAGATACACTAATACATTAAAAACTTCTCGTTTTAGACAAAATGAAGACCTTTTTAACATGCTAGCAGCCTCTTCGGACCCACTTATTGCATCACTGAGACACGTGCGATCACGAAAGGATTTGGAAAATAGCAACTATAGTCCCGAAATGTTGAGTTTATTAGATATTAATGTAAATATTGAAAATTATTTTGAAGAAAATCAGCCATCAATAGCAAATTTTCAAAAATAACCTAAAAAAAATGTAAAAAAAAAATTTTTTTCTTTTTGTAATTATGTTAAAAAATCAAATTAAAACATTAAAAAATGTTACATAGTCGTCTAAAACAATGAAAAATTCCATTTGTGATTGAAAAAAAAAAAGGTTATCGATCCATTTTTAAAGGAAAAACATAATACCCCGACTAATATTATAAGGTAGATACAGACACCTGCGCGAATTTATACAGGCATTTACTAGAGACAAATTAGTGTGTAGCTCCATGTCACAGTGTGCGGACGTGTAAAACTAAGTAGGTGTTTCTTGTTGTTAAATTAATATTATGTCAATCACAATTCTATGTTATTTATAGTTGCCCTGAAGACGACCACCGCAGAGTGGTCGAAATATATCGGAAAGAAAAGGAATACATGAACAAATTGTTTTTCATTTTCATCTATGTACATATACAAAAATTGACCTCGAGCCGGCTAAACATAACACAAAATATTATTTATTTATTTTATTTATTTATTTTAGATTAAATTGGAAACATGTTCAAAAAACAATATGCAAATGTACCAGGAAACTCAAAATACTGGACTGGATGCTCAAGGGTCGTGCACGTTGTCCCTCGCAAATAAAGTAAAAATTTACACGGCGATAGTGGTACCAACATTCACATATGCCCTTCCTATTTGGGGCTCTGCAACTACATATACTGTAGAAAAGGTCCAAACCATGCAGAACAGAACGTCGCATTACAGGAGCAGAATGGTATGTGCGAAATTCAGTTCTTCACCATGACCCACGATAGCTCAACTAATAGGCCGACACAGCTTGCGGTATAGAGAATCCCTTAGCCAATGATTTGGCCGTCAACAGAACACTGATTGCTCGATAACATTGACTTAATTTATAAAGCTCAAACAAATACTAACATGAAAAAAAATAATCACGAAAAAGTTGAAAACTATAAAAAAAATGAAGTAAGTAAGTCGTCTCGCCGACTTAGGTATACCATACACCAGTAAAACAAATATTTCAAATTTGTAATAACAAATGCATTTGCCTATTTTAAAAAAGTTCTGTTCACATGCTTTTTACAAGCACATCTTAGTATTTCGCTCACTCATGCATTTGAGCACCCTAGCGCCCCACCCGCCAACGGCCTTATGGAAAAACGGTTTTATGCATAACTTGGCTATTTTTTGTCCGATTTTGATCAAATTTAGTATTTTGCTGGGTATTAGTATTAAATTGAAGTGTACCAAATTTGATTGCACAAGGTAGAAAATTACGGGAGATAATCGAGTTTTTCAAATTGCGGGGGCGGAAAGGGGCGTGGAAAAATCTTTATACATACAAAATGTACGCATTTATTAAGCAAATATGCATACTAAATATAGTGTTTCTAGCTGCAATAGTTTTTGAAATAAACGTTTTTTTTTTTAATTGCGGGGGCGGAAAGGGGCGTGGCAAAAATTTAAAACAAACTCGATCACTCTACATACTACACGAGCCTACATTCCAAATTTGGTGGCTCTATCTCTTATAGTCTCCGAGATCTAGGCGTTCATACGGACGAACAGACGGACGGACGGACGGACAGATGGACGGACAGACGGACATGGCTAGATCGACTCGACTGTTGATACTGATCAAGAATATATATACTTTATGGGATCGGAAAAGCTTCCTTCTGCCTGTTACATACATTTTGGCGACTTTAATATACCATTTCACCCTATGGGTGTATGGTATAATGAAGTCGTCTCGCCGACTTAGGTATACTATACACCAAATGCATTTACGTTTTTTTTTAAATTCTGCTCACATGCATACGAGCACCCCCACCAGCCAACTTGGCTATTTGTATTCCAATTTTGATGAAATTTGGTATGTTGCTTGATATTAGTATCAAATTTAAGTGTGCCAAATTTGAGAGATTATTGAGTTTTTTTAAATAACGGGGCGAAAAGGGGCTTGGCAAAATTTTTACACATACAATGCGCAATTACAAAGCAAATATACATACTAAATTTGGTGTGTTTAGTTAGTATATATAGTGATTGAGATAAACGCTTCTTTTAAATTGCGGGGGCGGAAAGGGTCGCGGCAAAAATTTGAAATGAACTCGACCACTTTACATACTACACGAGACTACATACAAAATTTGGTGGCTCTATCTTTAATAGTCTCCAAGGTCCAGGTATTCATACGGACAGACAGAAGGACGGACGGACAGACGCACAAGGCTAAATCGACGCGGCTGTAGATGCTGATCAAGAATATATATACTTTATTATAGGATCGGAAAAGCTTCCATTGGCATTCCTTTCAGTTGTGTGTATATGTTGTGCTTGTATTTAAAATATCTGTTATCCTGTATACAAAAACGTACTATTTCTATGAATGTTTATTTTGGAACGTTAGTGTGCGCTTTAATTTAAAATCCATTTTTTCCTAATAGTGTCAGGTGCCAATTCTATTGGAATACTTGGAAAAAGTGATACTACGTCAAATGATATCAATCTTTCATCGTCGCAAATGTATGTGACATTAATTCTTGTCTTAAATTCTGAGGCGTTCTTTACGTTGTATGTTGAGTCTGCCGTTATATTTTTATACCCTTGCAAAAAGGGTATATTAATTTTGGTCAGAAATGTGCAACGCATAAAAGAAAGTATCTGTCCGTCCGTCTGGATCGATGCGAACTCCTCCTAGACCGTAAGAGCTACAGAGCTGAAATTTTGCATGTAGGCTTGTATATACTGCACTGATTTTATTTACAAAAGTATAGAGTTTATATATGGTTATCTTAAGGCTCTGGGAGGTAACAATTGTTCTTAAAAATATATATTATGTATATATGCCCCATGTTTTCGGGGGTTGAAAATTGTTTATATTTCATGCTCAGCGTTGGCTATTTGATACCGCGCCGCTTTTATAATCTTAAATGTTTTTTCACAGAATATGGATGCATATTTTTTTTGGTATTAAACAATAATTGTCATATGCATCTTTATGACTTATTTTTGTTTTATATTTCGTTTTGTATATTTCTTTGGTGCATCTGGTTTGGTGAATCTAGTTCAGATGAGCACGATGTTTATTCTTAAACATTCTGCAAATGGGGGCCAAATGTGGCGTTTTGGAATCTGTATTTAATCTTAGGTTGTCTTATACAAATTATTATTAATACCAGTCATAAATCAACTTTCATTGAGACCAGACGTGCCTAACAATTAACTCGCGAATAACTCCACATCAAAAAAATAAAAACACTAGAAATGGTAATTGTTTCTCTACTCTCTTTTCGCCTTAAAATACTCCAACAACAAACTCCAGAATAATAAAAAAAAACGCACCTAACGGCGCCTGTCTGGCGAAACTCGCCAAAAATGACCACTAAGATGACCAAACCCCCGGATTTACTGCAATTTACAACAGACAAAAACAAACATTTAACGCACTCTTCGGCTGGACCAAAATTTTTGATAATTACAAGAATCGAAAGCAACGATGGCCCTGCTTTATATACTTTATTATAGGATCGGAAAAGCTTCCCTCTGGCTACTACATACACAAATATAACTGTAAATGTATATAATATAATATTAATATATAAATGTACTATAGTATATTTATACCAATAATCATTTAGTCCAAAGAGCTCAACTTGTAACACTTGGTTGCAAGTATACACAATTAAATATATACGCAATAAAATATAATTGTGCACTTGATTATGTTTATATGTACACATTGATGTATGCCCATAAACATATTCACATAAATATACAGCTAAGCATGATCATATATGTATGTACATTTGTATATGCACATACATATATTCGCATAAGCACTTTATGATGATACAAGCTCTACTTACAAGTGCGCCGGTGGTTATCCTATTTAAAGCAAATGAGGGCTGCACATATGCCGAAATCCTGGTCACCAGAAGGCCGGACCGCAAGCTCGATGAAGTCAAAAATAACATCAAGAGGACGAGAAAATCGGCTACGGGCGATTTACTTCTCGAACTCAAGAGGGGTGGAAAGGTCAACAGCAAAAAATTGACTGATGATTTGAGCCAGGTCCTGGGCCAACAAGCTCCAGTTCGAGCAGCTGGAGCAGAGGCGCGGCTTGAAATGCGTAACCTCGACCACTTAGCGACAGAAGAGGAAATTAAAAAATCAATGCAACTGAAAATTGGCGATGACGCACAGTTGGGCCTCTGCTCGGATAGCATTGCAAAAATACGTTTTTTCATGATCGCGTTTGGCAAAAATGATATATGCAATCGATAGGAAATACTTCAGAGATTATGAATCCGGAAAATTTGAAATCGGTTGAGATTCATGGGTGGTAGAGGCACCCAAAGTTGAGATATTTTTAGTGAAAAGGAAAAAATGATAATTTAAAAAAAAAAACGTCGCAACTTTAAAACTGAATATTGGGCGATTTCAACAATTGATCTTGGATTTTTTTTATCTGAAAAGTATGTTCTTTGTTAATAGCATGTTTTATAAATTTTAATAATTACTTAAATAGTTATTGAACTAGAAGCGTTTAAAAATACTCTAAATATTGGCGTTTTTTAACTTTGGTGGAATACAACTAACAAGTATCACCTAGTATCACTACCGGACTACTGACACTAGGTAGGTGAAATATTTACCTATCAGATGTATATAGTCCCAATATGCGGAGAGGTGCGACAGCGATGCGTAAGCCATAAAACTAAGGCAACCTCGCCTAAAAAATGCGCTGCAGGTATAAGGAAGAAGAAGAGCGCATGCGTATTGGCCTGTACCTTTTTTGTATTTAAATGATAACATTGCGTAATGCTGTTTTGCAAATACTACCTGTTTACATATATGCCTTTCTACAATGATAAATTGCTAATTACCTGCTTTGGAAAAAATGACAAGACAGGTAAATGTTATTTAAGTTGATGAAAAGTTTGTCCTATTTGTGGGTTGGTCGTTTTTATTTCCGTTTACCTAATTGGATGTAAATATTAAGTTGTTTACCTAAGTAATACAAAAAGGGTAATACCGATTTTTCGTTCTACCTAGTTAATTCAAAAAATATAACATAAAGAGCTAATTATTCCTCTCGTTTGCGACAGTTTATTTTTAACGTTACGGTGTCCAATTTGCAAAAAAAAACTCAAAAAGAATTTCAGAACTTAGACGATTCAACGAGTGAGGAGAATAAGAGAATTGCAGAATAAAGTGTATGGATTTTATTCTGAAGCTAGCTTACACACTTCCACGGCCAGGAGAAACAAAAACGGATAAAACATCTCGTGAGGGTATTCATAGCAGAAAGGAGATTATACAAGCCGAATTCTCTCGGAAGCTGGGACTGAAAGTTGACTGCCCAAAGTACGGATACGGAAACACGAATGATGGAAATACTTCAATGAGATTTTTTGAAAATGATGAAGTGACATCTTTTATAACAGGTGTTAGTCAAGAGATCATTAAAAGGTTGGCTGTTATCTTGAATGTTATAAATTGCAAGGAAATGGTAAATGGTGAAAAATTTGCCGAATATACTTCAAAGACTGCTCAACTTTTGACTGAATTGTATCCGCAAAAAAAACTTACCCCAACGGTACATAGGATTTTGGCTCACGGAAAGGATTTAATCGAATATCAGTGTTTACCAATTGGAGAGCTATCCGAAGAAGCACAGGAATCTAAAAACAAGGACTACAAAAGGTTCAGATACACTAATACACTAAAAACTTCTCGTTTTAGACAAAATGAAGACCTTTTTAACATGCTAGCAGCCTCTTCGGACCCACTTATTGCATCACTGAGACACGTGCGATCACGAAAGGATTTGGAAAATAGCAACTATAGTCCCGAAATGTTGAGTTTATTAGATATTAATGTAAATATTGAAAATTATTTTGAAGAAAATCAGCCATCAATAGCAATCTTTCAAAAATAACCTAAAAAAAATGTAAAAAAAAAATTTTTTTCTTTTTGTAATTATGTTAAAAAATCAAATTAAAACATTAAAAAATGTTACATAGTCGTCTAAAACAATGAAAAATTCCATTTGTGATTGAAAAAAAAAAACGGTTATCGATCCATTTTTAAAGGAAAAACATAACACCCCGACTAATATTATAAGGTAGATACAGACACCTGCGCGAATTTATACAGGCATTTACTAGAGACAAATTAGTGTGTAGCTCCATGTCACAGTGTGCGGACGTGTAAAACTAAGTAGGTGTTTCTTGTTGTTAAATTAATATTATGTCAATCACAATTCTATGTTATTTATAGTTGCCCTGAAGACGACCACCGCAGAGTGGTCGAAATATATCGGAAAGAAAAGGAATACATGAACAAATTGTTTTTCATTTTCATCTATGTACATATACAAAAATTGACCTCGAGCCGGCTAAACATAACACAAAATATTATTTATTTATTTTATTTTTTTATTTTAGATTAAATTGGAAACATGTTCAAAAAACAATATGCAAATGTACCAGAAAACTCAAAATACTGGACTGGATGCTCAAGGGTCGTGCACGTTGTCCCTCGCAAATAAAGTAAAAATTTACACGGCGATAGTGGTACCAACATTCACATATGCCCTTCCTATTTGGGGCTCTGCAACTACATATACTGTAGAAAAGGTCCAAACCATGCAGAACAGAACGTCGCATTACAGGAGCAGAATGGTATGTGCGAAATTCAGTTCTTCACCATGACCCACGATAGCTCAACTAATAGGCCGACACAGCTTGCGCTATAGAGAATCCCTTAGCCAATGATTTGGCCGTCAACAGAACACTGATTGCTCGATAACATTGACTCAATTTATAAAGCTCAAACAAATACTAACATGAAAAAAAATAATCACGAAAAAGTTGAAAACTATAAAAAAAATGAAGTAAGTAAGTCGTCTCGCCGACTTAGGTATACCATACACCAGTAAAACAAATATTTCAAATTTGTAATAACAAATGCATTTGCCTATTTTAAAAAAGTTCTGTTCACATGCTTTTTACAAGCACATCTTAGTATTTCGCTCACTCATGCATTTGAGCACCCTAGCGCCCCACCCGCCAACGGCCTTATGGAAAAACGGTTTTATGCATAACTTGGCTATTTTTTGTCCGATTTTGATCAAATTTAGTATTTTGCTGGGTATTAGTATTAAATTGAAGTGTACCAAATTTGATTGCACAAGGTAGAAAATTACGGGAGATAATCGAGTTTTTCAAATTGCGGGGGCGGAAAGGGGCGTGGCAAAATCTTTATACATACAAAATGTACGCATTTATTAAGCAAATATGCATACTAAATATAGTGTTTCTAGCTGCAATAGTTTTTGAAATAAACGTTTTTTTTTGAATTGCGGGGGCGGAAAGGGGCGTGGCAAAAATTTAAAACAAACTCGATCACTCTACATACTACACGAGCCTACATTCCAAATTTGGTGGCTCTATCTCTTATAGTCTCCGAGATCTAGGCGTTCATACGGACGAACAGACGGACGGACGGACGGACAGATGGACGGACAGACGGACATGGCTAGATCGACTCGACTGTTGATACTGATCAAGAATATATATACTTTATGGGATCGGAAAAGCTTCCTTCTGCCTGTTACATACATTTTGGCGACTTTAATATACCATTTCACCCTATGGGTGTATGGTATAATGAAGTCGTCTCGCCGACTTAGGTATACTATACACCAAATGCATTTACGTTTTTTTTTAAATTCTGCTCACATGCATACGAGCACCCCCACCAGCCAACTTGGCTATTTGTATTCCAATTTTGATGAAATTTGGTATGTTGCTTGATATTAGTATCAAATTTAAGTGTGCCAAATTTGAGAGATTATTGAGTTTTTTTAAATTACGGGGCGAAAAGGGGCTTGGCAAAATTTTTACACATACAATGCGCAATTACAAAGCAAATATACATACTAAATTTGGTGTGTTTAGTTAGTATATATAGTGATTGAGATAAACGCTTCTTTTAAATTGCGGGGGCGGAAAGGGTCGCGGCAAAAATTTGAAATGAACTCGACCACTTTACATACTACACGAGACTACATACAAAATTTGGTGGCTCTATCTTTAATAGTCTCCAAGGTCCAGGTATTCATACGGACAGACAGAAGGACGGACGGACAGACGCACAAGGCTAAATCGACGCGGCTGTAGATGCTGATCAAGAATATATATACTTTATTATAGGATCGGAAAAGCTTCCATTGGCATTCCTTTCAGTTGTGTGTATATGTTGTGCTTGTATTTAAAATATCTGTTATCCTGTATACAAAAACGTACTATTTCTATGAATGTTTATTTTGGAACGTTAGTGTGCGCTTTAATTTAAAATCCATTTTTTCCTAATAGTGTCAGGTGCCAATTCTATTGGAATACTTGGAAAAAGTGATACTACGTCAAATGATATCAATCTTTCATCGTCGCAAATGTATGTGACATTAATTCTTGTCTTAAATTCTGAGGCGTTCTTTACGTTGTATGTTGAGTCTGCCGTTATATTTTTATACCCTTGCAAAAAGGGTATATTAATTTTGGTCAGAAATGTGCAACGCATAAAAGAAAGTATCTGTCCGTCCGTCTGGATCGATGCGAACTCCTCCTAGACCGTAAGAGCTACAGAGCTGAAATTTTGCATGTAGGCTTGTATATACTGCACTGATTTTATTTACAAAAGTATAGAGTTTATATATGGTTATCTTAAGGCTCTGGGAGGTAACAATTGTTCTTAAAAATATATATTATGTATATATGCCCCATGTTTTCGGGGGTTGAAAATTGTTTATATTTCATGCTCAGCGTTGGCTATTTGATACCGCGCCGCTTTTATAATCTTAAATGTTTTTTCACAGAATATGGATGCATATTTTTTTTGGTATTAAACAATAATTGTCATATGCATCTTTATGACTTATTTTTGTTTTATATTTCGTTTTGTATATTTCTTTGGTGCATCTGGTTTGGTGAATCTAGTTCAGATGAGCACGATGTTTATTCTTAAACATTCTGCAAATGGGGGCCAAATGTGGCGTTTTGGAATCTGTATTTAATCTTAGGTTGTCTTATACAAATTATTATTAATACCAGTCATAAATCAACTTTCATTGAGACCAGACGTGCCTAACAATTAACTCGCGAATAACTCCACATCAAAAAAATAAAAACACTAGAAATGGTAATTGTTTCTCTACTCTCTTTTCGCCTTAAAATACTCCAACAACAAACTCCAGAATAATAAAAAAAACGCACCTAACGGCGCCTGTCTGGCGAAACTCGCCAAAAATGACCACTAAGATGACCAAACCCCCGGATTTACTGCAATTTACAACAGACAAAAACAAACATTTAACGCACTCTTCGGCTGGACCAAAATTTTTGATAATTACAAGAATCGAAAGCAACGATGGCCCTGCTTTATATACTTTATTATAGGATCGGAAAAGCTTCCCTCTGGCTACTACATACACAAATATAACTGTAAATGTATATAATATAATATTAATATATAAATGTACTATAGTATATTTATACCAATAATCATTTAGTCCAAAGAGCTCAACTTGTAACACTTGGTTGCAAGTATACACAATTAAATATATACGCAATAAAATATAATTGTGCACTTGATTATGTTTATATGTACACATTGATGTATGCCCATAAACATATTCACATAAATATACAGCTAAGCATGATCATATATGTATGTACATTTGTATATGCACATACATATATTCGCATAAGCACTTTATGATGATACAAGCTCTACTTACAAGTGCGCCGGTGGTTATCCTATTTAAAGCAAATGAGGGCTGCACATATGCCGAAATCCTGGTCACCAGAAGGCCGGACCGCAAGCTCGATGAAGTCAAAAATAACATCAAGAGGACGAGAAAATCGGCTACGGGCGATTTACTTCTCGAACTCAAGAGGGGTGGAAAGGTCAACAGCAAAAAATTGACTGATGATTTGAGCCAGGTCCTGGGCCAACAAGCTCCAGTTCGAGCAGCTGGAGCAGAGGCGCGGCTTGAAATGCGTAACCTCGACCACTTAGCGACAGAAGAGGAAATTAAAAAATCAATGCAACTGAAAATTGGCGATGACGCACAGTTGGGCCTCTGCTCGGATAGCATTGCAAAAATACGTTTTTTCATGATCGCGTTTGGCAAAAATGATATATGCAATCGATAGGAAATACTTCAGAGATTATGAATCCGGAAAATTTGAAATCGGTTGAGATTCATGGGTGGTAGAGGCACCCAAAGTTGAGATATTTTTAGTGAAAAGGAAAAAATGATAATTTAAAAAAAAAACGTCGCAACTTTAAAACTGAATATTGGGCGATTTCAACAATTGATCTTGGATTTTTTTTATCTGAAAAGTATGTTCTTTGTTAATAGCATGTTTTATAAATTTTAATAATTACTTAAATAGTTATTGAACTAGAAGCGTTTAAAAATACTCTAAATATTGGCGTTTTTTAACTTTGGTGGAATACAACTAACAAGTATCACCTAGTATCACTACCGGACTACTGACACTAGGTAGGTGAAATATTTACCTATCAGATGTATATAGTCCCAATATGCGGAGAGGTGCGACAGCGATGCGTAAGCCATAAAACTAAGGCAACCTCGCCTAAAAAATGCGCTGCAGGTATAAGGAAGAAGAAGAGCGCATGCGTATTGGCCTGTACCTTTTTTGTATTTAAATGATAACATTGCGTAATGCTGTTTTGCAAATACTACCTGTTTACATATATGCCTTTCTACAATGATAAATTGCTAATTACCTGCTTTGGAAAAAATGACAAGACAGGTAAATGTTATTTAAGTTGATGAAAAGTTTGTCCTATTTGTGGGTTGGTCGTTTTTATTTCCGTTTACCTAATTGGATGTAAATATTAAGTTGTTTACCTAAGTAATACAAAAAGGGTAATACCGATTTTTCGTTCTACCTAGTTAATTCAAAAAATATAACATAAAGAGCTAATTATTCCTCTCGTTTGCGACAGTTTATTTTTAACGTTACGGTGTCCAATTTGCAAAAAAAACTCAAAAAGAATTTCAGAACTTAGACGATTCAACGAGTGAGGAGAATAAGAGAATTGCAGAATAAAGTGTATGGATTTTATTCTGAAGCTAGCTTACACACTTCCACGGCCAGGAGAAACAAAAACGGATAAAACATCTCGTGAGGGTATTCATAGCAGAAAGGAGATTATACAAGCCGAATTCTCTCGGAAGCTGGGACTGAAAGTTGACTGCCCAAAGTACGGATACGGAAACACGAATGATGGAAATACTTCAATGAGATTTTTTGAAAATGATGAAGTGACATCTTTTATAACAGGTGTTAGTCAAGAGATCATTAAAAGGTTGGCTGTTATCTTGAATGTTATAAATTGCAAGGAAATGGTAAATGGTGAAAAATTTGCCGAATATACTTCAAAGACTGCTCAACTTTTGACTGAATTGTATCCGCAAAAAAAACTTACCCCAACGGTACATAGGATTTTGGCTCACGGAAAGGATTTAATCGAATATCAGTGTTTACCAATTGGAGAGCTATCCGAAGAAGCACAGGAATCTAAAAACAAGGACTACAAAAGGTTCAGATACACTAATACACTAAAAACTTCTCGTTTTAGACAAAATGAAGACCTTTTTAACATGCTAGCAGCCTCTTCGGACCCACTTATTGCATCACTGAGACACGTGCGATCACGAAAGGATTTGGAAAATAGCAACTATAGTCCCGAAATGTTGAGTTTATTAGATATTAATGTAAATATTGAAAATTATTTTGAAGAAAATCAGCCATCAATAGCAAATTTTCAAAAATAACCTAAAAAAAATGTAAAAAAAAATTTTTTCTTTTTGTAATTATGTTAAAAAATCAAATTAAAACATTAAAAAATGTTACATAGTCGTCTAAAACAATGAAAAATTCCATTTGTGATTGAAAAAAAAAAACGGTTATCGATCCATTTTTAAAGGAAAAACATAACACCCCGACTAATATTATAAGGTAGATACAGACACCTGCGCGAATTTATACAGGCATTTACTAGAGACAAATTAGTGTGTAGCTCCATGTCACAGTGTGCGGACGTGTAAAACTAAGTAGGTGTTTCTTGTTGTTAAATTAATATTATGTCAATCACAATTCTATGTTATTTATAGTTGCCCTGAAGACGACCACCGCAGAGTGGTCGAAATATATCGGAAAGAAAAGGAATACATGAACAAATTGTTTTTCATTTTCATCTATGTACATATACAAAAATTGACCTCGAGCCGGCTAAACATAACACAAAATATTATTTATTTATTTTATTTTTTTATTTTAGATTAAATTGGAAACATGTTCAAAAAACAATATGCAAATGTACCAGAAAACTCAAAATACTGGACTGGATGCTCAAGGGTCGTGCACGTTGTCCCTCGCAAATAAAGTAAAAATTTACACGGCGATAGTGGTACCAACATTCACATATGCCCTTCCTATTTGGGGCTCTGCAACTACATATACTGTAGAAAAGGTCCAAACCATGCAGAACAGAACGTCGCATTACAGGAGCAGAATGGTATGTGCGAAATTCAGTTCTTCACCATGACCCACGATAGCTCAACTAATAGGCCGACACAGCTTGCGCTATAGAGAATCCCTTAGCCAATGATTTGGCCGTCAACAGAACACTGATTGCTCGATAACATTGACTCAATTTATAAAGCTCAAACAAATACTAACATGAAAAAAAATAATCACGAAAAAGTTGAAAACTATAAAAAAAATGAAGTAAGTAAGTCGTCTCGCCGACTTAGGTATACCATACACCAGTAAAACAAATATTTCAAATTTGTAATAACAAATGCATTTGCCTATTTTAAAAAAAGTTCTGTTCACATGCTTTTTACAAGCACATCTTAGTATTTCGCTCACTCATGCATTTGAGCACCCTAGCGCCCCACCCGCCAACGGCCTTATGGAAAAACGGTTTTATGCATAACTTGGCTATTTTTTGTCCGATTTTGATCAAATTTGGTATTTTGCTGGGTATTAGTATTAAATTGAAGTGTACCAAATTTGATTGCACAAGGTAGAAAATTACGGGAGATAATCGAGTTTTTCAAATTGCGGGGGCGGAAAGGGGCGTGGCAAAATCTTTATACATACAAAATGTGCGCATTTATTAAGCAAATATGCATACTAAATATAGTGTTTCTAGCTGCAATAGTTTTTGAAATAAACGTTTTTTTTTGAATTGCGGGGGCGGAAAGGGGCGTGGCAAAAATTTAAAACAAACTCGATCACTCTACATACTACACGAGCCTACATTCCAAATTTGGTGGCTCTATCTCTTATAGTCTCCGAGATCTAGGCGTTCATACGGACGGACAGACGGACGGACAGACGGACATGGCTAGATCGACTCGGCTGTTGATACTGATCAAGAATATATATACTTTATGGGATCGGAAAAGCTTCCTTCTGCCTGTTACATACATTTTGGCGACTTTAATATACCATTTCACCCTATGGGTGTATGGTATAATGAAGTCGTCTCGCCGACATAGGTATACTACACCAAATGCATTTACGTTTTTTTTTAAATTCTGCTCACATGCATACGAGCACCCCCACCAGCCAACTTGGCTATTTGTATTCCAATTTTGATGAAATTTGGTATGTTGCTTGATATTAGTATCAAATTTAAGTGTGCCAAATTTGAGAGATTATCGAGTTTTTTTAAATAACGGGGCGAAAAGGGGCTTGGCAAAATTTTTACACATACAATGCGCAATTACAAAGCAAATATACATACTAAATTTGGTGTGTTTAGTTAGTATATATAGTGATTGAGATAAACACTTTTTTTAAATTGCGGGGGCGGAAAGGGTCGCGGCAAAAATTTGAAATGAACTCGACCACTTTACATATTACACGAGACTACATACAAAATTTGGTGGCTCTATCTTTAATAGTCTCCAAGGTCCAGGTATTCATACGGACAGACGGAAGGACGGACGGACAGACGCACAAGGTTAAATCGACACGACTGTAGATGCTGATCAAGAATATATATACTTTATTATAGGATCGGAAAAGCTTCCATTGGCATTCCTTTCAGTTGTGTGTATATGTTGTGCTTGTATTTAAAATATCTGTTCTCCTGTATACAAAAACGTACTATTTCTATGAATGTTTATTTTGGAACGTTAGTGTGCGCTTTAATTTTAATCCATTTTTTCCTAATAGTGTCAGGTGCCAATTCTATTGGAATACTTGGAAAAAGTGATACTACGTCAAATGATATCAATCTTTCATCGTCGCAAATGTATGTGTCATTAATCCTTGTCTTAAATTCTGAGGCGTTCTTTACGTTGTATGTTGAGTCTGCCGTTATATTTTTTAATATGCATTGTCCGTAGGATGGAGAACCAATTGATGAGCAGATTGGCCTCTATGGTGTGCCTTCTTTATGAATTTTAGGTAATTCGTATATTCTTGGTGGAATTGATGTGTTTGTTAATAGTTTATTTTGTACGGTCCTTTAAATAAGTTCATGTTTGTATAATTTTTCCACCAATTCGTTGTTTTTGGTCTGTAGTCTAGTGGTAGGGTCCGTTCTTAAGGTTCTATATGTATTGAAATCGTTAAGTATACTATCCATTTTTTTTTGTCATACTCAGTCTTATCCATTGCAACTGTCTTATTCCCTGTATCTAAATTTAAAATTAATATGTCATTATTCCGTCTAAGAAATTTTCTCGTTCGTTCCTGAATAGGGATTTAGAACCACAACTAAAAACCCCAATGTTCATTCGTTGAATTCAAAATATGAACTGATTTTATTTACAAAAGTACAGAGTTTATATATGGTTATCTTAAGGCTCTGGGAGGTAACAATTGTTCTTAAAAATATATATTATACATAAATGCCCCATGTTTTCGGGGGTTGAAAATTGTTTATATTTCATGCTCAGCGTTGGCTATTTGATACCGCGCCGCTGTTATAATCTTAAATGTTTTTTCACAGAATATGGATGCATATTTTTTTTGGTATTAAACAATAATTGTCATATGAATCTTTATGACTTATTTTTGTTTTATATTTCGTTTTGTATATATCTTTGGTGCATCTGGTTTGGTGAATCTAGTTCAGATGAGCACGATGTTTATTCTTAAACATTCTGCAATTGGGGGCCAAATGTGGCGTTTTGGAATCTGTATTTAATCTTAGGTTGTCTTATACAAATTATTATTAATACCAGTCACAAATCAACTTTCATTGAGACCAGACGTGCCTAACAATTAACTCGCGAATAACTCCACATCAATAAAATAAAAACACTAGAAATGGTAATTGTTTCTCTACTCTCTTTTCGCCTTAAAATACTCCAACAACAAACTCCAGAATAATAAAAAAAAACGCTCCTAACGGCGCCTGTCTGGCGAAACTCGCCAAAAATGACCACTAAGATGACCAAACCCCCGGATTTACTGCAATTTACAACAGACGAAAACAAACATTTAACGCACTCTTCGGCTGGACCAAAATTTTTGATAATTACAAGAATCGAAAGCAACGATGGCCCTGCTTTATATACTTTATTATAGGATCGGAAAAGCTTCCCTCTGGCTACTACATACACAAATATAACTGTAAATGTATATAATATAATATTAATATATAAATGTACTATAGTATATTTATACCAATAATCATTTAGTCCAAAGAGCTCAACTTGTAACACTTGGTTGCAAGTATACACAATTAAATATATACGCAATAAAATATAATTGTGCACTTGATTATGTTTATATGTACACATTGATGTATGCCCATAAACATATTCACATAAATATACAGCTAAGCATGATCATATATGTATGTACATTTGTATATGCACATACATATATTCGCATAAGCACTTTATGATGATACAAGCTCTACTTACAAGTGCGCCGGTGGTTATCCTATTTAAAGCAAATGAGGGCTGCACATATGCCGAAATCCTGGTCACCAGAAGGCCGGACCGCAAGCTCGATGAAGTCAAAAATAACATCAAGAGGACGAGAAAATCGGCTACGGGCGATTTACTTCTCGAACTCAAGAGGGGTGGAAAGGTCAACAGCAAAAAATTGACTGATGATTTGAGCCAGGTCCTGGGCCAACAAGCTTCAGTTCGAGCAGCTGGAGCAGAGGCGCGGCTTGAAATGCGTAACCTCGACCACTTAGCGACAGAAGAGGAAATTAAAAAATCAATGCAACTGAAAATTGGCGATGACGCACAGTTGGGCCTCTGCTCGGATAGCATTGCAAAAATACGTTTTTTCATGATCGCGTTTGGCAAAAATGATATATGCAATCGATAGGAAATACTTCAGAGATTATGAATCCGGAAAATTTGAAATCGGTTGAGATTCATGGGTGCTAGAGGCACCCAAAGTTGAGATATTTTTAGTGAAAAGGAAAAAATGATAATTTAAAAAAAAAACGTCGCAACTTTAAAACTGAATATTGGGCGATTTCAACAATCGATCTTGGATTTTTTTATCTGAAAAGTATGTTCTTTGTTAATAGCATGTTTTATAAATTTTAATAATTACTTAAATAGTTATTGAACTAGAAGCGTTTAAAAAATACTCTAAATATTGGCGTTTTTTTAACTTTGGTGGAATACAACTAACAAGTATCACCTAGTATCACTACCGGACTACTGACACTAGGTAGGTGAAATATTTACCTATCAGATGTATATAGTCCCAATATGCGGAGAGGTGCGACAGCGATGCGTAAGCCATAAAACTAAGGCAACCTCGCCTAAAAAATGCGCTGCAGGTATAAGGAAGAAGAAGAGCGCATGCGTATTGGCCTGTACCTTTTTTGTATTTAAATGATAACATTGCGTAATGCTGTTTTGCAAATACTACCTGTTTACATATATGCCTTTCTACAATGATAAATTGCTAATTACCTGCTTTGGAAAAAATGACAAGACAGGTAAATGTTATTTAAGTTGATGAAAAGTTTGTCCTATTTGTGGGTTGGTCGTTTTTATTTCCGTTTACCTAATTGGATGTAAATATTAAGTTGTTTACCTAAGTAATACAAAAAGGGTAATACCGATTTTTCGTTCTACCTAGTTAATTCAAAAAATATAACATAAAGAGCTAATTATTCCTCTCGTTTGCGACAGTTTATTTTTAACGTTACGGTGTCCAATTTGCAAAAAAAAACTCAAAAAGAATTTCAGAACTTAGACGATTCAACGAGTGAGGAGAATAAGAGAATTGCAGAATAAAGTGTATGGATTTTATTCTGAAGCTAGCTTACACACTTCCTCGGCCAGGAGAAACAAAAACGGATAAAACATCTCGTGAGGGTATTCGTAGCAGAAAGGAGATTATACAAGCTGAATTCTCTCGGAAGCTGGGACTGAAAGTTGACTGCCCAAAGTACGGATACGGAAACACGAATGATGGAAATACTTCAATGAGATTTTTTGAAAATGATGAAGTGACATCTTTTATAACAGGTGTTAGTCAAGAGATCATTAAAAGGTTGGCTGTTATCTTGAATGTTATAAATTGCAAGGAAATGGTAAATGGTGAAAAATTTGCCGAATATACTTCAAAGACTGCTCAACTTTTGACTGAATTGTATCCGCAAAAAAAACTTACCCCAACGGTACATAGGATTTTGGCTCACGGAAAGGATTTAATCGAATATCAGTGTTTACCAATTGGAGAGCTATCCGAAGAAGCACAGGAATCTAAAAACAAGGACTACAAAAGGTTCAGATACACTAATACATTAAAAACTTCTCGTTTTAGACAAAATGAAGACCTTTTTAACATGCTAGCAGCCTCTTCGGACCCACTTATTGCATCACTGAGACACGTGCGATCACGAAAGGATTTGGAAAATAGCAACTATAGTCCCGAAATGTTGAGTTTATTAGATATTAATGTAAATATTGAAAATTATTTTGAAGAAAATCAGCCATCAATAGCAAATTTTCAAAAATAACCTAAAAAAAATGTAAAAAAAAATTTTTTTCTTTTTGTAATTATGTTAAAAAATCAAATTAAAACATTAAAAAATGTTACATAGTCGTCTAAAACAATGAAAAATTCCATTTGTGATTGAAAAAAAAAACGGTTATCGATCCATTTTTAAAGGAAAAACATAATACCCCGACTAATATTATAAGGTAGATACAGACACCTGCGCGAATTTATACAGGCATTTACTAGAGACAAATTAGTGTGTAGCTCCATGTCACAGTGTGCGGACGTGTAAAACTAAGTAGGTGTTTCTTGTTGTTAAATTAATATTATGTCAATCACAATTCTATGTTATTTATAGTTGCCCTGAAGACGACCACCGCAGAGTGGTCGAAATATATCGGAAAGAAAAGGAATACATGAACAAATTGTTTTTCATTTTCATCTATGTACATATACAAAAATTGACCTCGAGCCGGCTAAACATAACACAAAATATTATTTATTTATTTTATTTATTTATTTTAGATTAAATTGGAAACATGTTCAAAAAACAATATGAAAATGTACCAGAAAACTCAAAATACTGGACTGGATGCTCAAGGGTCGTGCACGTTGTCCCTCGCAAATAAAGTAAAAATTTACACGGCGATAGTGGTACCAACATTCACATATGCCCTTCCTATTTGGGGCTCTGCAACTACATATACTGTAGAAAAGGTCCAAACCATGCAGAACAGAACGTCGCATTACAGGAGCAGAATGGTATGTGCGAAATTCAGTTCTTCACCATGACCCACGATAGCTCAACTAATAGGCCGACACAGCTTGCGCTATAGAGATTCCCTTAGCCAATGATTTGGCCGTCAACAGAACACTGATTGCTCGATAACATTGACTCAATTTATAAAGCTCAAACAAATACTAACATGAAAAAAATAATCACGAAAAAGTTGAAAACTATAAAAAAAATGAAGTAAGTAAGTCGTCTCGCCGACTTAGGTATACCATACACCAGTAAAACAAATATTTCAAATTTGTAATAACAAATGCATTTGCCTATTTTAAAAAAGTTCTGTTCACATGCTTTTTACAAGCACATCTTAGTATTTCGCTCACTCATGCATTTGAGCACCCTAGCGCCCCACCCGCCAACGGCCTTATGGAAAAACGGTTTTATGCATAACTTGGCTATTTTTTGTCCGATTTTGATCAAATTTGGTATTTTGCTGGGTATTAGTATTAAATTGAAGTGTACCAAATTTGATTGCACAAGGTAGAAAATTACGGGAGATAATCGAGTTTTTCAAATTGCGGGGGCGGAAAGGGGCGTGGCAAAATCTTTATACATACAAAATGTGCGCATTTATTAAGCAAATATGCATACTAAATATAGTGTTTCTAGCTGCAATAGTTTTTGAAATAAACGTTTTTTTTTGAATTGCGGGGGCGGAAAGGGGCGTGGCAAAAATTTAAAACAAACTCGATCACTCTACATACTACACGAGCCTACATTCCAAATTTGGTGGCTCTATCTCTTATAGTCTCCGAGATCTAGGCGTTCATACGGACGGACAGACGGACGGACAGACGGACATGGCTAGATCGACTCGGCTGTTGATACTGATCAAGAATATATATACTTTATGGGATCGGAAAAGCTTCCTTCTGCCTGTTACATACATTTTGGCGACTTTAACCCTCTAGGACGTAAGAGTGCCTCTAGGCACGTATTTTATTTTTAATTTTAAAAAAATAACTAAGAGCTTTTAGTTAATTTAAAAATGGTTGAACTTTTAAAAATTACTGCCAAAAAGCACTCAAAATGTTGTAAGGCGCTCGGAAACTTTTATCGGTGCTTCTGATAAACATATTATCGAATCATGTGTTACTTCGCGTCAAAAATTTCAGCTGCTGCTCATTGTCTTTTGCTGTGTTCATAAAAGTGAATTTATACAACCAATTGAACTCAATATTTTTTTCGTGAAAGGTAAGTTAATGTACTATTTAAATAAAGTTTAATATGTGCGAATAGTTTAAACTTCTGCTTTGTAGCATCGTAAAAGTGATACCTGCCTTGGGGCACTCTTGGGGCTCCACGGCAAAATTTGTTGCTAGCAGCTATTTCACAACTACTTGCACTTCTTGTGTGATTTGTGTGTGATTTTTATTTATTGTTGAATTTTTTTAATAGAGATTGAATAATGGCTCGCTATAAATGGTCTGATTTGACGGATGAACAGCTGCTGGAGTTGTTCGAATCAGTCCTGTCGGATGTGGACATGTCGAGTATTTCGAGTGACGACGAGGATGAAGACGTGGCAGAGGCACTTAACACTGCATTAGAAGATGTCTCTACTGTATCCTTAATGTGCAGTAATATTTAAAACAATGAAAATACTGTGAAGAGCCATGAGCCTTCCCGAAAAACTCGTAGGAGGCATCGATCACCATTGCCAGTTATTGAAGGAGCAACACCTGTATCTTTACCGTATTCTGGTGGCTTTAATGGGCTTGGTAAGCAAATCATTACTTTGATGTGTAATACAACTCATTAATTTATTTATGAATAGGTATCGAATCAATTATAAAGGAACCTAGTAAAGTTATGTGGCGACAGCAATCTATGCAATTGCGCATAAACAATGTTGCTTTTCAAGGCGACTCTTCGTTGCCATCCAAAATAACTGATCTGAAAACTCCGTTTCAACTATTTTGTTATTTTTTAAACTCGGACATTATAAGTATGATCGTCGAGGAAACAATGCGCGCAGCCTTTAAGGACAATATTGCCAACAAGTTTAAGATAACAACGGAAGATATTCATCACTATATATGTACATATAATTTACATGTCTATATATCGCTACCCTAATTTGAAAAGTTACTGGGGGCAAAACGCATTTGCACCCATACAAGCCTGTATGACCCGTAGCAAATTTAAAGCAATTAAGAAATACTTCTCGTTGTGTGACGAGAGTAAGCGCCCTGATATCGGTGCGTCAGCCAACATAGTTGTACGCTTGACAAAAACTGTTTAAAGTTTCAAACATCATATAATATATTTTGAAGATTTTTACACATCGCTGCTTTTGATGGTATACCTTCGGGCAAAAGGGATTTAAAGTTTGGGAACGGTTCGGGTAAATCGGATACCAAACTGCAAGTTTCCAAACGACAGTGCCATCAAGGAAAAGCCAAGAGGTTTTTCAGTTGTGTACGTGGGTTACTCATATGGAGTGGAGGTTAGTAACGTACTGTGGAAGGACAACAAGGCCGTTCCCTTATTATCGACCTATGTGGGCGTTAAGCCGTTTATAATTTCAAAATAAGTTCAAGGAGGAACACCAAAGGCAGCTCGTTACGACAGAAAGTTGGCTGAGTATCATAGCAACAAATAAAATTATTTAATCAAATAAAATATAACAAAAATTAAAAAAAAATTCAATTTATTTGGAAACTACTTTTTTACCCTCAAAGCCCCAAGCGTGCCTTGAGGCACTTATTTACATTTTCTCACCTTCCAGGTAAACGAAAGCTTCTATATTTTTTCTGAGTTCATATTTAAGCTCAGCAGCCCCTATTTACTTAAAAAAAAATTATTCAAATTAACTTTTGCTTTTACTTTAGAAAGTAGTCTTAGAGGGTTAATATACCATTTCACCCTATGGGTGTATGGTATAATGAAGTCGTCTCGCCGACTTAGGTATACTATACACCAAATGCATTTACGTTTTTTTTTAAATTCTGCTCACATGCATACGAGCACCCCCACCAGCCAACTTGGCTATTTGTATTCCAATTTTGATGAAATTTGGTATGTTGCTTGATATTAGTATCAAATTTAAGTGTGCGAAATTTGAGAGATTATCGAGTATTTTTAAATTACGGGGCGAAAAGGGGCTTGGCAAAATTTTTACACATACAATGCGCAATTACAAAGCAAATATACATACTAAATTTGGTGTGTTTAGTTAGTATATATAGTGATTGAGATAAACACTTCTTTTAAATTGCGGGGGCGGAAAGGGTCGCGGCAAAAATTTGAAATGAACTCGACCACTTTACATACTACACGAGACTACATACAAAATTTGGTGGCTCTATCTTTAATAGTCTCCAAGGTCCAGGTATTCATACGGACAGACGGAAGGACGGACAGACAGACGCACAAGGCTAAATCGACACGACTGTAGATGCTGATCAAGAATATATATACTTTATTATAGGATCGGAAAAGCTTCCATTGGCATTCCTTTCAGTTGTGTGTATATGTTGTGCTTGTATTTAAAATATCTGTTCTCCTGTATACAAAAACGTACTATTTCTATGAATGTTTATTTTGGAACGTTAGTGTGCGCTTTAATTTTAATCCATTTTTTCCTAATAGTGTCAGGTGCCAATTCTATTGGAATACTTGGAAAAAGTGATACTACGTCAAATGATATCAATCTTTCATCGTCGCAAATGTATGTGTCATTAATCCTTGTCTTAAATTCTGAGGCGTTCTTTATGTTGTATGTTGAGTCTGCCGTTATATTTTTTAATATGCATTGTCCGTAGGATGGAGAACCAATTGATGAGCAGATTGGCCTCTATGGTGTGCCTTCTTTATGAATTTTAGGTAATTCGTATATTCTTGGTGGAATTGATGTGTTTGTTAATAGTTTATTTCGTACGGTCCTTTAAATAAGTTCATGTTTGTATAATTTTTCCACCAATTCGTTGTTTTTGGTCTGTAGTCTAGTGGTAGGGTCCCTTCTTAAGGTTCTATATGTATTGAAATCGTTAAGTATACTATCAATTTTTTTTTGTCATACTCAGTCTTATCCATTGCAACTGTCTTATTCCCTGTATCTAAATTTAAAATTAATATGTCATTATTCCGTCTAAGAAATTTTCTCGTTCGTTCCTGAATAGGGATTTAGAACCACAACTAAAAACCCCAATGTTCATTCGTTGAATTCAAAATATGAACTGATTTTATTTACAAAAGTACAGAGTTTATATATGGTTATCTTAAGGCTCTGGGAGGTAACAATTGTTCTTAAAAATATATATTATACATATATGCCCCATGTTTTCGGGGGTTGAAAATGGTTTATATTTCATGCTCAGCGTTGGCTATTTGATACCGCGCCGCTGTTAAAATCTTAAATGTTTTTCCACAGAATATGGATGCATATTGTTTTTGGTATTAAACAATAATTGTCATATGAATCTTTATGACTTATTTTTGTTTTATATTTCGTTTTGTATATTTCTTTGGTGCGTCTGGTTTGGTGAATCTAGTTCAGATGAGCACGATGTTTATTCTTAAACATTCTGCAAATGGGGGCCAAATGTGGCGTTTTGGAATCTGTATTTAATCTTAGGATGTCTTATACAAATTATTATTAATACCAGTCATAAATCAACTTTCATTGAGACCAAACGTGCCTAACAATTAACTCGCGAATAACTCCACATCAAAAAAATAAAAACACTAGAAATGGTAATTGTTTCTCTACTCTCTTTTCGCCTTAAAATACTCCAACAACAAACTGCAGAATAATAAAAAAAAAACGCACCTAACGGAGCCTGTCTGGCGAAACTCGCCAAAAATGACCACTAAGATGACCAAACCCCCGGATTTACTGCAATTTACAACAGACGAAAACAAACATTTAACGCACTCTTCGGCTGGACCAAAATTTTTGATAATTACAAGAATCGAAAGCAACGATGGCCCTGCTTTATATACTTTATTATAGGATCGGAAAAGCTTCCCTCTGGCTACTACATACACAAATATAACTGTAAATGTATATAATATAATATTAATATATAAATGTACTATAGTATATTTATACCAATAATCATTTAGTCCAAAGAGCTCAACTTGTAACACTTGGTTGCAAGTATACACAATTAAATATATACGCAATAAAATATAATTGATGTATGCCCATAAACATATTCACATAAATATACAGTTAAGCATGATCATTGTTGCTCGTTCGACTAGTTAATCTAGCTCCGCCAGTGCCTTTGAAATAATTTTACTCCATTTAATCCATTCAAGGTCAGCGTAAGCTTTTTAATTCTGTAAGTAATTTCAGGTTATTTTTACAAACTTTCTTATAACTAATAATTGTATAATCTCATTTCACTTACTCTAGTCTTGGCCTCTTGGCTACGAAAAAACAACTGAACACGCGGTTCTTATGTATGTACTTAGATCAATGCAGCTGCGTATTCGCGCTTATGTGCCTACTTATATATAATAAAGTACCGCAAGAGTAAGATGAGAGAGAGAGTTTTAGAGTTTCTAAAGAGCGTCATTCTGTTTGTTCGGACAGAGTTCCGTTTTGTGCTACAGTGGTACAAAGTTTATTCGCAGGCCCGAATTTCGGCAACATTCCCCTCCCAGCAAGCGAGCCACTGGAGCTTGCTTCATCTTTTCCGACATCGAGGACTGCTAACTTTACTGCTGGTCTGGAGAGGACACCTAGTTGTGTCTGTACCTTCGCCTGGCGGACTTGACCATCCTCTGCGGTGGTCACTTCGACCACTCGACCCTTTGTCCAGGTATTACGACGCTGATTTTCGTCCACTATAAGTACGAGGTCGCCTACACCAATTGGCTTTACTTTTTTATGCCACTTGGACCTTCGTGTTATGTTTGGTAGCATCTCTTTGACCCAGCGCTTCCAAAATAGGTTGGCGAACATCTCACTCTGGCGGAACGACCATTTATAGTCGATTTGTTCCGGATCGCAGATCGGTTTTTCTCCATTTGATGAGCCAAGCAACAGATGATTTGGCGTAAGGGCTTCTTGATCTTCGTCGTCCAGGGACACGTATGTCAGGGGCCTGGAGTTGACCGTCATTTCCACCTCTGCCATGGCGGTAAGAAGAATTTCATCTGAGAATTTTTGATTTGGTGTTATACGGTATAACACGGTTTTGACGGAACGCACCAAGCGCTCCCAGGCTCCTCCCATGTGAGGAGCTGACGGTGGGTTGAAGTACCACGATATTTCCTGCTGCGACAATTCTCGATGCATCTTTGCATCATCCAGTTGAAGTTTGTCTCTAAGAAAGGCATCGGTCCCTCGAAAATTAGTCCCGTTATCGCTATATATTTCCTTTGGTGTGCCTCGGCGCGATATATGGCGTCTTAAGCCCATTAGGCATGAGTTTGTGGTTAGACTATGCACGATCTCAATGCTTATTGCTCGCATTGTGAGGCAGGTTATCAGCATGCCCCATCTTTTCAATGACTTTCTTCCATCGATAACTGTTAGCGGCCCAAAATAATCAACTCCTACATACGTAAACGCTGGCTTGAATGCACCCAGTCTAGCCCTCGGTAGGGGCGCCATTAAGGGTGCAATGGGTCGAGCACTACTCAGCTTACATTGTTGGCAATTTCGACGAATCCCTTTAAGGAGAGGTCTTAGTTTTGGAATAAAATATTTTTGCCTCACCTCATTTACTGTAGTCTCATGATTCATGTGATAGTATTTTTCATGGTAGTGCCGAACTATCAGCTTTGTAACCCAGTGTTGGGTGGGTAGAGCGATTCGTCCTTCAGGGATGCCAGCGAAGCGACTGGCTCGATCGCGTACACACAATACTCCATGGTCATTTAGGAAGAGTTGTAACCTCCATAGTGGACTGCTCCGGCAAACGTGGTGGCCGTTTTCGATGGCTGTGTACTCCTCGTTGTAACATTCTTGTTGTATGTTCCGGTATAGAAACATTCTGGCTTCATTAATTTGAGATGCCGGTTGGTTTGTATTCTCCTTTGATTTACGTATTTTCATGATCAACTTCCTCTTATAGGCAAGCCAACATGTAATTGCCCTTGTCAATCGATTCCATTTTGAAAAGTACTCGTAATTGATTCTTGCTGGTTCCTTTCGCATGTGAAGGAAACGAGGACGCAGTTCTTCAGTGACTGTTCTTTCATTGGTAGTTTCCGTTGGCCAATCTGCCGGCGGTAGTTTTAGAAAACTGGGTCCTTCGAACCATTGTGTATATGTTTCAGGCCTATGTTGTCGTTTGGTGGCGATGTCCGCAACATTTAGTTTGCTTGGTACCCATCTCCAGTTTCTGGCCTCTGTGAGCTCACATATCTCAGCTATCCTAAACATTACATATTGTTGATATCGTCGTGGGTCTCCATCGAGCCACGCTAGTACCGTTTTCGAGTCGGTCCATAAGTAACATTCCTCAAAGTCGATTTCATGTTGTGCTATTATGTTTTTCATCAGTCGCGCTCCAGTTACTGCTGCCTGTAGCTCCAAGCGGGGTATCGAGAGCGGCTGCAACGGCGCTACCTTGGATTTAGCTGAAACGAGACTCAAAAGTATTTGGTTATTTTGTTCGATACGGAAATACGCAACGGCAGAGTAGGCGTCTTCTCCCGCATCCACGAATACGTGAATTTGAACTCGGCAGTCTTGTGCATGCCAATTTTTAAAATAGCATCTCGGAATTTGCACGTTCTCTATCAAGGGTAAGAAGGACAGCCATGATTGCCACATATCCTGCAGATTGGGTGGTATTTCCTCATCCCAATCAATCTTCGAGCGCCAAACTTGTTGGAGCAGTATTTTGAGATACATCATTATACAGGATACAAAACCCATGGGGTCAAAAACTGACATCAAAACTTGTAAAATTTCCCTTTTGGTTGGTGCGACTTTTGTCGCTATTATGTTGCGCTTCAGGCGTACAAACTTTAGTGCATAGGTGAAGGCATCTTGACGTGGGCTCCACCGCATGCCCAATATTTTCTCATAAGAGTGTATCTCTTCACTGTTAAAGAACTGTTTTTCTTCGTAGGTTGTTGGGTCGCAAAGTGCAGCGAGTACTCGTTTGGAGTTCGAACACCACTTGCGCATATGAAAGCCCCCGCGTGCATGGACTTCTCTAACTTCCTTCGCTAATGTAATGGCTTCTTCTTCTGAATGGCATGAATCGATGTAGTCGTCTACGTAGTGACTTCTCTGAATAGCTTTAGCTGCCGAAGGAAACTCGTCTGCGTGTTTTTTAGCGTTCAGGTCGCGCACATAGTGCGCTATACAGGGTGAGCACGTGGCTCCAAATGTCAACACATTTAATTGGAAAGTTTCTACGACGCCTGTTGTCTGATTTTGCCATAGGAATCGTTGTGCTTTAGCGTCTTCTTTTCTTACTGCTATTCGATGGAACATTTCGGCGATGTCACCGCTCACGCCAATTGCTCTCATTCTAAAGTTATACATAATCTGCAGCAAGGGCACGAGCAAATCGGGTCCCTTTAGAAGAAAGTCATTTAGGGCTACTCCCGATGATTGAGCTGCCGCGTCCCACACCAATCTGACCCTGTCTGGTTTATGTGGATTTCGTACAGTAAAAATGGGCAAGTACCATGCATTTTCTGGTTTCTCCACGACTTCTTCCTCTGCCAACTTTCTTGCATAGCCTTTGGTTATCAGGTTTTGTATTTGACTATGTAGCTCATTTGCAAAACAGGGGTCTGCTGCCATTTTCTTTTGCATGCATAAGAGTCGTCGTTTTGCTACCGGCAGGCTATTTGGAAATACACGGGGACCATCTTTCCAAAGCAATCCCGTGGTGTACGTCCGCGAGTTGTAACTAACAGTGTCCTCCAGAATCTGTAGCGATCGCTCTTCATCAGGGGACTTGGTAAACATCGGCGGTGATTTTTCCTCCGTTAGCAAATGTTTTTTAACCATCTCATGTAAATCCAGATCGCATTGACACCGATGCAGGTTGAGTCCTCCACCAGATCGTCCCGATCCTCCATATATAGTCCATCCTAGTCTCGTTTTTGCAGCAATTGGTTGCTGCCATTTTCCTTCGCGCAGCTTTAGCGAAGCTATGAGATTCGGATTATTACTGCCAATTATCATTTGAGGCATTGCGTTAATAAAGCTCGGGATAGGCAATTTTTTTAAGTGCGGATATCTTTGTTTTATCCTATCTGCTATCATCGTCTCGGCTGAGAGACCAATGGACTTAACTGTGCAGACTTCATTTATTTTAAATAATTTATTACCCTGCCCTTGTTTTGAGATTCTCAAGTTCAGCTGCTTGGATTCCGGCTCCTGCCGACTAACATCGCCGGTCCATCTAATGCATAGGGGATTGGCGAAACCTTTCACTTCGAGCGCATCAGCCAATTTTTCTTCTACAAGTGTTAGAGTCGATCCGTCGTCCATAAATGCGTAGATATCGACGGATTTCGAATTGGAGTGTAAAGTGACTGGAACGATTCGAACATAGCATTCTGGCTGGTTGGTTAGTGACCCACGATGATTATGCAGGACGCTTTCCGCCGCCTCCTTGTGAAGAAGACGATGATGTTTTGCTTTGCAACCATTTATGTCGCAAGCTACGCGACTCCAGCAGGATCCCTTGTGGTTTTTGAGGCACTGAGCACATAGGTGATGGTTATTTATCGCGTTCCACCTGGCTTCGACTGACATCCGCAACAGCTTCTCGCAAGACACTGGTCTGTGGTGTCCTTTGCATATCGCACAGAATGTGTTTTTATGGTTATCTGTAGGCGCTGCGGTATGGGTATGCATCACTCCTCTGTTGGTTCTCTTCTTATCGCTTTCTAGTAGTATGTTGGGCGTCGATACACGACTCGCTGCTTCAGCCAACTCAAACAACCAATCCGCTAGGTGCTGTATGTTCGGGTAGGGTATGGATTTTGAATGTAGGGCCCAGTTAAGCATCATATCAGGTCCCGTCTTCTCGATAAGCTCTTGTAATAACGTAGGGTTGTTCAGGTGCGCATCTAGCTTGCTTGCTTTAATGGTAGCGCACATATTTTTCACCGCAAATGCAAACTCGATCAGCGGTTCTAGCTTGCCCTTTGGAGGAGGTAAATTTCGCACGTTCTCCATCAACAGTTTTATTATGTGTTCCGGGCGTCCAAAGTACATTCTTAAAGTACTTATAACGCTCGGCAGCATTTCTGGGAATAGTAAGCTGTCTCTCACGGCTTCAAGTGCCTTACCTTTCAGACATCTCTGCAGCCGCATAGCGTTCTCCTCGTTGCTGTATCCACCGATCCGGGTGCTGGTTTCATAGGTGCTTATAAAAAGTGGCCATTCTCTTGGATCTCCTTTGAAAACTGGTAATTCCCTCGGCATTGACTGTCGAGCAGCTACTTGTTGTGGTGTTATGCCATTGGCTTTGCACGGCATGCTCTGCGCTCTGGTACTCGTCGCCTGTGGAGTGTTGGTGGCACTATCATCTGTCATCATTATGTATCGAGGTATTCCAGCAGCATGTTGTGGATGGTCCTTCGCTTCTCCGTTTGACTGTACTCTCTGGTGGAGTAAGGCGTACTTACGGCGCAGATATTCCCTTTCGAGGCACATTTCGTCCTCTAATTGTTGCAAAAGTATTTGCTGATCTTCCGGCATTGCTTCATCTTCCACGTGCTGATCTTTGTTGCCTGGGTGGTTAACCTTGAAATGTGATTCAGTTTCGAGGTTATGTTCGCCTTCATCAGGCACGTGGCGACATGTCTCGCACATCCAGGAACTCGAGGTGGCACTGTTTTTCGATCCGCAGCAGGTGCAGTGGAATTGAGATGCACACCTGGAGCATGTGAGCATTTCCTGGTTGGCCGGCTCCTGGCACATACCACAGTTTCCAGACGTTGCCATGTCTATACGTAATTTTACGCGTGGTAAAATTAATATTTGTTCTTTCCTTGGGATTTGTGTAAGTCCCTCCTCTTTAGGTCTCCGTAGCTCTACTACACCGTAGGAATTAAAGAATTTGCTCAAAATTCTTTACGAAAGAGTAAATTTAATTTGCATAGAAATTAAAAAGAATTGTTGCTCGTTCGACTAGTTAATCTAGCTCCGCCAGTGCCTTTGAAATAATTTTACTCCATTTAATCCATTCAAGGTCAGCGTAAGCTTTTTAATTCTGTAAGTAATTTCAGGTTATTTTTACAAACTTTCTTATAACTAATAATTGTATAATCTCATTTCACTTACTCTAGTCTTGGCCTCTTGGCTACGAAAAAACAACTGAACACGCGGTTCTTATGTATGTACTTAGATCAATGCAGCTGCGTATTCGCGCTTATGTGCCTACTTATATATAATAAAGTACCGCAAGAGTAAGATGAGAGAGAGAGTTTTAGAGTTTCTAAAGAGCGTCATTCTGTTTGTTCGGACAGAGTTCCGTTTTGTGCTACAGTGGTACAAAGTTTATTCGCAGGCCCGAATTTCGGCAACAATCATATATGTATGTACATTTGTATATCCACATACATATATTCGCATAAGCACTTTATGATGATACAAGCTCTACTTACAAGTGCGCCGGTGGTTATCCTATTTAAAGCAAATGAGGGCTGCACATATGCCGAAATCCTGGTCACCAGAAGGCCGGACCGCAAGCTCGATGAAGTCAAAAATAACATCAAGAGGACGAGAAAATCGGCAACGGCTGGAAAGGTCAACAGCAAAAAATTGACTGATGATTTGAGCCAGGTCCTGGGCCAACAAGCTTCAGTTCGAGCAGCTGGAGCAGAGGCGCGGCTTGAAATGCGTAACCTCGACCACTTAGCGACAGAAGAGGAAATTAAAAAATCAATGCAACTGAAAATTGGCGATGACGCACATTTGGGCCTCTGCTCGGATAGCATTGCAAAAATACGTTTTTTCATGATCGCGTTTGGCAAAAATGATATATGCAATCGATAGGAAATACTTCAGAGATTATGAATCCGGAAAATTTGAAATCGGTTGAGATTCATGGGTGCTAGAGGCGCCCAAAGCTGAGATATTTTTAGTAAAAAGGAAAAAATGATAATTTAAAAAAAAAAACGTCGCAACTTTCTCCAAGGAGTTAAGACAAGAGGAAATCTGGGCTCAAAGGAAATACATAGAAAAGCTCAGTCCATCCAGCACTAAACATCCTCTGTGGAAAGCCCACCCAACTTTAAGCGCTCCTACAGAGACAGTTTCACCAATAAGGGGCCCAACCGGTGGATGGGCCCGCAGCGACGAAGAGAGGGCATCCGTATTTGCCACACATCTTAAAATGGTTTTCCAGCCAAATCCAACATCAAACACATTTGTACTTCCCCCTTCGAGCACATTAACGGATAGTGAGTACTCGGAACTCCAATCGGATGAGATCACTGCAGTTATTAAAAACCACATAAAGCCGAACAAAGCCCCTGGCCATGACCTAATCACACCGAAAATGATCCTAGAACTCCCTACCATCGCCATACAATACATCTGCAAAATGTTCAACGCTATAATAAGAATTGGCTACTTCCCAAGAGCATGGAAAAGGTCCACTATCATCATGATTCCTAAAGTGGGAAAGGACAAAACCCAACCATCATCCTATAGGCCAATTAGTTTGCTGCCATGTCTTTCGAAGCTTTTTGAAAAGGTCCTGCAGATTCGTCTAAACTCATTTCTGGCATCGGAGAACACAATCTCACCAGTTCGGCTTCCGCGAAAAACATGGGACAATTGAACAAGTCAATCGTATAACATCCGAAATAAGAACAGCATTCGAACTAAAAGAATACTGTACGGCTGTCTTTCTCGACGTTGCCCAGGCTTTCGACAGAGTCTGGCTAGAGGGTCTAATGTTCAAAATCCGGCAGAAACTCCCACAGTACACCCACAAACTCATGGAATCTTACCTTTACAATAGGAAATTCGCTGTAAGATGTAATGGCTCCGTCTCGGCTGACTTTGAAATCGAAGCTGGTGTACCGCAAGGCAGTGTACTCGGACCATTGCTCTATCTGCTGTACACTGCAGACTTACCAACGAGTCTAGGACTTACAACGTCCACTTTTGCCGATGACACGGCAATCCTCAGCAGATCCAAATGCCCGATACAAGCCTCTGCAAAATTAGAGGAACACCTCAAGGTGGTAGAGGAATGGCTAGCAACCTGGCGTATCCGGGTCAACGAGCAGAAATGCAAACATGTTACATTTACGCTTAACAGAAGAAACTGTCCAGCTATAATGCTAAACAACGTACCAATTCCTCAAGCCGTGGATGTCACTTACCTTGGTATCCACCTAGACAGAAGACTAACTTGGCGCAAGCACATTGAGGCAAAAAAGTCACAGCTTAAACTGAAAGCGAGTAGCTTACATTGGATCATCAATGCTCGGTCCCCTCTACGTCTGGAGTATAAAGTCCTCCTATACAACTCCGTACTGAAACCCATCTGGACTTACGGTGCCGTACTATGGGGAAATGCAAGTACCAGCAATGTCGACATTATACAAAGGGCGCAGTCGAAGATTTTAAGATCAATAACTGGGGCAACGTGGTACATACGGAACGACAACATTCAAAATGATCTAAATATACCTAGCGTAAAATCTGAAATAGGTAGTCAACAACTAAAGTATTCTGCGAAACTGGATGTACACCCTAATGTTCTTGCCAATTCCCTTACGCGAACTAATAATAGAACTCGTCTTAAAAGAAATGACAGACCAACCCAATAATAAATGATTAGGGCCGCCTGCAATATCCCCTGGATATATCTTAAGTACCAGAGAACGGCAGGGCGTGATGGCAAAAAAAATCATACACAAAAATAGCCGAATAATCGTGTCATTCGGCTCAGCCGATCAAACATTCGTCTGTACACGAACTCACTGTCGACTTAAATTCACTCCAATCCGCTCATATTTTTTTCTTACTGAGTTTATTCGGCTCACCATTGATTTTTTTCCTTGATTTACTTATACGCCCAAATTTTTACTCAATTCACCTCACTGAACGAAAATCAGCATTGAATGAAAATCAGCTCATGATGCCGAAGTCACTGAACTCGTTTAGATGCATTACCGTTATGTTTTTGTTATTTTTATATTTATGCATTAAGTATTAATAGGAATTTACTTATGAAGTCAAAATGTGTTTCTTTTTTTATGTTATTTTTATATATATGTATTCCTATATATATATGTACATACATACATATGTATATATATATATATACATATATATGTACATACATACATATGTATATATATATATATATATATATATATATATATATATATATATATGTACATGAGTGTGAAGTATTTTTTTTATTTTATTTCATTAATTTTTTAATTTTTTTTGTTAATTTTCTTTTCGTTGTCATTAAATATGAAAATATATGTATAATCTGTTGTGAAATTACATACATACGTATTTTGATTTCCTTGACTTAGCACATGAACAAACTCATACGCGTTGATTTAAATCAATGTTGAGCCGAAACAACATTCGCCCAAATGATCGGTAACACTTTGACCATGAATAAACTCAGCAGTGAGTTCGTGTACATATGAATGTTTCATCGGTTGAGCCGAATGGCACGATTATTCGGATACGCCGAAATGTGTACCGAAGGCTGTGCAATTTACGCAATTCGTATGCTCATCAGCATGAGCTGATTTTCACTCAATGCTGACTTTCGTTCAGGGAGTGGAATTGAGTCAGAATTTTACCGTATGAGTAAATCAAGAAAAAAGTGAATTTTGCAGATCTCTGTTAAGTACTAGATTAAGAAAAATATCTCAAACTTGTTGTTAGGCTCTAAGAGTAGATTCAAGAAATATATATTAAACGTAAAAAAAAAAAAAAACTTTAAAACTGAATATTGGGCGATTTCAACAATCGATCTTGGATTTTTTTTATCTGAAAAGTATGTTCTTTGTTAATAGCATGTTTTATAAATTTTAATAATTACTTAAATAGTTATTGAACTAGAAGCGTTTAAAAAATACTCTAAATATTGGCGTTTTTTAACTTTGGTGGAATACAACTAACAAGTATCACCTAGTAACACTACCGGACTACTTACACTAGGTAGGTGAAATATTTACCTATCAGATGTATATAGTCCCAATATGCGGAGAGGCGCGACAGCGATGCGTAAGCCATAAAACTAAGGCAACCTCGCCTAAAAATGCGCTGCAGGTATAAGGAAGAAGAAGAGCGCATGCGTATTGGCCTGTAGCTTCTTTATATTTAAATGATAACATTGAGTAATGCTGTTTTGCAAATACTACCTGTTTACATATATGCCTTTCTACAATGATAAATTGCTAATTACCTGCTTTGGAAAAAATGACAAGACAGGTAAATGTTATTTAAGTTGATGAAAAGTTTGTCCTATTTGTGGGTTGGTCGTTTTTATTTCCGTTTACCTAATTGGATGTAAATTGTAACGTACAAAGCCTTAACGTAGCTGATGGGCAGCAAAAATTGTTGTATCTAATTAGATTGTGCCTAACGGTTGGGCTGCAAAAATTTCTGTAACGTAGATATCTATAAATACGAAACCATAAAGGCTTACCAACCATTGCAATCGGCAAGTATACGTTATTGTGTGAGGCCTATCTTGGTGTTAACACGATTCATCTGCGGGACTCTTAATGCGGCTAGCAAGACAATCGGCTGGGGTGGTTCTTTGATGAATGTGTTTCACCCACTCACACGTCAGCAACTTTAAATAAAGTCCCTGTGCTGAAACTCGAAATAGAATAGAGAGAAAAGAATAGAAGAAAATAGTCCTAGTGTTGGCTGTATAGGTGTATTTGCAGCCGCTCTCTCTACCCACCCTACCATGATTTTCCTTTCAGCGCTAGGGGAAAATCCCAAAACAAACATCCTTATTCACATTAGATTGGCCAAAAAGAAAGTTCAGAAAATTACCTCATTATAAAAATCATTATTATTCACTTAAATTAATGTATTCTCACAATCATTCATTTCTTAGAATCTAATATTTCATTCAGTACAATTCTGAGAACAAAGTTAACTCACATTAAAAAAACCAAAACCATTCTATAATATATATAAGAAAATTTACAATTTCATAAATGATCACCAAATTAATTTGTAATTACTAAAAGGAATATATAGCTCGAAACTTTAACGCATTTTGATTTATATTCAAAGATAATTAAATCAAAATCAAAAAAATATTCTAAACATCGGCATAACTTCATAAACATTAACTTCTCTTTTTTTTTTTTTTTTTTTTTTTTAAATTCGACCCACTGTGCAAAAGCAAAACGCAACGCTTACATATGCAGCGTATAAAAATTAACCGTTCAATTTTTTCCAACTCTTCACATACAAAATGTTTTAATAAAACAATTATGCATATTTATTCGTTCTTTCCTTTTTCTTTTGATACTTTTCACCTTTCAGTTCATTCTCTTTCTTTTTTTTTCTTTACGCATGATTTTATTTGAAACACATTAGAAGTATATAAAAATATATAGAGGGGCAAACGGAGAGGAGATAAGCAACGACAATTGTTTTCGCTTTTGTCTTTGCATTGAATACTCTTGCTTAATGTCTCCGACTTCGCTTTATATTTATACAAATTGGTAACAAAAAAATGTAGTAGAAAAGACTCACCCTTGTAGCGTCCGACGAAGGCCTTCGAGGAATTGCTGTAGAGGCTATAGATTTAATTTCATTCTTTTATTAATTATGTTCACATTTTTTTGTTTCGTTACCAAGTAAAGCAATTGCTCATGCTTGTTTTTTTTTTCTTAATTTTTTTTCGTTTTCTTTTATATTTTCACTTTCTTCTTTATCTGTTATCGATTTTTTTGACTTTTCAATTTTGCATTAGATTTCATTTTTTCTTTTTTTGTTTTTGCTCATTTTTTTTTCCATTTTTAATGTATGTTACCTCGCGACTTAAAAAAAATTTTGTTTTTGCACATGTGGCTCGAAATTTTGCTTTGCGTTTTCTTCTTTGTATACTTTTTTTTTCACTTGCTTCACTCCTTTTGCTTTTTCTTTTTTTTTTACCAATTATTACTTGTACACTAACTTATGCTAGCTTTCGATTATAGAATATTACCTAGATTTAAACAAAAAGAAGAAGTTAAGAAGAAGTTAAAAATTTTCGTTTTCATTCGTTTTCACTATGGCTTTCTGGCTCAAACCCTTTTTTTACTTGATTTTCACTCTGGCTAGACTTTTTTTTTCACCTGGGTTGTTTTTTTTTTTTTATTTCTTTTTTTCTTGCAACTTTTTCACTTTTTAACTCGGATACAATTTATTCTTTGGGCTGCGTGCTTTCGCTGTTTTCACTTCTCACCGCTTGCCCTAGCACCGGTGTCGTATCGAAATTTGACTGATCAGATGGTCGCCAATGTAATTGCTTCGTCCCCTTTGGTGAATAACTTCTTCGCTGCTTGCACTATCCAACATAAATGTCTTGGAATTCTGGCTTTGGAAATCATCAACACCAAAATTTATGCCTTACATTTGTCTAACAGGAAAAATTATATACATATACATGATAAAATATGAATGTCGTTAATGCGTTTTTTTTTCTTTTCTTTAGAGCTGTATAATTACCTTCTGCTTAATCAAAGCAATACATTTTAATTTCCTTTTTTGGCATTATGAACGAACATACCGAGAAAATCTGCGTGCAAAATTTTATTTGCGAAATTACCAAATTGTAATAATTTAAAGAAAATTTAGCACTTACTCAAGAAGTATATCTTGAAATAGAGAACACCAACATCATTTGTTTCTTTTTATTACCGATTCAAGCCCATGAAGGATGGCTTGTATTTATTCGGATTTAAAAATTTACTTGGGTTATTTTAACCACAAAAAAAATTAAATATTAATTTTTTTTCACTTCCTGCAAAGGACTGTTCCGCTCGGTTGCCAATTTGAAAAGAATTCATCAAGATAGTTCGCCTATGCTCTATGCCTAACTTTGATCTTCGTTTAGACCCGAAGTCAATTGTCAAAGTGACATTATCCGCTATTGGCATAATGGGAAAAAGAAATGTACCACTGTGGTGAACTTTCTTTCTGCAATCAAGCAGTGCATTCGCGGGTCTTTTAAATGCTGCCTTCCTTTCTTTTTTTACTTTTTTTTTTTTCTTTTGAGCTGCAAGTTTTACTCAAGGCACCTCCACAACCACAGACGAATTCTAGAGTTTTCTCGGGGAATTAGTCTGAAAACCTCATTGTTTAATATCCTTGGCATGATATGTTCCTTGTAATTTTCCTTGAAGGTCTTCTAAAACATAATAACAATTCCCTAAACATTCCCTGACTCTAGATTTCACCCATTGAGGATTGAATTTCGCATTCGTATTTTTCTGAAAATTACTCTGGCTAAAGTTTCTTCTGAATACTTCTTGCCCTATCCTAAAATGAATTTGTACTGCTTGGCGTTTTTATCTGCTGCTGATGCAATTTGCTGTTTTATTTCTTTTCTCAACAACTGCAATTGATCGTCTTTCCTAAGGGGATTAAGTGATTCATCTAATAAATTGAACTTACTTAGTAGACTATAATGAGACCCATGTGTGATCATATCAAAGCCAAAAACTGCATGATATGGAGAACAATTAATGCTCGCATGATGACCATTCCGCAGAGCACAACTAATTGCTGGAATATGTTCATCCCACTCTCTATGATCATCGTTAAGATAAGCTCTAATCGCTGCTATGATTGATCGATTCACCCGTTCTGAGGCGTTGGCTTGAGGTGAATACAACGCTGTATATACATGCTTAATACCAAGCTTCGTTAGCCACGCGTTAAATTCGACCGCTTTGAATTGTGCTCCGTTATCGCTCACTAGGATTTCCGGAATACCAAACATAAAGAAAATATGATCCTGAAGAAACTCCTGTATTAAACGAGATGTCAACTTCTTCAACGGACAAAGCCAATGAAATTTGGAAAAGTGATCCAAAACTATTACCAACCCAATATGCCCTCGCTTACTGCGTGGATATGGACCGAGCAGATCTATGTATAACCTTTGAAAAGGACGCATTGAAACTGCTGGCTTTCCCAACGGCGGTTGTAAAATGTAATTCGGGGCTTTGGTAGACTTGCAAATATCACAGTTACGTACATAATCTCTCACTTGTGACACCATGCCTGGCCAATAAAAAAATCTCCTTATTAATTCTAGGGTCTTAGCCATTCCTCCATGTGCTGATATAACACTATTATGAGCACTGCCTATGACTTCAGTCGTCAAACCAGATGGAATCCACAGTTTCCATCTCGATTCTTGATTTTCTAAATTTCCATCATCATGTTCAGTTCGTATATAGACAAAACCATCTTCTACTCGTATATCTGGATACTCTCCCAGACTATCTAAAAACTTTTTTTTTCAAATTCTGAAATTCACTATCACTAAAACAGTTGGAATTTAAATTAACACCAGGATAAACTTCTTCTAGTGCATTTATTTCATCTGAAAACATTCTCGAAAGCGCATCAGGTACGACATTGTCCCGACCTCTTCTATGGCTTATCGTGAACTTGTAACTTTGCAATTTCATAGCCCATCTAGCCAACCGTCCCTTCAAATTAGGTTGCTTCATTAGCCACAAAAGGCTCGCATGATCCGTAATCAATTCAAACTCCTGCATCTCAATATAGCATCTAAACCTGTCGATTGCTTCTAAGGCTGCTAAACATTCCCGCTCCGTTACACTGTAGTTTCGTTGAGCTGAACTCAGTTTCTTGGACATAAATACAATTGGTTTTTCTTCTCCTTCATCTGACATTTGAACTAACGTAGCGCCTATGCCGACATCGCTCGCATCGCAATGCACATAGAACTTCCGTTCAAAGTTAGGGTTCTGCAAAACTGGAGCTGAAGTCAACGCAGACTTAAGCTTTTCAAAGGATTTCTGAGCTTGCTCGTTCCAGACAAATTTCTTTTTCGACGACAGAATCTCGGTGATTGAAAAACTAATATCTGAAAAGTTAGGTATAAATCGTCTATACCATCCGACTACTCCCATAAACGCTCTTACTTGTTTAACTGTTTTCGGAATTGGCCATGACTGAATCGCGTCTGTTTTTGATGTGTCAGTTGAAATTCCTCCATTGCCTACTATATATCCTAAAAATGCAACTTTTGTGACACAAAATTTGCTCTTTGCCACATTTAAAGTCACATTCGCCATTCGGAATTGCTCAGCTAGCTTGGCTAACACAATAAGATGTTCCTCAAAGCTTTCTGATACTACACATAAATCGTCAAAGTATCCAAAAGTACAATATTTTAATTCAGGGGGTATTATTTCTTCCATTAGTCTACACATTGTTTGCGCGGCATTACACAAACCAAATGGCATAACCAAGTAACCAAAATGATACAATGGACGACCGGGTACTGTAATTGCTGTGATTGCTTTTGATTCCTCACTCAAACCTAATTGCCAAAAAGCATCCTTCAAATCTATCTTCGAGATGATGTTAGCTTTTGGTAGTCTTGCGAAAATTCCATTGATGCTGGGCAGCGGGTATGCGTCTTTCTTTGTAACCTCGTTAATCCGTAGTGCATCTAAGCATAAACGAACTTTTCCGGGTTTAATCACCAAACGCATGGGCGAACTCCAAGGACTATTTGACTTCTCAATAACTCCTAGCTCTAACATTCTATCGATCTCCTGAAACATAACTTTTTCAACCGCCGGTGAAACTGGGTAAAATCGCTGTTTAATCGGGGTGGCATTGCCTACCTCTATATGATGTTGCAGAAGCTTTGTTCTTCCGAGGCCTTGCATTTCAAAGTCTGGAAATAGACTAATGATTCCGCCTAAACGTTTTTCTTCTTCTGCTGTCAGCGGAAACTTTTCCTCACCGTCTTTCTCTGGTAATCTAGGCACGTTGCTATTTGAAGTTTCAATCGAGGAAATTACACCCGGGGCCAATTTGAAAGCTTTCCAAAAATCTGTTCCTAATACTACCCTATGCTTAATCGAAGGGATTATAAAGAAATTAATGTCCTTCATCTGTTCCCTATATTTTACGTTCAGTTGTATGGATCCAATAACTGTTTGTGGCTGTCCATCAGCCGTTTTTACTGAAGAATTAATTTTGCGAAATTTTGAATTGTGCGACCAGTCTATTTTAGCCAGGTCTGCTCCAATGCAACTAATATTTGCCCCTGTGTCTAATAAGCCTAATTCTAAAAATTGTAAAAATGAAATTGAAGCATAAAATCGGCCATCTACGGCTTCATTAATTACTGAACAAATTAACCTTCTTTTGGTATTTCGTACAGCTTTCCAAAAGTTACGCATACGCAAGGTTGAGCACTTTGGTGCTCTCTTGACGCATGCGACATTACTATCATCAGAAAATATTCTTTCGCGGGCTCTTGCATATTCTTTTAAACGTATGTGGTATGGTTTAACTGGACGTAACTTAATATTCTTTCTATTTGTTTGTAAATCTGAAATGTTTTCTTGCTTTTCTTGTTCAGTGAGATTAAGATTTAATCTTTTGTGAGCAACATTTACTAAGGGTCCGTCCGCTTGTTGCCATACGGTGGTCCCTTCCGATAGTTTTCCGTCCGATTTGAACATTTTATGCACTGCGGCTTGTATACTCCTTTTGTTCCGCAGCCGTAACAAAAGATAATCCGATCTTCTAGGCACATGTCCCAGCGATGTCCTTCTACGTCACAATTCCAACAAACCAAAGAATTCGCCACTCGCTGAACTGCATCTACCTCTTTCACCGACAACTCGTCTTCTGACTGTTCTGTGGCGTCTAGTACTGCAGCTACGGATTTGTAAACGGGCTTAGAAAAATGTACACTCTTGATCGGACGCTTAATTAGTGTTTCTCCCAATAGATTTTCTCTTCTTTGTACTAACTGTCGTAGATGTGACACCGAAACAACTGATATATATAACAATGCTTCACGCACTTCCGGTATCAGGTTACGCTGCAACTGCTGCACTAGTCTATCCTCTTCCAATGGGACCGAAAGCCTACTAACAATGGATATTACATCTTCATAAAAATTATCAAATGATTCTCCAATCTTTTGCTTCCTACTTCTTATTTCTTCAAAAATTAAATCATCATCCTTGTTATCACGATATTGTCTTTTGAGTTTGTCACAAAAATCTGTCCATTCTACTTGCGTGATCTCTTTACGGTATCTCCAATACCAATCTCGGGCTTTTCCAGTTAGGAGAATATGTAGGTTCTTACAGACTACTGAAAAGTCTCCATCTAAACTATCCATAGTTAATGCACGCACTCTGTACAAGAATTCTTGCACGGTACTGCCTTTTTGTGATCCCTCGAACTTTATACCCCAACTCTGGATAATCTATGTAACCTTTTCGCTCCTAATGCTTGATGTAGAAATCGGCGAATTTCTGGGTGAAGATTGTGCTCTAGCCTGCGTATTTAATTCTTGTATGCTGGCTGCTGCTTCATTCGTCTGCAAACTCTCAAACTTCTGATTTATAAGATTCTCTATTCTTTCAAACAATCTTTCGTAGTCGACCGCTGGTTCCGATGTACTAGCTGCGGCGTTGACTCTTGTCTGATGTCTCTCAAAATTTTCTGGTTGAGCGCGTTGTACTCTTCGCTTAGGTCTTCCCTGTTTTTTCGCTGTTCGTAGTGGTTCTACCTCTTCTGATGAATTCATCACCGTATTTTGCGGACTAGTGTCATCAGGTATTGCTGACTGTTCTGGACCAGATAAAAGGTGTGCTTGCCTCTGCTGTCGCGTATTATGGACTTTAGGAACTGCTCCTCGTTTTTGACTGGCTGATAACTCAGTTCTAACTTGTACATCTCTAAGGTGGCATAAAGACTTGCATACCGGACACTCTTGATTTGTCGAAACATAAGTAATTGTCGTTGCCCTTTCGTGTACGTCTGAAATAACTTGTGAACAAATGCTACACACTTGTGATGAGGATGATCGTGGTGCCTCCTCGTAATCTCTATCACTGTGTATTACTGACATTTTTAAATATTCGATAGCGTTATCAATTCAACCAAATGTTAATCAAATTAATATATATAGTCATATATCCGACTCCAATACCCAATAACATATAAATATTTCGGCCCCTAAAAATCATAACGTAAACAATTGTCCCCCTCAAAACCAAAGCGTATGAACGCTAATCCATAAAAATTAACATAAACAATCGAACACTTGAAGTAATAATTGTCCCCCTCAAAACCAAAGCGTATGAACGCTAATCCATAAAAACTAACATAAACAATTGAACACTTGAAATAATAATTGTCCCCCTAACAACCAAAGGCGTGAGAACGCTAACTCAGCATTTAAAGTCGGACCAATCAAATCGTCGAAGTATCAACCACGCCACCAAAGGGCTCCCAAATTTAGCTATAAATATAACCATAAGACATTTTTGTAATCAGTTCTAAGTTTCCTTTCAAATAATAAAGTACGTTACTTAACTCACGAAAAATATCTTTTTTTTCCTTATCGAGAAAATCGAATATTTAATTGGCGCAGTCGGTAGGATTGAAAAAAAAAGTTATTCTATCCGTGTTACATATAGAATCGTTATCCGTGTGTTACATAGAACTGGTGAATAACTATTGTAGTGAACTGTTATTCTATCCGTGCGACGTGTAGAACTGTTATCTGTGCGTTACATAGAATTAGTGAATAATCACTACAAAATAAATTTCCGATCCGACATCAAGAATTTACGGGTAGTGCTCAAAAGTCTACAACAGTGAAAAATATTTTCTGCCAACTGTGCGCGGAAGTATCAACTGTGCGTTGCAACCAAAGAAAAAAATATTTACGCCAACTGTGCGCGAAAATATTAACTATGTGTTACAACTATTAAATCCAATTGAGGAACAAAAACCGCCAACTTGTGTGCGAACAAAAAACCAAAATCCAAAATAAAACATAACCAAAACCCAGAAAATTAACAAAACAAAACACCACAAAAAACCCAGAAGATCAACAAAACAACACATCACTAAAACCCAGAAAAAAAAAAACCAAAACAAACCATCACTAAAACACAGAAAAATCAAAAAACCAAAACAAACCATCACTAAAATCCAGAAAAATCAAAAAAATTTAAAAGATATACAATGGCTGTAGAACTCACAGAAGCCCACCTCAACCAAGCACTGTCTTCATTAAGACAAGTGGCAAATTACGATGGAGCTCCAGAAAATCTGACGTCGTTTATAAGGAGGATCGATTTTATTATGCACCTATATCCAACCCACGATATAAGGCAGCATAACATACTGTTCAGTGCTATCGAGATGCAGCTTACCGGAGAAGCACAACGACTCTCACAAATCGGACAATCTAACACCTGGCCGGAACTAAGGACACTCCTTATCAACGAATTAAAAACGCAGACCCCCTGTGAGGAACTTTTGCGACGCCTCTACAACACCAGCTACACAGGAAATCTTCGTAAGTTCGTCACCGAATTAGAAGATAAGTCTTACATTATAACAAACAAATTAAGTCTAGAAAACGACGCGAATAACACCGCGCTCTATACAAACGCGTTAAATAACATCATCAAAGACGTAATAAATAAAAAATTACCCGATAGACTATTCATGACATTAGCTAGATACGATATAACCACAGTCAGTAAATTGAAACAAGTAGCTCAAAGAGAAGGGGTATACGAAAATAGTATAACAGAAATAAGAAAGTCAAATCAAAGCCAAAATCAGAATCAAAAAGGTGGAAAAACTTTTGTACCCAATAGTACAATTCCGTCTCAAACAAAGCAATCAGATACAATACCAAACCAAAAACTATTCCAAGAATTTCAACAGAAATTAAATATTGACAGGGCTCAAAATCCAATGAATAATCAACAGCAAAACAACTATTCAAAGAATAATGTAGCAAACCAGCCTACAAAAAGGCAAAGAGAAAGTAATAGTGGAATTAGCAAAATGGATACATCCGAAAATTTTCATCAGAATGCCTCGGATCAATCGGAAGAAGAGATAAAGACAAGTCCTTCATCAGAATAATAATGAACAATAAACCTTTGAGATGTGTAGTCGATTCAGGCTCTTCAATCAATATAATGTCCGAAAACTTTTTTAATTTCAAAACCTATTTAGGAGATTCCAAAATTCACATGATTGAAGGAGCAGTAGAACTAAAAGAAATTATTTTCCTTGCACCCAGCAAACTTTGTCCGACAGAACAAAAATTTTATATCCATAAATTTTCAAATAAATACGACATGATGATAGGCAGAACCTTCCTAAAAGCCTGCAAAGCACAAATAAATTATGAAGAAGAATACGCAAAATTAGGAAACTATACATTTTACTTTAGAGATGTTGAAGAAATAGAAGAAGAACAAAACATAGAAGTTTTGGACCCACCCACAGAAAGGGACCCGGAAACAAATTTTGCGATTGAAAACGAAATAATAGAAAGCAATGAGTATAGACTCGACCATTTAAACAACGAAGAAACTCAAAAATTAAAAAAGGTCTTGTACGAATTCAGTGACATTCAGTATCGCGAAGGTGAAAATTTGACTTTCACGAGTACAATAAAGCACTCTATTCATACAAAACATGAGGACCCAATCTATAAACGACCATACAAATATCCCCAAACATTTGATATGGAAGTCAACAAACAAATAAATGAAATGATTGAACAGGGTATCATTCGAAAATCGAACTCCCCTACTGTTCACCCATTTGGATCGTCCCAAAAAAAGGAGATGCTTCCAAGAAACAAAAATTCAGATTAGTCATTGACTATCGAAATCTAAATGAAGTCACAATAGACGACAAATTTCCAATTCCAGTCATGAACGAAATTCTCGACAAACTAGGAAAATGCCAATACTTTACCACCATTGATTTAGCTAAGGGATTTCATCAAATTCAAATGGATCCTGAATCTATTGCAAAAACAGCTTTCTCAACTAAACATGGCCATTACGAATACACACGTATGCCATTTGGTCTTAAAAATGCCCCGGCAACATTCCAAAGATGCATGAATAATCTTTTGGAAGACCTTATTTATAAGGATTGCCTTGTTTATCTGGATGACATCATTGTGTACTCCACTTCATTGGAGGAACACATACTATCACTCAGAAAGGTATTTAACAAACTAAGAGAAGCAAATCTTAAACTCCAACTTGACAAATGCGAATTTATGAAAAAGGAAACTGCATTCCTTGGTCATATAATAACAACAGAAGGTATAAAACCTAACCCAGACAAAGTCAAAGCAATTCAAAATTTTCCGATACCCAAAACTCCAAAAGAAATTAAATCATTCTTAGGATTATGCGGATTCTTCAGGAAATTTATACCCAACTTGCGTTCCTTTCACAGGACCATAGACCTATTTCTTATGGTAGTAGAACACTTAACGAACACGAACTTAATTATTCAGCCATAGAAAAGGAATTACTATCTATTGTATGGGCAACTAAATATTTTAGGCCATACCTTTTCGGTAGAAAGTTCGAGATTCTAAGCGACCATAAGCCTTTAGTATGGCTCAACAATATAAAAGAACCAAATATGAAACTTCAAAGATGGAAAGTAAGACTAAATGAGTTTGATTACAAAATTAAATATTTACCTGGCAAGGAAAATCATGTAGCAGATGCCCTTTCCAGAGTTAAAATAGATGAAAACTTTTTAGGATCAACAGAAAGCACAGCAGCTACAATACATAGTGCTCACGAGGATAATGAAAACTACATTCCAATAGTAGAGAGACCCATTAATTATTATAACAGACAAATAGAATTCATTAGAGGTTCAGAAGACAAAGCAGAAACAACAACTTACTTTTACAAAACAAACATAAAAATAACATACAAAGAAATGACCAATGCTTACGCAAGGGATATAATCATAAGATATCTTTGCAGTAAGAACACTGTACTATATTTTCATAATGAACAAGATTTTCCCATATTCCAACAAGCTTTTATCGAAATAATACAACCATAAGACGAGACATAAAACAACTAACCGAACACCAGCGGACATTTTTATCTATGCAGGATCCCCCGACTATAATACCCAAACAAGAAAAATACATCAAATAAACAATTTAAACGAAGATAGACACGACTTCGAAATCGACACTAGATTTAAACAAGCACCACTAGTAAAGTCAAAAACGACAAACCCATTCAAAAAGACAGGAGAAATAAATCAGTTAGACGAGAAACATTTTGAAGAAAGAAATAGAGGACAAAAAGTTACACACTACAAATCAAAATTCAAGAAGAAAAAGAAAGTTAATAAAAGCAAATACGACAATTAATTAATTACAGGTCAACAACTCAAGATGACTTTTTATTACATCATGCTATTCTTAACATTAAAATCAACATGCAGTCAATCCATTGACATAAACCCAGTAAAAGCACCAAACGGTTACTTAATATTTAAAACAGGAACCATGGACTTACCGACAAACTTTGAATATCATTATTTAAAAGTGAACTTAACTCTAATAGACATTACATATAATAATTTAATGCAACAAGCACAAGAATTTAAAAACCTAATCCATATTCAATACTTAACAGAAAAACTAAGTAGGGAAATTAATGGAATACACATTGTAAAACGTAACAAACGAGGACTAATTAACGGAATTGGTTCAATATACAAATATCTTTTTGGTACTCTTGACCAGGAAGATAAAGATGAATTAGAAGATAAAATAAATAATCTTGAAAGCAATAGCGTACAAGCAAACGAACTAAATTACACTGTTAATAAAGGTTTAGAAGTAATAAACAGCCTCAGGGAAGAAAAAGAAAAAGAAGTAAGATTAGAAGTTCGAATCTTTAATTTTGAGCATTTCACAGAATACATTGAAGACATAGAAATGGGCATGCAGCTCACTAGATTAGGAATTTTCAACCCAAAACTTTTAAAACATAATCACTTAAGTCATGTTAATTCGGAAAAACTATTGAATACAAAAACTTCCACCTGGCTTAAACCAAGTTCAAACGAGATATTTATCATTTCAAACATTCCTCAAGAAGTAATAAAAACCCCTATCTTTGAGATACTTCCTTATCCAGACGAGAATAAAAATATTTTGACAGAAAATTCATACGATAAATACTATTTTAATAACAACACTTTGTTCAATAAAAACACAAAACAAATAGAAACTAACGAATGTATAATAGGCATTTTAAATCAAATCCCAACCACTTGTAAATACACTAAGACATATAAGAATTTTCAAACTAATTACATTGAACCAAACATAATTGTAACATGGAATCTACCAAAAACTAAACTTAATCAAAATTGCGTAAACAACGAATTAATAATAGAAGGCAATAACATAATAAAAATTTACGATTGTGCCTTACAACTAAACGAAATATCAATAATAAATTCATTACTTGACTATAGCCAAAGCATTTATGTAACAAACAATATCACCAGGCTAGAACCTATTTCCTTTATCCAAACAAAAGAGATAATTAACGAACATACGAAATATTATACTGCATTTCAAACTATTACATTAACCACTTTTATACTTACTATAATAAGTTTGATTACATACTTAATCTATAAGTTTAAGGCAATGCCACAAAAATTAATTATTAAGCATTTCCGATCAAATAACAATCGTGGTCCCACAGACATAATCGAAACCCCAATTGTTGAAAAAATCGAGTCCCAAATTATAAACAAAATTGACACTCCAATATTTACAGCTGAGAAAAATCCCTCGCTATATCCCAATGTATCCGCCTGAGGACAGGCTATTTTCTTTAGGATGGGGGAGTCATATATCCGACTCCAATACCCAATAACATATAAATATTTCGGCCCCTAAAAATCATAACGTAAACAATTGTCCCCCTCAAAACCAAAGCGTATGAACGCTAATCCATAAAAATTAACATAAACAATCGAACACTTGAAGTAATAATTGTCCCCCTCAAAACCAAAGCGTATGAACGCTAATCCATAAAAACTAACATAAACAATTGAACACTTGAAATAATAATTGTCCCCCTAACAACCAAAGGCGTGAGAACGCTAACTCAGCATTTAAAGTCGGACCAATCAAATCGTCGAAGTATCAACCACGCCACCAAAGGGCTCCCAAATTTAGCTATAAATATAACCATAAGACATTTTTGTAATCAGTTCTAAGTTTCCTTTCAAATAATAAAGTACGTTACTTAACTCACGAAAAATATCTTTTTTTTCCTTATCGAGAAAATCGAATATTTAATTATATATATTTTTTTTTTCTTGAATAATAATTTTGAATAAATTTTCTTTTCGGGTTACTCTAAGTGAATTCAGGTGTAATAATTTACTTTATCACTAGGGACTACTCTTGAAATCTGCGTTAGGGATGCTATTTTCTTAGCAACAGGAAATAGAAATTTACATAAGTACACTCATATTTTGGGTAGTGTCTTTCTTTTTAAGCGGTTGGGTTAGGGTCACTTGCCTCTACATCCCATAGTTCCATTCTCAAAAAAAAAAAATCATCTTCCCTCTTTTATTTGAGTTGCACCTACATAACTGAATTTAAAAGGGATTCGTTACCTGTCTTAATATAGTCTCTTGCTATGCCAATTATGATCTGGGGTTGGCTGATTAAACCATTAATGTTCTCACCAATGTCCTGACCACTCACAATTAAGCTGCTATACGCTACGGGCTATACTAAAAGGGATAACAAAACTAGACTGACTAGTCTATGTACTCTCTACAATAATACTAGCGGTTGCATAATCCTTGGATGATGTTTCAGCCATTTGTCACAATCATAATTCCAGGTAATACGTATTCTATTAAAGCAAGAGGTGCAGAGTCTAGGCTACCATCATGCCTTCGTCTACTCAACACTTTTCAAACCAGAGTCTAGCTCTCGGTCACTTGCCAAAAGTTAGTAGTTTCTGCTGTTTTGACAGATATTGTTTGACTTGGGTTCATGTTGACAGTTAGCTTTAAAATATTCGGAACAATTAGTAACCTAGTTGAATATCCGGACCAGATCTCTGGGCATTGCCGGAGACGGTATTTCCGATAATAGTCAACTTTACGATTTAAATTGTTGATAGTATAGAATAAAAGATTAGAATGCACAAAGAAATTAAAAGAAGAAAAGGGGTCAATCTACCAAATGAATTATCTACCTGAAAAAACCTTAAAGAGATAATCATCTAATTAGAATCGGGCCACTCAGTTGGGCGCCAAAAATTACTGTAACGTACAAAGCCTTAACGTAGCTGATGGGCAGCAAAAATTGCTGTATCTAATTAGATTGTGCCTAACGGTTGGGCTGCAAAAATTTCTGTAACGTAGATATCTATAAATACGAAACCATAAAGGCTTACCAACCATTGCAATCGGCAAGTATACGTTATTGTGTGAGTCCTATCTTGGTGTTAACACGATTCATCTGCGGGACTCTTAATGCGGCTAGCAAGACAATCGGCTGGGGTGGTTCTTTGATGAATGTGTTTCACCCACTCACACGTCAGCAACTTAAAATAAAGTCCCTGTGCTGAAACTCGAAATAGAATAGAGAGAAAAGAATAGAAGAAAAAAGTCCTAGTGTTGGCTGTATAGGTGTATTTACAGCCGCGCTCTCTACCCACCCTACCATGATTTTCCTTTCAGCGCTAGGGGAAAATCCCAAAACAAACATCCTTATTCACATTAGATTGCCCAAAAAGAAAGCTCAGAAAATTACCTCATTATAAAAATCATTATTATTCACTTAAATTAATGTATTCTCACAATCATTCATTTCTTAGAATCTAATATTTCATTCAGTACAATTCTGAGAACAAAGTTAACTCACATTAAAAAAACCAAAACCATTCTATAATATATATAAGAAAATGTACAATTTCATAAATGATCACCAAATTAATTTGTAATTACTAAAAGGAATATATAGCTCGAAACTTTAACGCATTTTGATTTATATTCAAAGATAATTAAATCAAAATCAAAAAAATATTCTAAACATCGGCACATAACTTCATGAACATTAACTTCTCTTTTTTTTTTTTTTTTTTTAAATTCGACCCACTGTGCAAAAGCAAAACGCAACGCTTACATATGCAGCGTATAAAAATTAACCGTTCAATTTTTTCCAACTCTTCACATACAAAATGTTTTAATAAAACAATTATGCATATTTATTCGTTCTTTCCTTTTTCTTTTGATATCTTTCACCTTTCAGTTCATTCTCTTTCTTTTTTTTTCTTTACGCATGCTTTTATTTGAAACACATTAGAAGTATATAAAACCAGAGGGCCGGGGCTAACTTCGACCGCGTCAAAGTTTGTATACCCTTGCAAGTTTGTTAGTAACTCTTTTATCTAAACTAACTGTTTTATCTAAAAAGGGTAATGTTTGCGAAAGAACGGCCTTCAATCTTAGCATAGGATATAACGAACTTTCTGATGAAAGTCACTGTTTTCCACCGATCCTTCCTATGGGAGCTATATGATATAGTTACCCGATCTTTACCAAATTCGGCACAGTCATTAACAGATATATTAAACTGACAAATGTTAAATTTGAAAGCAATCGAATCAAAAGTAACGAAGTTATTGACAAAAGTCACTGTTTTTGACCGATCGTTCTTATGGGAGCTATATGATATAGTCACCCGATCTTGATCAAATTTGGCACAGTGGTTTATAGTTACAATAAACTTACTTATATTAAATATATTAAAACAATAGCTTAAAAAGTAACGAAGTTCGTGACTTTGCCGTTTGTATGGGAGCTATATGATATAGTCACCCGATCTTGATCAAATTTGGCACATTAATAAGAACACAAAACTGACCAATACCAACTTTTATGGCAATTGCTGATAAAATAACGAAGTTATTGAGAAAAATCACTGTTCGTGACTTTGCCGTTTGTATGGGTGCTATATGATATAGTGGTCCGATCCGACTGAATCCGAGATATACAAACCCTGCAGTATATACAAGTCTACGTGCAAAATTTCAGCTCTGTAGCTCTTACGGTCTAGGAGGAGTTCGCATCGATCCAGACGGACAGACAGACGGACGGACGGACGGACGGACGGACGGACGGACGGACGGACGGACGGACGGACGGACGGACGGACGGACATGTTTATTTGAACTCGTCTCGTCGTGCTGATCAAGAATATATATACTTTATATGGTCGGAGATGCTTCCTTCTATGCGTTGCACACTTCTGACCAAAATCAATATACCCTTTTTGCAAGGGTATAAATATATAGAGTGGCAAACGGAGTGGAGATAAGCAACGACAATTGTTTTCGCTTTTGTCTTTGCATTGAATACTCTTGCTTAATGTCTCCGACTTCGCTTTATATTTATACAATTTGGTAAAAAAAAAAATGTAGTAGAAAAGACTCACCCTTGTAGCGTCCGACGAAGGCCTTCGAGGAATTGCTGTAGAGGCTATAGATTTAATTTCATTCTTTTATTAATTATGTTCACATTTTTTTGTTTCGTTACCAAGTAAAGCAATTGCTCATGCTTGTTTTTTTTTTTCTTAATTTTTTTCGTTTTCTTTTATATTTTCACTTTCTTCTTTATCTGTTATCGATTTTTTTGACTTTTCAATTTTGCATTAGATTTCATTTTTTCTTTTTTTGTTTTTGCTCATTTTTTTTTCCATTTTTAATGTATGTTACCTCGCGACTTAAAAAAAATTTTGTTTTTGCACATGTGGCTCGAAATTTTGCTTTGCGTTTTCTTCTTTGTATACTTTTTTTTTCACTTGCTTCACTCCTTTTGCTTTTTCTTTTTTTTTTACCAATTATTACTTGTACACTAACTTATGCTAGCTTTCGATTATAGAATATTACCTAGATTTAAACAAAAAGAAGAAGTTAAGAAGAAGTTAAAAATTTTCGTTTTCATTCGTTTTCACTATGGCTTTCTGGCTCAAACCCTTTTTTTACTTGATTTTCACTCTGGCTAGACTTTTTTTTCACCTGGGTTGTTTTTTTTTTTTTTGATTTCTTTTTTTCTTGCAACTTTTTCACTTTTTAACTCGGATACAATTTATTCTTTGGGCTGCGTGCTTTCGCTGTTTTCACTTCTCACCGCTTGCCCTAGCACCGGTGTCGTATCGAAATTTGACTGATCAGATGGTCGCCAATGTAATTGCTTCGTCCCCTTTGGTGAATAACTTCTTCGCTGCTTGCACTATCCAACATAAATGTCTTGGAATTCTGGCTTTGGAAATCATCAACACCAAAATTTATGCCTTACATTTGTCTAACAGGAAAAATTATATACATATACATGATAAAATATGAATGTCGTTAATGCGTTTTTTTTTTCTTTTCTTTAGAGCTGTATAATTACCTTCTGCTTAATCAAAGCAATACATTTTAATTTCCTTTTTTGGCATTATGAACGAACATACCGAGAAAATCTGCGTGCAAAATTTTATTTGCGAAATTACCAAATTGTAATAATTTAAAGAAAATTTAGCACTTACTCAAGAAGTATATCTTGAAATAGAGAACACCAACATCATTTGTTTCTTTTTATTACCGATTCAAGCCCATGAAGGATGGCTTGTATTTATTCGGATTTAAAAATTTACTTGGGTTATTTTAACCACAAAAAAAATTAAATATTAATTTTTTTTCACTTCCTGCAAAGGACTGTTCCGCTCGGTTGCCAATTTGAAAAGAATTCATCAAGATAGTTCGCCTATGCTCTATGCCTAACTTTGATCTTCGTTTAGACCCGAAGTCAATTGTCAAAGTGACATTATCCGCTATTGGCATAATGGGAAAAAGAAATGTACCACTGTGGTGAACTTTCTTTCTGCAATCAAGCAGTGCATTCGCGGGTCTTTTAAATGCTGCCTTCCTTTCTTTTTTTACTTTTTTTTTTTTTCTTTTGAGCTGCAAGTTTTACTCAAGGCACCTCCACAAAATATTAAGTTGTTTACCTAATTAATACAAAAAGAGTAATACCGATTTTTCGTTCTACCTAGTTAATTCAAAAAATATAACATAAAGAGCTAATTATTCCTCTCGTTTGCGACAGTTTATTTTTAACGTTAAGGTGTCCAATTTGCAAAAAAACTCAAAAAGAATTTCAGAACTTAGACGATTCAACGAGTGAGGAGAACTGCTACGAATATTGAATTTCTCCTTTGCATTGCAGAATAAAGTGTATAGATTTTATTCTGAAGCTAGCTTACACACTTCCTCGGCCAGGAGAAACAAAAACGGATAAAACATCTCGTGAGGGTATTCATAGCAGAAAGGAGATTATACAAGCTGAATTCTCTCGGAAGCTGGGACTGAAAGTTGACTGCCCAAAGTACGGATACGGAAACACGAATGATGGAAATACTTCAATGAGATTTTTTGAAAATGATGAAGTGACATCTTTTATAACAGGTGTTAGTCAAGAGATCATTAAAAGGTTGGCTGTTATCTTGAATGTTATAAATTGCAAGGAAATGGTAAATGGTGAAAAATTTGCCGAATATACTTCAAAGACTGCTCAACTTTTGACTGAATTGTATCCGCAAAAAAAACTTACCCCAACGGTACATAGGATTTTGGCTCACGGTGTTGAAAATACCATATGTTTCTGTTTGCAGCCCTGTATATTTTTTTGTTACCCCTGGTTATATCGATTGTTCTAAGCTTATAAGTTATCGATATAAGATACTTGTAACTCTGTATATGCTTCTTCTTCCTTTGCTGCCCTTGAAAGTGTATGGACACTTAATAAAGATAAACTTATAATTTAACGCAATCCACTCGATCCTCAACAGGTTATGGGCCCAGATACACGTGAGTGTGGGCAGGAGGATTTGTGTTAAAAGTTGAAGTAGATATTTCGCGGCTGGCGAAAAGTAATTGTGCGGAAAGACACACGGCATAAGGCGCGTGGTAAAATATGAGTTCTTTTTACCAAATAGAAAAGTTGGAGGAGGGGAATTATGATTCCTGGTCCGTTCAAATGCGCAGCGTGTTGATCCATGCGGAATTATGGAACTCCATAGGCATGACGAGGCCTTCGGAAGCGAATGCGGTTGCTGCGTGGGATGCACAGAATCAGAAAGCGTTGGCGACGATAACGCTGAGTGTAAGACCGTCTCAGTTGGTTTACCTCAAGAATTGTGCTACAGCAAAGGAAGCATGGGATAAGCTCAAGGAAACGTATGAGCCAAGCGGACCCGTCCGGAGGGTGTCGCTATATAAAAAGTTGCTTGGGTTGCAGCTGAGAGAGGACAAGATGAGCGACTATCTCAATATGTTCTTCTCTACAAAGGACAAACTTGCTGAAGTGAATATGAAGCTAGAAGACGAACTAGCGGTGATCATATTACTTTCAAGTTTGCCAAAGGAATACGAAAACTTCGTTATTGCGATGGAGACTCGTGATAGTCTTCCTTCTTTGGACAGTCTAAGGATTAAGTTGCTGGAAGAAGGAGATCGCAGGAGTAACGAGAGAGTATCAACCCCAGAAGAGCAACGGGCATACCAGGCAAATGTGCGAAAGAATCCAAGTCGTAAGAAAACGTCTCTGGTGGATATAGAGTGCTACAGTTGTGGGCAGCGAGGACACTATAAGAGGGACTGCCCAAAGTTTCAAGAAAAGCCAAAGGAAAATCGGCAATCACAACATTGATCGTACACTATTCTAGCTGCGGCACAGGCAGGAAATCTAGATGCTTCGAGCTGGTGTGTGGATTCGGGAGCAACGGCTCATTTATGTGGCAGGCGGAGTATGTTTGCGAATTATGTTGCGCATGAGGAAGATGTTGTATTGGCCAACAACCACGTCATAAAAGCAGTTGGCAGAGGTGACGTGCTTGTACAAACAGGATTTTGTGAGCTGAAACTGGAAAATGTTTTGCACTTGACAAAAATTCTGCGACGGTTCGCCAAGACGACGAGATGGTATTAATAGCAGAGAGACAAGGAAAGCTCTTTGTGTTTAAGGAGACAGGCAATCGATGCTTTGGAGCGAAACAGATAAGTGCAGAAGATTGGCACTACAGGTATGGTCATTTGAATTATTCAAGTCTAATGAATATTGTTAAACGCAGAATGGTGACTGGCATGGAAAATGTGGATTTTTCCGAGAAGATGCCATGTGTGACTTGTATGAAAAGCAAGATTCATACTCAACCTTTCCCGTCAGCATCCGAACATAGAGCTCAGCATCTCTTGGAATTGGTACATACCGATGTTATGTGGGCCTTTTAAGCAACGTTCTCTAGGCGGCTCTTCATATTTCTTGACATTCATAGACGACATGTCGAGACGAATATTTGCTTATTGTATAAAATCAAAGGATGAAGTGTTCGAGAAATTCGTCGAATTTAAAGAGATGGCTGAAAGACAGACTGGCCAAAAATTGAAGGCAATAAGAAGTGACAACGGCCGAGAATTCATCAACAGGCGTTTTGATGGGTACTTAAAGGATCATAGAATTGTGCGTCAGTTGACGGTTCCATATAGCCCCCAACAGAATGGAGTGGCTGAACGAGCAAATCGAACCCTAGTCGAGATGGCTAGATGTTTGCTGGTACACGCGGATATGCAAGAGTTTCTCTGGGCAGAGGCAATAATGACAGCGTGTTACATTCGAAACAGATCACCAACAGCAGCTTTAGTTGGTATGACACCTTATGAAGCATGGACTGGAAGGAAACCCAATGTGCAGGGTATGCGCATTTTTGGATCAATAGCAGTTGCATTAGATAAGAGACGACGAAGCAAGTTTCAGGCCAAGGGCAGAGAATATCAACTCGTAGGATATTCACTGGTATCAAAAGCATACAGGTTGTATGACAAAGAAAAGCGAGAGGTCGTTGAGAAACGGGATGTAATGTTCAAGGATCCGAATGATGTGGTTTCGATTTTAGAATCCCCAGGTCCAGCACAAAGAGTCACAGCTTTGGAAATGCGGTGGGACGAATCAAGTGAAGATGATCTGGAAATCGAGAAATTTGTTAGCGCTGACGAATTCGATAATGAGCGTTTAGGGCAGAGCGATGATGAAGCTGGCCAAGCGGAAGAACAAGAACCGGATCAAGAGATACGACAGGAGGGACAGATCGGTCCTGGAAGGCCACGTTTGATTCTTACTGGCAAGCCAGGACGTCCCAAGAAAATGTATAATCGTGTAAACAAGTTACATGCAAAGGAACTGGATTTGCCACAGACTTTTGATGATGCGATGAAAGGTAAGCAATCTTCATTCTGGAAGACTGCTATGGATAAGGAATATGAGGCTCTGTTGGCAAATAAGACATGGACGCTGGTAGATTTACCCAAGGGACAAAAAGCGATTGGTTCAAACTGGGTATATACTATCAAACGGAGTGGCGATGGAAGCGTGGAGCGGTATAAGTCTCGGATGGTGGCTAAAGGGTGCTCACAGATATACGGCGTCGACTATACCGAAACCTTCTCACCAGTGTGTCGTTACGAAACGATACGGCTAGTTTTGGCTATAGCAGCGGAGCTGAAACTATATCTGCACCAAATGGATATGTGCACAGCCTATCTTAACAGTGACCTAAATGAAGTCGTCTATATGAAGCAGCCTCAGGGATATGTGGACAAGGCAAATTCAAAACAGGTGTTGAGGCTGAATAAAGCTATATATGGATTGAAACAAGCAGGAAGGGAGTGGAATGCCAAGTGGAATGCAGCGCTATGTGATCTTGGATTCACTTCTTGAAAGAACGAGCCGTGCCTTTATCAGCAGGATATAAAAGGTAGACTTTGTTTGGTACTAATATATGTGGATGATTTACTTATAGCTTGCCAAAAGATGGATGACATGATCGCAATTAAGGCAAAGATTGCGATGAAATTTGAATGCGTCGATAAGGGTCCGTTACGAGAGTTTTTGGGCATGCAAGTAGACCGGAATGATGATACAGGCAGTATCGTGATGAATCAGGCTCAGTACATAAAGGGCATGCTTCAAAGACATAGTATGGAAGTGTGTCGAGCTGTTGGTACTCCATTGGATGCTGGTTTCCAAGTGGCGTGCAGAGACGAGAAATGCGTCATACAGGATGTGACAATGTATCAGTCAGCAATCGGAGAGTTGATGTGGCTTGCATTAACATCAAGACCTGATATCTACCATTCGGTTATCAAATTGGCGCAAAGGAATAAGGAACCTCACAGTGAACATGTAGCAGCAGTTAAGCATGTTATGAGGTATTTGGCGGCAACAAAGGATCTAAAGTTGCACTACCGATCGTGTGGAGATGCTCTTACGGGATACGCTGACGCAGGTTGGGGCAGTGATGTGAGCAACCGCAAATAGTACACAGGGTACTTATAATTTAACGCAATCCACTCGATCCTCAAGACACGGAAAGGATTTAATAGAATATCAGTGTTTACCAATTGGAGAGCTATCTGAAGAAGCACAGGAATCTAAAAACAAGGACTACAAAAGGTTCAGATACACTAATACATTAAAAACTTCTCGTCTTAGACAAAATGAAGACCTTTTTAACATGCTAGCAGCTTCTTCGGACCCACTTATTGCATCACTGAGACACGTGCGATCACGAGAGGATTTGGAAAATAGCAACTATAGTCCCGAAATGTTGAGTATATTAGATATTAATGTAAATATTGAAAATTATTTTGAAGAAAATCAGCCATCAATAGCAAATTTTCAAAAATAACCTAAAAAAAAAATGTAAAAAAAATTTTTTTTCTTTTTGTAATTATGTTAAAGAATCAAATTAAAACATTAAAAAATGTTACATAGTCGTCTAAAACAATGAAAAATTCCATTTGTGATTGAAAAAAAAGCGGTTATCGATCCATTTTTAAAGGAAAAACATAATACCCCGACTAATATTATAAGGTAGATACAGACACCTGCGCGAATTTATACAGGCATTTACTAGAGACAAATTAGTGTGTAGCTCCATGTCACAGTGCGGACGTGTAAAACTTAGTAGGTGTTTCTTGTTGTTAAATTAATATTATGTCAATCACAATTCTATGTTATTTATAGTTGCCCTGAAGACGACCACCGCAGAGTGGTCGAAATATATCGGAAAGAAAAGGAATACATGAACAAATTGTTTTTCATTTTCATCTATGTACATATACAAAAATTGACCTCGAGCCGGCTAAACATAACACAAAATATTATTTATTTATTTTATTTATTTATTTTAGATTAAATTGGAAACAACTTGTTCAAAAAACAATATGCAAATGTACCAGAAAACTCAAAATACTGGACTGGATGCTCAAGGGTCGTGCACGTTGTCCCTCGCAAATAAAGTAAAAATTTACACGGCGATAGTGGTACCAACATTCACATATGCCCTTCCTATTTGGGTCTCTGCAACTACATATACTGTAGAAAAGGTCCAAACCATGCAGAACAGAACGTCGCATTACAGGAGCAGAATGGTATGTGCGAAATTCAGTTCTTCACCATGACCCACGATAGCTCAACTAATAGGCCGACACAGCTTGCGCTATAGAGAATCCCTTAGCCAATGATTTGGCCGTCAACAGAACACTGATTGCTCGATAACATTGACTCAATTTATAAAGCTCAAACAAATACTAACATGAAAAAAAATAATCACCAAAAAGTTGAAAACTATAAAAAAAATGCAGTCGTCTCGCCGACTTAGGTATACTATACACCAAATGCATTTACGTTTTTTTTAAATTCTGCTAACATGCATACGAGCACCCCCACCAGCCAACTTGGCTATTTGTATTCCAATTTTGATGAAATTTGGTATGTTGCTTGATATTAGTATCAAATTTAGGTGTGCCAAATTTGAGAGATTATCGAGTTTTTTTAAATTACGAGGCGAAAAGGGGCTTGGCAAAATGTTTACACATACAATGCGCAATTACAAAGCAAATATACATACTAAATTTGGTGTGTTTAGTTAGTATATATAGTGATTGAGATAAACGCTTTTTTTAAATTGCGGAGGCGGAAAGGGTCGCGGCAAAAATTTGAAATGAACTCCACCACTTTACATACTACACGAGACTACATACAAAATTTGGTGGCTCTATCTTTAATAGTCTCCAAGGTCCAGGTATTCATACGGACAGACGGAAGGACGGACGGACAGACGCACAAGGCTAAATCGACGCGGCTGTAGATGCTGATCAAGAATATATATACTTTATTATAGGATCGGAAAAGCTTCCATTGGCATTCCTTTCAGTTGTGTGTATATGTTGTGCTTGTATTTAAAATATCTGTTCTCCTGTATACAAAAACGTACTATTTCTATGAATGTTTATTTTGGAACATTAGTGTGCGCTTTAATTTTAATCCATTTTTGCCTAATAGTGTCAGGTGCCAATTCTATTGGAATACTTGGAAAAAGTGATACTACGTCAAATGATATCAATCTTTCATCGTCGCAAATGTATGTGTCATTAATCCTTGTCTTAAATTCTGAGGCGTTCTTTACGTTGTATGTTGAGTCTGCCGTTATATTTTTTAATATGCATTGTCCGTAGGATGGAGAACCAATTGATGAGCAGATTGGCCTCTATGGTGTGCCTTCTTTATGAATTTTAGGTAATTCGTATATTCTTGGTGGAATTGATGTGTTTGTTAATAGTTTATTTCGTACGGTCCTTTAAATAAGTTCATGTTTGTATAATTTTTCCACCAATTCGTTGTTTTTGGTCTGTAGTCCAGTGGTAGGGTCCCTTCTTAAGGTTCTATATGTATTTAAATCGTTAAGTATACTATCCATTTTTTTTTGTCATACTCAGTCTTATACATTGCAACTGTCTTATTCCCTGTATCTAAATTTAAAATTAATATGACATTATTCCGTCTAAAAAATTTTCTTGTTCGTTCCTGAATAGGGATTTAGAACCACAACTAAAAACCCCAATGTTCTTTCGTTGAATTCAAAATATGAACTGATTTTATTTACAAAAGTACAGAGTTTATATATGGTTATCTTAAGGCTCTGGGAGGTAACAATTGTTCTTAAAAATATATATTATATATATGCCCCATGTTTTCGGGGGTTGAAAATTGTTTATATTTCATGCTCAGCGTTGGCTATTTGATACCGCGCCGCTGTTATAATCTTAAATGTTTTTCCACAGAATATGGATGCATATTTTTTATTATTTTATTATTATTTTTGTTTTATATTTCGTTTTGTATATTTAATGGTGCATCTGGTTTGGTGAATCTAGTTCAGATGAGCACGATGTTTATTCTTAAACATTCTGCAAATGGGGGCCAAATGTGGCGTTTTGGAATCTGTATTTAATCTTAGGTTGTCTTATACAAATTATTATTAATACCAGTCACAAATCAACTTTCATTGAGACCAGACGTGCCTAACAATTAACTCGCGAATAACTCCACATCAAAAAAATAAAAACACTAGAAATGGTAATTGTTTCTCTACTCTCTTTTCGCCTTAAAATACTCCAACAACAAACTCCAGAATAATAAAAAAAACGCACCTAACGGCGCCTGTCTGGCGAAACTCACCAAAAATGACCACTAAGATGACCAAACCCCCGGATTTACTGCAATTTACAACAGACAAAAACAAACATTTAACGCACTCTTCGGCTGGACCAAAATGTTTGATAATTACAAGAATCGAAAGCAACGATGGCCTTGCTTTATATACTTTATTATAGGATCGGAAAAGCTTCCCTCTGGCTACTACATACACAAATATAAATGTAAATGTATATAATATAATATTAATATATAAATGTACTATAGTATATTTATACCAATAATCATTTAGTCCAAAGAGCTCAACTTCTAACACTTGGTTGCAAGTATACACAATTAAATATATACGCAATAAAATATAATTGTGCACTTGATTATGTTTATATGTACACATTGATGTATGCCCATAAACATATTCACATAAATATACAGCTAAGCATGATCATATATGTATGTACATTTGTATATGCACATACATATATTCGCATAAGCACTTTATGATGATACAAGCTCTACTTACAAGGAGGTTATCCTATTTAAAGCAAATGAGGGCTGCACATATGCCGAAATCCTGGTCACCAGAAGGCCGGACCGCAAGCTCGATGAAGTCAAAAATAACATCAAGAGGACGAGAAAATCGGCTACGGGCGATTTACTTATCGAACTCAAGAGGGGTGGAAAGGTCAACAGCAAAAAATTGACTGATGATTTGAGCCAGGTCCTGGGCCAACAAGCTTCAGTTCGAGCAGCTGGAGCAGAGTCGCGGCTTGAAATGCGTAACCTCGACCACTTAGCGACAGAAGAGGAAATTAAAAAATCAATGCAACTGAAAATTGGCGATGACGCACAGTTGGGCCTCTGCTCGGATAGCATTGCAAAAATACGTTTTTTCATGATCGCGTTTGGCAAAAATGATATATGCAATCGATAGGAAATACTTCAGAGATTATGAATCCGAAAAATTTTTGAAATCGGTTGAGATTCATGGGTGCTAGAGGCACAGTTGAGATATTTTTAGTGAAAAGGAAGAAATGATAATTTAAAAAAAAAGTCGCAACTTTAAAACTGAATATTGGGCGATTTCAACAATCGATCTTGGATTTTTTTATCTGAAAAGTATGTTCTTTGTTGTTTGCATGTTTAGCATGTTTTATAAATTTTAATAATTACTTAAATAGTTATTGAACTAGAAGCGTTTAAAAAATACTCTAAATATTGGCGTTTTTTAACTTTGGTGGAATACAACTAACAAGTATCACCTAGTATCACTACCGGACTACTTACACTAGGTAGGTGAAATATTTACCTATCAGATGTATATAGTCCCAATTTGCGGAGAGGTGCGACAGCGATGCGTAAGCCATAAAACTAAGGCAACCTCGCCTAAAAATGCGCTGCAGGTATAAGGAAGAAGAAGAGCGCATGCGTATTGGCCTGTAGCTTCTTTGTATTGAAATTATAACATTGCGTAATGCTGTTTTGCAAATACTACCTGTTTACATATATGCCTTTCTACAATGATAAATTGCTAATTACCTGCTTTGGAAAAAATGACAAGACAGGTAAATGTTATTTAAGTTGATGAAAAGTTTGTCCTATTTGTGGGTTGGTCGTTTTAATTTCCGTTTACCTAATTGGATGTAAATATTAAGTTGTTTACCTAATTAATACAAAAAGGGTAATACCGATTTTTCGTTCTACCTAATTAATTCAAAAAATATAACATAAAGAGCTAATTATTCCTCTCGTTTGCGACAGTTTATTTTTAACGTTAAGGTGTCCAATTTGCAAAAAAAACTCAAAAAGAATTTCAGAACTTAGACGATTCAACGAGTGAGGAGAACTGCTACGAATATTGAATTTCTCCTTTGCATTGCAGAATAAAGTGTATGGATTTTATTCTGAAGCTAGCTTACACACTTCCTCGGCCAGGAGAAACAAAAACGGATAAAACATCTCGTGAGGGTATTCATAGCAGAAAGGAGATTATACAAGCTGAATTCTCTCGGAAGCTGGGACTGAAAGTTGACTGCCCAAAGTACGGATACGGAAACACGAATGATGGAAATACTTCAATGAGATTTTTTGAAAATGATGAAGTGACATCTTTTATAACAGGTGTTAGTCAAGAGATCATTAAAAGGTTGGCTGTTATCTTGAATGTTATAAATTGCAAGGAAATGGTAAATGGTGAAAAATTTGCCGAATATACTTCAAATACTGCTCAACTTTTGACTGAATTGTATCCGCAAAAAAAACTTACCCCAACGGTACATAGGATTTTGGCTCACGGAAAGGATTTAATCGAATATCAGTGTTTACCAATTGGAGAGCTATCCGAAGAAGCACAGGAATCTAAAAACAAGGACTACAAAAAGTTCAGATACACTAATACATTAAAAACTTCTCGTTTTAGACAAAATGAAGACCTTTTTAATATGCTAGCAGCCTCTTCGGACCCACTTATTGCATCACTGAGACACGTGCGATCACGAAAGGATTTGGAAAATAGCAACTATAGTCCCGAAATGTTGAGTTTATTAGATATTAATGTAAATATTGAAAATTATTTTGAAGAAAATCAGCCATCAATAGCAAATTTTCAAAAATAACCTAAAAAAAATGTAAAAAAAAATTTTTTTTCTTTTTGTAGTTATGTTAAAAAATCAAATTAAAACATTAAAAAATGTTACATAGTCGTCTAAAACAATGAAAAATTCCATTTGTGATTGAAAAAAAACGGTTTTCGATCTATTTTTAAAGGAAAAACATGTGAATAGGGATTCCCGGAGAGAAGGAAAATAACCCAGTCTTCATTCGTTGAATTCAAAATATGAACTGACTTTATTTACAAAAGTACGGAGTTTATATAGGATTATCTTAGGCTCTAGGAGGTAACAATTGTTGTTTTAAAAATACTTATTCTAATGCCCCACGCAATGAGGGTTGAAAATTATTTATATTTCATGCTCAGCGCTGGTTACTTGATACCGCACTGCTGTTATCATCTTAAGTGTTTTTCCACAGAGTGTGGATACATGTTTTGTTTGGTATTACGCAATAATTGTCATATGAATCTTTACGACTTCTTCTTGGTTTATGTTTTTGTTGTATGGTTTATGTTTCGAATTGTATATTTCATTGACAATGAAAAATTCCATTTGTGATTGAAAAAAAAACGGTTTTCGATCCATTTTTAAAGGAAAAACATAATACCCCGACTAATATTATAAGGTAGATACAGACACCTGCGCGAATTTATACAAGCATTTACTAGAGACAAATTAGTGTGTAGCTCCATGTCACAGTGTGCGGACGTGTAAAACTAAGTAGGTGTTTCTTGTTGTTAAATTAATATTATGTCAATCACAATTCTATGTTATTTATAGTTGCCCTGAAGACGACCACCGCAGAGTGCTCGAAATATATCGGAAAGAAAAGGAATACATGAACAAATTGTTTTTCATTTTCATCTATGTACATATACAAAAATTGACCTCGAGCCGGCTAAACATAACACAAAATATTATTTATTTATTTTATTTATTTATTTTAGATTAAATTGGAAACAACATGTTCAAAAAACAATATGCAAATGTACCAGAAACTCAAAATACTGGACTGGATGCTCAAGGGTCGGGCACGTTGTCCCTCGCAAATAAAGTAAAAATTTACACGGCGACATTCACATATGCCCTTCCTATTTGGGGCTCTGCAACTACATATACTGTAGAAAAGGTCCAAACCATGCAGAACAGAACGTCGCATTACAGGAGCAGAATGGTATGTGCGAAATTCAGTTCTTCACCATGACCCACGATAGCTCAACTAATAGGCCGACACAGCTTGCGGTATAGAGAATCCCTTAGCCAATGATTTGGCCGTCAACAGAACACTGATTGCTCGATAACATTGACTTGATTTATAAAGCTCAAACAAATACTAACATGAAAAAAAATAATCACCAAAAAGTTGAAAACTATAAAAAAAATGCAGTCGTCTCGCCGACTTAGGTATACTATACACCAAATGCATTTACGTTTTTTTTAAATTCTGCTCACATGCATACGAGCACCCCCACCAGCCAACTTGGCTATTTGTATTCCAATTTTGATGAAATTTGGTATGTTGCTTGATATTAGTATCAAATTTAAGTGTGCCAAATTTGAGAGATTATCGAGTTTTTTTAAATTACGAGGCGAAAAGGGGCTTGGCAAAATGTTTACACATACAATGCGCAATTACAAAGCAAATATACATACTAAATTTGGTGTGTTTAGTTAGTATATATAGTGATTGAGATAAACGCTTTTTTTAAATTGCGGAGGCGGAAAGGGTCGCGGCAAAAATTTGAAATGAACTCCACCACTTTACATACTACACGAGACTACATACAAAATTTGGTGGCTCTATCTTTAATAGTCTCCAAGGTCCAGGTATTCATACGGACAGACGGAAGGACGGACGGACAGACGCACAAGGCTAAATCGACGCGGCTGTAGATGCTGATCAAGAATATATATACTTTATTATAGGATCGGAAAAGCTTCCATTGGCATTCCTTTCAGTTGTGTGTATATGTTGTGCTTGTATTTAAAATATCTGTTCTCCTGTATACAAAAACGTACTATTTCTATGAATGTTTATTTTGGAACATTAGTGTGCGCTTTAATTTTAATCCATTTTTGCCTAATAGTGTCAGGTGCCAATTCTATTGGAATACTTGGAAAAAGTGATACTACGTCAAATGATATCAATCTTTCATCGTCGCAAATGTATGTGTCATTAATCCTTGTCTTAAATTCTGAGGCGTTCTTTACGTTGTATGTTGAGTCTGCCGTTATATTTTTTAATATGCATTGTCCGTAGGATGGAGAACCAATTGATGAGCAGATTGGCCTCTATGGTGTGCCTTCTTTATGAATTTTGGGTAATTCGTATATTCTTCGTGGAATTGATGTGTTTGTTAATAGTTTATTTCGTACGGTCCTTTAAATAAGTTCATGTTTGTATAATTTTTCCACCAATTCGTTGTTTTTGGTCTGTAGTCCAGTGGTAGGGTCCCTTCTTAAGGTTCTATATGTATTTAAATCGTTAAGTATACTATCCATTTTTTTTTTGTCATACTCAGTCTTATACATTGCAACTGTCTTATTCCCTGTATCTAAATTTAAAATTAATATGACATTATTCCGTCTAAAAAATTTTCTTGTTCGTTCCTGAATAGGGATTTAGAACCACAACTAAAAACCCCAATGTTCTTTCGTTGAATTCAAAATATGAACTGATTTTATTTACAAAAGTACAGAGTTTATATATGGTTATCTTAAGGCTCTGGGAGGTAACAATTGTTCTTAAAAATATATATTATATATATGCCCCATGTTTTCGGGGGTTGAAAATTGTTTATATTTCATGCTCAGCGTTGGCTATTTGATACCGCGCCGCTGTTATAATCTTAAATGTTTTTCCACAGAATATGGATGCATATTTTTTATTATTTTATTATTATTTTTGTTTTATATTTCGTTTTGTATATTTAATGGTGCATCTGGTTTGGTGAATCTAGTTCAGATGAGCACGATGTTTATTCTTAAACATTCTGCAAATGGGGGCCAAATGTGGCGTTTTGGAATCTGTATTTAATCTTAGGTTGTCTTATACAAATTATTATTAATACCAGTCACAAATCAACTTTCATTGAGACCAGACGTGCCTAACAATTAACTCGCGAATAACTCCACATCAAAAAAATAAAAACACTAGAAATGGTAATTGTTTCTCTACTCTCTTTTCGCCTTAAAATACTCCAACAACAAACTCCAGAATAATAAAAAAAACGCACCTAACGGCGCCTGTCTGGCGAAACTCACCAAAAATGACCACTAAGATGACCAAACCCCCGGATTTACTGCAATTTACAACAGACAAAAACAAACATTTAACGCACTCTTCGGCTGGACCAAAATGTTTGATAATTACAAGAATCGAAAGCAACGATGGCCTTGCTTTATATACTTTATTATAGGATCGGAAAAGCTTCCCTCTGGCTACTACATACACAAATATAAATGTAAATGTATATAATATAATATTAATATATAAATGTACTATAGTATATTTATACCAATAATCATTTAGTCCAAAGAGCTCAACTTCTAACACTTTGTTGCAAGTATACACAATTAAATATATACGCAATAAAATATAATTGTGCACTTGATTATGTTTATATGTACACATTGATGTATGTCCATAAACATATTCACATAAATATACAGCTAAGCATGATCATATATGTATGTACATTTGTATATGCACATACATATATTCGCATAAGCACTTTATGATGATACAAGCTCTACTTACAAGGAGGTTATCCTATTTAAAGCAAATGAGGGCTGCACATATGTCGAAATCCTGGTCACCAGAAGGCCGGACCGCAAGCTCGATGAAGTCAAAAATAACATCAAGAGGACGAGAAAATCGGCTACGGGCGATTTACTTATCGAACTCAAGAGGGGTGGAAAGGTCAACTGCAAAAAATTGACTGATGATTTGAGCCAGGTCCTGGGCCAACAAGCTTCAGTTCGAGCAGCTGGAGCAGAGGCGCGGCTTGAAATGCGTAACCTCGACCACTTAGCGACAGAAGAGGAAATTAAAAAATCAATGCAACTAAAAATTGGCGATGACGCACAGTTGGGCCTCTGCTCGGATAGCATTGCAAAAATACGTTTTTTCATGATCGCGTTTGGCAAAAATGATATATGCAATCGATAGGAAATACTTCAGAGATTATGAATCCGAAAAATTTTTGAAATCGGTTGAGATTCATGGGTGCTAGAGGCACAGTTGAGATATTTTTAGTGAAAAGGAAGAAATGATAATTTAAAAAAAAAGTCGCAACTTTAAAACTGAATATTGGGCGATTTCAACAATCGATCTTGGATTTTTTTTATCTGAAAAGTATGTTCTTTGTTGTTTGCATGTTTAGCATGTTTTATAAATTTTAATAATTACTTAAATAGTTATTGAACTAGAAGCGTTTAAAAAATACTCTAAATATTGGCGTTTTTTAACTTTGGTGGAATACAACTAACAAGTATCACCTAGTATCACTACCGGACTACTTACACTAGGTAGGTGAAATATTTACCTATCAGATGTATATAGTCCCAATTTGCGGAGAGGTGCGACAGCGATGCGTAAGCCATAAAACTAAGGTAACCTCGCCTAAAAATGCGCTGCAGGTATAAGGAAGAAGAAGAGCGCGTGCGTATTGGCCTGTAGCTTCTTTGTATTGAAATTATAACATTGCGTAATGCTGTTTTGCAAATACTACCTGTTTACATATATGCCTTTCTACAATGATAAATTGCTAATTACCTGCTTTGGAAAAAATGACAAGACAGGTAAATGTTATTTAAGTTGATGAAAAGTTTGTCCTATTTGTGGGTTGGTCGTTTTAATTTCCGTTTACCTAATTGGATGTAAATATTAAGTTGTTTACCTAATTAATACAAAAAGGGTAATACCGATTTTTCGTTCTACCTAATTAATTCAAAAAATATAACATAAAGAGCTAATTATTCCTCTCGTTTGCGACAGTTTATTTTTAACGTTAAGGTGTCCAATTTGCAAAAAAAACTCAAAAAGAATTTCAGAACTTAGACGATTCAACGAGTGAGGAGAACTGCTACGAATATTGAATTTCTCCTTTGCATTGCAGAATAAAGTGTATGGATTTTATTCTGAAGCTAGCTTACACACTTCCTCGGCCAGGAGAAACAAAAACGGATAAAACATCTCGTGAGGGTATTCATAGCAGAAAGGAGATTATACAAGCTGAATTCTCTCGGAAGCTGGGACTGAAAGTTGACTGCCCAAAGTACGGATACGGAAACACGAATGATGGAAATACTTCAATGAGATTTTTTGAAAATGATGAAGTGACATCTTTTATAACAGGTGTTAGTCAAGAGATCATTAAAAGGTTGGCTGTTATCTTGAATGTTATAAATTGCAAGGAAATGGTAAATGGTGAAAAATTTGCCGAATATACTTCAAATACTGCTCAACTTTTGACTGAATTGTATCCGCAAAAAAAACTTACCCCAACGGTACATAGGATTTTGGCTCACGGAAAGGATTTAATCGAATATCAGTGTTTACCAATTGGAGAGCTATCCGAAGAAGCACAGGAATCTAAAAACAAGGACTACAAAAAGTTCAGATACACTAATACATTAAAAACTTCTCGTTTTAGACAAAATGAAGACCTTTTTAATATGCTAGCAGCCTCTTCGGACCCACTTATTGCATCACTGAGACACGTGCGATCACGAAAGGATTTGGAAAATAGCAACTATAGTCCCGAAATGTTGAGTTTATTAGATATTAATGTAAATATTGAAAATTATTTTGAAGAAAATCAGCCATCAATAGCAAATTTTCAAAAATAACCTAAAAAAATGTAAAAAAAAATTTTTTTCTTTTTGTAGTTATGTTAAAAAATCAAATTAAAACATTAAAAAATGTTACATAGTCGTCTAAAACAATGAAAAATTCCATTTGTGATTGAAAAAAAACGGTTTTCGATCTATTTTTAAAGGAAAAACATGTGAATAGGGATTCCCGGAGAGAAGGAAAATAACCCAGTCTTCATTCGTTGAATTCAAAATATGAACTGACTTTATTTACAAAAGTACGGAGTTTATATAGGATTATCTTAGGCTCTAGGAGGTAACAATTGTTGTTTTAAAAATACTTATTCTAATGCCCCACGCAATGAGGGTTGAAAATTATTTATATTTCATGCTCAGCGCTGGTTACTTGATACCGCACTGCTGTTATCATCTTAAGTGTTTTTCCACAGAGTGTGGATACATGTTTTGTTTGGTATTACGCAATAATTGTCATATGAATCTTTACGACTTCTTCTTGGTTTATGTTTTTGTTGTATGGTTTATGTTTCGAATTGTATATTTCATTGGTGCATCTGATTTGGTGAAGCCAGTTCAGATGAACACGATGTTTATTCTTAAACATTCTGCCAAGGGCCGCCAAATGTGACGTTATGGACTTTATTATTATTTTTATAGTTAGTTGTTTTATACAAATTATTATTAAACTATCATTAGTAAGATAATTATTGTTAAAGAAGCATGACCAATTACATGATGGACGATGAACCTAATCAATCTGATGTTCCTTTACCCATTGTCACTGACTTCCTATTCTTACCAATTCTCCCGTATGTATTACTGAGTTGGCTTCTACTGGTTTTTATAATATTTGGCATATTACCTAATGATTTCTGTTTCGGGATATCTACCCATTCCTGATGTGTATTACTGTGCTGACTTCTAGCCTTCTTATAAGCTGGAGAATTTAAAAAGGAACTATCTTTCCTTTTTGAATTGTACCAATGTGATCTTCGCTCCACCATTTTTAAATATCGCTGACTGCTAAAACTTGAGTGGTTATTCTGTTTATTATTAAATGTTGTTCTTTTATAATTATTTTGTCATATCTGCCTTTTTGGTACTATAGTTTCGGACAATTTGTTACCGGAATCTATTTTGATATTATTTTTTAGATAATCATTATCTAATTGACCCATTCCCTTCTGAATATTCTCATTTTGTACTGGCTCTGGGATACATACTTTTTCTTCCCCAATTTTCACTTTATCTCCAATGTGAGGTCCTGCCGGGGGCCATAAATTTATTTCTTGAGTTTTCCTGTTGTATTTCTTGTGAATTGAGTTGTTTTTATTTTGAAATTTACCTTTCCTCTCCCAACGTTGTTCAAAACCTGTGACATCTATTGTTGTTGCCACTACAGATTTATTATGAAGTGATTTGGTACATCCCGAGACGATCCAACCAAATTGAGTATTTTGGCCCAACAGGCCATCAATCTTTGTAATTCCCCTTTTTAAGATTTGGGTATATACGTTTACTCCCATTATTATATCAACCCTACCAGGTTTATTGAAGGTAGGATCAGCTAACACGTAAGTTTGCCATTTTGACATATCCACGTTTGCAGTTTTTAATGGAAGAGCTTTCATTAACTTTGGCAACACAATTGCCTCAACCTTTAGATGTCCTTTCCAAGGATTTCTCGTCTTTACATCTATTTTTACCTTATATTTTGATTTATTAGATTTTATTGAGGACACGCCACTTATTTCTGTATACTGTTTAATTTTAGGTAGTTTTAATATCTGAGCGGCCTCTTCAGACAAAATGGTGCTCTGTGAACCACAATCAATAAGGGCTCTTAGAGTCTTATATCCTCCATTTACATTTTTGACTTGTATTACAGCTATGGCCAACAGTATTGGTTGTGCGGTTACACAAGTATTTACTTTCTCCTGTTCTTCGTCAAAATGAAGTAAAGTATGGTGTTCCTTACTACACAATGAACAGACCATTTCATTAGTGCACACCTTATTGCTTGAATGGTTCAAGCATCTTATGCAAAGCTGCACTTTTTTGGCTGTCTTATATCTTTCAATAGGTGTCAAATCTTTAAACTTATAGCACTTATACGCTTTATGCCCGGCAATTTTGCAAATCGGACATTTATCTTCGACTTCCGCATAATTTAATACAGTTTGTAGCGTTTTTTTCTCTTCTTTTCTCATGGCACTTACCGAGCAATATCTTTGCTCCAAGTATTCCATGACATCAGATAGTATTTGAATTTGCCTTGTTTTTCTAATCTGACTCTCATACAATTGTAGAGCCTCTCTGTCAAATTTCCTTAGTAGGAGTTGTGCGAATATGACGTCAATTTCATCGGACAAATTTGCTTTTATTTTAATTAAGTAAACTGACTCATTAACTATGTCAATCACTCCTTTAACACTTTTTGCGGAATCATTGTTGATCATCGGTAAATCAACGATCCGACTTAATTGTTCGGAAAATACCCTCCGATTATTTTCATACCGCTTCTTTAATAATTCCCAAGCGGCACTATAATTGTCAGTTGAACCTGACAATAGATGGGCTACCATGCTCATGGCTTCGCCCTTTAACGCGGATTTCAAATAGTTGAATTTAAGCGTAAGACTTAGGTCCTCTCTTTTTTCAATCAGTTCCGTGAATAATTCTATAAACAAGTCCCATTCTCTTGGCTCTCCAGAAAATATGGGTACTTGTATTTTTGGCAACACTGGTAGTTCACCTCTCACGGCAACATTCTCAACTTTCAAATTTTTCTGATCATTTATTTTGTCTTCTAATGCTACCAAGGTATTCTGAAGATCAAATTCTAATTCTTCTATGACCTCTTTAAGCGCTTCATTATGTATAAGTTCACCTGTATAAGCTTGGCACATCTGTACCTTCTTCAACAAGAATTTTATTTTCTTAATATACATTTCGCCTGTTCTATTGTCTATCGTACGTAAATCTTTGCTCACCATGTCCAAATATATCTGGAGCTGACGGATCTTTTCTTGAAATGGCTAACATTAGTATTCTCATTACTAGAGGTCGCGTTTCCCCGCGACTCCCCGATGCTGACCTCAACATTTTCTGACATCGTTGCATCTGCTTCGCTGCTCTCTGACTCAACAGTGCCCTGCCTTTGGCTATTAATCTGGCTGCCATCTCTAAACCCTCCTCATACTTTCTATCTGTAAAATAGTAGTGTTCGGTTACACCACTCTGTACCATTTGACTATGGTAACTAACCCATTGCTTCTGAATCTCCGCTATTTCATTAAGAATCTTTCTAGTTAACTTACTAGCATCTAATTCTTCTATCTTCTTTAATCTTTTGTGCAACTCGTGTTGCTTTCCTAACAATTTTTCAGTTTTGTTGGGGAAAATTTTTGTATGGTCTATAATAAATTGCTTTCTTTTTTTTAATATTAATTTATTTTTTGTATATTTATTTTTATATTACTATTGTCCTGGCAACTTGCTTAAAATATCATGAATTAGATTTTTTTTTTTTTTAGTAAATTTTATATATATATTTTACTTTCCTACTCGATCATCGCAGTGATCTTCCTACCTATTTGGCGTGTGCTTTACGGGCCACACTCTAGACCGAGCAACGCAATTATTGCTCAAGTTTACATAGTAACATATATATTTTTTTTAAAACAATTTTAATTTAGGATGAGTTTATTTCATCAGTGTTGGGCGCTCTTTGTAGCGCTACCGGTCCTACCGCAGTCAGGGGGCCTAGCTTGTCGCGCTAGGAGTTGCCGGTGCTGGTCTTCGCACAGGCTGTTGGGGCGCCGATGCTGGTTTCTCCGATCTCTTGGCTCCGGGGTCTAGCTTGTCGCGCTTGACGGTGCCGGTGCTGGTCTTCCCACAGGCTGTTGAGGCGCCGATTCTGGTCCTCTTGACACAAGTGTACTCGCAATATGGCGAATATAATGGTCCAGTGCAGTCCGCCGGGCACGTCTTCTCTGGAGTGGTCTGGATTGTTTTTTTTTTTGGGTTCAGACCATATGTGTCCACTCTGCTATGTGAGGATTCCACCTGCCTCTTTTTCTTTTTTGTCGTTGCTTAGCTGGCGTCGTCCAGGGCCTATGAGCTCAGGCGGTACCGGTGCCGGTCATCGCACCAGATATTCTTCTATTGACAGTGTTCGTCCTCCAGCGTCCTCTTTTTTGCAACTATCTTGTTGCTCTGCCGTTGTTTCCAGTTGCCGACTTGCAACTATCTATATAGCGTATGTATACACTACTTAAATCTCCTTTTTTTTACTTTCGATATTAGGGCTTCGAATACGCCACACACAAACTCCCGCCGCCGAGATTATTACAGTTGCTCCGCTAGCCAAACTGCCTTAAAAATCGGACGCACGCACTTTTTATTTATTAAGCAAAATTTTGCTATTTATATTATACTCTGTCTCTTACCACTGGTGGGGGAAAACAAGAGTTAATTTATTTTGCTACCTTTAGCTGATCTTAGCATTTACACTTGCATAAGAATGCAGACTTTAAGGAGCTGATTCACTCTCTGAGTCTCTTACCACTGGTGGGGGAAAACTGCAGAGTTCCTTTTTTCGAAGGACCAAAATGAATCCGGCTCGAAGGACCAAAATGAATAGGGATTCCCGGAGAGAAGGAAAATAACCCAATCTTCATTCGTTGAATTCAAAATATGAACTGACTTTATTTACAAAAGTACGGAGTTTATATAGGATTATCATAGGCTCTAGGAGGTAACAATTGTTGTTTTAAAAATACTTATTCTAATGCCCCACGCAATGAGGGTTGAAAATTATTTATATTTCATGCTCAGCGCTGGTTACTTGATACCGCACTGCTGTTATCATCTTAAGTGTTTTTCCACAGAGTGTGGATACATGTTTTGTTTGGTATTACGCAATAATTGTCATATGAATCTTTACGACTTCTTCTTGGTTTATGTTTTTGTTGTATGGTTTATGTTTCGAATTGTATATTTCATTGGTGCATCTGATTTGGTGAAGCCAGTTCAGATGAACACGATGTTTATTCTTAAACAACATGCTTGGAAATATTTTCTGACTTTGAATATTACAGCACCACGAACACCCAGCACTTTTGACAAATATTCATTTTGAAGCTTAAGGTATTCATTATCATGTGCTTTTTAAATTTTTGAAATCGCTTTATTGGTTTAGACGCTATGATTTTTGCAATGCTAAATGCCAGAAGGCCCCACTGTGTGACGCCGGGCTGTTCCAAGAGTTTGATGATGGTGCGCCGTGGAGTTAATTTTAGTTATGTTAAAATGATTGAAGTTCCATTAGTATTGAATTCATATATTCTGTTCCCATGTCTGTTAGAATTGTTTTCACTGAGCCGTAAATTAAAATGCATTTTTCAAATATTGCCTTTGCAACCGCTTTTGCACTTATGTTTGGTATTGGTATTGATATGAGATATTTGGAGAGATCGCAGATAATAGTAACTGCGTATTCATTACCATTCATTGTTTTTGGTAATGGTCCAATTGTATCTATTATTATTGTGTCAAAAAAGGTTGCAGGGGTTGGTGTTATGATCAATGGGGAGTGGTTGTGTGTGGTTACTTTGGCTAGTTTGCACTTTTCGCAATTTTTGATGTATGTATGTTGCAACATCATTTTCCCAAAAAAATTCTTTTTGTTTTTCCTAGCGTTCTGTTTACCCCGCAGTGACCTCCTTCTATTGGGTCATTATGATATTTATTTAATGTATTTCTTATTTCTTCTTTATTTGTTATTATTTTTCTTGAAGTAGAACTGCTATTTCTAAATTTTTCAATGTGTCTTTTCCTTTTTGTTTTAGTTCATTAAGTGTAAGTGACCTAAATAGTTTTTCTGACATGTCTATCTTCAGTTTGTAGATTCTTTGATCACCGGCTTCTTTTCAAGCCTTGGAAGGAATCGATCTAGATCTATTCTTCCATTAATGATCAAATCGCCTATGTTGAAGGAGAGTAATTTTTCTTTATTTTTGGTAATAAAACATTTGCATTTTTTGAATTTAATTTGCGCGTATTTTTTGGCTTCGTTAGGATTTATTATTTCATATATTCTTGGTGATTCTATTCTGTTGTTGTTAATTTTGTTTTCCTTATGTGTTAATTTTTTTGTTTCTGGTCTTGTTGCTACTTTAAGTATTTTATTAGTTTCTATGTTTTTTATATTTTCAAATTCAATTCTGGAGAGAGCATCCGCTGCGAAATTTTCTTGTCCCCTGATGTATTCTATAGTGCAATCGAACTCTTCTAATCTAACCTTATTCTAGTAAAAACGATGGGTTTTTTAGAGAAAATAGGTATGTTAATGGCTGATGGTCAGTTCTATTTAGGAATTTTTTTCCGTATATGTATGGTTTGAAATATTGAATTGCCCAACGTATTGCTGTTAGTTCTTGCTCAATTGTTGACTTATTGCTTTCGCCTTTTGTAAATGCTTTAGATGCATATGATATGAGTAATTGGAGTCCATCATGTTCTTGGCTGAGGATGGCTCCACATGCGATCTTGCTGGATCTGGATATTGGAGTATTTGTGGACTTAATAACTTGTTTTTTAAGTATTCGAAGGCTGCTTGACAGTTTGCATCCCAGTTAAATTCTACATTTTTCCTAGATAATTTATTGATAAATTGTGCATGGTATGCAAAGTTTGGAATGAATCTACGGTAGTAATTACAGAATGCTACAAATCTTTTGGCTTCGTCGCCATTCTTGGGAGTCGGGTAATCTTGAATCGTTTTGAACTTGCTTTCGCCTGGTAAAATTCCTTTATTTGTGCATTTGTGTCCTAGAAAAGTAATTTCATGTCTGAAGAAAGAGCATTTGTCAGGGTGCAATTTTAAGTTATATTTTCGGCAGGTTTCAAAAACATTCCTTAAGTTTCTAATCATGTGACTTTCAGAGCACCCAATTACAATTAGATCATCCATATAAAGGAATGTTTGGGATGGTGATAGACCCGTGAATGCAAGGGACATCATTCTTTGAAACGAGTATGGTTCAATTTTTAATCCGTATGGTAATCGCTTGAATCTGAATGAGCCCTTATCTGTGGAAAATGATGTTATGTCCCGAGAGTTTTCTTCTACTTGATGAAATCCTGACATTAAGTATAAACAAGAGAAGTATTTAGCGCGTCCTAGTTGGTCGAGGATATCGTCCATTCTGGGTAGTGGGAATGTATCCGCTACTAGTTGTTTGTTAATTTTTTTATAATCAACTACCAATCTCCACCGTTTTTCATTGCTACCAGGTAGCGACTTTTTATGAACCAATAAGATTGGACTATTGAACTCAGACATTGATGGTTCAACTATATCTCCCCATAAAGTATATATATTCTTGATCAGCATGAGAAGCTGAGTCGATATAGCCATGTCCGTCTGTCCGTCGGTGCGTACGCGTTTTACTCAGCCATCTTAAGAGCTATCGGGATGAAATTTTTTTTGGGGGCTTATTTTTACCCAGGTGAGATAAAGTATGAAAATCATCGGAATCGGACTACTATATCATATAGCTCTGAAACAAAAATTTTTGCAAAAATTGGAGTATCCTCATGAAATTTACCAATATAATAGAATTTGGTATAAAATCTCAGATCCCAAAATTTGAATTTGATGGGATAAATAGAACACAAGTTACAGTCAATACAAATCGGTTCTACGTCATCAGCAAATCAAACAGATCACATGCATACACACACACAGACGCAAAGCTACACGAACTGTATGTGTATGCATGCGATGCTTTGGATGGTAGAAGAAGAAAAATTGTAGTAAGAAGAGTAATAATTTGAATGTTTTGTTTGTGTATTGATGAATTGAGTTGCAGGGAAAGAAATTTCAAAATGTAAAAATATGATTGCCAAGGATTGCAAGGGTATATAAACTTTGGCATAGCCTAAGTTAGCTTCTTTGATATTTTTTCTTTTAGTATAAAACACGCTGTGATCCTGTTCCATATTTGTAGATGTATTTACAAATTTAGCTGCAACATCATTCATTTCAGTAAACTTGCCTGCTTCTATTATTATTCTGACCTTTTCGTTTTCGCAGTTCTTTATGATTGATTTCACTGCTGTTTGAGTTGCATATTTCTTTGCTGTTTCAGGGTTTACGTTGTCTGTTATGAATGCGCGTTTAAATGATTTAGTGAGATTTTCTATTTCTGACATAAATAAACTTGCGTTGTTGCCATTTTGTTTTAAATTCATTAATCTTGCCTCTGCTACCTGAACTATTTCACCCTTAATTTCTTTTTTTAATGTTTGGATTATACCATTTATAGTGTTTTCATTTGTTCTTAGTAGTCTAAAATCCCCTTTTAGTTTTGTTTTTATGACTTTAATACATAGCTCGCAAATAACTGTTAACCGTTTCACACTGTCGCGAAATAAGTGTTCTTCACTGAGACTTTGAGCAAAAGGTCTGAGAGCAACCGATTGGATTGTTCGTAAATAAATTTTGCTCGCGCTCAGTCGAAGAGCACTTTTTTCTGTTCTGTTTCGCTCTGCTCATTCCGGGACCGTTTGCTTCTGAACGACGATTCAAAAAGTCTTTTGCGCATGTATGTGTGTATGTGAAGTTTCGTGGGTTTTACGCGTCAATTTGCTTTGTGAGTTTCGATTGAGCACAGTGGTTTTAACAAAATGGGACGTGAAACTAATAAAAAAGTGCATCAATTTTTTCAATTTGATGCAGTAAGCAAAAAATCAGTGTGTAAAATATGCGACGTGAAATTAGCTGGCATTCATACTACAAATTTGAAACGCCACTTGACAACTAAACATTATGAAATATTTAGAGAGTTGTTAAGCTTAATTCAAAATAAAATACTTAAAAAAATAAAACTATTCCTGTTTTAAACAAAAAATTAGTCTGAAATACATACAATTTTTTCAAGAAGATCTTAAGTAAAATTTAATGTCGCAATTTTACACAACGTACCACTGTGCATCGAAAAGAAGACAAATAGTTGAAAAGACCGTTTGCGTTGAGTTTTTCAGTCAATCGGTCTTTTGGTGAGCCTCACTGTGTGAGCGTGAATCGTTTCACTCTTTACGCGCTGTTCACTCAAAGACCGATAAGCAAATTGCTCAACTGTTAGCGCTCAACCGAAAACCGAATCGAAAACAACCAAAGGGTCTTGCTCAGAGCGAGAGCGAGAAAGTATGATTTTTTTCGGTTGTTCTCGCGAACAGAGCGTATGGAAAAAAACGGTTAACAGTTATTTGCAAGCTATGCTTTAATAGCTGTTTCTTCATGTTCTGCTTTTATTTCATTGATTAATTCCAGTGAATCTATGAAACTTTGAAGTGTTTCTACTCCACCATCATACTCCTGAATCAGCTTAGAAGCTGTATTAAGAAATTCAATCTTTGTTTGCACCATCTTTGGTTTTGTATTAATATCTTGAATGCCTTCTGGGTTATCTTTTACACCTGGTTCTTCTGTGTCTTTTGCTACTAGAGGTTCAAAAGTTGCTTCTAGATTCGAATCTACCGGTATTGTGAATTTTATATTATGTTTTGTTGCTATACTTATTAGTTGTTTATTTAAACTGTATATTAGCTCAGTGAAGATTTTACTGCTTGATTCATAGCATATGTCTGTACTGCTATTCTTTATTTTATTGTAATTCTCAAAGATAGTTTCCAGGTGCTTATTAATGGTTTGAGGGTGTATATAAATTGTGTTATTTAGGCACTTGTATGCTTTCTGAAACTTTTCTTTTAATATTTCTATGTTCTGGTCCATTGAAATTTTGTTACTTTTGGTTTTATCTTTATGGCATATTTAATTCCCTTAAATTAATTTTGTTCTCTTAGTATTTTATTTCTTTTCTTATATTATAATGAGGAAAAAAAAAATGTTGTTTCCCTTATTTTTTTTTGTTTTATTTAGTTTAAGATTCTATTTTCCAATATTTAATTGTTTCAAAAAAAATTTTGTCATTTTTCTTATAGAAGGGTATTTGGACTTCGTTATTGGGTAAATTTGATATTGTGGAGCTTGCTGTGATCAGAAAGCTTTATGCGTGCGTGCAAGCTTTGTAAACTTTACTTAAGCTTTTTATTTTCAAAAGCTTGCTTTGATCGCGGTAAGCTTTATAAGTGTGCTTATGTTGTTTGTGCACTTTTGAGTGCACATGTTGGCCATGTGCTCTTCTTTAGGGTATGTAGGGGTATATTAGGCTAATTGGAATTTATTATTGAATTATATATGTATGTTCATATGTATTTTTATTTTGTGTATATTGTAAGGTGCGTATCAAAATGATAAGACAGTCAAAAAATTTGATTTCATTTCATCGACAATTACATGTTGTTTGGAATTTTACAAAAACAAATATTGAGATAGATAGATCAAAGCATAAGCTGTAAAATATTACCGCTACTTGCTATTTTTAGCATTCTCTGGAATACCACCGTTAGTTTTTCGTGGAAATGGAAGAATTTTGTCTGATTGCAGTTGTATCATAATTATAAGACACATTAAGAAAAGTTAAGTTAACCGAATCGGAAGCAAATTTTTAATAGAGATTAACTAAAAAACATTGATTTAAGACTTAAATAAATAAAATGGGTCGCTCTACATTACTTTCGGAGCAGGAAAAGGGAAGCATTCTGGCTTTTTCGAAATCTGGTTGGACTGTGTCCAAAATATCCAGAGAAATTGGACGCAGTCGCACCGCAATCGCAAATTTTTTGAAGAATCCGGATGATTATGGCAAGAAACGGAGTAGTGGTCGGAAACCAGTTTTAAGTTCACGCGACAAACGGCTTATTATCAATAAAGCGAGCAATTCATCTGCGTTCTGTTCCCGGCTTGCAGCACTTGCCAGTAAAAAAGTGTCCCGCATGACTGTTTGGCGTACACTAAATGATTCTGAACATATTGTTCGAGCAGTCCTCAAAAAAATTCCCTTTTTAACACCCCGTCACAAAGCTGCAAACTGGGACTTGGTATAAAAATGCAGCATTGAACTCTTGCATATGTCTAATGTTTTTATTTTAAATAAGGTTTTTTTTTCTGATGAGAAAAAGTTTAATCTCGATGGTCCCGATGGTTTCCGGCATTATTGGCGCGATCTGCGAAAGGAGCCTCTTTATTTTTCAAAGAGAAATTTTGGTGGCGGCTCAGTAATGGTGTGGGGAGCATTCAACAAGTTTGGGACGTTAGACTTGCAGTGTACCAGCTCCAAAATGAAAAGCTGTGATTACATACAGGTCTTAGACAACAAATTGATCCCCTTTTTAAATGAAAATAGAGAGATTCCACATGTTTTCATGCAGGACAATGCACGAATTCACGTTAGTCGCGAAACCAAATCGTTTTTGGACCGTCGTTCGGTGGCTTTATTGGACTGGCCGGCTTGCTCACCGGACTTAAACCCAATAGAAAATATTTGGGGTATAATGGCACGACGTGTCTATAGCAACAACAGGACCTATGAGAACATACAGGACCTGAAAATATCGATTTTTATGGAATGGCGTTCTTTAGAGCCAGAGTTACTTCAAAAATTGGCAGATTCTATGAAAAAAAGAATTTTTGAAGTTGGTAGATGCCAAGGATCAACAATAAATCTATAAAATATCGTTTCTTATTAATTTCATAATTTTTTTTTTATATTTAAGTGCTACAGCCAAAGGTGTCTTATAATTATGATACAACTGAAAATACTGCATTTTCTATTTTTTTTGAAAAAAAAACCATTTGTTGTTAAAATATTTGAATAAAATGTGTTAAAACGCTTTTCTGTTCCATTATTAAATATTTCCATAAGTTTTTTAGTCCAGTAGGTGCCTTAATTTTAAAAATATTCAAGAAAAACCAAGTGTCTTATCATTTTGATACGCATGTTTTAAAGATATGAATTTTTTGTTGTTTTCTCTTTTCTTTTTGATTCGAGGGTATTTTGGCAATGATAGACTTATTCAAAAAAAGGAATTTGTAAACAATATATGTATATTAATTTTTTCATTTTATTTCTATTTTTTTTTTTTTTTGTTTTGTTGTTGTGTATTTAAATTTATTTATTGTGGCAGCGCAAAAATCGCCTTTTACCAAAATTACGCCTTTTATTAAAATTAAAAAAATTTTTTTGTTTAATCTTTTATAACTGCATCTGCTGCATCTGCTATTGTTGCCGCCTTGCCTGTTGATTTCTTTGGTGCATTTTCTCCAATTCGTCTATCTTGCTCCAAAGTTTGCACGCTTCTGCCCAGGGTGGTGGTGGGTCGCAATTAATTTCCTAAAGCGGATCAGGTGGCCGCCTCGGCGCTTTGGCCTTAGGACAAGGGGGATTGCCGTCAGCGCTTTGGCCTTAGGACAAGGGGGATTGCCGTCAGCGCGTCCTCTTCTCGCCTCCGTCTTGCCAGCTCCGCTCGTGCCGCAGGTTGCCTGGCCCGGTATTCCTCGATGGTCAGCGGCCGTGGTCCGTCCAGCGGGCAGTCCTCCAATGCCTGTAGCGTTTTTTGTCCTTTGGCATTAATTGTTATTTCTTCTTATTTGCCTTTTTTATTTTATGGCAATGCTTTGTCAATTTGTTTTGCCTATTTTAATTTTTGCCGATATAAGGCAGGATCGCCATGAAACAGGCGAAGGCAAGGTTTGATTTGAAGTGATTTATTGGGGCCGCAAGCCCGGTATTTATAGGGGAGCATTTACATTGGTCTTATGGATAGTGTCCTTAACGGTACTTAAAGCTAAACATTATGCTTAAGTTCTAATTACTTATAATCTATCACTAAAGGATGTGGCCTAATCCTATCCCTAAAAGTATACTACACTACACTAAAAGAAAGCTCTATAGAAGTTGGCTGCGACATGTGTCCGATTCGCGAGAGGCATGCTCAAAAAAGATGCTACAAGTGCTATGCTTCGGACAAAAAGCAGAAAATTGCTCTAGTGCCAAAGACCGCACAAACTGGTGTCTTAGATGCGGGCAGTCCGAGCACAAAGAAGCCACATGCAACAACAAACCTTTAACTGCGTAGACGCAAAACGCGCGGATGCGAGCCACTACACTGGTAGTCGCAGTTGCCCACTGGTAACCACAGGTGAGCAAGTCGCCACCAAGAAATGATGAAGATTTTACAACTAAATCTAAATCACTGCGGGGCGGCGCAAGATCTATTTGCGCAAACTATACGCGAGCTAAACGTGGATGAGGCAGTACTAAGCGAGCCTTACAAAAATAAACCTGGATGTTTTTGGGCTGCGGATAGAACATCCAGAAATTTTCGCATCATGACTAGTGATCTCAGAACTAGCTGGAGATGCCAACAAGCACGCCGAAATGATTGAGGAAAAGATGCCTGCGCGCAAGGCGCGTCTATCAATGTATCAGCTATTCACATCTCGGGTATGAATTTGCAAATAGACGCTGCGAACTAAAACGCGCTATTAAGGAGAGCAAACGCCGTTGTTTCCTGCAATTATGCGATGAAGCGTCGAGCGACATTTGGGGCATGGCGTATAAAATGGCCGTTAAAAGGATGAAAGCCGTCAGACCCGCTACATCAAGCGAGGCCCGCATGCCGAATATAGTGCAAACGCTCTTAATAGACACGTCATATATGGCTCTCAGGGAAATGCTGCAAATCGATCACACTGATCACATGAGTGTCAGCACAGATTTTCAGTCCGGACGCGATTCCCAACAAAGCGCTCAAACTAGCAGGCGCCTCCAGCCTGAAAAGTTCACCCAGGTGTACTCCAAATGCTTTGAGGAATGCATTTTCCCAGTCATTTCCACGTGCCGATCCCGCTCATTGACTTAATAAAGGATTATTTGCGAAATCGCAAACTACGGTATAGCACAAGAGTGGCGATCGAATCCACGAATTACGAGGTGGAGTTCCACAGGGCTCGGCACTTGGCGCGATATTATGGAATGCTATGTATGACGGCATCCTACGAATAAGTCTACCGACTGACTGCCATATCATCGATTTTGCAGATGACGTGGCTCTCGTAGTGGTGGCAAAGCAGCTCTCAGAAGCAGAAAAAAGACGGTCACATCGATTAGCATAGCAAAACAGTGGCTTGCGAACGCAGGACTAGAACTTGCAGGTCAAGAAACGGGAGCAGTTCTTATCAGCAGCAGAAAAACGGTAGAGTAGGCAAAAATTGTGCTGGACACATGCACAATTCACTCATCTAGAGAAATCAGGTACTTAGGAGTTTTGTTGGATACACGCCTGTGTTTCAGAGAACACCTGGCGCACGCGAGTGCAAGAGCGACAGAATTGGGAAGATCCCTGAGCCGAATCATGCTCATCACACTAGGCCCGGGAAAATCACAACACAGTGGGGTCTTTTGGCATTTTACATTGCAAAAATTAGAGCTTCTAAACCGATAAACCGATTTTAAAAATTTAAAAAGCTTACGATAAAGAATATGTTGAGCTTCAAAATGAATGATCGTTAAGAGTGCTGGGTATTCGTGGTGCTGCAATATTCCAAAATAGTCAAAGTAAGAAAATATTTCCAAGCCTGTTTTTCCATTGAAATGGAGAGAAACCCAAATTTTTTCAATCACAAACTGAGTTTTTCACTGTTTTAAACGACTATGCAACATTTTTGAATGTCTTAACTTGATTTTTTAACATAATTACAAGAAGTAAAAAACAAAATTTATGTAAGATGTCAGTTATTTATGAATTCTGTTAAATGTCTACACAAAAAAAAAAGCTTCTGCTCTCTGACGTGACGGTCGTGTTTTTGCTTAGCTCCTGAGTTTTATTAATATATATTGTTTTCTCCCAATTTTTAATTGTGCCTAGTTTGTTTTCGTTTTCGCTGGTGTGGTTTGCTTGAAACCCTTGTGTTTTATTTGCATAATTCGCCAAATTAAACAGTTTTGTTTTTTTCTTTTTTGTGATTAGTGTTTGGTGCATCTAAATTGTTTTTATTTTTTTCTTATTGTTCTCTCTCGTCATTGCTTCTGCAGTTGCTCCCCTCATCGGCCCCATCATACCATCAGTGCTAGTGGTTTTGTTGTTCTCTCTGCTTTGTGCTTGTGCTCAGCTTCCCTCCCGCGTAATTACTTTTATAAAGCCGCCTCTCAAAGCTCGTCTTATAACTGCACTCTCTCTTGTGCTGTGTACTCTAGCTGTCTCTTTGTTTTATTTGTAGTTATTGATTTTTTATCGATAATTATCTTTGTGCTGTTTATTTAAATTTTTATATATATTTTTTTTTTGTTTTTTTTTGCCTTGTGTTTATTTTGGCTTTTCAATGGCTTGTTGTCTACCCAATTGCAAGCATTCTGATCGTTTTGACGATCAGTATAGAGCAATATCGTGTTGGCTTTGCGATAATCTTATTCACTTAAAATGTGCTGGCCTCAACGGCCGTGATTACGACAAATTTTCTGGTTTGTCTGTGTCTAAGCCTGAGCTTGGCTTAATGCGCTGGACTTGCCCATCTTGTGCCAGCCAGCAGCTTGATTTTAGCCGAATGTACAGGGATCTTCGTTTAAAGTTTCTTTCTCTAAATAAAATGGCCAAACAGCTGTCTAATGAGTGTGACTCTAGCATACATTTATTGTCGCAATTCAAGTTTGGTCCACCTTCTAAGGAATTGCCCAAGAAATGTACCCTTGAGTTGCCTCATAAGCAGTCGCCCGCACTTTCTATTACATCTTCTCCCATTTTACTTTCGCCTACACCATCTTCTTGTCCCTCTTTACGCTCTTCTTTTCAGATTGATGTACCCACTACAAGCCCTGGTGTACCTCAATCTATCCCTCACGGGAACTCTGATCAATTACTGGATCATGCTGGCTTTCAATCAATTGCGGATCCCAATGCTTCTCCGCCTCCACTAACTGTAGTGCCTCATCGTAAACAATTATTTATCTCTAGGCTTGCTCCAGATACTTCTGAATCGTCTGTGGCAGCTTACATTGGTAATATATGCCCTGCTAAAGTTTCAATTCAAAAGTTTAAGTTTTCTAGGCCTCGCGAAATCTCCTCTTTTAAAATTACTGTACCAAATGAGTATTTCTCAGCTATGGTTGACCCTAACTTTTGGCCAGAGGGCCTAGTTGTACACGAATTTGCGCCCAATGAGCGCTCCCGCCCTTTGCCTGTCCACCTTCCTAATGTATCTTCTGCTTCAAAAAACTAATAACGTCTAGTCTTTGCATTCACTATCAAAATGTAAGAGGACTTCTTACCAAGCTCTCTAAATTATTCTGTGATAGCTTAACCTTTTCGGCTGACATATTAGCTTTCTCTGAAACTTGGCTTAATTCCTCTGTTTTGGATAATGAAATTCTTTCTAATAACTTTATTTCTTATAGGCTTGATCGTGTTGGTCGACGTGGCGGTGGAGTACTCATTGCTGTCAACTCGAATCTGTGTTCAAGTGTTGTGCCGATTGATCTCCCCTTAGGTGTTGAGTTTATTTGCGTCGAAGTTACATGTTCTAACTTTAGCTTATATATCTCTTGTTCATATATTCCTCCAACTTCTGATATCATGATCTACATGCACCATGCTGATGCTTTGCGAACTATTTTTAGTCGTCTTAAAGATCGTGATTTTTTTATAGTATAAGGTGATTTTAACTTGCCTAATGTTTCTTGGCTTGCTGATGATAATCTATCTTTCTTAATTCCTTCATCTCAACATGTTTTTCTTGATAGCCTACTTGAATGTCCGCTATATCAGTTGAATTCTTTTCTTAACTCTTCTAAAAGAATCCTCGATCTTCTTTTTGTCTCGGATCCCACTGTTAGTGCTGTATCACAAACACAGCCCCTAGTGAAGCCTGAAGATACTTATCACCCTACCATTGAAATTACTATTTCTTACAATTCCGTTAATAATTCATTCAATAACATCTCAAATTCTCGTCGCAGATGTTTTCGTAAAACAAATTTCAATCTTCTTAACAGCCCTTTTTTCTCTTTTGATTGGTCATTTCTATTTAAGTGCTGTGATATAGATTGTGCAGTAAATTTTTTCTACTCTGCTCTTAATTCTATAATTGATAAATGCGTTCCTTATGTGAATGTCTCTACCGTCTCCAGTGCGCCAGTCTGGTCCCACGTAGGCTCTCTAATCTCCGTAACATTAAATCGAGATATTTTAAAAGATTTAAAAAAACTGGTTCGCGACTTGACTATGCAAATTATTGTGTAGCCAAATCTCAATTTTGCCTTTTAAATACTCAATGCTACAATAATTATATCGTTCGCTGTTAGGTTGAATTTTATAAGAACCCCAAAAGATTTTATAACTTTGTTAATTCCAAAAGACGCTCTAATTTACTACCTTCCACCTTCAGACTTAATGACCAGACTGCTAATTGTGATTCAGATATTGCAGATCTGTTTGCTAAATTCTTTCAGTCGACTTATTCTTCTACTGCTTCGGATCCCACACCTTATCCCTTCACAATTCCACATTTAAATTGTATGTTTTTTCCTAATATTACTGAAGACTGTATTATCTCTAGCTTGTCATCTATGACGTCTTCCTTCGTACCCGGGCCTGATAATATACCTAGTTGCATCCTTAAAATGTGTTCGATTTCCCTATCTAAGCCTTTATCTCGGTTATTCTTTATATCGAGTGAGACTTGTAGCTTTCCTGATATTTGGAAGGAGTCTTTTATTATTCCGCTTTTTAAAAAGGGTAACAAATCGGATATTTCTAACTACCGTGGCATTGCCAAACTTTCGGCAATACCTAAGCTGTTTGAGAAAATTATTACGTCTTCCCTTCAACACCTATCCAGATTCGCTATTTCTGCTTGTCAGCATGGCTTCACGAAAGGTCGTTCGTCGCTTACCAACCTTTTAGAATTGACTACCCTTGTACACCATGGCTTCCGTAAAAGGTGTCAAACTGATGTTATTTATACTGACTTTAGTAAGGCTTTCGATACGGTTGATCATTCTATGCTTCTCCTGAAACTTAACATCATGGGTTTTTCCCCGAAACTATTGGCTTGGTTAAAGTCCTATCTTATTGGCAGAACCCAAAAGGTGTCTTTTCGTTCCTCGATATCTAAAACTGTTCGAGCTACGTCAGGTGTCCCCCAAGGCAGTCATCTGGGCCCACTGTTATTTACCTTGTTTATAAACGATTTGCCTTTGGCCTTGGCTCATTCACGCGTGCTCATGTTTGCGGATGACGTCAAGATTTGTTATTCATATAATGATCCTTCTTTCCAACAGTACTTGCAATCAGATCTCGATGCGTTCTGTGTTTGGTGTCACGTTAATAAATTACACCTTAATGCCTCTAAATGCTCTTTTATGACTTTCAGTCGTTTGTGGCCGTTCCCAGCTCATTACTCTATTAAGTCTGTTCTGTTAGATTGTGTACCATCATTTAAAGACTTAGGCGTTATGTTTGACCCAAAACTTTCTTTTAATATTCATATATCTTCAATTGTTAATAGAGCATGCAGTCTTCTTGGCTTCATTAAACGTTGGGCCAAAGAATTTGATGATCCATATGTGACAAAGGTTTTATACACTTCGTTAGTTCGCCCTACTCTAGAATATTGCTCACCAGTGTGGAACCCTCAATATGATGTTCACCAGCGTAGTATTGAATCGGTACAGAAGCAATTCCTTTAGTTTGCGTTACGCGGTCTTAATTGTAATATGATGTTCACCAGCGTAGTATTGAATCGGTACAGAAGCAATTCCTTTAGTTTGCGTTACGCGGTCTTAATTGGGACCCGAATCTTCGCCTACCTTCTTATTCTGACAGACTTCTTCTTATTAATCTTCCTTCACTTTACAACCGTAGGCTCGTATTTGGGATTCTCTTTCTACATAAAGTAGTCAACGGCGAAGTCAGTTCTACCAATTTACTAGATACGCTATATTTTTGTGTTCCCTCACGTCGGACCAGAAACTTTTTTCCTCTTCACCTTAGTAGATGTTTGACTAACTACTCTCTTCACGAACCTCTTCGTGTTCTTTGCCAATCTTTTAACAACCTTTCTCACCTTATTTCTCCTCATCTATCTGTCACTTCTCTTCGCGCTATGCTTTTTAATTATCTACAGCGTAACCACTGAAAGTATTCTGGACTGGATATTGGATTGGCTGCAACTCATCCCTGACCACATTGGCTGTGAATCGGGGCATAGCTGGCACCTTGTTGCAAATAAAACACCTCCACCGGGTCGGGGATGTTGTGCATAAAGCTAAGCTACCTTCATGAATTAATTACTATCTGTATTTTAGCTTAAGCTTTTTCGTCGACTGCTGACTTAGTTGACGTAAATAAATAAATAAATATCGATGTCAGTATTTCTAAGTATCGATTGTTAGTAGTAAGTCAGTATTTTAAGTATCGATTGTTAGTATTAAGTCGCCTATAGAAAATATCGGTATACGGCCTAAGGCCACACTGGAAGTCGCTTCCTTCTTCTTCCGGCAACGAAAAAAACAAGACAGACGCACTACCTGCCAGGAATAAAATAAATCGTTTGCCATCGTTAATTTAACTATCGTTTCAGAAAAATAAACACCATATTATATTTCAGAAGTTTGATGGCTACCCGGAAAGATACATATTTCGGTACACGGCAGGCCACACGCTCTGCGTCTAAGATGGCCGCCTCCACGTCCGCCGTTGCCATTGACCCCGTTCCCGTATCTGCTGCTGCCGCGCCCACCGTCGTGCCCACTGCTGTGCCCGCCGCTGCCGTACCCGCTAATGACGCGCCAATTGCTGTGCCTGCCGCTGCAGTACCTGTTGCCACTGTGCCCGCCGCTGCTGCCGTGCTCACAGCTGTGCATGCCGCTGCAGTACCTGTTACCGCTGAGCCCACTGCTGTGCCTGCCGCTACAGTACCGCCGCTTCCAGGCCTGCTGCTGTGCCCGCTGCTTCCAAGCTTGACGCTGCCGCGCCCGCCGCTGCCATACGCGCAAAATTTGCATAATTAGGCGGTCAAAAACATTTGTTCAATAGAATACACTTTAAATGGAAAAATTATTAAATATTATTGTTTCCTATTAAAATACATTAATATCCTATTAAAATACATTAATTTAATTTTTTTTAACAACCAAAAGCGAAATATCCAAAAATAAAAATTATAAAAAAAAAATTATACAAAACACAAAATAATAAACGAACACAAATGACGAAAACGAAAGCAAAAACAAGAGAAAGAGCAACTGACTGAGTTGCATGTGTTTCTTTGAAAAATATTAAGACCGCTTTAGTTTGTAGTATATTCATACAAATAATCATTCAATACAATGAGCTCAACTTGTAACTCTTTGTTGCAAGTATAAAAAATTATACACATACGCATTAAAATATAATTGTGCACTTGAATATGTTTATATGTATACATTGAAGTATACACATAAATATACAATTAAGCATGAACATATATGTATGTACATTTGTATATGCATGTAGTGACACTCTCCCTCTCTTTTGTAGCTGTCGCATAAGTCGCAGCATAAGAATATATATGTAAACATAGGCTAAGCAAAAGAATATTTTCTGAATAAAATCAATCTGAATATTACCACAAAGCAACTCAGACGTGTTCTTTCTTAAAACTCTTGAACCAAAGGAACCCGGTCTTTACATGTCGACAGTGACAAGTGTCACATATATATTTTAATACATATTTTTTTGAAATAAAAAAAAAAGTGATATCGATGCTGTTTACTTCGAGGGACTTGATTTTCCCATGCGCCCAAGTACGGTAGACAGACCGGCAACTACATCTACGAGGGATATTAAGCAGGAGATTAGTAACGTGTGGTAGGCAATTACACCGACGTTGGAGCATCAATTCACGAGAATGGGCAAGGACAAAAACCAACAGTAAGTAGAGTGATAGGAAGAAAATCTGGTGTGGTAAAGAAACTGAAAGCCAGAAAGGCTGAAATTTTGAGGCTACCAAACAGCCCAAATACAATTAATTGGAATACCTCGATAAAATTACACGCCAATGTAGAGTTTATAAAAAATCCCAAACTCTACAATACAAAACGTGGCAAAGCCAAAATTAAAAACAATGCCACAACCTGTAAAGGAAATACCAACGATAAAAATAGTCTGCCCAAACGACTGCGAGGGACCACTATACTCACCATACTGCGAATATACCTGTAGCGACTGCTACGGGACTCCATCGTGTTGTGAATACAGTTGTATTATCAAACCTGGTGCGATGACCGGCACCGGTACCGCCTGAGCCCATAGGCCCCGGACATCAGCAGCTGAACTTGAACCTGAACTTGAAACTGAACTTGAACCTGAACTTAAGCCTGAACTTGAACCTTAACTTGACTACAAGTGTGAAAGGCAGGCCGCTTGTTACGCCATCGATGGGGCATCAGCGTGCGAACCAGCGACGACCAGCTGATGCTAGAGGCTAATTGCAGAAAATTGAAAACAAAATTTTTTTTTACTTAAACAACTATGCGCTGCGTCGCACATTTTTTTTGAGAGCACTGCGATGCATATTTTTTTATATATAATTATAACAAACTATGTGCAATTGTGCAGCATTAAAAGCTGTCTAATTAGAGTGTGGCCTGAAAACCACACGCAAAAATAGGCAGGGATATATGTAAACAAAAAAAAGAAGAAAAACAAAACAACAAAAAAAAAACCAAAAACAAAAAAACAAAAAATGTTTCCTTTTTGTCTATGCAAATATTATTCAGTAAAACAAGAAAACAAACAAATTATGATAAAGAACAAAAGAAAGAAACTTTAAGTCGATAATACAACAACAACAACAACAAAGAAGAAGAATGACAACAACAAACACTTATAAAAAAAAAAGTTTTTTAAATAAAAAAAAAGAAAATCATTAAATATGCATGAACCCATAACATTTTTTTTATATTTCAAATAATATTCGTATTCAAGCAAATAAGACCGAAGCTTAAAATATTAAAAAAAAAAAAATATTTTAAGTAATTTCTAAACAAAGGTGTTGAGCTGTCTTTATTGGCTTTTGTTCCCTATTTTTTTCGTCTTTGTTATATTCATTTTATTAAATTAAAATAGTCTCATAAAGGATCGTTACTCGTCAAAAAAAAAATTTCATAATATTTAAAAATAGACTCTATATGTTCTTATACCCACAATGGGGTTAATAGAAACAAAATCAGTGGACTCCACTGCGAATGTTATAAAAAAAATAATAAAATCATCAAATACTGACATGAGATTAACAAACATATTGTTATTGATAATTGTCGTAATAATGTGCGCATATGTTTTATATAAAGCTTACGTATTACACAATAGATGTGTAAATAAAAGAGCCATAAGCCAAGCTAATGACCTAGATAAGGTCTAAAAATACATATGCATAGGCCTACGCGATTATAGATTAAAAAAAAAATTTTTGTTTTTGGAAAACAATTGCCACTTTTGATAATTATTTTGCAAGAATAAACGCCAGGCATCCCAGTATTGTCCAAGAAATAATTGAGGTTTTTAGAAATGAGCAAAGCAATTTACCACAAAACTCAATAAACTAGGTAGAAATTAGGTCAGCTTACCTTAATATAACGGGAGATTTCCCAGTTCAAGGAGACTCTTGGGTACGGATGAGGTTTCATCCTCACAGTACCATATGTATGCTGTTTTTCCAATGCAGCAGGCACATATCGTTTCTACCTAATGGAGGAACCAAGGCAGTAAGCCTAAATGACCCTTTTTTTTTAAATACATACATCCATAGGCCTAACAAGTTAGTGTAGAAAATAAGGTATTGGATAGCATAAAACTACAAATTTAAAAAAAATATTGTAGATCTTATGGAAAAATCCATAAAAGTAGCTTATAGTAGATTGTTAGCTAAGACTCTTTTAAGAAAAGACGTCCCCTGATGGGTCAACAAACTTTTCAAGGACTCAATCACGCTGATAGATATATCAGAATCGAGTACAGAACCAATAGATTTAACAGACTCAGATGTAGAAATAAAGGATATTAACCATAAACATTTTCAAAAATTTTGTTAAATTAAAAACATGTCTAAACGACCAAAAAGCAAAAAAAAAAAAATAACAAAGAAAATTTTTACGTTAAATGGGTTCTCATGAATCCAAAATAGAATTAGAAATTAATCTTAACAGTCATAAATCTGGCTTTGAAAAATAGAATAGACAATTTCTCTGGGAATTAAAACAAAAAGAGTATTTTTTTTAACAAACTATGGTTACTTGGGATGATATAATAGGAAAAGCTAGAATACACGCACAAGAATTAACTAAATCTTGTAAGTGCCTCTCGCAGAATAGAGAAATATCCCAAGACGCAGTAACCAAACACACGAAAAACTGAACACTATAGCAAACTAAATGCATGGCAAAAAAACAGCCGCAAATGCGTTCTACAGTGATTGCAAACAAAAAGCAATAACTGTGCTAAACAGACACAATATTGAATTTAAACAAACATCTGATTTGGAAACTTCAATAGTACTGGAAGAAAAAACGCAACTAATGGCTGATGAAGAAATAGGTCAAGAAGAACCATCAGTGAGCTCTGATCAATCAAACATAAGTCTTAAAAAACCAGCAATTCCAAAAGAAAACAACAAAATGACACAAACATTGGTAGAATTCATAAACACAGCCACCAGGCTGCTACCATACTTCGATGGTGATATTAAAAATCTACCAGGTTTTCTTGGAGCACTTCGCGTACTTAACACCATAAAAGAAACGCACGAAGCAGTAGCAATCGAAATCATAAAATCAAAATTAAAAGGTCAAGCGGATAATACCCTAAGCTCTGAAACAACGATTGATGAAGTAATACGAAAGCTGTCAACAATCTTCAAGGGTGAATCAGTGGATCTTTAAACAGCAAAAATTAAAAATCTGCAGAGAAACCCAAATAACTGTGTTTCATACACAAAGAAGATTACTGAGTTGACCAACGCCCTTAAAGGGGCATATATTTCGGATGGTCTTGCAACTGAACAAGCAATAAAATACACTACCAAAGTGGCAGTAAATGCTATGGTAAGTCATATCAAAAGTCAAAGAGTCCAGATATCCAGATATCCAGATAAATGGAATCAGAAACTTTGATTCAGCTAAAGAAGCCATCACTAGATTTACCACTCTTTCAGTAGAGTCGGGCTCCACAGAAAGTTTACAAAATAATACAATTTTTTATGCCCAGCATAATGACCCAGCATAATGACCGCGGTAGCCGCTATAACAGGCGGCCGTGGAGGTGGACACAATAATAATAGACAAAACACAAATAACCAACAGAATGGTTACAACAACACAAACAATTACCCAAAGCGAACAGGGAAACGGACAAGCTCCTCCAAATGCTCAAAATTAAAAAATAAAGTCTATTCTATTAACCTAAGTTTTAATAATTTCGTATCATTTAAGAATGTTAAAACAAATAAGAAAATAACATTCTTAATTGATACCGGTGCAGACATTTCAATAATCAATGAAAATTCTGATGTATTTCACGACATCAAAGTAAACTGTAGACATTCGAGGCATAGGAGAAGGACCTAGTCTCAATTGAAGTGCAGACAGATAAATATATTATTCCATACGAATTTCATCTGCTTAATTCAGATTTCGCAATCCCATGGAATAATAGAATTAGATTTCATAAAAACTTTTAATTGCAAATTAGATTACAGCAATTCAGAAGATTGGTTTATACTTAGACCACAAAAATTAACGTAACCAATTTATGTTCCAATAACATTCAATACTGGTAATAACTCAACACTTCTACCAGCAAGATCCCAAGTGGTACACAAAATAGAACTATCTTCAGCAGAAGGTAACATTTTGATTCCGAATCAGGAAATTAAACCGGGCGTTTATGTTGCAAACACTATTGCAACAGTCCAAAGTACTTTTGTCCGATTCTTAAATACCTCAGATAAATGTCAAATAGTAGGCCTTAACAATTTAAAATTTGAATCACTTTCGAACTACGATATATTTCAAAATACCAAAGATATAACAAAAGAATCTGTAATTCATAAATTGAAGAAAAATTTCCCAGAACTATTCAAAGACAAACTCGAAAAGTTATGCACTGAGTATAGTGATGTGTTCGGACTTGACACCGAACCGATCACAACAAATAATTTTTATAAACAAAAATTAAGACTTAAGGATGATGAACCGGTATATATTAAAAATTACCGGAGTCTGCATAGCCAAATTGACGAGATCCAGCGACAAGTTGGAAAGTTAATTGAACAGGGTATTGTTGAACCGTCTGTTTCGCCTTATTAATAAAGTTATTGACAAAAGTCCCTGTTTTTGACCGATCGCTCCTATGGGAGCTATATGATATAGTCACCCGATCTTGATCAAATTTGGCACAGTGGTTTATAGTTACAATAAACTTACTTATATTAAATTTCACGACAATAGCTTAAAAAGTAACGAAGTTATTGAGAAAAGTCACTGTTCGTGACTTTGCCGTTTGTATGGGAGCTATATGATATAGTCACCCGATCTTGATCAAATTTGGCACAATTATTAATAAGAACACAAAACTGACCAAGACCAATTATGGCAATTGCTGATAAAATAACGAAGTTATTGAGAAAAATCACTGTTCGTGACTTTGCCGTTTGTATGGGTGCTATATGATATAGTGGTCCGATCCGACTGAATCCGAGATATACAAACCCTGCAGTATATACAAGTCTACGTGCAAAATTTCAGCTCTGTAGCTCTTACGGTCTAGGAGGAGTTCGCATCGATCCAGACGGACGGACAGACGGACGGACGGACGGACATGGTTATTTGAACTCGTCTCGTCGTGCTGATCAAGAATATATATACTTTATATGGTCGGAGATGCTTCCTTCTATGCGTTGCACACTTCTGACCAAAATTAATATACCCTTTTTGCAAGGGTATAAAAATTGAATTAGAAGAAAAATCAAGAGATATAACGTCTTTTTCAACGAGCAATGGCTCATATCGCTTCACGCGATTACCTTTCGGTCTAAAAATAGCACCTAAGTCATTTGAGAGAATGATGACAATAGCATTCTCAGAGCTTGAGCCCAGCCAAGCTTTTCTCTATATGGATGATTTAATCGTTATTAGTTGTTCTGAACAACATACGATTAAAAATTTACTAGAAGTTTTTAAACTTTGTAGAAAAAACAATCTAAAACTGCATCCAGAAAAATGCTCATTTTTTATGCATGAGGTGACATTCCCTGGTCACAAATGCACAGACAAAGGAATCTTGCCAGACGACACAAAATTTGACGTCATCAAGAATTATCCAGTCCCACATGATGCAGATAGTGCTAGACGTTTCTTTGCATTTTGCAATTATTATAGACGTTTCATAAAAAATTTCGCCGAATATTCCCGGCACATAACAAGATTATGTAAAAAGAATGTTCCATTCAAATGGACAACAGAATGCGAAAATACATTCCAATACTTAAAAGACAAGCTCATTCAACCTAATCTATTGCAGTACTCAGATTTTAGAAAAGAATTTTGCATAATCACAGATGCAAGCAAACAAGCATGTGGAGCAGTTTTAACACAAAACTATAATGGACTCAGTGGCGCATCTACGGGGGGTGAAATAGGGTAAAGATAAGATAATTTTGTGGCAGTCGCCTTATCGCGGATAACTTTATCCGAATTAAAAGATATGAATACAAAAGTCCTAAAAGGCACTACCAGGCAACAAAATAGACAGAAACTGAGCCAACTAAAAGTGGCACCGAGCAAAAAGATCTTTAAAATTATTTCAATACATTCTTTTAAAAATATGGGCAATACTATATTGAAAACATTAAGAGTAGCGCTACTCCAGCCGGTGACCCCAATACTGTCTACATACCATGATGATCCAATTCAAGGAGGTCAAACTGGCATTACCAGAACGCTGGCAAAAATCAAAAGACACTACTATTGGAAAAATATGGGACGCCATATCAAAGAGTACATAAGTAGATGTCATAAATTCCAGGTGTCAAGAACGACGACACATACGAAGACCCCCATGATAATAACACAAACACAAGCGAAGGATTTTGATAAAGTTATAGTGGACACAATAGGTCCGCTACCAAAATCAGATAATGAAAATGAGTATATTGTCACATTGATAAGCGATCTGACAAAATACTTAGTAGCCATTCCAGTTGCATCCAAGAGTGCAAGTAATGTAGCTAAAGCTATATTCGAAAATTGTATACTACAGTACGGTCCAATGAAAACACTCATTATTGACATGGGAACTGAGTATAAAAATCAGATTATAGCAGATATATGCAAGTACATGAAGATTAAAAATCTAACATCTAAAGCATACCACCACCTGACTTTAGGGACAATAGAACGAAGTCATAGAACATTCAATGAATATATTCGTTCATACATATCAGCAGATAAGTCGGATTGGGATGCATGGATACAATATTTCACTTATTGTTACAGCACAACACCCTCGGCAGTGCATGAATATTGTCCATACGAACTAGTATTTGGAAGACTACCAAATCAGTTCATAGATTTTAACAAACTAGATAGAATAGATCCAATATACAATTTTGACGACTACTCTAAGGAAGTAAAATTTAGAATAGAAATAGCATATAAAAGAGCTAGGATAATGTTAGAAAACCATAAGTTAAATAATAAAAAATACTACGACAAAAATATTTCCAATTTCGATTTAAACATAGGAGATAAAGTTTTATTAAGAAAAGAAATAGGTCATAAACTAGATGCTAAGTATGTAGGGCCTTATAAAGTAGTGAGTATAGAAGATAATGACAATATATTAATAGCAGATAATAAGAATAAAAACCAAAAGGTTCATAAAAACAGACTAAAACCATTTTCGGAATAATCAACCGTGAAAATAATAACATACATTTTATAATTTTCATGATATTAAAGTAATTAAAAAAAAAAAAATCTTTATGGATTCATTATTATTATTATTGAAAACAAATTCATGCAATTTAAAAGAAAAAAAAAAACAAGAGAAAGAAAATTTGTCTGAAGAGACACAAAAAAAAAAATTCCTACAATACACCTTTACTTTACCTTTATTTTACTTTTCTATATCAATAATCATTACAATAACTCCATAATATTACGTTATTCTCTAAAAAGGGGAGGTGTAGTATATTCATACAAATAATCATTCAACACAATGAGCTCAACTTTTAATACTTTGTTGCAAGTATAAACAATTAAACATATACGCATTAAAATATAATTGTGCACTTGAATATGTTCATATGTATAAATTGAAGTATTCACATAAACATATTCAAGTAAACATACAATTAAGCATGAACATATATGTATGTACATTTGTATATGCACATACATATATTCACATAAGCACTGTATGCACAAGCGTAACATGAGCTAGAGCCAGGCCAGCGTGTGACCGCTGACCAAGCACTTTGATGCATGCGTTCCAACAGTATGTATGTATGTACTGACACTCTCCCTCTCTTTTGTAGCTGTCGCATAAGTCGTAGCATAGGAATATATATGTGTTCTTTCTTCAAACTCTTAAACCAAAGGAACCCGGTCTTTACAAGTTTATTTACGATTGTATAAAAAAAATCAATTATCAGCAGCTACCCTTTTCATTTTTATTACCTTAAAACATTGACAAACACAGTGATACCACTCACAATGAGGGGAGCTGGGGCCTCCGCGTTGGTAACACAACTAAAACTTTAAGTAAACATGAAAAAGACGTTCATAAAGTACACAAAAAAGATAAATAATATTTTTCTGGAGTATTCTGTCACAGGTACTATCCCTTTGAAAAGCGTTTTTGTTATGGCGAAAAGCAAGCAAAGCGTAGTCCGGCTTCAAACATGAATACGTGTTCATGTTTTCAACGGAATTTTTTGCAAGTCCCGTTAGATTTCCAGAAAAATCCGGTTTGCCATCAAGGTATAGCATAGTATTGTATATATGTTATACAATTTGTGTACATTTTGGCAAAATATTTTGTGATTGATATTTTGATTTTTGGGCTACGGCCACAACCACTATGCATAGGGTCTCCAATTTTTTTTTTTTATCGGCGCGCAAAAACTTTGACTTACTATATTTCGTGAATAGGTGGTTATTGGTGGCCAACTATAACTTCATATAATTATTAAAACTATGCACAAATTATTAAATTAAGAAATATTACAGGGACGGACAGGGAAAGTAGTTATAAGCCCCTTTGAAATTTTTTTATTTAGAAAAATCAGTCTCAAAATATCAAAGAAGCTAACTTCGGCAATGCCGAAGTTTATATAGACTTGCAGTCCTTGGCAATAATTTTTTTACATTTTGAAATTTCTTTCCCTGCAACTCAATTCAACAACACACAAACAAAACATTCAAATTATTTCTCTTTTTACTACAAATTTTTCCATCATTCCCAAAGCAAAGCATAACACGCATACATACAGTTCGTGTAGCGCTGCGTCTGTGTGTGTGTATGCATGTGCTCTGTTTGATTTGCTGATGACGTAGTAGGCAGCAAGCAGCGCTTGAACCGATATGTACTGACTGTAACTTGTGTTCTATTTATCCGATCAGGTTCAAATTTTGGGATCTGAGATTTTATACCAAATTCTATTATATTTGTAAATTTCATAGGGATACTCCAATTTTTGCAAAAATTTTTGTTCTAGAGCTATATGATATAGTAGTCCGATCCTCACAATTTTTATACTTTATCTCACACAACAGGTCCCAAAAAAAAATTTCATACCGATATCTCTTAAGATGGCTGAGTAAAACGCGTACGCACAGACGGTCGGACAGACGGACATGGCTATATCGACTCAGCTTCTCAAGCTGATCAAGAATATACATACTTTATGGGGTCGGAAACGTCTCCTTCTGTGCGTTACAAACATCTGACCAATTTTATAATACCCTCTGCAAGGGTATAAAAATGTGGTCTTTTATAACAATGCTAATGTATGCAAAACATCCTTAAAATTGGTGAGTCCTACATAACACATAAAGATACATATCTGGACTATTGATATCCATCACAATTACTTTGATAGTAACGTTGCAAAAATAAACATTGACTTTGAAAAAATGTATCACTGAAAACGGAGAGAATTAAATATGAACACTGTGAATGATAATCGAAGTTTGACTACCTGTAATTCGGCGCGGACGTTTTTTTGAAAGGTGGGAATGATGAGGTTAGTTTCTCGGAAGTATCTCCTAACTATGTGCATCAATAGTTTGTTCTTAAAATGATTTTTTTTTTACTTTTGGCCGCCTAATTTTGCAAAATCTACCTATGTGCGCCGCTTACATGTCCACTATGCAGGCTGCTGCTTCGCTTGCCGCACCCGTCACCCGTCACTCTGACGTTCCCTTGGCCGCGGACCCATGGGAAGATATGCCCGCCTTAGCGCCCTCCGTGCCGTCTTCCGCTACCGCCATCACACCTGCTGCTTCCGCCTACTCCAGCCTGGACGAGCAACTCACGACGCAACAGCATGAGTTGCTACTGCTGCAGCAGCACATCCTCAAGCTGTAACAGAGGATGGATGAATCCCGAGTACCGAGGCAGCAGGTCAGTGACTTGAGTGTTATCGAGAGCATGGTTGCTCGATTCTCAGCTGATACCGCATACGAGGTGAAACCAGAGGGCCGGGCTTAACTTCGACCGCGCCGAAGTTTGTATACCCTTGCAACTGTTTTGGTAATTCTTTCCTTACCCATAGCCATCAAAAACGTTTTATCCAAAAAGTCTAATGTTTGCGAAAGAATGGTCTTCAATCTTAGCATAGGATATAACGAACTTTTTGATGAAAGTCACTGTTTTCCACCGATCATTAACAGGTATATTTAACTATCAAATGTTTAATTTGAAAGCAATCGCATTAAAAGTAACGAAGTTATTGACAAAAGTCACTGTTTTCGACCGACTGTTCCTATGGGAGGTATATGATATAGTCATCCGATCTTGACCAAATTTGGCACAGTCGTTTATAGCTACAATAAACTTACTTATATTTAATTTCACGATAATATCTTAAAAAGTAACGAAGTTATTGAGAAGTCACTGTTCGTGACTTTGACGTTTGTATGGGAGCTATATGATATAGTGGTCCGATCCGGCTAAATCTGAGATATACAAACCCTGCAGTATATACAAGCCTACATGCAAAATTTCAGTAGCTCTAACGGTCTAGGAGGAGTTCGCATCGAACCAGACGGACGGACAGTCGGACGCACGGACGGACGGACGGACGGACGGACATGGCTATTTGAACTCGTCTCGTCGGCTGATCAAGAATATATATACTTTATATGGTCGGAGATGCTTCCTTCTATGCGTTGCACACATCTGACCAAAATTAATATACCCTTTTTGCAAGGGTATAATAATGGCTGAACCTGAATCCTGCAGCAAAACGACCGTCTACGCCTGGTTGCATGCCGTCGCATGCTGGAGGGTATGGCGGCGGTGTTGCTGCGCATGGTATCGGTGCGCAGCGGCATGAGTCGGCATGTTGTACTCAGCCCGCACGGTGGCTGAACTGAAGCCCCTACTGAGCGCTCTCGTGTACAGGCGGCCGCCTCCAAGCAAAGCGTCAGTGTGGAGGTGCAGCCAACACCAACTGCTTTGTCGTCTGGGAACAAATCTTCAGGCCCTGCCACAAGTGAGACCAGATGCTTCAACTGCTCGGGATGTGGGCATTATAAAAACCAATGCCCGAAACCGATCAGACCGCCGAATTCCTGCTTTACGTGTGGCATAGTGGGCCACATCTATAAAACCTACTAAACTCGGATGGGAACTGCCGCGAATTTCACTGCTGTTCTGAAATCATTTGATATGTTGAGGAAAGATATAGCGGAACTACCACCGCACGATAAGAATGAGATTGTATCTGCCGAATTGTTGTCAGATTCTCCCCTTCTAGAAACTTCTGCTGTACCTTCGGAAACACTGAAGGATGCACTTATGGCTATAAATGCCATTGAGGTCCATGCTGTCAATGAGTCAGAGTTTGATATAGAGCCCACTTTACGGGAAGAGCAAGCTGCAGACTTAAATTCTATTATTTCCACTGCATATGTACAGGTTGCCCCCGAGTTAGTTAAGCCCGTCAACTATGAGATGAAAATAGATCTGACTAACCAAACTCCGATTTTCTGCCGCCCCCGCCGTCTGTCGCACCACGAACGCATCGAGGTGCGTGAGATCTCTTGAATGCTGGCATTATTCGCCACAGTAGTTCCCCTTACGCTGCCGCGATTGTCCCTGTACGTAAAAAGGACAACACCATGAGAACGTGTGTAGATTACCGGCCGTTGAACAAAATTACGGTTCGAGATCATTTTCCGATTCCTCTGTTAGACGATTGCATCGAACATCTGGGTGGTAAATCATTCTTCACTATTTTGTTCTTGAAGAACGGATTCCACCATGTGAAAATGCATCCAGACTCAATAAAATATACTGCCTGTGTAACCCCTGATGGCCAGTTTCAATATGTACGCATGCCGTTCAAAATCGTGACGGATTGTAATTCTCTGGTGCTGACACTGAGAAACGGTGGACATTCTGCTAAAATTTCTCGCTGGGCCCTGCTGTTAGAAAATTACAACTACACGATTGTACACCGCTCGGGGGTTAGTATGCCCCATGCCGATGCTCTGAGCAGAATAGAAACTGCCGCATACGTTGACCTCGACTTGCATCTGCAGTTAACTCAGAACCGTGATCCTGAGACTGTCAAACTCCGAGACGATTTAGAGAAACATGAAATAGCAGATTTCGAACTGCGAGACGGAGTAGTGTCCCCGAAGAGTGCACCCCAACTTTATGTCCCTTCCGAAATGATAAATCATGTCATACGAATAGTGCATGAAAAGCTTAGCCATATGGCCACGTCGAAATGATGTACACAAATCAAGAAGTACTACTGGTTTCCGTGTATGAAGTCTTATGTCAACAGTTATATTAAAAACTGCCTCAAGTGTATTTACTATTCCGTTTCCGCTCAACACAACCGTGTCACGCTACACAGTATTCCGAAAGTGCCCCATTCAGTGCCGTTTGATACCATTGATCATTTAGGTCCCCTTCCGTCCATAGGCTCTAATAAAAAGTATCTTCTGGTTGTCATTGACGCTTTCACTAAATTTGTGAAGCTGTACCCTGATGCCACTACTAATTCGCGTGAAGTAAGTCAGACGTTAAAATCTCAGTATTTCGCAAATTACAGTAGACCCCGCCGAATTATCAGCGATCGAGGTACCTGCTTTACTTCCTCCGAATTTGAAGAATTTCTGAAGGCCAATAATATAATTCATGGCACAGAATGCCACTACCTCACCCCGGGCCAACGGCCAAGTCTAGCGAGTTAAGCGTGTCTTGGGCCCTATGCTAAGTAAACTGACCCGTGGACCACGCGGATTGGGTCCAACAACTGCCGAACATAGTTTTTGCATTGAATAACTCCGTCCACTCCACAACAAAATTTGCCGCTTCCGTTCTCCTGCGAGACGGAGTAGTGTACCGCCTGTCCCCGACGAGTATACCCCAACTTTATGTCCCTTCCGAAATGATAAGTCATGTCATACGAGTAGTGCACGAAAAGCTTGGCCACATGGCCACGGAGAAATGTTGTACACAAATCGACAAGTATTACTGGTTCCAGTGTATGAAGTCTTACGTTAACAATTACATTAAAAATTGCCTCAAGTGTATCTACTACTCCGCGTCCGCTCAGGACAACCGTGTCACGCGGATTGGGTCCAACAACTGCCGAACATAGAGTTTGCATTGAATAACTCCGTCCAAATCACAACAAAATTTGCCGCTTCCGTCAAGTCTCAAGAATATAATGCTGAGTATTATGCGAAGCATCACCTCCCTGCCGTTAGTTTTGATGAGGGGGATTTCGTAGTTATTAAGAATGTGGATACTTCGGCAGGTATAAACAAAAAGCTTATCAGACTGTATCGTGGCCCGTACGTTTTCCATAAAAAACTTCCGCATGACCGATATGTTATCCGCGATGTGGAGGGCTCCCAGATCATAGTAGTAGTTTTTAGTAGTAAGTCAGTATTTTAAGTATCGATTGTTAGTATTAAGTCGCCTATGGAAAATATCGGTATGCGGCCTAAGGCCACACTGGAAGTCGCTTCCTTCTTCTTCCGGCAACGAAAAAAACAAGACAGACGCACTACCTGCCAGGAATAAAATAAATCGTTTGCCATCGTTAATTTAACTATCGTTTCAGAAAAACAAACAACATATTATATTTAAAAAAATTTTTTTTTAGGTCAATTTAGAAATTTTGCTAATGCTAATGGCTGATTTTCAAAATTATTTTCAATATTTTCATCAATATCTAATAAACTCAACATTTCGGGACTCGGGACTCGGGATCGAAGTCGGTAGTGTTTTTTTTGCGCTCTCGCTTAATTACTGTCTTTCGTTCTTTTGTGAAGTTAATCTATAATATTCAATTTAAATTCATTGTTTTATAAATTTTTAATAATTCGCTATACTGATCGCGAAGTTTGTGTTAAATTTATTAACATTTATATTTATTAATATCAAAACTTTAACAAACGCAAATATAATTTTGTTGTTGCGCTGCATACTTTTTTGATTTCGTTCTATTTTTTTGCTCCCACCCGCGCTCTCAATTTACAGTTCATAGTTTGTTTTTGTTTGTTTGGTGTTGGTGCTCTCTATTCTTCTGCTTTCTCTTTTGATCGCGCTCGCGGCCGTTAACTTCGCGCTTGTGACAAGTTTTTGTTGTTGTGTGTAGTAATACAAAAAAATAATAAATATTCTCTTTTTCTTCTCTTTCTAATTTGCATATTGCAGTTAGCTTTTGCTTTGGTTTGTATACGCCTCTCTTAACTTAACATTTTTCCTTTCTTATTTACATATTGATTTATAATTTGATTGTGATAAATCAATTATTTAATAATGTCTGTCTGTTGCAAATATAATTGCAATAATCCCAGCAAGACCAGTGAAGACCTCATTACTGTTGGCTGTGTGACAATGTAATGCACTTTAAATGTGCTGGTTACACAGTCAAGGTGCGGGATAGTATTGCACAGGGTGGCGGCCTTAAATGGGGCTGTGATTCGTGTCGTGGCTTGGAGCTCGAGATGCGTAGTTTTATGAAACGGACTGGGGATGCGTTTAAAACCCTGTCAGCTGGCGTTCATAAGCTCCAAGAAGAGCTTTTAGCGATGGAGGTTCAATTCATAAGTTCTAAACTTTTGATTGAATCTCCGACCCGAAAGAGGGCCAGGTTTCAGGGCGCGTCCCTCAGTCCGTCGGCACATCGTTCTCTCTCAGTTCCGGCTTCCGACAATGACCCTATGTCACCAAATGCACAGCAGCTGATATCGTTTAGGAGTCCGGCTTTGGAAGGTGTGGAGTCTCTTCCCATTTCCCCTGGAGACAGTATCCCACCTACTAACACGATATCGGTTGTAGTTTCCGAACCGTCCGGGCAAACATCCGTTTCCAGGAATATTGCCAAAAAAGTAGTTACAAGAGGAGCTAGTAAAGTGTTGGCTGCTTCAGCTGCTGCTGCATCTGCTGTTGCTGCTACTACTGTGCCTGGCACTTCTAGTTCCCTTGTTGTAGTTCCACCCAAAAAGCAAATGTTTATTTCGCGGCTTGATCCCAATACTACTTCTGAAGAAGTCATAGCCTACATCCAGGGCAAAGTTCAAGCACCAAACATCGCTGTGGAAAAGTTCCGTTTTTCATATACTCGGGACATTTCGTCCTTTAAAATAAGTGTCTCCCCAGATCTTTTTGGGCAAATATGTCATAAAGACTTTTGGCCGGAACACCTCATTGTAAAAGAGTATACAATAAAAAAGAAGAATCGGCCTCCGATTAGCCTGCTATCTGGCTCTGCGAACAACGTTCCTTCCGGCTCGTCGGCACCTGTTGGCGAGTCAAAAAACTAATTTCGTCCCTAACTCTGGCCTATCAGAACGTACGGGGACTAAAGTCTAAACTCTCTAGACTCTATGTAGATAGTTTAGCTTTTGACTTTCATATTCTTGCCTTTACTGAGACTTGGCTGAAGCCTGATATTGCCGATGCTTCAATTCTCCCCTCAAAATATTTAATATATAGACATGATCGGACTATCCGTAATGGTGGTGGTGTTTTGATCGCTGTTGATTCGGCGTTCTCGTCTGAAATTGTACAGTCTTCCAATCAGGAGATTGAATTTGTTTGTGTTAAAATTTCTCTTAATTCTTTTTCTGCCTATATTACTTGTTCGTATATTCCACCACAGTCCGACTTGGCAGTATACATTCACCATTTGGAAGCTATTCAACTTGTTTCCTCATATATCTCTGACAAAGACTTGTTCGTTGTTCTGGGAGATTTTAATTTACCTGAGATTGCCTGGACCCTCTCATATGATTCTTTATTAGTGTTGCCCTCCTCGTCACACTGTTTCATAGATGGTCTGTTTGAGTTGTCCCTAACTCAAATAAATCCTGTCCGGAATAGTCGGAACAGATCACTAGATCTGGTATTTGTGTTGGATTCTTCCAACTGCGATATTTCCAGAACTGATCCCTTAGTTATCCCTGAAGACAACTTTCATCCAACTCTGGATGTAACCATTGACCTTCCTTTTGGGTTTATGCCTCGACATAATAATTCGATGCCTCCAACGCGATGTTTTCGCAAGATAAACTATACTAAACTTAAAAAACTCTTATTAACTAATGATTGGACATAATGGCTATAAGGAATATCTTCAGAGATGTAAACTTAGGTTTTCTCGCGATCCTAAGCAATTTTATAAATTCGTCAATGGAAAACGTAAGACATCTTACTTGTCTTTCGAAAACAATAAAGCTGACAATGCTCTGGCAATTGCTGATATGTTTGGTGATTTTTTCAAAACAACTTATTCCTCTTCGATTTATCATGCAAATCCACCTTATCCTTATCACTTGCAATCGTCTAATTGCATTTTAGACCCTGTGTTTGAAGAAAGTTTGATTTTTAGATTTCTTAGTTCCGTCAAACCAATATATGCACCTGGCCCTGATGGAATACCAGGCTGCGTATTAAGGTTTTGCGCAGAGGCCCTATGTAAGCCAATACTTAAGTTGTTTACACTGTCCGTTGCATATTCCGCCTTTCCGTCCATCTGGAAGGAATCATATATTATTCCTCTTTATAAAAAGGGGAAAAAGTCCGAAGCCCCCAATTATAGGGGTATTTCTAAATTGTCTGCCATACCCAAAGCATTTGAGAAAATGATAACGTCTCAATTGCAGCATTTTTGTAGCTCAATCATTTCGTCATCCCAACATGGGTTTAAAAAACGTAGAACGACAACTACTAACCTATTGGAATTTACATCTCACTCAATCAATGGGTTCAAGACTGCCGTGCAAACTGATGTCATTTATACTGACTTCAGCAAGGCCTTTGACTCTGTTAATCACTCTCTACTTTTATATAAGTTAAATGCACTTGGCATCACAAATGGTCCTCTTTAAGTCTTCATTTTCTAAGACCATCCAAGTGACTTCTGGAGTACCGCAGGGTAGTCATTTGGGTCCATTGCTATTCACTCTTTTTATAAATGGTCTTCCATTGGTAGTGTCACATTCTCGGGTGCTTATGTACGAGGATGATGTTAAGCTTTACCTCAGTTTTAAAGACATATCGTCTTCTTGCCTACTTTAATCGGATCTTAATGATCTTCAGAGTTGGTGTGAAATCAACCTGTTCGTGGAGGGGCGGAAAGATTTGCTGGGGTACAACCTTGGCGGGTGCCAATTTCTTCGTGGTATAGTGAGCGAGTGATTAATTAAGAACGCGCGAAACCTTCTTTTAAAAACTATGCTTTATTCAGTTTATTCACAGATAGCCCGACAAACACGAAATGTTTCGGGTTGAAGTACATATACAATAGGTTCGAATATCTATATGAAGGAAAAAAGAACGGGTGTTCGAATGCAAGTCTCGTACTGGATTGTAGATGGCGACTTACAGGAGGGCGCTTCGTCACCCTCCTCAGTATGACCGCATTCCGTTTTGGGAAAAACCCTACCCCTCACTCACATACCGCCCCCCTTGCAGCAAGTTGCAATTGCCTCGCTGGACATGTCTAAGGATGGGGGATGGCTGCGTTCTGGATCGCCAAGGCACGGGTGGAGATGGAGGGGGAACTTTGAATGCAGGTGGAATAGGCGGCACGAGGGCTGATAACCTCTGGATAAAAGTCCGAATGAAAGGCTGGTGCCTTTCGGGTCTTTGCTCTTTGGGTTGGATGTACGCGACTGAGCTGTCGCTGTGTAAGAGCGTGTGGTGTTGTTTGCCACAACGATGGCATCCTGTTGTGCTCCTGCAGGAACCATTGGAATGCTCATGAGCCAAACAGTTCGGGCAGTATCCGTTGCTCAAGACTACCCGTAATCTGTCTTCAGCTCGTAGTCCTCGAAACTGTCGGCACTGACGGAGCGCGTGTGCCCCTTGACAAACGCGGCACCTGAAACAATTGGAACTGCATTCTAAATCGGACGGTGCTGCTGTCCTTGGAGACATCTTCGGACTGCCGGAGGAGGTGGACCGAGACCGACTGGATTTTCCAGTAACGGATCCACAGAGATCCGAACATCGTCTCGATTCCCACGAACGAACATTCTTGATGATTCGTTCCCCAAGGATAGTGGGAAGGAGCTCGACTCCAAGCAACAAATCCACAGGAGCCCTTTGGTGAAATTGCGGATCAGCGAGCGGAAGGTCAAGCGCATCCTGCTTAACCTTATCCGGGACGGCGCGGGAGGGAAGTGCCTCTGCTACCCTAGGCAGCACAACGGCTACTGCTTGGAACTGTCGGAGCGGTTCGTCAGGAGGAGAAATCTGTAAGCGGCACACTTTGTCGCCGCTACCAGCATCGCATTGCCCAATGCCGCGAATGCTAGTTGATGCTTTGCAGCTTGGAGGATTAATCAATTCAAACATTTTTTGGGAAATAAAGGACGCTTCGGATCCCATATCGATCAAAGCGCGGATTTGAAACTGCTTGCCACGATGATGAATAGTTACCCTCGCTGTACCCAGGAGGCCAGTGTTGTGAGTGGAGGCGAAGTAACTTCCCACGTTTACATGAGGCCAACTTTATGTCCCTTCCGAAATGATAAATCATGTCATACGAATAGTGCATGAAAAGCTTAGCCATATGGCCACGTCGAAATGATGTACACAAATCAAGAAGTACTACTGGTTTCCGTGTATGAAGTCTTATGTCAACAGTTATATTAAAAACTGCCTCAAGTGTATTTACTATTCCGTTTCCGCTCAACACAACCGTGTCACGCTACACAGTATTCCGAAAGTGCCCCATTCAGTGCCGTTTGATACCATTGATCATTTAGGTCCCCTTCCGTCCATAGGCTCTAATAAAAAGTATCTTCTGGTTGTCATTGACGCTTTCACTAAATTTGTGAAGCTGTACCCTGATGCCACTACTAATTCGCGTGAAGTAAGTCAGACGTTAAAATCTCAGTATTTCGCAAATTACAGTAGACCCCGCCGAATTATCAGCGATCGAGGTACCTGCTTTACTTCCTCCGAATTTGAAGAATTTCTGAAGGCCAATAATATAATTCATGGCACAGAATGCCACTACCTCACCCCGGGCCAACGGCCAAGTCTAGCGAGTTAAGCGTGTCTTGGGCCCTATGCTAAGTAAACTGACCCGTGGACCACGCGGATTGGGTCCAACAACTGCCGAACATAGTTTTTGCATTGAATAACTCCGTCCACTCCACAACAAAATTTGCCGCTTCCGTTCTCCTGCGAGACGGAGTAGTGTACCGCCTGTCCCCGACGAGTATACCCCAACTTTATGTCCCTTCCGAAATGATAAGTCATGTCATACGAGTAGTGCACGAAAAGCTTGGCCACATGGCCACGGAGAAATGTTGTACACAAATCGACAAGTATTACTGGTTCCAGTGTATGAAGTCTTACGTTAACAATTACATTAAAAATTGCCTCAAGTGTATCTACTACTCCGCGTCCGCTCAGGACAACCGTGTCACGCGGATTGGGTCCAACAACTGCCGAACATAGAGTTTGCATTGAATAACTCCGTCCAAATCACAACAAAATTTGCCGCTTCCGTCAAGTCTCAAGAATATAATGCTGAGTATTATGCGAAGCATCACCTCCCTGCCGTTAGTTTTGATGAGGGGGATTTCGTAGTTATTAAGAATGTGGATACTTCGGCAGGTACAAACAAAAAGCTTATCAGACTGTATCGTGGCCCGTACGTTTTCCATAAAAAACTTCCGCATGACCGATATGTTATCCGCGATGTGGAGGGCTCCCAGATCATAGTAGTAGTTTTTAGTAGTAAGTCAGTATTTTAAGTATCGATTGTTAGTATTAAGTCGCCTATGGAAAATATCGGTATGCGGCCTAAGGCCACACTGGAAGTCGCTTCCTTCTTCTTCCGGCAACGAAAAAAACAAGACAGACGCACTACCTGCCAGGAATAAAATAAATCGTTTGCCATCGTTAATTTAACTATCGTTTCAGAAAAGCAAACAACATATTATATTTAAAAAAATTTTTTTTTAGGTCAATTTAGAAATTTTGCTAATGCTAATGGCTGATTTTCAAAATTATTTTCAATATTTTCATCAATATCTAATAAACTCAACATTTCGGGACTCGGGACTCGGGATCGAAGTCGGTAGTGTTTTTTTTGCGCTCTCGCTTAATTACTGTCTTTCGTTCTTTTGTGAAGTTAATCTATAATATTCAATTTAAATTCATTGTTTTATAAATTTTTAATAATTCGCTATACTGATCGCGAAGTTTGTGTTAAATTTATTAACATTTATATTTATTAATATCAAAACTTTAACAAACGCAAATATAATTTTGTTGTTGCGCTGCATACTTTTTGATTTCGTTCTATTTTTTTGCTCCCACCCGCGCTCTCAATTTACAGTTCATAGTTTGTTTTTGTTTGTTTGGTGTTGGTGCTCTCTATTCTTCTGCTTTCTCTTTTGATCGCGCTCGCGGCCGTTAACTTCGCGCTTGTGACAAGTTTTTGTTGTTGTGTGTAGTAATACAAAAAAATAATAAATATTCTCTTTTTCTTCTCTTTCTAATTTGCATATTGCAGTTAGCTTTTGCTTTGGTTTGTATACGCCTCTCTTAACTTAACATTTTTCCTTTCTTATTTACATATTGATTTATAATTTGATTGTGATAAATCAATTATTTAATAATGTCTGTCTGTTGCAAATATAATTGCAATAATCCCAGCAAGACCAGTGAAGACTCTCATTACTGTTGGCTGTGTGACAATGTAATGCACTTTAAATGTGCTGGTTACACAGTCAAGGTGCGGGATAGTATTGCACAGGGTGGCGGCCTTAAATGGGGCTGTGATTCGTGTCGTGGCTTGGAGCTCGAGATGCGTAGTTTTATGAAACGGACTGGGGATGCGTTTAAAACCCTGTCAGCTGGCGTTCATAAGCTCCAAGAAGAGCTTTTAGCGATGGAGGTTCAATTCATAAGTTCTAAACTTTTGATTGAATCTCCGACCCGAAAGAGGGCCAGGTTTCAGGGCGCGTCCCTCAGTCCGTCGGCACATCGTTCTCTCTCAGTTCCGGCTTCCGACAATGACCCTATGTCACCAAATGCACAGCAGCTGATATCGTTTAGGAGTCCGGCTTTGGAAGGTGTGGAGTCTCTTCCCATTTCCCCTGGAGACAGTATCCCACCTACTAACACGATATCGGTTGTAGTTTCCGAACCGTCCGGGCAAACATCCGTTTCCAGGAATATTGCCAAAAAGTAGTTACAAGAGGAGCTAGTAAAGTGTTGGCTGCTTCAGCTGCTGCTGCATCTGCTGTTGCTGCTACTACTGTGCCTGGCACTTCTAGTTCCCTTGTTGTAGTTCCACCCAAAAAGCAAATGTTTATTTCGCGGCTTGATCCCAATACTACTTCTGAAGAAGTCATAGCCTACATCCAGGGCAAAGTTCAAGCACCAAACATCGCTGTGGAAAAGTTCCGTTTTTCATATACTCGGGACATTTCGTCCTTTAAAATAAGTGTCTCCCCAGATCTTTTTGGGCAAATATGTCATAAAGACTTTTGGCCGGAACACCTCATTGTAAAAGAGTATACAATAAAAAAGAAGAATCGGCCTCCGATTAGCCTGCTATCTGGCTCTGCGAACAACGTTCCTTCCGGCTCGTCGGCACCTGTTGGCGAGTCAAAAAACTAATTTCGTCCCTAACTCTGGCCTATCAGAACGTACGGGGACTAAAGTCTAAACTCTCTAGACTCTATGTAGATAGTTTAGCTTTTGACTTTCATTTTCTTGCCTTTACTGAGACTTGGCTGAAGCCTGATATTGCCGATGCTTCAATTCTCCCCTCAAAATATTTAATATATAGACATGATCGGACTATCCGTAATGGTGGTGGTGTTTTGATCGCTGTTGATTCGGCGTTCTCGTCTGAAATTGTACAGCCTTCCAATCAGGAGATTGAATTTGTTTGTGTTAAAATTTCTCTTAATTCTTTTTCTGCCTATATTACTTGTTCGTATATTCCACCACAGTCCGACTTGGCAGTATACATTCACCATTTGGAAGCTATTCAACTTGTTTCCTCATATATCTCTGACAAAGACTTGTTCGTTGTTCTGGGAGATTTTAATTTACCTGAGATTGCCTGGACCCTCTCATATGATTCTTTATTAGTGTTGCCCTCCTCGTCACACTGTTTCATAGATGGTCTGTTTGAGTTGTCCCTAACTCAAATAAATCGTGTCCGGAATAGTCGGAACAGATCACTAGATCTGGTATTTGTTTTGGATTCTTCCAACTGCGATATTTCCAGAACTGATCCCTTAGTTATCCCTGAAGACAACTTTCATCCAACTCTGGATGTAACCATTGACCTTCCTTTTGGGTTTATGCCTCGACATAATAATTCGATGCCTCCAACGCGATGTTTTCGCAAGACAAACTATACTAAACTTAAAAAACTCTTATTAACTGATGATTGGACATAATGGCTATAAGGAATATCTTCAGAGATGTAAACTTAGGTTTTCTCGCGATCCTAAGCAATTTTATAAATTCGTCAATGGAAAACGTAAGACATCTTACTTGTCTTTCGAAAACAATAAAGCTGACAATGCTCAGGCAATTGCTGATATGTTTGGTGATTTTTTCAAAACAACTTATTCCTCTTCGATTTATCATGCAAATCCACCTTATCCTTATCACTTGCAATCGTCTAATTGCATTTTAGACCCTGTGTTTGAAGAAAGTTTGATTTTTAGATTTCTTAGTTCCGTCCAACCAATATATGCACCTGGCCCTGATGGAATACCAGGCTGCGTATTAAGGTTTTGCGCAGAGGCCCTATGTAAGCCAATACTTAAGTTGTTTACACTGTCCGTTGCATATTCCGCCTTTCCGTCCATCTGGAAGGAATCATATATTATTCCTCTTTATAAAAAGGGGAAAAAGTCCGAAGCCCCCAATTATAGGGGTATTTCTAAATTGTCTGCCATACCCAAAGCATTTGAGAAAATAATAACGTCTCAATTGCAGCATTTTTGTAGCTCAATCATTTTGTCATCCCAACATGGGTTTAAAAAACGTAGAACGACAACTACTAACCTATTGGAATTTACATCTCACTCAATCAATGGGTTCAAGACTGCCGTGCAAACTGATGTCATTTATACTGACTTCAGCAAGGCCTTTGACTCTGTTAATCACTCTCTACTTTTATATAAGTTAAATGCACTTGGCATCACAAATGGTCCTCTTTAAGTCTTCATTTTCTAAGACCATCCAAGTGACTTCTGGAGTACCGCAGGGTAGTCATTTGGGTCCATTGCTATTCACTCTTTTTATAAATGGTCTTCCATTGGTAGTGTCACATTCTCGGGTGCTTATGTACGAGGATGATGTTAAGCTTTACCTCAGTTTTAAAGACATATCGTCTTCTTGCCTACTTTAATCGGATCTTAATGATCTTCAGAGTTGGTGTGAAATCAACCTGTTCGTGGAGGGGCACTGCAGTGACAATAATAATAATTTACGTAAAAATATTAATTAAGAACATTTGTTTCTATTCTTCGTTTCTCTTTGTAAAATATCATCAACAGTATTCACAAGGTACTAACATTTTATTTCATAGCATGCCATCTCGCTCACTCTTATGATATTTGTATGGGGCAATGTATGCTTATATGGGAGCATCACACTAAAAACTTTAGGTGAGTTCCGCGCCCATTAAACATTAACCGATCGTTTTTTTGAGATTTTTTTTAGACTAAAAGGAAAATAAAAATGCCCGGCACTTGGTAAAATTCGATTTTTTGAAAATAAGAACACCCCTAATGTACATATGTATGTACATACATATGTATGGATGTACAAATTATTTGGCATAAATAATTTATGCCGATGGACTAATGATCAGCCTGTGGAGTGTGCTTTACACTTTAAATATAGGTAAGTGGTACTTTATAAATTTGCGATTATTAAACACTTTACTTGCAGGTTAAAAACAGCTGTTTTTACATGTATGTATGTATGTATGTATACATGTGTATATACATACATACAGATGTATTGCTACATATGCAATTGGGCTTTTGCACAATCAGAATTTCGAAGAATGAAAAAAAAAATGCATTTCATAAACACAAAAAAGGTCGGGAAATACCAGGTAACATTTGGAACAGGTCAGGTATGTACATAAAGTATGCAAAAGTGTGTAGGTCGCTATGGAAGAGCGGGAAACCTCACACTTTTATAGGTATGTAATCGGATATAATGTGAATGGGATTTTTAATAAGAAAATGTATTTATCAGGAATTCCGCCGATGCATGCTGGAAGAGCGGAAGGAGATCCGGCTCGAAGGACCAATGTTCGTGGAGGGGCGGAAAGATTTGCTGGGGTACAAACTTCGCGGGTGCCAATTTCTTCGTGGTATGGTGAGCGAGTGATTAATTAAGAACGCACGAAACCTTCTTTTAAAAACTATGCTTTATTCAGTTTATTCACAGATAGCCCGAAACACACGAAATGTTTCGGGTTGAAGTACATATACAATAGGTTCGAATATCTATATGAAGGAAAAAAGAACGGGTGTTCGAATGCAAGTCTCGTACTGGATTGTAGATGGCGATTTACAGGAGGGCGCTTCGTCACCCTCCTCAGTATGACCGCATTCCGTTTTGGGAAAAACCCTACCCCTCACTCTCTGCCGTTCACCCGGTGGCGTGAACACAACCTATTAAACCTTAACGGCTCTAAATGTAAAGTTATGTTTTTATAGATGCACTCCACACTTAGCAACTTATTATCTTAACGACACTGCCTTAGAGCGGTTAGATATTGTCAATGACTTAGGTGTTCTTATGGACCAAAAATTAACCTTTAATCCTCATATTTCTGCTACAGTTAGTAAAGCTATGAATGTTCTTGGGTTTGTGAAACGATGGTCAAAAGAGTTTGACGATCCGTACACAACCAAACTTCTGTATACTTCATTAATCCGTCCTATCTTAGAGTACGGATCTTGCATATGGTCACCTCAATATGAGACGCACCAAAGTAAAATTGAATCTGTTCAAAAGCAATTTCTGCTATTTGCTCTTCGTGGTCTAAATTGGGATCGCAATGTCAATTTGCCATCATACTCCAATAGGCTTCTTTTAATCAATCTTCCTTCATTAATTAATCGTAGAGTAATGCTTGGTGCTATCTTTATTCATAAACTTTTAATAGGTGAAATAGACTCTCCTTAGCTATTGAACCAGTTAAACCTATCTGTACCCCGTAGACCTACTAGAAGTTTTATTCCTCTATCTTTAAAACATAGTAGTTCTAACTATTCTTTGCATGAACCTTTTCGAGTCCTATGTTCTGATTACAATCTTCTGTAATTCTGTCCAAATTCTCGTAAACAGTTCAGAAGCCTCTCTTTCTCTTGTAAAAACCTCTATTTTAGCACATTTAGCTCGTAATTAGCTGTAGTTAATCTAATTTTTAATTGTTTGTCCGTTATACTTGTATTTGTCCACGCGATCGTGCCGTCCGATATACGGCTGCGCCCCACGGTCGGTCGGGCGGGAGGTGGACAGCGCTCTGCTTGGGCTCGCGCGAAACAGGCTATGTCCTGGTGTCGTAAGGGCCATTTGAACGTACTTCGCATTGTACGCGTCAACGTCCAGACAATACAGTTGCTATTTTCCAAATTCTTTCGTGATCGCACGTGTCTCAGTGATGCAATAAGTGGGTCTGAAGAGGCTGCCAGCATGTTAAAAAGGTCTTCATTTTGTGTAACACGAGAAGTTTTTAATGTGTTGGTGTATCTGAACCTTTTGTAGTGCTTGTTTTTACATTCCTGTGCTTCTTCTGGTAGCTCTCCAATTGGTAAACACTGATATTCTAAGTATTATTCGGCAAATTTTTCACCATTTACCATTTCCCTCCAATTTGTAACATTCAAGATAACATCCAACCTTTTAATGATCTTTTGACTTACAACTGTTATTAAATATGTCATTTCATCTTTTTCAAAAAATCTCCTTGAAGTATTTCCATCATTCGTGTTTCCGAATCCGTGCTTCGGGCAGTCAACTTTCAGTCCTACCTTCTTCCTTCTCCGAATCTACGATTCTCGTATACTCCTCAATCCGAACTTCATTTTTTTTACGAAATGTGGCAATTTTCTGCCGCTTATGATCCATTTTCGTCTTAAGTTAGCGTGTGCATATTTGATTTTTACCTTAAGCTTCGTACTAGCGTTTCCGAATGAAACGCCCATCTCCTTCAGCAATCCCATTTCAAAATCATTTGGGTTTTCATAGACATGGAGAACTTCAAAAATTCGTTCATTTTTTAACAACATTCTTGCACAAATAAATAGAACTGTCTTGAATTACAGACACTATTTAGTCCGGAGTTAGGGTGTTTCCACTTATGAAGTTAAACTGTCGCAAACGAGAGGAATAATTTGCTCTTTATGTTATATTTTTTGAGGAACGATTTGCTGATGTGCAACTTTCGGCGGGTGCCAATTTCTTCGTGGTATGGTGAGCTGATAAAGTAATTACAACGCGCGGGACTTCGTTTAATATATGTATCATGTTTACTTACAGAGAACCCGACACACACGAAATGTTTCGATTTTAAATATATATACAGGATTTTGAATGTAAAAAGAGAAAAAGAACGGGTGTTCGAATGCAAGTCTCGTACTGGCTTGATCATGGCGATTTACAGTAGAGCCCTTCGTCACCCTCCTCAGTATGACCGCATTCCGTTTTGGGAATAATCTCTACCCCTCACTCTCTGCTCTTCACCCGGTGGCGTGAACACATCTGATAGATATATATTTCGGGTACATGTCATATCGCCCAGTGTCATAAAACCCTTGGGCCTTATGACTCACATTTTTGTGTCTTAACGCCTATGGGCCTTATGACACTTTTAAGTGTGTCTTAACGCCCACTCCAAAAGTGAAATATCGACCGACGGCGCTATGACACAATTGAAGAGTGTCATAATGCCCGAAAAATTTTTCAATAAAATATTTTAAAAATGTAATTGTTTTGTTTTCTTATTTTTTAAAGCCTAAAGGCCCATAAAAAAGTGAAATAAAGTCCGGCGTGCTATATGTCACATTTAAAAGTGTCATTGCGCCCGTGGACTTTATGTCGCAAAAATGTGGGCGTTATGACATGTACCCATACCTCCCATAGGAACAATCGGTAAAAACAGTGACTTTTGTTAATAACTTCTTTACTTTTAATGCGATTGCTTTCAAATTATTTGATTGTTAGTTTTTGATAGTTTAATATACCTGTTAATGACTGTGCCGAATTTGGTAAAGATCGGGTAACTATATCATATAGCTCCCATAGAAACGATCAGTGGAAAACAGTGACTTTCATATAAAAGTTCGTTATATCCTATGCTAAGATTGAAGACCATTCTTTCGCAAACACTAGACTTTTTGGATAAAACGTTTTTACGCTTTGATGGCTATGCGTAAGGAAAGAAGTACCAAAACAGTTGCAAGGGTATACAAACTTCGACGTGGTCGAAGTTAACCCCGGACTATTTTTTTTTTGTTATTCCTTATTCTTAGGTCTTGTTACTAATAATCTGCTACATATATGCTATTTTTATGGACTTTTCCATAAGGTCTACAATATTTCTTTTAAATTTGTAGTTTTTAGATATCCAAGATTTTATTTCCTTGTACTTGTTATTTACTGGTCCAGAGTCTATCAGGAAATCAAGGAAAGGAATAAATTTTTTTGGAGGTGTTTCGTTTCTATTTTATTCATACTATTCAATTTATATTTAAACTCAGTACTCAACTTATTGTTGTCGAGCTTCATCTATCAGGTAGAAACAAAATGTACCTGTTGAATGTGATATATGTGGTACTGTGACAATGAAACTCATCTGTAGCATTGTGCTTCCTTGAACTGGGAAATCTTCCCCGTTATATCAGTTTATGTTAACTCTTCTGAAAACCTCAATTATATCTAATGATATACTAGTATTCCTACTTACTATCTTCCCAAAATAATCATCTAACGACTCATTTTAATCAGTTGACATATATTTAGTCAGTTTAATATGTGTTGAAAAAAAATTTTTTTTGTTTGTTTTTGATAACTTTTGAAATGCACTTTTACAATTGATGCATATGTTATTTAGACCTTATCAAGGTCATTAGCGTGTCTTAAGGCTCTTTTTGCTACACATTTATATGTTAGTTTATATGCTTTGTACAGTACATATGCGCTCATTATTATTACAATTATTAATAAAATTTATTATAAATAAAATAAAAACATTTGATGACTCTATTTTATTAATTACATTAGCAGTGGAATCCACTGTCTTTGTATCTATTAATCCCATAATGGGTTCATCAAATATGTCATCAAACTTGCTAATTTTCTCAATCAAACATTCAAAGTGAAATAAAATTTGTCTCAGAATTTTCGAAGAAAATTTTTTTTTTATTAAAAGAAAAATTCCATTTTACATGACCCTACATAGTGTTTCGTATAGCTTTACAGGCCATACTTGTATCGGGCAGATAGGATTCCGCTCAATTTTACAATTTGCTAAAGCTTCTGCACTCTGACGTGACGGTCGTGTTTTTGCATAGCTCCTGAGTTTTCATTAATATTTATTGTTATTCTCTCAATTTTTAATTGTGCTTAGTTTGTTTTCGCTTTCGCTGGTGTTGTTTGCTTGACACCCTTGTGTTTTATTTATTTTAATTCGGCAAATTTACCAAATTAATTTTTCTTTTTCGTGATTAGTGTCATTGCTTCTGCAGTTGCTCCCCTCATCGCCCCCATCATACCATCAGTGCTAGTGTTTTTGTTGTTCTCTCTGCTTTGTGTTTATGCTAAGATTCTCTCTCGCGTAATCACTTTTGTAAGGCCGCCTCTCAAAGCTCGGCTTATAACTGTTCTTGCACTCTCTCTTGTGCTGTGCACTCTAGCTGTCTCTTTGTTTTATTTGTAATTTTTGATTTTTTATCGATAATTATCTTTGTGCTGTGTATTTAAATTTTTCTATATATTCTTATATATATTTTGTTTGCCTCGTGTTTCTTTAGGCTTTTCAATGGCTTGTTGTCTACCTACTTGCAAGCATTCTGATCGTTTTGATGATCAGTATAGAGCAATATCTTGTTGGCTCTGTGATAATCTTATTCACTTAAAATGTGCTGGCATTAACGGCCGTGACTACGACAAATTTTCTGGTTTGTCTGTGTCTAAGTCTGAGCTTGGCTCAATGCGCTGGACTTGCCAATCTTGTGCCAGACAGCAGCTTGATTATATCCGAATGTACAGGGATCTTCGTTAAAAGTTTCTTTCTTTAAACAAACTGGCCAAACAGCTGTCTAACGAGTGTGACTCTAGCGTACATTTATTGACGCAATTCAAGTTTGATCCACCTTCTAAGAAATTGCCCAAGAAATGTACTCATGAGTTGCATCATAAGCAGTCGCCAACAATCTCTATTACATCTTCTCCCATTTTACTTTCGCCTACACCATCTTCTTGTCCCTCTTTATGCTCTTCTTTACAGATTGAAGTACCCATTACAAGCCCTGGTGTACCTCAATCTATCCCTCATGGGAACTCTGATCAATTACATTATCATGATGGCTTTCAATCACTTGCGGATCCCAATGCTCTTCCGCCTCCACTAAATGAAGTGCCTCACCGTAAACAATTATTTATCTCTAGGCTTGCTCCAGATACTTCTGAGTCGTCTGTGGCAGCTTACATTGGTAATATATGCCCTGCTAAGGTTTTAATTCAAAAGTTTAAGTTTTCGAGGCCTCGCGAAATCTCCTCTTTCAAAATTACAGTACCAAATGAGTATTTCTCAGCTATGGTTGACCCTAATTTTTGGCCAGAGGGCCTAGTTGTACACGAGTTTGCGCCCAATAAGCGCTTCCGTCCGTTGCCCGTCCACCTTCCTAATGTAACTTCTGCTTCAAAAAACTAATAACGTCTAGTGCTTGTGCTATTCTTTTCCTTATCTTGTTTTGCACTCCACTCCTTTTTGCCATCTCTCACTCTACTCACTCAGAATAGTCATTTGCTTTTGGTTTTTATCCGTTTTTTCAAAGTCCCTTTTGCTCCTCCAATGCAGCTGGATTTTTAGTTTGCTCTACTGTATTATATCGCCATATAGTAGTATATGTCCAGAAATAGTATTGTCTAGGTCACTACTTTTGCCATGCTCCTTGCTTCGCCCTTTAACGCGGGTTTTTTTATTTAATTGAATTTAAAATTAAGACTTAGATACTCTCTTTTTTCAATCAGTTCCGCGAATAATTCTACAAACAGGTCCCATTCTCTAGGTTCTCCAGAAAATGTGGGTACCTGTATTTTTGGCAACACCGGTAGTTCGCCTCGCACGGTAACATTCTCAACTTTAAAATTTTTCTGATCATTTATTTTCTCTTCTAATGCTACCAAGGTATTCTGAAGGTCGAACTCCAATTCTTCTATGACCTCTTTAAACGTTGCATCATGTACACCTGTATAAGCTTGGCACATCTGTACCTTCTTCAACAAGAATTTTATTTTTTTAATATACATTTTGCCTGTTCTATTGTTTATCGTTCGTAGATCTTTGCTCACCATGTCTAAATATTGCTGTGGCTGACGGACTTTTTCGTGAAATTTTTCCTGGCTAACATTAGTGTTTGTATTACTGGAGGTCGCATTCCCGCGCGACTCTCCTTTGCTATCATCCAACTTTTCAAACATCGCACAGTTGGGCCTCTGCTCGGATAGCATTGCAAAAATACGTTTTTTCATGATCGCGTTTGGCAAAAATGATATATGCAATCGATAGGAAATACTTCAGAGATTATGAATCCGAAAAATTCTTGAAATCGGTTGAGATTCATGGGTGCTAGAGGCGCCCAAAGTTGAGACATTTTTAGTGAAAAGGAAAAAATGATAATTTTTAAAAAAAGTCGCAACTTTAAAACTGAATATTGGGCGTTTAAAAAATACACTAAATATTGGCGTTTTTTGAACTTTGGTGGAATACAACTAACAAGTATCACCTAGTATCACTACCGGATTACATACACTAGGTAGGTGAAATATTTACCTAGCAGATGTATATAGTCCCAATATGCGGAGAGGTGCGACAGCGATGCGTAAGCCATAAAACTAAGGCAACCTCGTCTAAAAAATGCGCTGCAGGTATAAGGAAGAAGAAGAGCGCATGCGTATTGGCCTGTAGCTTCTTTGTATTTAAATGATAACATTGCGTAATGCTGTTTTGCAAATACTACCTGTTTACATATATGCCTTTCTACAGTGATAAATTGCTAATTTCCTGCTTTGGAAAAACTGACAAGACAAGTAAATGTTATTTAAGTTGATGAAAAGTTTGTCCTAATTGTGGGTTGGTCGTTTTTATTTCCGTTTACCTAATTGGATGTAAATATTAAGTTTTTTACCTAATTAATACAAAAAGGGTAATACCGATTTTTCGTTCTACCTAGTTAATTCAAAAAATATAACATAAAGAGCTACTTATTCCTCTCGTTTGTGACAGTTTATTTTTAACTTCATAAGTGGAAACACCTTAAATCAGGACTGAATAGTATTTGTCTACACTTCAAAGCTGACTTCTGAACAGACAAAACGTGTGTACGGAAAGTTCTTTTGCTCGCGCCCTATCGCAAACCAAACTCGTAAACAATCTAAAGCACAAAGCATAAAACAAAACAAAAAACAGTTAAAGTTGATAAATCCGAAAATAATTCCCGTTACGATGGGGACCGTCGATCCCCCCGATAAGCTGAAATTAATGCTTGAGCCCAAATTTTTGATCATGAAACGCAGTGATGATAACTCAATGGCAAATATATCTCCGTTCTTGATTAAGAAATCTATTGACTTCGCTAAAACTAAAAGCCCAAAACGTCGTCGAAGTGAAGAAAATAATGAGAAAAGTCAACAACGAACTGGAAGAAACTGGATTGATCATACTTACATTTGCTTCACACACAACACCAGAAAATATTAAAATAGGATACGAACTGGTGAAGGTACGCACCTATATACCTGCCCCACTCCGCTGCAACAAATGCTTCCGGTTTGGACATATCACCAAACACTGCCGCAACAAAAAATCTTGCATTAATTGCTCCAAAGAATATCACACAGACCCTGACTCCAAAGAGCTGTGTACCTTCCAAAAATGCTGTGTAAACTGTAAGGAGGAGAATCTTCCCGAAACCAACCATTCATCAGTCTTTAGAAAATGTCCCATCTTTGTGAAACAACAAGAAATACAGGCCATAAAGACCCTCGAAAAAGTAAACTACAAAAATGCTATTTCTATATACAATTCAAGACGCCCACACAATGGATCTTTGTACTCCAGCGTAGCAAAAAACAACTCTAACAGTGCCCAATCTTCAACAACATGCACTTCGTTAAGCAATACCAAAAATGGTAACATCGTCGCGGTGCCACATCAGACAGCAACAATACGTAAGATCATACCCTACGATGACCTGACTCAGAGTAAAGAGCTACCCACCTCTTCAAAAAATATACTAAAAGCACAACCACAACAAACCGACACCATACAACCCACCATAAACCAAACTTTTAAAATCCTTCCTAAAAATATTTCAAATAGACTTAAGTCACAACTTAAAGCTAAAGTAAAATCACAAACAAAACCAAACAATAACATAATCTTATCACAAGAACTTCTGTCAAATGAAAATAACAATAGCTGCTCGTCCTCAGATGAGCAAATGGAATACTCCAACGCAGAATATGAACTCAAATAAAAATTAACTTACTGTGTTACGTTACCCATTTCCATAAAACTCTCTAACTATCTCAATGTCTCTCAAAGTGATACAATGGAATATTAACGGCTACAACAACAACTATAGTGAACTCCAAGTCCTCATAGCAAAATACAGGCCACATGTCATAGCCCTACAAGAGACACATATTTTAGTACACAATATTCACCCCACCCCCACCAACTATGTAATGATTACTCTTAACTCCTCTCCATCATATGGTGGGGTAGCGATTCTCATCCATAGGTCTATAGAATATAAAGAAAGAATCCTTAGATCAGACTTTGATGCCATCTGCGTTGAAATCTGTTCAAAGAAAAAGCTTCAAATAATTTCTGCATACATTAAACCTAGTGCAAAGCTTAACCTAAACAACGTCTTCTCAGTTCTAAGCATTCCAAATAACCTTCCGACTTTAATAACAGGTGACTTCAACTGTTGGCATCGAAGATGGGGCTCCCCTACTAATAACAGGAAAGGGGTTACTTTAGAGAAATTCATTACTCAGTCCAACCTAATTATTTTAAACGATGGTAGTCCGACACATCTGAGCACACACAACACACTAACTCACATTGATCTCACTCTTTGCACAACCGATCTTGCATTAGAAGCAGAATGGTCAATTGAAAAAGACTTTTTTGGTAGCGACCACTTGCCAATTTTTTGTGATATATTTAAGAGAGTCCAACCTCAGAAACCAACCCATAGACCTCTTTTTAAAACAAATGCAGCTCACTGGAACCTCTATACAACTCTCTCTATCAGCCACAACTATTCTATACCAGTAAGCCAAAATATTAACAAAGAATCAGCCAACCTAAACAAAATCATTTTAAGAAGCGCGCACGAAAGTATCCCAAAGTCCTCTCCCAAAACATCGCATTGCGTGCCTTGGTGGAGCAAGGAACTTGAGATCCTTCGTAAACACAAAAACACAGCCTGGCAAAAACTTAAGAGACACATTTCTAACGAAAATATAATAGATTACAGAAAAAAAAATGCACTTTTTAGACGAACCCTGAAACAAGCTAAGAAAGAATCTTTAGCAAAATTTACCAAAGAAATCAACCCTTTAACACCGATTCCACAAATTTGGAACAACATTCGCAGACTCTGCGGTCTGAACCCCTCAAAGGGACTACACTGTATTCAAAGACCAAACACAACTGAAAATATTACGCAACAACAAGAAATTACTGATATCTTCGCACGTAACTGGTCTATGGAAGCAAGTAACTCCAACTTCACCAACTTATTTAAGTCTAACAAAAGTAGGATATTAGCGGACGATTTATTGTATGCCCCAGGAAAAAATGCTATCCCAATAGAACAAGAAATAAATTTCATTGAATTTTCCTCTGCCCTTGGTTCTCTAAAAGGTAACACACCAGGCTTGGATCGAATAACTTACCCCATGATTAAAGCACTACCTAGAGAAGTCCAGAACAGACTTATAAACCTATACAACGCAATACTGGGTGGCATTATACCACAACAATACAAACTGAGCATGATTATACCAATACTAAAACCTAACAAAGAAAAAACAAATGTCTCGTCTTATAGACCAATTTCCCTTAACTCATGCTTGGCAAAAGTCCTCGACAAAATTATAGCAAAAAGACTATGGTGGTTTGTAACTACAAATAAACTTCTACACAATAGTCAAGTCGGGTTTAAAAAAGGTAAATCTGTTATGGACTGTCTCCTATTTATAGATCACCTGGTGACTAAATCTTTGGACACAAAAAACCATATCTCAATAATATCTCTCGACTTCGCTAAGGCGTTTGATAAAATAGGAATACATGTCGTAATAGATCAGCTTATTAAGTGGAAAGTTGGCCCAATTATACTTAATTACGTCAAGAGCTTCATGACAAACAGAAAAATAACAGTTAGAGTAGGAAAGTTCTATTCAAAATCACTTCCACTCGAGAATGGTATTCCTCAAGGATCGCCACTCTCAGTGATCCTGTTTGTCATTGCATATCAAAAACTTACAGAAATCATTGATCTACATAAGGAAATAAGCATAAGCGCATATGCCGACGATTTTAATCTTATGATTAAATTAGACAGAACAAAAAATAAAACAATAAACCTCGACTCTTTATTTAGCAATATAGCTGATTGGTGTCTCTACTCCGGGGGAAGTCTTGCGCCCGCGAAATGTAAACATATGCACATCTGCAACAAACACAATTGCTCATGTAAAGTATCCACCGGCAACTTTCAAATTCCGAATGTAGATTTCTTGAAACTTTTAGGTGTTACATTCAACAAGACACACAGGTGGAACACCCACATTGACGCACTTTCCGTTTCTCTGTCTAAACGCCTAGATATTATTAAATGTCTTTCAGCATCTAAATTCGGATGCAGTACACTCACATTAATATCTACCTTTAAATCGCTCTTAGTGTCCAAAATAGACTTTGCCTTGCCAATATATGGAACGGCAGCACCAAGCCATTTAAAAAAAATTAAAACAATACTAAACTCTGGAGTGAGGATAGCCCTGGGAGCATTTAGAACCACGCCAACGGCAAACTTACTGTTTGAAGCAAACGTCGCATCCCTTGAAGTCAGAAAAGAATTACTTACATCTAATCTCTTTAACCTCATATTAAATAGCGCTGACTCTCCAATCAATAACGTAATAAAAAAATACAAGCCACCGAAAGTGGGGAAAAAACATTCAGTCTTGGACAGAGTCCTCTTATCAAACAAGTCCATTGAAATCAGCATAAGACCTTCAAAGAAACTGAAACAAAAAGACCCCCCATGGGCACTTAAGTCGAATGCAATAAATACACAATTCAGCACCTTTAGCAAAAGCGCAACGTCTCCAGAACTATATAGACAGCAGTTTCATCAATACAAGTCAGAACAGAACAATAAAACATTTATATATACAGATGGTTCGCAAATAAATGAATCGACAGGTTACGCTATAACCACGGATACTGACGTCGTAAAAATTGGCCTTCTTCCGACATACTCAACTGTGTTTTCTTCAGAATTAATAGCCATACACGAAGCCATATTACTCTTAAAAGCACGAAAAGGAAAATTTGTTATTTGTTCAGATTCTCTCTCCTCCCTCAATGCCATAAAAAATATTAGCAACAATTCCCATCACATTGTTGAGATACGAAATCTATTGATAAGACTATTTCCAAAATTCTCCCTTCTGTGGATCCCCAGCCACATTAACATAAAAGGAAATGAGTTTGCTGATAAAACAGCAAAGAATGCTAGGCATTTTCCCCTTACTTATACACCAAATCACAATAATGCAGATATAAAAAACCAAATAAAAAAGTTGTATCACAAAAACCAACAAAATACTTTCATAGATACATCCAACTGGTATCAACTAATAAATTCAGGAAAAAATAGTATAAAAAATTATCTCTCATACAAGGATAAAGTAATGATCTCTCGCAAAGATGAAATAAAGTTTATACGTCTCCGACTGGGACATACAAATATAACACATGCACACTACATGGACAAAAACATCTCAAACTTATGCCCCTTCTGTAACACCAACAACTCTATTAGTCTTGACCATCTCCTTACCTTTTGTCCCACATTCATCCAAATCAGAGCACAATATTTTCCCCATCATCCACCAATAGCCTTATTATCCAACCCATCTTCAGAAAACATTAAATTAATAATAAAATATCTTAAAGAATGTAACATCTTTCATAGACTATAAAAATATACATAATAAATATAGAAATGAAATATATAAGTAGCAAAATGAATTAATTCCTATCCTTAATTTTGTAATGTTAATATTAATATTATCACCAAAACTAGCTTAACAAGACCACAACCCAAGAATTCTGTAAATAATCTCTTTCCCCCAAAAAATATATATATATATTGTATAGTAGCTGTAAGATATCTATATACTATATTTATGTACATATAATCTAGCCGAAGGCCTCAGTAGCCATGGCTACAAACTGTTGGCTTAAACTTTGTAAGTTTAAGTTAACTCTACAAATAAAATAAAAAAGTATTTGTCTATATAATTCAAGGCAGTTTTATTTAATTGTGCAAAAATGTTGTTAAAGAATGAAAGGATTTTGAAAGTTTTCCACGAGTGTGAAAACTTAAATGATTTTGAAATGGGATTGCTAAAGGATATGAGCGTTTCATTCGAAAACGCTAGTACGGAGCAATGAAGTGACATCTTTTATAACAGGTGTTAGTCAAGAGATCATTAAAAGGTTGGCTGTTATCTTGAATGTTATAAATTGCAAGGAAATGGTAAATGGTGAAAAATTTGCCGAATATACTTCAAAGACTGCTCAACTTTTGACTGAATTGTATCCGCAAAAAAAACTTACCCCAACGGTACATAGGATTTTGGCTCACGGAAAGGATTTAATAGAATATCAGTATTTACCAATTGGAGAGCTATCCGAAGAAGCACAGGAATCTAAAAACAAGGACTACAAAAGGTTCAGATACACTAATACATTAAAAACTTCTCGTCTTAGACAAAATGAAGACCTTTTTAACATGCTAGCAGCCTCTTCGGACCCACTTATTGCATCACTGAGACACGTGCGATCACGAAAGGATTTGGAAAATAGCAACTATAGTCCCGAAATGTTGAGTTTATTAGATATTAATGTAAATATTGAAAATTATTTTGAAGAAAATCAGCCATCAATAGCAAATTTTCAAAAATAACCTAAAAAAAAATTCAAACAAAAATTTTTTTTCTTTTTGTAATTATGTTAAAAAATCAAATTAAAACATTAAAAAATGTTACATAGTCGTCTAAAACAATGAAAAATTCTATTTGTGATTAAAAAAAACCGGGTTTCGATCCATTTTTAAAGGAAAAACATGCTTGGAAATATTTTCAGACTTTGACCTTGAATATTACAGCACCACGAACACCCAGCACTTTTGACAAATATTCATTTTAAAGCTTAAGGTAGTCTTTATCATATGCTTTTTAAATTTTAAATTAAATTGAAATCGCTTTATTGGTTTAGACGCTATGATTTTTGCAATGCTAAATGCCAGAAGGCCCCACTGTGCATCGTTGCATCTGCTTCACTGTTTTCCGAATCAACAGTGCCCTGCCTGCTTGACTTTCCTTTGGCTAATAATCTGGTTGCCATATCTAAACCTTCCTCATACTTTCCATCTGTGAAATAGTAGTGTTCGTTTACTCTACTCTGTAGCAGTTGGTTATGGTAACTAATCCATTGCTTCTGAATCTCAGTTACTTCATTAAGAATCTTTCTAGTTAACTTACTAGCATCTAACTCTTCTATCTTCTTTAACCTTTTGTGCAACTCGTGTTGCTTCCCTAACAATTTTTCAGTTTTGGTAGGGGACATTTTTGTCTTATGCGTATATTAGGATATCGATATAAGTATATAATAATAAAAATAGATAGATGTACTTATAACTATCTTAATTTAGATCTTATCTGATGATCCTGTTGACACCGTTCGCCACTGTTCTCCGCCAAGTAGAGTTTGTCAAGTAGGTTTTGCCGATAGTCTGCTACTGCTTGTCTGCCAATGAGTAGGGTTTGTCGATAGTTTGCTGGTAGTTCGCCGTTTTACATTCGCCTCGCCTACAATCGCCTCTTCTTTGCAACTATCTTGTTGCTCTGCTGCTATTTCTAGTTGCCGACTTGCAACTATATAGTGTATATGTACACTAGTAAACTCTTTTTTTTCGATATTAGGGCTTCGAATACGCCACACACAAACTCTGTAATTATTTTTTTTTTTACCGCCGCCGAAATTATTGCAGTTGCTCGACTAGCCAAACTGTCTTTATTTAACTCGGTCGCACGCACTTGTTATTTATTAAGCAATATTTTTTTTTTTTTTATACTCTGTCTCTTACCACTGCTGGGGGAAAACAAGAGTTATTTTATTTTTGCTACCTTAAGCTGATCTTAGCATTTACACTTGCATAAGAATTCAGACTTTAAGGAGCTGATTCACTCTCTGAATCTCTTACCACTGGTGGGGGAAAACTGCAGAGTTCCTTTTTCTAGAAGGACCAAATGAATAGGGCTCGAAGGACCAAAATGAAAAGGGATTTCCGAAGAGAAAGAAAATAACCCAGTCTTCATTCGTTGAATTCAAAATATGAACTGATTTTATTTACAAAAGTTTATATAGGATTATCTTAGGCTCTAGGAGGTAACAATTGTTCTTAGAGGATCTTATTCTAGTACGACTCACCCCCACGTGTTCGGGGGTTGAAAAATCATTATTATTTTGGGCACAGCGTCGGCCACTTGACATCCTGTCGTTGTGATCTTTTGGGTCAGTTTAGAATTACAAGTGTTTTTCCCACACCGTGTGTGGTGGATTGTAATTCTAGTCATATGCTAGGTTAGTTGTTTGGTACAAAGGTACAGTTGTATTGTACTTTCTTTAGTGCATCTGATTTGGTGAAGTTCAGATGGACACGATGTTTATTCTTAAACAATAACAATTGTTAACTATAGCTAAGAGCGCGTAGCTGCCAGTGACGCCGGCAGAGGAGCGGTATGCTATTGTATAGACATATGTATGTATAAATGTTTACATAAAAGTATGTATGTGTATATGCCGCCGCAGCGGGAGAGTGAGGATGTATCATATTGGATATTGGGCCAGATCGGCCGCGCGTGTTATATTTGCTGACTCTGCAATGCCCAGCACCATGCACTCATGGGTGGTCATGTTACTTAAGAGGCAAATGCACTTGAATGTTGCGCACATAAATATTGTAACAAAGTGCCACAATATGCTTGTAATATTATTAATGTGATATTTCAGAACATGCTACTCCACATAGTAAATGAAAATTTTCCGATACCATTCGATGGAATTTTAGGACTAGATTTATTCAAAACTTTTAATTGCCAATTAGACTTTAGTGATGCACTAATATTAAGACCGATTAACTTAGAGTTTCCGATAAACATACCAATGACAGTAATGCCACAATCCTCCCAGCAAGATCTGAAGTAATCCAACTAATAAATATTCCAAACGAAAATACAAATATCGTCATCTTAAATCAAGAAGTCGAAAAAGGAATATTTATTGGGAATTCGAGCTCAAGTCCGAACCAAACATTTCTCCGAATTTTAAATACAACTAAAAGTGTTAAAATGTTATATTTGGGAAAAAAAAAAATATGAACCACTAAAGAATTATGAAATAGTACAGAAAACTGATGACCAAAGAAGTCAATCAGTAATGCAAAAATTGAAGCCAACTTGACACCTATGTTCAAAAACGTACTAGAAGAGCTCTGCACCAAGTATACAGATATATTTGGTCTAGAAAATGAACCAATTACAACAAACAACTCTTAAAACAAGAATTGAGATTGAATGAAAACCAGCCAGTATACACAAAAAATTATAGAATACTACACACTCATAAGGAAGAAATAACAAGATAAGTCGATAAACTCATTAAAGACAAAAGTTGAACCCTCAGTGTCTGAATATAATAGTCCGTTACTACTGGTGCCGAAAAAAGGTGTATCAGGATCAGAAAAGAAAAGATGGCGATTAGTAATAGACTCAAATTAACAAAAAACTATTGTCTCATAAATTCCAACTACCAAGAATAGATGATATTCTCGATCAACTAAGCAGAGCCAAATATTTTTCATGTCTAGATTTAATGTCCGGTGTTCAAGCATTTCTTTACATGGATGACTTAATAGTCATCGGCTGTTCTGAGAAACACATGATCAAAAACCTAAAGGATATTTTTGACAGAAAAGTGTTTATTCTTGTTGCACGAAGTGACATTCTTGGGTCAAAAATGCACTGACAAAATACGACGTCATTGAAAAATATCCAGTACCGAAAGATGCTAGAAGATTCGTAGATTTTTGGCAGTACTACAGACGCTTCATTAAAATTTTCTCACATCCGATAAGACAACTATGTAAGAAGAACGTACATTTTGTTTGGTCTGAAGAATGCAAAAAAGAGTTTGAGTATCTGTAAAAGTTTTAATAGAACCCACACTGCGACAGTATCCAGATTTTAGCAAAGAATTTTGTATAATATCAGATAATAATTGTATAATATCAGATGCTGAGCAGCTTTGACTCAAACTTATGGTGATAAGCAGTTACCAGTAGCATACGCTTCCCCTTCATTCACCAAAGGTGAAAGTAATAAAAGACTACTGAACAAGAACTAGCGATACGCTGGGTTATTACACACTTCCGCCCATATATATATGGTAAACACTTCAGAGTCAAAACAGATCATAGACCACTTACGTATTTATTCTCTATGGTAAATCCAAGTTGAAAGCTAACCACAATGAGACTTGATCTAAAAGATGGATACGATACAGGATCTAAAAAACACAAGCGCGTATGTCCTGAAAGTCACTACCGGGCAACAAAGTAGACAAAATAATCTGGCCAGAGAATAAAAATGAAAATACAATTACGCACGTACCTAATGATGCTTTTAAGTCCAAAATATATATATTCATATATATAAAGTACTCTGCAATAATGAAGTACGAAAAAAAGGTTATAGCAAGAATTGAGATTGAAGATCTGTACACCAACGGAAATCTCCACTTAGGTCAGTTTTTTCAAAGGCTTGAATAACAAGCCGGTATACTTGATATCAAACAACTCAAACTGGCACCGAGTGAAAAAATCTTCGAAACATTTTTATCAGTAACACATATATACTGTCCCTATTAACTTGTATTTGGTAAACAATACAACTTACCAATTCATTTTAATAGCATAATTAGAATAGAACATTTATGTAACGTAGATGATTATGCTAAAGAAGTTAAGAGTTTTGTAATGACCGGATTCCACTTAGGTTAAATTATTTAAATAAACAAACACGTCAGTGTTGTTTGGTGGTATTATTCAGATTGATTTTTATTCAAACAATATTCTTTTACTTAACCTATCGCCACTTAGGTGACAGCTACAAAAGATAGAGATGGAGAGAGGAAGTGTCAGTACATACATACATATTAATTGGGGCACTTGCATCAAAAGTGCATGGTCAGCGTTCACACGCTGGCTTGGCACTAGCTCATGTTACGCCTGTGCATTGCTGCTCATATGAATATATGTATGTGCATATATGTATGCACATACATATATGAACATGTTTAGTTGTATATTGATGTGAGTATGTTTATGCGAATATATTAATGTACATATATACATAACCATACTCAAGTGGAGACGCACATATTTGATTGTTTGTACTTGCAACAAAGTGTTACAAGTTGAGCTCTTTGTGTTAATGATTTTTGGTATGGATATACTACATTAGATTAGAACTAGTATACAATAGAGCTAGAATAGTGTTACAAGAACATAAAGAAAAAAAGAAAAACCGATAGTAAATTAGTAGATTTTAAAAAAGAAATAGGAGATAAAGTTTTCTTAAAAACGAAACTGGTCATAAGCTTGATTCATCCTATTTAGGACCATTCGAATTTATTGAAATAGCCAAAAATAACATTATTAAAGTTAGAAACCATAAAAATAAGGTACAAACAGTACAAAGCAGTCCAAAAATCTTCAAAAATAATTTAAAAAAAAAAAAAAAAAAATGAAGAAATAAATAAATCTACAACTTCTTCAAAGAGTTCATACTTTTTTGGAAAAAATGTCCTAAATATATGCCCCAAAAAACGTGCATTTCTTTGTTCAAATGCACCTGTGAAAAAAACGGATTAAAATATGAAGCCCATTTTTACAGTTCATGATCCAAATACAATAACCAACAAATTACAGAACAATTATTGCATTAAATTATTTAGAAGCAGAAAAAATCAGCACTAAAGTAAAAAAAAAAGTCTTAAATTCGTGTCCGCCATTGTACATATATACACCTAAGCAATGTATGCACAGGCGTAACATGAGCTAGGCGTAAGCCAGCGTGTGAACGCTGACCAAGCCCTTTGATGCAAGCGCTCTAAACAATATATATGTACTTATGTACTGACACTCTCCCCCTCTTTTGTCTGTGTCGCATAAGTCGCATGTAAACATAGATTTATTGCCACAAAGCGACACAGACGTGTTCTTTATCTTAAATTCTTAAAACAAAGGAACCCGGTCATTACACAGGATATAAAATGTCGTTCAGTGATTTTCCAGATGACGTTTTACATGATGCATCAATCTGCATATTACCACAAACCGACACAGAAGTGTTCTTTATCTTAAATTCTTAAACTAAAGGAACCCGGTCATTACACAGGATATAAAATATCGTTCAGTGATTTTCCAGATGACGTTTTGCATGATACATCAAATACCACCCTCAGCTTGGTGGGAGTACTTTCTGGCTTTAGTACATTTAGTATATATAAAGTAATGTAATGTTAGTAATGGATATATAAAGTAATGGTTGTTGGGAATTTGCTCTACCATTACCTGCTTTATATGTCCAGGCTGTTTATATTCTGACATAAATTTCACTTACTCCTTTTTTATGTCAGGGCTCATTCGCCGCTCTAACAACATGAATCTTCTTATGGCTACTTCCCGAGATTCTCCAAGGGATGAAGCCTTTTAGCAAATAGAAGCTTTACAATTAGTCGATTGTCACCTGCCGTGTGTAGGTTATCGAGGAAGAATTTTTCACAATACTCTTCTGCCGGACTCCTGTACCTTTTCATTAGTGTGTCTAGCTGCCAGAATTTTTCTAGAGATTTTTCTGGATTGATAATGCCTACCATACATGTGATTGAAGCTGACGTTGACATATTAATTCTACCAGCAACAATCCATCCAAACTCTGAACTTTGCAATGTTGGGCGGTTTCGATTGCCCCGTCTTCTTTCTGGTAGCAGTATAGCCCACTCCATTTATGTGCACATAAGTCTCGTTAATTCTTAACGAAAACTTCTTCACCAGACTCTCTGAGACAAAATTTACATGTGAACCGCTATCCAGGAGTGCCCAAAATTCTCGTTTCCCTTTATTGATCCCTTTTACCATTACATTGGCCGTTGCCAACAGAGTGTATTCTCTGCCAATTGCATATGCAGACGCAGCAGACGCAGATGTAGCAATTTGGTTGCCTTTTTCAAAAAACAACATTATGCTATGTTTTTTGCCATATGGTCTGGTTTGAAGCAATTGACACACAATTTGTGTCCCTCCACCCAATTAAGACGCTCTTCTGTGGATTTCATTTTAAACTTTTCGCATTGGAAGAGTTTAAACATTTGATAGTTAAATATACCTGTTAATGATCGGTGGAAAACAGTGACTCATCGAAAAGTTCGTTATATCCTATGCTAAGATTGAAGACCGTTCTTTCGCAAACATTAGACTTTTTGGATAAAACGTTTTTACACTTTGATGGCTATGGGTAAGGAAAGAATTACCAAAACAGTTGCAAGGGTATACAAAGTTAACCCCGGCCCTCTGGTTGAAATTCTTTTATTTGTTATATCTTTTCAAAATTGCTGAGTCATGTCAAACTATAGTACTCGATCGTACTACCTAGGCTACTGACCGAGTTAACTAGGTCAGAGACTGCTGACGCCAGACCATTTTTGGAATGCAACAGAGTTTATGAGTTGAACAAACTTTATTTTTCATAAATAAAATAACTTTTTATGATATGGTCGCCATGTTGACACAAATCGTTGTTAAATGTTTTTGAGAAAGTTATCGCCCAGTTGATCAACTTTTATTCAATGGGTATGCTTTGCTACCCTGTTGCGAAAAACATACTACTAGTTTTCCAATAAATTGTTTTAGTCGCCAAGTTGACTTGTATGTATATGCTACGCACAGTGGGGCCTTCTGGCATTTAGCATTGCAAAAATCATAGCGTCTAAACCAATAAAGCGATTTCAAAAAAGCATATGATAAAGAATACCTTAAGCTTTAAAATGAATGTTTGTCAAAAGCGCTGGGTGTTCGTGGTGCTGAAATATTCAAGGTCAAAGTCAGAAAATATTTCCAAGCATGTTTTTCCTTTAAAAATGGATCGAAACCCGGTTTTTTTTCAATCATAAATGGAATTTTTCATTGTTTTAGACGACTATGTAACATTTTTTAATGTTTTAATTTGATTTTTTAACATAATTACAAAAAGAAAAAAAATTTTTGTTTGAATTTTTTTTTAGGTTATTTTTGAAAATTTGCTATTGATGGCTGATTTTCTTCAAAATAATTTTCAATATTTACATCAATATCTAATAAACTCAACATTTCGGGACTATAGTTGCTATTTTCCAAATCCTTTCGTGATCGCACGTGTCTCAGTGATGCAATAAGTGGGTCCGAAGAGGCTGCTAGCATGTTAAAAAGGTCTTCATTTTATCTAAGACGAGAAGTTTTTAATGTATTACTGTATCTGAACCTTTTGTAGACCTTGTTTTTAGATTCCTGTGCTTCTTCGGATAGCTCTCCAATTGGTAAACACTGATATTCTATTAAATCCTTTCCGTAAGCCAAAGTCCTATGTTCCGTTGGGGTAAGTTGTATACTCCTCAAGCCAAACTTCATTTTTTTTTTACGAAATTTGCCAGATTTCTGCCGCTTGCGATCCATTTTCGTCTTAAGTTAGATTGTGTATATTTGATTTTTATCATAAGCTCCGTTCTAGCGTTTTCGAATGAAACGCCCATCTCCTTCAGCAATCCCATTTCAAAATCATTTAAGTTTTAACAGTCTTGGAAAACTTTCAAAATCCTTTCATTCTTTAACAACATTTTTGCACAATTAAATAAAACTGCCTTGAATTATATTGACAAATACTATTCAGTCCTGATTTAAGGTGTTTCCACTTATGAAGTTAAAAATAAACTGTCGCAAACGAGAGGAATAAGTAGCTCTTTATGTTATATTTTTTTAATTAACTAGGTAGAACGAAAAATCGGTATTATCCTTTTTGTATAAATTAGGTAAACAACTTAATATTTACATCCAATTAGGTAAACGGAAATAAAAACGACCAACCCGCAAATAGGACAAACTTTTCATCAACTTAAATAACATTTACCTGTCTTGTCATTTTTTCCAAAGCAGGTAATTAGCAATTTATCATTGTAGAAAGGCATATATGTAAACAGTTTAAATACAAAGAAGCTACAGGCCAATACGCATGCGCTCTCCTTCTTCCTTATACCTGCAGCACATTTTTTAGGCGAGGTTGCCTTAGTTTTATGGCTTACGCATCGCTGTCGCACCTCTCCGCATATTGGGACTATATACATCTGATAGGTAAATATTTCACCTACCTAGTGTATGTAGTCCGGTAGTGATACTAGGTGATACTTGTTAGTTGTATTCCACCAAAGTTAAAAAACGCCAATATTTAGTGTATTTTTTAAACGCTTCTAGTTCAATAACTATTTAAGTAATTATTAAAATTTATGAAACATGCTATTAACAAAGAACATACTTTTCAGATAAAACCAAAAAATCCAAGATCGATTGTTGAAATCGCCCAATATTCAGTTTTAAAGTTGCGACATTTTTAAAAATTATCATTTTTTCCTTTTCACTAAAAATGTCTCAACTTTGGGCGCCTCTAGCACCCAACTGTGCTACGCAATGATTGCCAAGTTAATCAATTGCTGGTTTTACTCGGGACCCTAGATTGATGTGGAATGTTCATCAATTTGTGCCCTCGCTTAGGATTGTAACTGTGTCTAAAGCGTGCAAAGAAAGTAGTGGCCTAGTTGACAAGTTTTCTTGTTGTTGAGAGATTGGTTGCCTGAGTTGACCAAATATTCTCAATTGATGTCGGTTTCACCAAGTCTGTCAATCTTTCAACTTGGAGCCGCCAATGTCAGGGTCACCAAAATGTTCAATGAAAAACGTTAGAATTTCTTGAATTTATTTAATGTTTATTTATTTATAAGCAAATAGGCACTAGCACATAAACCAGTGACTAATAGTTGTTGCAACCAACACAAAAATTGGGTGAAATTCGGAGCGAGATTACATAGGTAGTTAGATAGACCACCTCAGAACAGCTGTTAACGACGGTGTGGCAAGCGATCCATATGAGACGAGGTAGCAAGCGACACTCAAAACGACGATGTGGCAATGCTGCTACGAGACGACGAGGAAGAAGAAGTTTTTAAGACGAGCCAACGACGAAAGACGAAACAATTACCATTTAAATCAATCATTTTTATAGTTACTAAAACCTAAGAGGCAATGCCAAGCTATTTCTTTTCAGTGAAAGAGGTATTAATTCTTGCTCAATACTCAAAAATGCACTATTAAGAGAGTTTAGACAGACCGTATCAAGCAAAGAATTACATAAACAACTGAGCGAACGAAAGCGAACCAAAGGCAAAATATGCAAGAATATTTTTATAAAATGAAACACAGTGCATCGCGCGGTAGAATCGAAGATCAAGCTTGTAAGGAATCTCTGGCTGGGGTACAGTTCTCAGTCTCCAGAGTCGCGTATACTGAAAAATTTATTTAATCTGCAGACCTTAAAGAGTATTACGGGGTGAAACGGAGGCCACATAAATGCAGGAGAGTCCAAGAGGAGCCCGCTTGGCCAAGATCCGTTGCATCAATCTGCATATTACCACAAACCGACACAGAAGTGTTCTTTATCTTAAATTCTTAAACTAAAGGAACCCGGTCATTACACAGGATATAAAATGTGGTTCAGTGATTTTCCAGATGACGTTTTGCATGATACATCAAATACCACCCTCAGCTTGGTGGGAGTACTTTCTGGCTTTAGTACATTTAGTATATATAAAGTAATGTAATGTTAGTAATGGATATATAAAGTAATGGTTGTTGGAAATTTGCTCTACCATTACCTGCTTTATATGTCCAGGCTGTTTATATTCTGACATAAATTTCACTTACTCCTTTTTTATGTCAGGGCTCATTCGCCGCTCTAACAACATGAATCTTCTTATGGCTACTTCCCGAGATTCTCCAAGGGATGAAGCCTTTTTAGCAAATAGAAGCTTTACAATTAGTCGATTGTCACCTGCCGTGTGTAGGTTATCGAGGAAGAATTTTTCACAATACTCTTCTGCCGGACTCCTGTACCTTTTCATTAGTGTGTCTAGCTGCCAGAATTTTTCTAGAGATTTTTCTGGATTGATAATGCCTACCATACATGTGATTGAAGCTGACGTTGACATATTAATTCTACCAGCAACAATCCATCCAAACTCTGAACTTTGCAATGTTGGGCGGTTTCGATTGCCCCGTCTTCTTTCTGGTAGCAGTATAGCCCACTCCATTTATGTGCACATAAGTCTCGTTAATTCTTAACGAAAACTTCTTCACCAGACTCTCTGAGACAAAATTTACATGTGAACCGCTATCCAGGAGTGCCCAAAATTCTCGTTTCCCTTTATTGATCCCTTTTACCATTACATTGGCCGTTGCCAACAGAGTGTATTCTCTGCCAATTGCATATGCAGACGCAGCAGACGCAGATGTAGCAATTTGGTTGCCTTTTTCAAAAAACAACATTATGCTATGTTTTTTGCCATATGGTCTGGTTTGAAGCAATTGACACACAATTTGTGTCCCTGCACCCAATTAAGACGCTCTTCTGTGGATTTCATTTTAAACTTTTCGCATTGGAAGAGTTTAAACATTTGATAGTTAAATATACCTGTTAATGATCGGTGGAAAACAGTGACTCATCGAAAAGTTCGTTATATCCTATGCTAAGATTGAAGACCGTTCTTTCGCAAACATTAGACTTTTTGGATAAAACGTTTTTACACTTTGATGGCTATGGGTAAGGAAAGAATTACCAAAACAGTTGCAAGGGTATACAAAGTTAACCCCGGCCCTCTGGTTGAAATTCTTTTATTTGTTATATCTTTTCAAAATTGCTGAGTCATGTCAAACTATAGTACTCGATCGTACTACCTAGGCTACTGACCGAGTTAACTAGGTCAGAGACTGCTGACGCCAGACCATTTTTGGAATGCAACAGAGTTTATGAGTTGAACAAACTTTATTTTTCATAAATAAAATAACTTTTTATGATATGGTCGCCATGTTGACACAAATCGTTGTTAAATGTTTTTGAGAAAGTTATCGCCCAGTTGATCAACTTTTATTCAATGGGTATGCTTTACTACCCTGTTGCGAAAAACATACTACTAGTTTTCCAATAAATTGTTTTAGTCGCCAAGTTGACTTGTATGTATATGCTACGCACAGTGGGGCCTTCTGGCATTTAGCATTGCAAAAATCATAGCGTCTAAACCAATAAAGCGATTTCAAAAAAGCATATGATAAAGAATACCTTAAGCTTTAAAATGAATGTTTGTCAAAAGCGCTGGGTGTTCGTGGTGCTGAAATATTCAAGGTCAAAGTCAGAAAATATTTCCAAGCATGTTTTTCCTTTAAAAATGGATCGAAACCCGGTTTTTTTCAATCATAAATGGAATTTTTCATTGTTTTAGACGACTATGTAACATTTTTTAATGTTTTAATTTGATTTTTTAACATAATTACAAAAAGAAAAAAAATTTTTGTTTGAATTTTTTTTTAGGTTATTTTTGAAAATTTGCTATTGATGGCTGATTTTCTTCAAAATAATTTTCAATATTTACATCAATATCTAATAAACTCAACATTTCGGGACTATAGTTGCTATTTTCCAAATCCTTTCGTGATCGCACGTGTCTCAGTGATGCAATAAGTGGGTCCGAAGAGGCTGCTAGCATGTTAAAAAGGTCTTCATTTTATCTAAGACGAGAAGTTTTTAATGTATTAGTGTATCTGAACCTTTTGTAGACCTTGTTTTTAGATTCCTGTGCTTCTTCGGATAGCTCTCCAATTGGTAAACACTGATATTCTATTAAATCCTTTCCGTAAGCCAAAGTCCTATGTTCCGTTGGGGTAAGTTGTATACTCCTCAAGCCAAACTTCATTTTTATACCCTTGCAGAGGGTATTATAAAATTGGTCAGATGTTTGTAACGCACAGAAGGAGACGTTTCCGACCCCATAAAGTATATATATTCTTGATCAGCTTGAGAAGCTGAGTCGATATAGCCATGTCCGTCTGTCCGTCTGTCCGTCTGTCCGTCCGTCTGTGCGTATGCGTTTTACTCAGCCATCTTAAGAGATATCGGGTTGAAATTTTTTTTGGAGACTCTTTATTACCTGTGTGAGATAAAGTATGAAAATCATCGGGATCGGACTACTATATCATATATTGTTTAATAATCATTAAATGTGTTTTGAATTCAGTAGTTTGAAGTATGCGTTTTACTCAGCCATCTTAAGAGATATCGGGTTGAAATTTTTTTGGAGACTCTTTATTACCTGTGTGAGATAAAGTATGAAAATCATCGGGATCGGACTACTATATCATATATTGTTAAATAATCATTAAATGTGTTTTGAAAATGCGTTTTACTCAGCCATCTTAAGAGATATCGGGTTGAAATTTTTTTTGGAGACTCTTTATTACCTGTGTGAGATAAAGTATGAAAATCATCGGGATCGGACTACTATATCATATATTGTTAAATAATCATTAAATGTGTTTTGAATTCAGTAGTTTGAAAAATATTTGAGCATATTCATAATACGACAACTAATGCTGTTGATGTATGAAATTTCACTTTTCTTATCGAATTAAATATAATAAAGAACTGCAAGGGTATATAAACTTCGGCAAGGCCGAAGTTAACTTCCATAGCTCGTTTTTTTACGAAATTTGCCAGATTTCTGCCGCTTGCGATCCATTTTCGTCTTAAGTTAGATTGTGTATATTTGATTTTTATCATAAGCTCCGTTCTAGCGTTTTCGAATGAAACGCCCATCTCCTTCAGCAATCCCATTTCAAAATCATTTAAGTTTTAACAGTCTTGGAAAACTTTCAAAATCCTTTCATTCTTTAACAATATTTTTGCACAATTAAATAAAACTGCCTTGAATTATATTGACAAATACTATTCAGTCCTGATTTAAGGTGTTTCCACTTATGAAGTTAAAAATAAACTGTCGCAAACGAGAGGAATAAGTAGCTCTTTATGTTATATTTTTTTAATTAACTAGGTAGAACGAAAAATCGGTATTATCCTTTTTGTATAAATTAGGTAAACAACTTAATATTTACATCCAATTAGGTAAACGGAAATAAAAACGACCAACCCGCAAATAGGACAAACTTTTCATCAACTTAAATAACATTTACCTGTCTTGTCATTTTTTCCAAAGCAGGTAATTAGCAATTTATCATTGTAGAAAGGCATATATGTAAACAGTTTAAATACAAAGAAGCTACAGGCCAATACGCATGCGCTCTCCTTCTTCCTTATACCTGCAGCACATTTTTTAGGCGAGGTTGCCTTAGTTTTATGGCTTACGCATCGCTGTCGCACCTCTCCGCATATTGGGACTATATACATCTGATAGGTAAATATTTCACCTACCTAGTGTATGTAGTCCGGTAGTGATACTAGGTGATACTTGTTAGTTGTATTCCACCAAAGTTAAAAAACGCCAATATTTAGTGTATTTTTTAAACGCTTCTAGTTCAATAACTATTTAAGTAATTATTAAAATTTATGAAACATGCTATTAACAAAGAACATACTTTTCAGATAAAACCAAAAAATCCAAGATCGATTGTTGAAATCGCCCAATATTCAGTTTTAAAGTTGCGACATTTTTAAAAATTATCATTTTTTCCTTTTCACTAAAAATGTCTCAACTTTGGGCGCCTCTAGCACCCAACTGTGCTACGCAATGATTGCCAAGTTAATCAATTGCTGGTTTTACTCGGGACCCTAGATTGATGTGGAATGTTCATCAATTTGTGCCCTCGCTTAGGATTGTAACTGTGTCTAAAGCGTGCAAAGAAAGTAGTGGCCTAGTTGACAAGTTTTCTTGTTGTTGAGAGATTGGTTGCCTGAGTTGACCAAATATTCTCAATTGATGTCGGTTTCACCAAGTCTGTCAATCTTTCAACTTGGAGCCGCCAATGTCAGGGTCACCAAAATGTTCAATGAAAAACGTTAGAATTTCTTGAATTTATTTAATGTTTATTTATTTATAAGCAAATAGGCACTAGCACATAAACCAGTGACTAATAGTTGTTGCAACCAACACAAAAATTGGGTGAAATTCGGAGCGAGATTACATAGGTAGTTAGATAGACCACCTCAGAACAGCTGTTAACGACGGTGTGGCAAGCGATCTATATGAGACGAGGTAGCAAGCGACACTCAAAACGACGATGTGGCAATGCTGCTACGAGACGACGAGGAAGAAGAAGTTTTTAAGACGAGCCAACGACGAAAGACGAAACAATTACCATTTAAATCAATCATTTTTATAGTTACTAAAACCTAAGAGGCAATGCCAAGTTATTTCTTTTCAGTGAAAGAGGTATTAATTCTTGCTCAATACTCAAAAATGCACTATTAAGAGAGTTTAGGCAGACCGTATCAAGCAAAGAATTACATAAACAACTGAGCGAACGAAAGCGAACCAAAGGCAAAATATGCAAGAATATTTTTATAAAATGAAACACAGTGCATCGCGCGGTAGAATCGAAGATCAAGCTTGTAAGGAATCTCTGGCTGGGGTACAGTTCTCAGTCTCCAGAGTCGCGTCTACTGAAAAATTTATTTAATCTGCAGACCTTGAAGAGTATTACGGGGTGAAACGGAGGCCACATAAATGCAGGAGAGTCCAAGAGGAGCCCGCTTGGCCAAGATCCGTTGCCTCTTAGACTGGGAAAGGGAGAGGCTAGGGAATCGTTAGTGGGATATGGGGACGGGGAGGCGAAGAGAAACTGCAACCACTGATCTTGTCTGCCAAGCGAAGCCCGCTTAGCCAAGATCCGTTGCCTATTCACCTGAGCCTCACTGAGCCTTGAGATCAGTGACTGAGAATAACTCATCCTGCCGTAGTCCTTCGGCTTCACTCTTAAATGTTATGCGACAAAGGAAAATGGAGGGGAAAACGGTAGACATCATTTTAGTAACCGAAAGAAAATGCAATACGGGTCAACTGATAAGAGCACAGATTTTTATTTATAATTAATTATATTTTCAACATTATTTCTTAATTTGGGTCCCTACCGCACTCAAGCTAGAAAAGGATCTTAGGAAATGGGCTCACCTGATTATCCTAGTTCCACTCACTAATGTCTTGGTTTCTGCAGTTGCCTTTTTGTGCTTGTCACTTTGATGGTCACTTCCAAAGTCATTTCTCTCTAATTCTATGTCTCTGTTCAAACCCACACTTCTCTGCATACTTATATCCTAACGGTGAAAACATACGATGCGTCTTGCGCTTTGGCACGCGTCACGATCTCCGTCCCTCTCTTTCACTTTCGATTTTCTTATTGTCTCCTTGGTGTCGGCATGCAGCATGAGAGGTTGTCCCTCAGCGACGCAGCGGCCACACCAAGACGGTAGTTAGAAAGAGAGAGAGAAGTTGATCGTGACCATTTTCTGTCAGAAACAAAAGAACTACAGTTAGCTTTGAGAGTAGTAATTTAATGTGCCCTCCATGGGCGTAGCGAAATAAAAACAAAAGGAAAAATAACAAAAGGGCCCCACATGGGCGTAGTTAGTTAAGATTAATGTGATTCGTTACACGGTGTCCTTACTTTGACCGGACGAAATGGACCGTGACTCGCCCGCGCGCCTTAACCTGGATGCGGAACAGGTGGTCATCCGCCCACATCAGGAGGTCAACCACTCGGTCTCTGATTTCAACAGGGACGCGCCTATCGGAGGTGTCGACGAGTCATCCGGTGGTGTGAGGGCACAATTGGAGGCTGCTGAGGTGGCCTCCGGCACATAGATAGCCAGGGATCGAAGCAACGGGCCTCGCGAAGTTAGTGCGGAGATACTGCCAGTTGGCGGCGTAACGGCGCCGTTTGCTGTGGAGAGATCCAATGACATCTCTTCCTCTTCGTGGACGGATGAAGTCTCCTTGTCCGTGGCTGCCGTCAGGCGAACATCTGGGCTTGTTGAAGGGCTTATAGGCTCGTACTCCAGCCGCAGAGGGGTATCCGATACACGGGGAGCCGGCGAATTGGACTCGGATTCACAGTCGGCGGCGGGAGCTCTGTAGTTCTCCATGGGGACGGCGAGCACTTCATCAGTCTTAAATTCGTGTCCGCCATTGTACATATATACACCTAAGCAATGTATGCACAGGCGTAACATGAGCTAGGCGTAAGCCAGCGTGTGAACGCTGACCAAGCCCTTTGATGCAAGCGCTCTAAACAATATATATGTACTTATGTACTGACACTCTCCCCCTCTTTTGTCTGTGTCGCATAAGTCGCATGTAAACATAGATTTATTGCCACAAAGCGACACAGACGTGTTCTTTATCTTAAATTCTTAAAACAAAGGAACCCGGTCATTACACAGGATATAAAATGTCGTTCAGTGATTTTCCAGATGACGTTTTACATGATGCATCAATCTGCATATTACCACAAACCGACACAGAAGTGTTCTTTATCTTAAATTCTTAAACTAAAGGAACCCGGTCATTACACAGGATATAAAATGTCGTGCAGTGATTTTCCAGATGACGTTTTGCATGATGCTTCAAATACCACCCTCAGCTTGGTGGGAGTACTTTCTGGCTTTAGTACATTTAGTATATAGAAAGTAATGTAATGTTAGTAATGGATATATAAAGTAATGGTTGTTGGGAATTTGCTCTACCATTACCTGCTTTATATGTCCAGGCTGTTTATATTCTGACATAAATTTCACTTACTCCTTTTTTATGTCAGGGCTCATTCGCCGCTCTAACAACATGAATCTTCTTATGGCTACTTCCCGAGATTCTCCAAGGGATGAAGCCTTTTTAGCAAATAGAAGCTTTACAATTAGTCGATTGTCACCTGCCGTGTGTAGGTTATCGAGGAAGAATTTTTCACAATACTCTTCTGCCGGACTCCTGTACCTTTTCATTAGTGTGTCTAGCTGCCAGAATTTTTCTAGAGATTTTTCTGGATTGATAATGCCTACCATACATGTGATTGAAGCTGACGTTGACATATTAATTCTACCAGCAACAATCTATCCAAACTCTGAACTTTGCAATGTTGGGCGGTTTCGATTGCCCCGTCTTCTTTCTGGTAGCAGTATAGCCCACTCCATTTATGTGCACATAAGTCTCGTTAATTCTTAACGAAAACTTCTTCACCAGACTCTCTGAGACAAAATTTACATGTGAACCGCTATCCAGGAGTGCCCAAAATTCTCGTTTCCCTTTATTGATCCCTTTTACCATTACATTGGCCGTTGCCAACAGAGTGTATTCTCTGCCAATTGCATATGCAGACGCAGCAGACGCAGATGTAGCAATTTGGTTGCCTTTTTCAAAAAACAACATTGTGCTATGTTTTTTGCCATATGGTCTGGTTTGAAGCAATTGACACACAATTTGTGTCCCTGCACCCAATTAAGACGCTCTTCTGTGGATTTCATTTTAAACTTTTCGCATTGGAAGAGTTTAAACATTTGATAGTTAAATATACCTGTTAATGATCGGTGGAAAACAGTGACTCATCGAAAAGTTCGTTATATCCTATGCTAAGATTGAAGACCGTTCTTTCGCAAACATTAGACTTTTTGGATAAAACGTTTTTACACTTTGATGGCTATGGGTAAGGAAAGAATTACCAAAACAGTTGCAAGGGTATACAAAGTTAACCCCGGCCCTCTGGTTGAAATTCTTTTATTTGTTATATCTTTTCAAAATTGCTGAGTCATGTCAAACTATAGTACTCGATCGTACTACCTAGGCTACTGACCGAGTTAACTAGGTCAGAGACTGCTGACGCCAGACCATTTTTGGAATGCAACAGAGTTTATGAGTTGAACAAACTTTATTTTTCATAAATAAAATAACTTTTTATGATATGGTCGCCATGTTGACACAAATCGTTGTTAAATGTTTTTGAGAAAGTTATCGCCCAGTTGATCAACTTTTATTCAATGGGTATGCTTTGCTACCCTGTTGCGAAAAACATACTACTAGTTTTCCAATAAATTGTTTTAGTCGCCAAGTTGACTCGTATGTATATGCTACGCACAGTGGGGCCTTCTGGCATTTAGCATTGCAAAAATCATAGCGTCTAAACCAATAAAGCGATTTCAAAAAAGCATATGATAAAGAATACCTTAAGCTTTAAAATGAATGTTTGTCAAAAGCGCTGGGTGTTCGTGGTGCTGAAATATTCAAGGTCAAAGTCAGAAAATATTTCCAAGCATGTTTTTCCTTTAAAAATGGATCGAAACCCGGTTTTTTTTCAATCATAAATGGAATTTTTCATTGTTTTAGACGACTATGTAACATTTTTTAATGTTTTAATTTGATTTTTTAACATAATTACAAAAAGAAAAAAATTTTTGTTTGAATTTTTTTTTAGGTTATTTTTGAAAATTTGCTATTGATGGCTGATTTTCTTCAAAATAATTTTCAATATTTACATCAATATCTAATAAACTCAACATTTCGGGACTATAGTTGCTATTTTCCAAATCCTTTCGTGATCGCACGTGTCTCAGTGATGCAATAAGTGGGTCCGAAGAGGCTGCTAGCATGTTAAAAAGGTCTTCATTTTATCTAAGACGAGAAGTTTTTAATGTATTAGTGTATCTGAACCTTTTGTAGACCTTGTTTTTAGATTCCTGTGCTTCTTCGGATAGCTCTCCAATTGGTAAACACTGATATTCTATTAAATCCTTTCCGTAAGCCAAAGTCCTATGTTCCGTTGGGGTAAGTTGTATACTCCTCAAGCCAAACTTCATTTTTTTTTACGAAATTTGCCAGATTTCTGCCGCTTGCGATCCATTTTCGTCTTAAGTTAGATTGTGTATATTTGATTTTTATCATAAGCTCCGTTCTAGCGTTTTCGAATGAAACGCCCATCTCCTTCAGCAATCCCATTTCAAAATCATTTAAGTTTTAACAGTCTTGGAAAACTTTCAAAATCCTTTCATTCTTTAACAACATTTTTGCACAATTAAATAAAACTGCCTTGAATTATATTGACAAATACTATTCAGTCCTGATTTAAGGTGTTTCCACTTATGAAGTTAAAAATAAACTGTCGCAAACGAGAGGAATAAGTAGCTCTTTATGTTATATTTTTTTAATTAACTAGGTAGAACGAAAAATCGGTATTATCCTTTTTGTATAAATTAGGTAAACAACTTAATATTTACATCCAATTAGGTAAACGGAAATAAAAACGACCAACCCGCAAATAGGACAAACTTTTCATCAACTTAAATAACATTTACCTGTCTTGTCATTTTTTCCAAAGCAGGTAATTAGCAATTTATCATTGTAGAAAGGCATATATGTAAACAGGTAGTATTTGCAAAACAGCATTACGGAATGTTATCATTTAAATACAAAGAAGCTACAGGCCAATACGCATGCGCTCTCCTTCTTCCTTATACCTGCAGCACATTTTTTAGGCGAGGTTGCCTTAGTTTTATGGCTTACGCATCGCTGTCGCACCTCTCCGCATATTGGGACTATATACATCTGATAGGTAAATATTTCACCTACCTAGTGTATGTAGTCCGGTAGTGATACTAGGTGATACTTGTTAGTTGTATTCCACCAAAGTTAAAAAACGCCAATATTTAGTGTATTTTTTAAACGCTTCTAGTTCAATAACTATTTAAGTAATTATTAAAATTTATGAAACATGCTATTAACAAAGAACATACTTTTCAGATTAAACCAAAAAATCCAAGATCGATTGTTGAAATCGCCCAATATTCAGTTTTAAAGTTGCGACATTTTTAAAAATTATCATTTTTTCCTTTTCACTAAAAATGTCTCAACTTTGGGCGCCTCTAGCACCCAACTGTGCTACGCAATGATTGCCAAGTTAATCAATTGCTGGTTTTACTCGGGACCCTAGATTGATGTGGAATGTTCATCAATTTGTGCCCTCGCTTAGGATTGTAACTGTGTCTAAAGCGTGCAAAGAAAGTAGTGGCCTAGTTGACAAGTTTTCTTGTTGTTGAGAGATTGGTTGCCTGAGTTGACCAAATATTCTCAATTGATGTCGGTTTCACCAAGTCTGTCAATCTTTCAACTTGGAGCCGCCAATGTCAGGGTCACCAAAATGTTCAATGAAAAACGTTAGAATTTCTTGAATTTATTTAATGTTTATTTATTTATAAGCAAATAGGCACTAGCACATAAACCAGTGACTAATAGTTGTTGCAACCAACACAAAAATTGGGTGAAATTCGGAGCGAGATTACATAGGTAGTTAGATAGACCACCTCAGAACAGCTGTTAACGACGGTGTGGCAAGCGATCCATATGAGACGAGGTAGCAAGCGACACTCAAAACGACGATGTGGCAATGCTGCTACGAGACGACGAGGAAGAAGAAGTTTTTAAGACGAGCCAACGACGAAAGACGAAACAATTACCATTTAAATCAATCATTTTTATAGTTACTAAAACCTAAGAGGCAATGCCAAGCTATTTCTTTTCAGTGAAAGAGATATTAATTCTTGCTCAATACTCAAAAATGCACTATTAAGAGAGTTTAGGCAGACCGTATCAAGCAAAGAATTACATAAACAACTGAGCGAACGAAAGCGAACCAAAGGCAAAATATGCAAGAATATTTTTATAAAATGAAACACAGTGCATCGCGCGGTAGAATCGAAGATCAAGCTTGTAAGGAATCTCTGGCTGGGGTACAGTTCTCAGTCTCCAGAGTCGCGTCTACTGAAAAATTTATTTGATCTGCAGACCTTGAAGAGTATTACGGGGTGAAACGGAGGCCACATAAATGCAGGAGAGTCCAAGAGGAGCCCGCTTGGCCAAGATCCGTTGCCTCTTAGACTGGGAAAGGGAGAGGCTAGGGAATCGTTAGTGGGATATGGGGACGGGGAGGCGAAGAGAAACTGCAACCACTGATCTTGTCTGCCAAGCGAAGCCCGCTTAGCCAAGATCCGTTGCCTATTCACCTGAGCCTCACTGAGCCTTGAGATCAGTGACTGAGAATAACTCATCCTGCCGTAGTCCTTCGGCTTCACTCTTAAATGTTATGCGACAAAGGAAAATGGAGGGGAAAACGGTAGACATCATTTTAGTAACCGAAAGAAAATGCAATACGGGTCAACTGATAAGAGCACAGATTTTTATTTATAATTAATTATATTTTCAACATTATTTCTTAATTTGGGTCCCTACCGCACTCAAGCTAGAAAAGGATCTTAGGAAATGGGCTCACCTGATTATCCTAGTTCCACTCACTAATGTCTTGGTTTCTGCAGTTGCCTTTTTGTGCTTGTCACTTTGATGGTCACTTCCAAAGTCATTTCTCTCTAATTCTATGTCTCTGTTCAAACCCACACTTCTCTGCATACTTATATCCTAACGGTGAAAACATACGATGCGTCTTGCGCTTTGGCACGCGTCACGATCTCCGTCCCTCTCTTTCACTTTCGATTTTCTTATTGTCTCCTTGGTGTCGGCATGCAGCATGAGAGGTTGTCCCTCAGCGACGCAGCGGCCACACCAAGACGGTAGTTAGAAAGAGAGAGAGAAGTTGATCGTGACCATTTTCTGTCAGAAACAAAAGAACTACAGTTAGCTTTGAGAGTAGTAATTTAATGTGCCCTCCATGGGCGTAGCGAAATAAAAACAAAAGGAAAAATAACAAAAGGGCCCCACATGGGCGTAGTTAGTTAAGATTAATGTGATTCGTTACACGGTGTCCTTACTTTGACCGGACGAAATGGACCGTGACTCGCCCGCGCGCCTTAACCTGGATGCGGAACAGGTGGTCATCCGCCCACATCAGGAGGTCAACCACTCGGTCTCTGATTTCAACAGGGACGCGCCTATCGGAGGTGTCGACGAGTCATCCGGTGGTGTGAGGGCACAATTGGAGGCTGCTGAGGTGGCCTCCGGCACATAGATAGCCAGGGATCGAAGCAACGGGCCTCGCGAAGTTAGTGCGGAGATACTGCCAGTTGGCGGCGTAACGGCGCCGTTTGCTGTGGAGAGATCCAATGACATCTCTTCCTCTTCGTGGACGGATGAAGTCTCCTTGTCCGTGGCTGCCGTCATGCGAACATCTGGGCTTGTTGAAGGGCTTATAGGCTCGTACTCCAGCCGCAGAGGGGTATCCGATACACGGGGAGCCGGCGAATTGGACTCGGATTCACAGTCGGCGGCGGGAGCTCTGTAGTTCTCCATGGGGACGGCGAGCACTTCATCAGTGTCTGACCCTGGGTACGGCAAGATGAACATTTCCTCTCGGAATACTCGCTCCGCTGGCCAGACGAGAGGCTCCGTTTGGGGGAGTGGGGGCGTGACCATCTCTTCGGGATAATGATCTAGTTCCATATCCGGTGGGCACACGGGTACGGGAATCGAATTAAAGAATGCGGCGGCGGCCGAGACGACCGTCTCTTCTGGGCGGGTTTCCCCCACCGGACCAGTGCACACTGTTCGGTCCTCCAGACGGATAGGGCCGGCCAACTTCGAGGGTTCGGTGTTCTGTGTCGAGGGTGAGAGTGTGACCACTGATAGCACCACAGCGCGCTCCGGTCGAATCGTACCCGAGGATAGCCGAGCCTCGTCGTGTGTTTTTTGCCCAGTCTCTCGATCATTGTTCTCCGGGAGTCGCTCGTCCGGGGTGTCGGTCGAGGCCAGTTCTATCCGGCAAAGCAGGACCGGGTCTTCAGGTGGGCTACCGCATTGGGATGCGCGGGCATGACAGGGCCATGCTTTCTTCCCACCCGGCTATCATCTCTTCGACTATACGGGCTATGTCAGCTTCGCGATCGCCGTCGTCTTCCCCTGGCTGTGCCATACTATGAAATATAAAGTGTGTGCTATGTGCTATGATTAAAACTAAGATACAATGTTTAGATAATTTACGCCGAGTATCAGCGCGTAGAGCTCCTCTTTAGGAGGGAGGGGGACGTTGCGTTCTTTAGTCAGTGGCCTCGTGCGGGCCGTGGGTACGAGGTGTCCCGAGGCCGATGTCGTCGGTCAACTCAGGATAGGAAAATACGATCATTTTAAAAACAAACAATCGCAACTTTAAAACTGAATAATGGCCGATTTTAACAATTGCAAATTATGTTCTTTCTTAATAGCATGTTTCATAAATTTGAATAATTACCTAAATCGTTATTGAATTAGAAGCGTTTAAAAATTGTACTAAATATTGACATTTTTTTAACTTTAGTGGAATAAAAATAGCAAGGATCAACGAGTATCAATACCGGACTACATACAATAGGTAGGTGAAATATTTACCTATCAAATGTATATAGTCCCAATATGCGGAGACCTGCGACACCGATGCGTAAGCCATAAAACTAAGGCAACCTCGCCTGAAAAATGCGATGCAGGTATAAGGAAGAAGAAGAGCGCATACGTATTGGCCTGTAGCTTCTTTGTATTTAAATGATAACATTGCGTAATGCTGTTTTGCAAATACTACCTGTTTACATATATGCCTTTCTACAATGATAAATTGCTAATTACCTGCTTTGGAAAAACTGACGAGGCAAAAAATGTTATTTAAGTTGATGAAAAATTTGTCCTAATTGTGGGTTGGTCGTTTCTATTTCCGTTTACTTAATTGGTTATTAAGTTTTTTACCTAATTAATACAAAACGGGTAATACCGATTTTTCGTTCTACCTAGTTAATTCAAAAAATATAACATAAAGAGCTAAATATTCCTCTTATTTGCGACAGTTTATTTTTAACTTCATAAGTGGAAGCACTTTAAATCAGGACTGAATAGTATTTGCCAATATAATTCAAGACAGTTTTATTTATTTGTGCAAAAATGTTAAAGAATGAAAGGATTTTGAAAGTTTTCCACGAGTGTGAAAACTTAAATGATTTTGAAATGGGATTGCTAAAAGAGATGAGCGTTTCATTTGAAAACGCTAGTACGGATCTTAAGGTACAAAACCGGATATACACAATATAACTTTAGGCGAAAATAGATTGCAAGCTGCAAAAATCTGGCAAATTTCGTGAAAAAATGAAGATTGGCTTGAGGAGTATCGTGAGGATATTCAGAGCAGGAAGGAGATTATACAACCTGAATTCTCTCGGAAGCTGGGACTAAAAATTGACTGCCCAAAGTACGGATACGGAAACACGAATGATGGAAATACTTCAAGGAGATTTTTTGAAAATGATGAAGTGACATCTTTTATAACAGGTGTTAGTCAAGAGATCATTAAAAGGTTGGCTGTTATCTTATAAATTATGTTATGTTATAAATTGCAAGGAAATGGTAAATGAAAAATTTTCCGAATATACCTCAAAGACTGTAACAATTGGAGAGCTAATATTAAGACCGATTAACTTAGAGTTTCCGATAAACATACCAATGACAGTAATGCCACTATCCTCCCAGCAAGATCTGAAGTAATCTAACTAATAAATATTCCAAACGAAAATACAAATATCGTCATCTTAAATCAAGAAGTCGAAAAAGGAATATTTATTGGGAATTCGAGCTCAAGTCCGAACCAAACATTTCTCCGAATTTTAAATACAACTAAAAGTGTTAAAATGTTATATTTGAAAAAAAAAAAAAAATATGAACCACTAAAGAATTATGAAATAGTACAGAAAACTGATGACCAAAGAAGTCAATCAGTAATGCAAAAATTGAAGCCAACTTGACACCTATGTTCAAAAACGTACTAGAAGAGCTCTGCACCAAGTATACAGATATATTTGGTCTAGAAAATGATCCAATTACAACAAACAACTCTTAAAACAAGAATTGAGATTGAATGAAAACCAGCCAGTATACACAAAAAATTATAGAATACTACACACTCATAAGGAAGAAATAACAAGATAAGTCGATAAACTCATTAAAGACAAAAGTTGAACCCTCAGTGTCTGAATATAATAGTCCGTTACTACTGGTGCCGAAAAAAGGTGTATCAGGATCAGAAAAGAAAAGATGGCGATTAGTAATAGACTCAAATTAACAAAAAACTATTGTCTCATAAATTCCAACTACCAAGAATAGATGATATTCTCGATCAACTAAGCAGAGCCAAATATTTTTCATGTCTAGATTTAATGTCCGGTGTTCAAGCATTTCTTTACATGGATGACTTAATAGTCATCGGCTGTTCTGAGAAACACATGATCAAAAACCTAAAGGATATTTTTGACAGAAAAGTGTTTATTCTTGTTGCACGAAGTGACATTCTTGGGTCATAAATGCACTGACAAAATACGACGTCATTGAAAAATATCCAGTACCGAAAGATGCTGAAAGTGCTAGAAGATTCGTAGCTTTTTGCAGTACTACAGACGCTTCATTAAAATTTTCTCACATCCGATAAGACAACTATGTAAGAAGAACGTACATTTTGTTTGGTCTGAAGAATGCAAAAAAGAGTTTGAGTATCTGTAAAAGTTTTAATAGAACCCACACTGCTACAGTATCCAGATTTTAGCAAAGAATTTTGTATAATATCAGATAATAATTGTGTAATATCAGATGCTGAGCAGCTTTGACTCAAACTTATGGTGATAAGCAGTTACCAGTAGCATACGCTTCCACTTCATTCACCAAAGGTGAAAGTAATAAAAGCACTACTGAACAAGAACTAGCGATACGCTGGGTTATTACACACTTCTGCCCATATATATATGGTAAACACTTCAGAGTCAAAACAGATCATAGACCACTTACGTATTTATTCTCTATGGTAAATCCAAGTTGAAAGCTAACCACAATGAGACTTGATCTAAAAGATGGATACGATACAGGATCTAAAAAACACAAGCGCGTATGTCCTGAAAGTCACTACCGGGCAACAAAGTAGACAAAATAATCTGGCCAGAGAATAAAAATGAAAATACAATTACGCACGTACCTAATGATGCTTTTAAGTCCAAAATATATATATTCATATATATAAAGTACTCTGCAATAATGAAGTACGAAAAAAAGGTTATAGCAAGAATTGAGATTGGAGATCTGTACACCAACGGAAATCTCCACTTAGGTCAGTTTTTTCAAAGGCTTGAATAACAAGCCGGTATACTTGATATCAAACAACTCAAACTGGCACCGAGTGAAAAAATCTTCGAAACATTTTTATCAGTAACACATATATACTGTCCCTATTAACTTGTATTTGGTAAACAAAACAACTTACCAATTCATTTTAATAGCATAATTAGAATAGAACATTTATGTAACGTAGATGATTATGCTAAAGAAGTTAAGTTTAGATTAGAACTAGTATACAATAGAGCTAGAATAGTGTTACAAGAACATAAAGAAAAAAAGAAAAACCGACAGTAAATTAGTAGATTTTAAAAAAGAAATAGGAGATAAAGTTTTCTTAAAAACGAAACTGGTCATAAGCTTGATTCATCCTATTTAGGACCATTCGAAGTTATTGAAATAGCCAAAAATAACATTATTAAAGTTAGAAACCATAAAAATATGGTACAAACAGTACCTGTGAAAAAAACGGATTAAAATATGAAGCCCATTTTTACAGTTCATGATCCAAATACAATAACCAACAAATTACAGAAAAAATTATTCCATTAAATTATTTAGAAGCAGAAAAAGTCAGCACTAAAGTAAAAAAAAAAGTCTTAAATTCGTGTCCGCCATTGTACATATATACACCTAAGCAATGTATGCACAGGCGTAACATGAGCTAGGCGTAAGCCAGCGTGTGAACGCTGACCAAGCCCTTTGATGCAAGCGCTCTAAACAATATATATGTACTTATGTACTGACACTCTCCCCCTCTTTTGTCTGTGTCGCATAAGTCGCATGTAAACATAGATTTATTGCCACAAAGCGACACAGACGTGTTCTTTATCTTAAATTCTTAAATCAAAGGAACCCGGTCATTACACAGGATATAAAATGTCGTTCAGTGATTTTCCAGATGACGTTTTACATGATGCATCAATCTGCATATTACCACAAACCGACACAGAAGTGTTCTTTATCTTAAATTCTTAAACTAAAGGAACCCGGTCATTACACAGGATATAAAATGTCGTGCAGTGATTTTCCAGATGACGTTTTGCATGATGCATCAAATACCACCCTCAGCTTGGTGGGAGTACTTTCTGGCTTTAGTACATTTAGTATATAGAAAGTAATGTAATGTTAGTAATGGATATATAAAGTAATGGTTGTTGGGAATTTGCTCTACCATTACCTGCTTTATATGTCCAGGCTGTTTATATTCTGACATAAATTCTAGAGATTTTTCTGGATTGATAATGCCTACCATACATGTGATTGAAGCTGACGTTGACATATTAATTCTACCAGCAACAATCCATCCAAACTCTGAACTTTGCAATGTTGGGCGGTTTCGATTGCCCCGTCTTCTTTCTGGTAGCAGTATAGCCCACTCCATTTATGTGCACATAAGTCTCGTTAATTCTTAACGAAAACTTCTTCACCAGACTCTCTGAGACAAAATTTACATGTGAACCGCTATCCAGGAGTGCCCAAAATTCTCGTTTCCCTTTATTGATCCCTTTTACCATTACATTGGCCGTTGCCAACAGAGTGTATTCTCTGCCAATTGCATATGCAGACGCAGCAGATGCAGATGTAGCAATTTGGTTGCCTTTTTCAAAAAACAACATTATGCTATGTTTTTTGCCATATGGTCTGGTTTGAAGCAATTGACACACAATTTGTGTCCCTGCACCCAATTAAGACGCTCTTCTGTGGATTTCATTTTAAACTTTTCGCATTGGAAGAGTTTAAACATTTGATAGTTAAATATACCTGTTAATGATCGGTGGAAAACAGTGACTCATCGAAAAGTTCGTTATATCCTATGCTAAGATTGAAGACCGTTCTTTCGCAAACATTAGACTTTTTGGATAAAACGTTTTTACACTTTGATGGCTATGGGTAAGGAAAGAATTACCAAAACAGTTGCAAGGGTATACAAAGTTAACCCCGGCCCTCTGGTTGAAATTCTTTTATTTGTTATATCTTTTCAAAATTGCTGAGTCATGTCAAACTATAGTACTCGATCGTACTACCTAGGCTACTGACCGAGTTAACTAGGTCAGAGACTGCTGACGCCAGACCATTTTTGGAATGCAACAGAGTTTATGAGTTGAACAAACTTTATTTTTCATAAATAAAATAACTTTTTATGATATGGTCGCCATGTTGACACAAATCGTTGTTAAATGTTTTTGAGAAAGTTATCGCCCAGTTGATCAACTTTTATTCATTGGGTATGCTTTGCTACCCTGTTGCGAAAAACATACTACTAGTTTTCCAATAAATTGTTTTAGTCGCCAAGTTGACTCGTATGTATATGCTACGCACAGTGGGGCCTTCTGGCATTTAGCATTGCAAAAATCATAGCGTCTAAACCAATAAAGCGATTTCAAAAAAGCATATGATAAAGAATACCTTAAGCTTTAAAATGAATGTTTGTCAAAAGCGCTGGGTGTTCGTGGTGCTGAAATATTCAAGGTCAAAGTCAGAAAATATTTCCAAGCATGTTTTTCCTTTAAAAATGGATCGAAACCCGGTTTTTTTTCAATCATAAATGGAATTTTTCATTGTTTTAGACGACTATGTAACATTTTTTAATGTTTTAATTTGATTTTTTAACATAATTACAAAAAGAAAAAAATTTTTGTTTGAATTTTTTTTTAGGTTATTTTTGAAAATTTGCTATTGATGGCTGATTTTCTTCAAAATAATTTTCAATATTTACATCAATATCTAATAAACTCAACATTTCGGGACTATAGTTGCTATTTTCCAAATCCTTTCGTGATCGCACGTGTCTCAGTGATGCAATAAGTGGGTCCGAAGAGGCTGCTAGCATGTTAAAAAGGTCTTCATTTTATCTAAGACGAGAAGTTTTTAATGTATTAGTGTATCTGAACCTTTTGTAGACCTTGTTTTTAGATTCCTGTGCTTCTTCGGATAGCTCTCCAATTGGTAAACACTGATATTCTATTAAATCCTTTCCGTAAGCCAAAGTCCTATGTTCCGTTGGGGTAAGTTGTATACTCCTCAAGCCAAACTTCATTTTTTTTTACGAAATTTGCCAGATTTCTGCCGCTTGCGATCCATTTTCGTCTTAAGTTAGATTGTGTATATTTGATTTTTATCATAAGCTCCGTTCTAGCGTTTTCGAATGAAACGCCCATCTCCTTCAGCAATCCCATTTCAAAATCATTTAAGTTTTAACAGTTTTGGAAAACTTTCAAAATCCTTTCATTCTTTAACAACATTTTTGCACAATTAAATAAAACTGCCTTGAATTATATTGACAAATACTATTCAGTCCTGATTTAAGGTGTTTCCACTTATGAAGTTAAAAATAAACTGTCGCAAACGAGAGGAATAAGTAGCTCTTTATGTTATATTTTTTTAATTAACTAGGTAGAACGAAAAATCGGTATTATCCTTTTTGTATAAATTAGGTAAACAACTTAATATTTACATCCAATTAGGTAAACGGAAATAAAAACGACCAACCCGCAAATAGGACAAACTTTTCATCAACTTAAATAACATTTACCTGTCTTGTCATTTTTTCCAAAGCAGGTAATTAGCAATTTATCATTGTAGAAAGGCATATATGTAAACAGGTAGTATTTGCAAAACAGCATTACGGAATGTTATCATTTAAATACAAAGAAGCTACAGGCCAATACGCATGCGCTCTCCTTCTTCCTTATACCTGCAGCACATTTTTTAGGCGAGGTTGCCTTAGTTTTATGGCTTACGCATCGCTGTCGCACCTCTCCGCATATTGGGACTATATACATCTGATAGGTAAATATTTCACCTACCTAGTGTATGTAGTCCGGTAGTGATACTAGGTGATACTTGTTAGTTGTATTCTACCAAAGTTAAAAAACGCAATATTTAGTGTATTTTTTAAACGCTTCTAGTTCAATAACTATTTAAGTAATTATTAAAATTTATGAAACATGCTATTAACAAAGAACATACTTTTCAGATAAATCCAAAAAATCCAAGATCGATTGTTGAAATCGCCCAATATTCAGTTTTAAAGTTGCGACATTTTTAAAAATTATCATTTTTTCCTTTTCACTAAAAATGTCTCAACTTTGGGCGCCTTTGGCACCCATAAATCTCAACCGATTTCAAAAATTTTTCGGATTCATAATCTCTGAAGTATTTCCTATCGATTGCATATATCATTTTTGCCAAACGCGATCATGAAAAAACGTATTTTTGCAATGCTATCCGAGCAGAGGCCCAACTGTGCTACGCAATGATTGCCAAGTTAATCAATTGCTGGTTTTACTCGGGACCCTAGATTGATGTGGAATGTTCATCAATTTGTGCCCTCGCTTAGGATTGTAACTGTGTCTAAAGCGTGCAAAGAAAGTAGTGGCCTAGTTGACAAGTTTTCTTGTTGTTGAGAGATTGGTTGCCTGAGTTGACCAAATATTCTCAATTGATGACGGTTTCACCAAGTCTGTCAATCTTTCAACTTGGAGCCGCCTATGTCAGGGTGTGTCAAGCGATCCATATGAGACGTGGCAAAGCTGCTACAAGACGACGAGGAAGAAGAAGTTTTTAAGACGAGCCAACGATGAAAGACGAAACAATTACCATTTAAATCAATCATTTTTATAGTTACTAAAACCTAAGAGGCAATGCCAAGCTATTTCTTTTCAGTGAAAGAGGTAGTAATTCTTGCTCAATACTCAAAAATGCACTATTAAGAGAGTTTAGGCAGACCGTATCAAGCAAAGAATTACATAAACAACTGAGCGAACGAAAGCGAACCAAAGGCAAAATATGCAAGAATATTTTTATAAAATGAAACACAGTGCATCGCGCGGTAGAATCGAAGATCAAGCTTGTAAGGAATCTCTGGCTGGGGTACAGTTCTCAGTCTCCAGAGTCGCGTCTACTGAAAAATTTATTTAATCTGCAGACCTTGAAGAGTATTACGGGGTGAAACGGAGGCCACATAAATGCAGGAGAGTCCAAGAGGAGCCCGCTTGGCCAAGATCCGTTGCCTCTTAGACTGGGAAAGGGAGAGGCTAGGGAATCGTTAGTGGGATATGGGGACGGGGAGGCGAAGAGAAACTGCAACCACTGATCTTGTCTGCCAAGCGAAGCCCGCTTAGCCAAGATCCGTTGCCTATTCACCTGAGCCTCACTGAGCCTTGAGATCAGTGACTGAGAATAACTCATCCTGCCGTAGTCCTTCGGCTTCACTCTTAAATGTTATGCGACAAAGGAAAATGGAGGGGAAAACGGTAGACATCATTTTAGTAACCGAAAGAAAATGCAATACGGGTCAACTGATAAGAGCACAGATTTTTATTTATAATTAATTATATTTTCAACATTATTTCTTAATTTGGGTCCCTACCGCACTCAAGCTAGAAAAGGATCTTAGGAAATGGGCTCACCTGATTATCCTAGTTCCACTCACTAATGTCTTGGTTTCTGCAGTTGCCTTTTTGTGCTTGTCACTTTGATGGTCACTTCCAAAGTCATTTCTCTCTAATTCTATGTCTCTGTTCAAACCCACACTTCTCTGCATACTTATATCCTAACGGTGAAAACATACGATGCGTCTTGCGCTTTGGCACGCGTCACGATCTCCGTCCCTCTCTTTCACTTTCGATTTTCTTATTGTCTCCTTGGTGTCGGCATGCAGCATGAGAGGTTGTCCCTCAGCGACGCAGCGGCCACACCAAGACGGTAGTTAGAAAGAGAGAGAGAAGTTGATCGTGACCATTTTCTGTCAGAAACAAAAGAACTACAGTTAGCTTTGAGAGTAGTAATTTAATGTGCCCTCCATGGGCGTAGCGAAATAAAAACAAAAGGAAAAATAACAAAAGGGCCCCACATGGGCGTAGTTAGTTAAGATTAATGTGATTCGTTACACGGTGTCCTTACTTTGACCGGACGAAATGGACCGTGACTCGCCCGCGCGCCTTAACCTGGATGCGGAACAGGTGGTCATCCGCCCACATCAGGAGGTCAACCACTCGGTCTCTGATTTCAACAGGGACGCGCCTATCGGAGGTGTCGACGAGTCATCCGGTGGTGTGAGGGCACAATTGGAGGCTGCTGAGGTGGCCTCCGGCACATAGATAGCCAGGGATCGAAGCAACGGGCCTCGCGAAGTTAGTGCGGAGATATTGCCAGTTGGCGGCGTAACGGCGCCGTTTGCTGTGGAGAGATCCAATGACATCTCTTCCTCTTCGTGGACGGATGAAGTCTCCTTGTCCGTGGCTGCCGTCAGGCGAACATCTGGGCTTGTTGAAGGGCTTATAGGCTCGTACTCCAGCCGCAGAGGGGTATCCGATACACGGGGAGCCGGCGAATTGGACTCGGATTCACAGTCGGCGGCGGGAGCTCTGTAGTTCTCCATGGGGACGGCGAGCACTTCATCAGTGTCTGACCCTGGGTACGGCAAGATGAACATTTCCTCTCGGAATACTCGCTCCGCTGGCCAGACGAGAGGCTCCGTTTGGGGGAGTGGGGGCGTGACCATCTCTTCGGGATAATGATCTAGTTCCATATCCGGTGGGCACACGGGTACGGGAATCGAATTAAAGAATGCGGCGGCGGCCGAGACGACCGTCTCTTCTGGGCGGGTTTCCCCCACCGGACCAGTGCACACTGTTCGGTCCTCCAGACGGATAGGGCCGGCCAACTTCGAGGGTTCGGTGTTCTGTGTCGAGGGTGAGAGTGTGACCACTGATAGCACCACAGCGCGCTCCGGTCGAATCGTACCCGAGGATAGCCGAGCCTCGTCGTGTGTTTTTTGCCCAGTCTCTCGATCATTGTTCTCCGGGAGTCGCTCGTCCGGGGTGTCGGTCGAGGCCAGTTCTATCCGGCAAAGCAGGACCGGGTCTTCAGGTGGGCTACCGCATTGGGATGCGCGGGCATGACAGGGCCATGCTTTCTTCCCACCCGGCTATCATCTCTTCGACTATACGGGCTATGTCAGCTTCGCGATCGCCGTCGTCTTCCCCTGGCTGTGCCATACTATGAAATATAAAGTGTGTGCTATGTGCTATGATTAAAACTAAGATACAATGTTTAGATAATTTACGCCGAGTATCAGCGCGTAGAGCTCCTCTTTAGGAGGGAGGGGGACGTTGCGTTCTTTAGTCAGTGGCCTCGTGCGGGCCGTGGGTACGAGGTGTCCCGAGGCCGATGTCGTCGGTCAACTCAGGATAGGAAAATACGATCATTTTAAAAACAAACAATCGCAACTTTAAAACTGAATAATGGCCGATTTTAACAATCGCAAATTATGTTCTTTCTTAATAGCATGTTTCATAAATTTGAATAATTACCTAAATCGTTATTGAATTAGAAGCGTTTAAAAATTGTACTAAATATTGACATTTTTTTAACTTTAGTGGAATAAAAATAGCAAGGATCAACGAGTATCAATACCGGACTACATACAATAGGTAGGTGAAATATTTACCTATCAAATGTATATAGTCCCAATATGCGGAGACCTGCGACACCGATGCGTAAGCCATAAAACTAAGGCAACCTCGCCTGAAAAATGCGATGCAGGTATAAGGAAGAAGAAGAGCGCATACGTATTGGCCTGTAGCTTCTTTGTATTTAAATGATAACATTGCGTAATGCTGTTTTGCAAATACTACCTGTTTACATATATGCCTTTCTACAATGATAAATTGCTAATTACCTGCTTTGGAAAAACTGACGAGGCAAAAAATGTTATTTAAGTTGATGAAAAATTTGTCCTAATTGTGGGTTGGTCGTTTCTATTTCCGTTTACTTAATTGGTTATTAAGTTTTTTACCTAATTAATACAAAACGGGTAATACCGATTTTTCGTTCTACCTAGTTAATTCAAAAAATATAACATAAAGAGCTAAATATTCCTCTTATTTGCGACAGTTTATTTTTAACTTCATAAGTGGAAGCACTTTAAATCAGGACTGAATAGTATTTGCCAATATAATTCAAGACAGTTTTATTTATTTGTGCAAAAATGTTGTTAAAGAATGAAAGGATTTTGAAAGTTTTCCACGAGTGTGAAAACTTAAATGATTTTGAAATGGGATTGCTAAAAGAGATGAGCGTTTCATTTGAAAACGCTAGTACGGATCTTAAGGTACAAAACCGGATATACACAATATAACTTTAGGCGAAAATAGATTGCAAGCGGTAAAAATCTGGCAAATTTCGTGAAAAAATGAAGATTGGCTTGAGGAGTATCGTGAGGATATTCAATGCAGGAAGGAGATTATACAACCTGAATTCTTTTGGAAGCTGGGACTAAAAATTGACTGCCCAAAGTATGGATACGGAAACACGAATGATGGAAATACTTCAAGGAGATTTTTTGAAAATGATGAAGTGACATCTTTTATAACAGGTGTTAGTCAAGAGATCATTAAAAGGTTGGCTGTTATCTTGAATGTTATAAATTGCAAGGAAATGGTAAATGAAAAATTTTCCGAATATACCTCAAAGACTGTTCAACTTTTGACTGAATTGTATCCGCAAAAAAACTTACCCCAACGGTACATAGGATTTTGGCTCACGGAAAGGATTTAATAGAATATCAGTGTGTAACAATTGGAGAGCTATCTGAAATTTTTTTTCTTTTTGTAATTATGTTAAAAAATCAAATTAAAACATTAAAAAGTGTTACATAGTCGTATAAAACAATGAAAAATTCCATTTGTGATTGAAAATAACCGGGTTTCGATCCATTTTTAAAGGAAAAACATGCTTGGAAATATTTTCTGACTTTGACCTTGAATATTACAGCACCACGAACACCCAGCACTTTTAACAAACATTCGTTTTGAAGCTTAGGGTATTCTTTATCATATGCCTTATAAAATCACTTTATTGGTTTAGACGCTATGATTTTTTCAATGCTAAATGCCAAAAGGCCCCACTGCGCGAAGCTAGAAGAAACGTTATAGCTGTATCCCAACGATGGACCCACTCACAATAGCTGAGTACCGGGCCCGCAACACAAAATCTACAAAGCCAAAGAAGACCAAAACAAGAGGCCAAGTACGTAAGCTACTCCAGCAGAAGAGGCTGGAAGTAGACTTACTGGCCACTCTGAAGACGGAGGAAGTCCGACAACGCAAGGGGGCCGCAGAAATGCGCAAGCCTTAACTTGCCTTTAATTAATAATTTTAACTATAAGCTTAATAGCAAGTTGAACTACTAACTTTCTGACAGGCTATTACTAACAATGTGGTTGGAGAATTTTTTTTTAAATCAAAACAATAATTGACATGTATACCTGAATTGTGAGCCAACCACATGCTCTATAATTTTTCCACGTCTCTGGCTCGCTGTGCAAGACACAGTTGAGATAAATTTTTTTTCTTTTCATTTGTTATCAAAAAAAAAATTTTGAAATAGAAAAAAAAAAATTATTTATAAATATGCATGAATCCATAAAATTTTTTTTTATATTTCAAATAATCTTCGTATTCAAGCAAATAAGACCAAAACTTGAAATACTTATAAAAAAAAAAAATTTTTATAGAAATTTCTAAACAAAAGGTTTTAGCTATCTTTATGGGCTTTTGTTCCCTATTTTTTTCATCTTTGTTATATTCATATTATTAAATTAAAATCGTCTTATATAGGACCATTAGTCAGTGAGGTCATTATTAGAATTATAAAAAAAAATTTTATAATATTTAAAAATAGACTCCATATGTTCGATAAAACCATAAGTAAATTTGATATATCTCTTATACCCACAATGGGGTTAATAGAAACAAAATCAGTGGACTCCACTGCGAATGTTATAAAAAAAAAATAAAAAATAAAATCATCAAATACTGACATGAGATTAACAAACATATTGTTATTAATAATTGTCGTAATAATGTGCGCATATGTTTTATATAAAGCTTACGTATTACACAATAGATGTGTAAATAAAAGAGCCATAAGCCAAGCTAATGACATAGATAAGGTCTAAAAATATATATGCACATACGCGATTATAAATTTAAAAAAAAAAAATTTTTTTTGAAAAACAATGGCCACTTTTGATAATTATTTTGCAAGAATAAACGCCAGGCATCCCAGTATTGTCCAAGAAATAATTGAGGTTTTTAGAAATGAGCAAAGCAATTTACCACAAAACTCAATAAACTAGGTAGAAATTAGGTCAGCTTACCTTAATATAACGGGAGATTTCCCAGTTCAAGGAGACTCTTGGGTACAGATGAGGTTTCATCCTCACAGTACCATATGTATGCTGTTTTTCCAATGCAGCAGGCACATATCGTTTCTACCTAATGGAGGAACCAAGGCAGTAAGCCTAAATGCCCCTTTTTTTCAAATAAATACATCCATAGGCCTAACAAGTTAGTGTAGAAAATAAGGTATTGGATAGCATAAAACTACAAATTTAAAAAAAATATTGTAGATCTTATGGAAAAATCCATAAAAGTAGCTTATAGTAGATTGTTAGCTAAGACTCTTTTAAGAAAAGACGTGCCCGGATGGGTCAACAAACTCTTCAAGGAATCAATCGCGCTGATAAACATATCAGAATCGAGTACAGAACCAATAGATTTAACAGACTCAGATGTAGAAATAATAGATATTAACCATAAACATTTTCAAAAATTTTGTTAAATTAAAAACATGTCTAAACGACCAAAAAGCAAAAAAAAAAAAATAACAAAGAAAATTTTTACGTTAAATGGGTTCTCATGAATCCAAAATAGAATTAGAAATTAATCTTAACAGTCATAAATCTGGCTTTGAAAAATAGAATAGACAATTTCTCTGGGAATTAAAACAAAAAGAGTATTTTTTTTAACAAACTATGGTTACTTGGGATGATATAATAGGAAAAGCTAGAATACACGCACAAGAATTAACTAAATCTTGTAAGTGCCTCTCGCAGAATAGAGAAATATCCCAAGACGCAGTAACCAAACACACGAAAAACTGAACACTATAGCAAACTAAATGCATGGCAAAAAAACAGCCGCAAATGCGTTCTACAGTGATTGCAAACAAAAAGCAATAACTGTGCTAAACAGACACAATATTGAATTTAAACAAACATTTGATTTGGAAACTTCAATAGTACTGGAAGAAAAAACGCAACTAATGGCTGATGAAGAAATAGGTCAAGAAGAACCATCAGTGAGCTCTGATCAATCAAACATAAGTCTTAAAAAACCAGCAATTCCAAAAGAAAACAACAAAATGACACAAACATTGGTAGAATTCATAAACACAGCCACCAGGCTGCTACCATACTTCGATGGTGATATTAAAAATCTACCAGGTTTTCTTGGAGCACTTCGCGTACTTAACACCATAAAAGAAACGCACGAAGCAGTAGCAATCGAAATCATAAAATCAAAATTAAAAGGTCAAGCGGGTAATACCCTAAGCTCTGAAACAACGATTGATGAAGTAATACGAAAGCTGTCAACAATCTTCAAGGGTGAATCAGTGGATCTTTTAACAGCAAAAATTAAAAATCTGCAGAGAAACCCCAATAACTGTGTTTCATACACAAAGGAGATTACTGAGTTGACCGACGCCCTTAAAGGCGCATATATTTCTTCCAACTGAACAAGCAATACAATACACTACCAAAGTGGCAGTAAATGCTATGGTAAGTCATATCAAAAGTCAAAGAGTCCAGATATTAATGGAATCAGGAAACTTTTATTCAGCTAAAGAAGCCATCACTAGATTTACCACTCTTTCAGTAGAGTCGGGCTCCACAGAAAGTTTCCAAAATAATACAATTTTTTATGCCCAGCATAATGACCGCGGTAGACGCCGCTATAACAATAATGGTAACTGGAGAAACAACCCGAATTGGAACAATAACAACTCGAATTGGAGCAATAACGATGCCCACAGAGCCCAACGAGGCCGAAATTATTCACGCTACCGAAGAGGCGGCCGTGGAGGTGGACACAATAATAATAGACAAAACACAAATAACCAACAGAATGGTTACAACAACACAAATGTCCGAATTACCCAAAGCGAACAGGGAAACGGACAAGCTCCTCCAAATGCTCAAAATTAAAAAATAAAGTTATATGTTGATTTTTGCGACCTTTTTGTTGTTTAGAGTTGAATGTTTTGCCGGCTCGAGGTCAAATGTTGGGCGAATAAAAACAAAAATAAAAAAAAACAGTTTGTTCTTATTTTCGTTCCGATATATTTCGACCACTCATCGGTGGTCGTCTTCAGGGCAACTATAAATAACATTTAATTGTGATTGACATAATATTAATTTAACAACAAGAAAACACCTACTTAGTTTTACACGTCCGCACACTGTGACGTGGAGCTACACACTGATTTGTCCCTAATAAATGCCTGTATAAATGCGCGCAGTTGTCCGTATCTACCTTATAATTAAGTCTTATATTTGTCGGAGTATTTATTATGTGCAGCATCTCCAAAGTGTAACGTTTGTTGTAATGTTGTTCTTGGTCTATTATGTTTACTTCGTCAAAATTTGGGGAATGTCCACTGGCGGCACAGTGGGTCATAAGTGCCGTTTTTGGTGCATTGGAGTGTTGACGAAGTTTATAGTCAGATCTATGTTGCGATAGTCTTGTTTTTAGCTTCGATTTTGTTGTCCCTATATATATTTTATCACAGTTTTCTTCATTAGTCCCATTGCACGGTATTTTATATACTACGTTGCTCTTGTCCATTGTATCAAGTATCCCAGTAGAGAAGAGAAAATTCCCTCTCTTTAAATATATAGCAGACGGAGAGGAACTAATACAGACTCTTAAAGACAAAGAAAACAAGAGGAAGCACGCACAAAATGCTCTTTATTAATAAAAGACCACAAAACATCTAACAAAGAAGACGCAGCTGATCGTGCAATACTTGACACAGTGGAACAAACAAGGAAATTTCTTAGACAGAATGATGACATATTAATTTTAACTTCAGATAAAGGAAATAAGACAGATGCAATGGATAAGACTGAGTATGACAAAAAAATGGATAGTATACTTAACGATTTAAATACATATAGAACTTTAAGGAAGGACCCAACCACTAGACTACAGACCAAAAACAACGAATTGGTAGAAAAACTATACAAACATGAACTTATTTCACGGACCGAAAGAAATAAGCTTATAACAACCACATCAATTCCACCAAGAATAAATGGATTACCTAAAATTCACAAAGAAGGTACGCCATTGAGACCAATCTGTTCATCAATTGGTTCTCCATCATACGGACTATGCAAATATATAGTCAACATATTAAAAAATATAACGGCAGACTCAACATATAACGTAAAGAACGCCTCAGAATTTAAGACAAGGATCAATGACACATACATTTGCGACGATGAAAGATTAATTTCATTTGACGTAGTCTCACTTTTTCCAAGTATTCCAATAGAATTGGCACTTGACACCATTAGAGAAAAGTGGATTAAAATAAAAGCGCACACTAACATTCCAAAATTAACATTTATGGAAATCGTACGTTTTTGTATACAAGAGAACAGATATTTCAGATACAAAGACAAGATATACACACAACTAAAAGGAATGCCTATGGGCTCACCATCGTCACCGATAATAGCTGACATAATTATGGAAGAACTCTTAGACAAAATGATGAAAACGCTACAGCGACCACCTAGAGTTATGATGAAATATGTAGATGACCTTTTTGCCATAATTAAAGAAGACGAGATCCAAAACACACTTGACAACCTAAATTCATTTGACAGAAACATAAAGTTTACAATAGAGTTAGAAAATGACATCAAATTGACATATCTAGACGCATCAATACATAGACGAGGAAACGAGCTAAAATTAAAATGGTACAAGAATTAAAGCATCAGGACGAATCCTCAACTTCAACTCCAAGTATTTTTAACAGAACAAAAAGTAGGATTGATACAATGGACAAGAGCAACGTAGTATATAAAATACCGTGCAACGGGACTAATGAAGAAAACTGTGTTAAAATATATATAGGGACAACAAAATTGAAGCTAAAAACAAGACTATCGCAACATAGATCTGACTATAAACTTCGTCAACACTCCAATGCACCAAAAACGGCACTTATGGCCCACTGTGCCGCCAGTGGACATTCCCCAAATTTTGACGAAGTAAACATAATAGACCAAGAACAACATTACAACAAACGTTACACTTTGGAGATGCTGCACATAATAAATACTCCGACAAATATAAGACTTAATTATAAGGTAGATACGGACAACTGCGCGCATTTATACAGGCATTTATTAGGGACAAATCAGTGTGTAGCTCCACGTCACAGTGTGCGGACGTGTAAAACTAAGTAGGTGTTTTCTTGTTGTTAAATTAATATTATGTCAATCACAATTCAATGTTATTTATAGTTGCCCTGAAGACGACCACCGATGAGTGGTCGAAATATATCGGAACGAAAATAAGAACAAACTGTGTTTTTTATTTTTGTTTTTCTTCGCCCAACATTTGACCTCGAGCCGGCAAAACATTCAAAATTAAAAAATAAAGTCTATTCTATTGACCTAACTCTTAATAATTTCGTATCATTTTAAATTTTTAAAACAAATAAAAAAATAACATTCTTAATTGATACCGGTCCAGACATTTCAATAATCAATGAAAATTCTGATGTATTTCACGACATCCAAGTAAACAAAACTGTAGACATTCGAGGCATAGGAGAAGGAGTAGTAAGCTCCAAAGACCTAGTCTCAATTGAATTGCAAACAGATAAATATATTATTCCATCCGAATTTCATCTGCTTAATTCAGATTTCGCAATCACATGCGATGGAATAATAGGATTAGATTTCATAAAAACTTTTAATTGCAAATTAGGCTACAGCAATTCAGAGGATTGGTTTATACTTAGACCACAAAAATTAAGGTAACCAATTTATGTTCCAATAACATTCAATTCTGGTAATAACTCAACTCTTCTACCAGCAAGATCCCAAGTGGTACGCAAAATAGAACTATCTTCAGCAGAAGGTAACATTTTAATTCCGTTTATGTTGCAAACACTATTGCAACAGCCCAAAGTACTTTTGTCCGATTCTTAAATCCCACAGATAAATGCCAAATAGTAGGCTTTAACAATTTAAAATTTGAATCACTTTCGAACTACGATATAGTTCAAAATACCAAAGATATATGAAAAGAATCTGTAATTCATAAATTGAAGAAAAATTTCCCAGAACTATTCAAAGACAAACTCGAAAAGTTATGCACTGAGTATAGTGATGTGTTCGGACTTGACACCGAACCGATCACAACATATAATTTTTATAAACAAAAATTAAGACTTAAGGATGATGAACCGGTATTTGTGAAAAATTACCGGAGTCCGCATAGCCAAATAGACGATATCCAGCGACAAGTTGGAAAGTTAATTGAACAGGGTATTGTTGAACCGTCTGTTTCGCCTTATAATAGCCCACTCTTACTAGTCGCGAAGAAAACACTTTCGGGGTCTAAAGAAAAAAATTGGCGAGTAGTAATTGACTATCGTCAAATAAACAAAAAATTGCTGTCAGATAAGTTTCCGCTCCTCAGAATTGATGATATTCTTGATTAATTGGGCAAAATATTTTTCTTGCCTTGATTTAATGTCAGGTTTTCATCAAATAGAACTAGAAGAAAAATCAAGAGATATAACGTCTTTTTCAACGAGGAATGGCTCATATCGTTTCACGCGATTACCATTCGGTCGAAAAATAGCACCTAATTCATTTCAGAGAATGATGACAACAGCATTCTCAGGGCTTGAGCCTAGACAAGCTTTCCTCTATAGGGATGATTTAATCGTTATTGGTTGGTGATCATATGATTAAAAATTTAGTAGATGTTTTTAAACTTTGTAGAAAAAGCAATTTAAAACTGCATCCATAAAAAATCTCATTTTTTATGCATGGTGACATTCCCAGGTCACAAATGCACAGACAAAGGAATCTTGCCAGACGACACAAAATTTGACGTCATCAAGAATTATCCAGTCCCACATGATTCAGATAGTGCTAGACGTTTCTTTGCGTTTTGCAATTACTATAGATGTCTCATAAAATATTTCGCCGAATATTCCCGGCACATAACAAGATTATGTAAAAAGAATGTTCCATTCGAATGGACAGCAGAATGCGAAAATGCATTCCTATAGTTAAAAAAAAGCTCGTTCAGCCTAATCTATTGCAGTACTCAGATTTTAGCAAAGAATTTTGCATAATCAGAGATGCAAGCAAACAAGCATGTGGAGCAGTTTTAACACAAAACTATAATGAACTCCAGCTTCCAGTTTCATATGCATCAAGAGCGTTCACTAAAGGTGAAAGCAACAAGAGTACTACAGAACAAGAGCTAGCAGCAATACATTGCGCAATAACATATTTTCGACCACATGTATATGGAAAATATTTCACAGTGCGAACAGACCATACACCATTATCATATTTATTCTCCATGGTCAACCCGAGTTCAAAACTAACACGCATGCGGCTAGAATTGGAAGAGTACGACTTTACAGTAGAGTATTTGAGAGGTAAATATAATTTTGTGGCAGTCGCCTTATCGCGGATAACTTTACTATATTGAAAACATTAAAAGTAGCGCTACTCGAGCCGGCGACCCTAATAAAAAATGAAAAAGAAAAAGAAGCAGTACTGTCTACATACCATGATGATCCAATTCAAGGAGGTCATACTGCCATTACCAGAACGCTGGCAAAAATCAAAAGACACTACTATTGGAAAAATATGGTACACCATATCAAAGAAGATGTCATAAACGCCAGGTGTCAAAAACGGAGACATATAAGAAGACCCCCATGATAATAACACAAACACCAGCGAAGGATTTTGATAAAAGTTATTGTGGACACAATAGGTCCGCTACCAAAATCAGATAATGAAAATGGGTACATTGTCACATTAATATGCGATCTGACAAAATACTTAGTAGCCATTCCAGTTGCATCCAAGAGTGCAAGTAATGTAGCTAAAGCTAAATTCGAAAATTGTATACTACAGTACGGTCCAATGAAAACACTCATTATGGACATGGGAACTGAGTATAAAAATCAGATTATAACAGATATATGCAAGTACATGAAGATTAAAATTCTTCACCACCAGACTTTAGGGACAATAGAACGAAATCATAGAACATTCAATGAATATATTCGTTCATACATATCAGCAGATAAGTCCGATTGGGATGCATGGATACAATATTTCACTTATTGTTACAACACAACACCCTCGGCAGTGCATGAATATTGTCAATACGAACTAGTATTTGGAAGACTACCAAATCAGTTCATAGATTTTAACAAAATAGATAGAATAGATCCAATATACAATTTAGACGACTACTCTAAGGAAATAAAATTTAGAATAGAAATAGCATATAAAAGAGCTAGGAAAAACTTATGTTAGAAAACCATAAGTTAAAGAATAAGAAATACTACGACGAAAATACTTCCGATGTTGATTTAAAAATAGGAGATAAAGTCTTATGAAGAAAAGAAATAGGTCATAAACTAGATGCTGAATATATAGGGCCTTATAAGGTAGTGAGTATAGAAGAAAATAATAATATATTAATAGCAGATGATAAAAATAAGAGGCAAAAAGTTCATAAAAACAGATTAAAACCATTTATAAAATATATAACAAATATAAAAAAAAAAACATATATTATATTGTTTTCATGATACTTAAGTAATTATACAAAAAAATGTTCTTATTTTCGTTCCGATATATTTCGACCACTCATCGGTGGTCGTCTTCAGGGCAACTATAAATAACATTTAATTGTGATTGACATAATATTAATTTAACAACAAGAAAACACCTACTTAGTTTTACACGTCCGCACACTGTGACGTGGAGCTACACACTGATTTGTCCCTAATAAATGCCTGTATAAATGCGCGCAGTTGTCCGTATCTACCTTATAATTAAGTCTTATATTTGTCGGAGTATTTATTATGTGCAGCATCTCCAAAGTGTAACGTTTGTTGTAATGTTGTTCTTGGTCTATTATGTTTACTTCGTCAAAATTTGGGGAATGTCCACTGGCGGCACAGTGGGTCATAAGTGCCGTTTTTGGTGCATTGGAGTGTTGACGAAGTTTATAGTCAGATCTATGTTGCGATAGTCTTGTTTTTAGCTTCGATTTTGTTGTCCCTATATATATTTTATCACAGTTTTCTTCATTAGTCCCATTGCACGGTATTTTATATACTACGTTGCTCTTGTCCATTGTATCAAGTATCCCAGTAGAGAAGAGAAAATTCCCTCTCTTTAAATATATAGCAGACGGAGAGGAACTAATACAGACTCTTAAAGACAAAGAAAACAAGAGGAAGCACGCACAAAATGCTCTTTATTAATAAAAGACCACAAAACATCTAACAAAGAAGACGCAGCTGATCGTGCAATACTTGACACAGTGGAACAAACAAGGAAATTTCTTAGACAGAATGATGACATATTAATTTTAACTTCAGATAAAGGAAATAAGACAGATGCAATGGATAAGACTGAGTATGACAAAAAAATGGATAGTATACTTAACGATTTAAATACATATAGAACTTTAAGGAAGGACCCAACCACTAGACTACAGACCAAAAACAACGAATTGGTAGAAAAACTATACAAACATGAACTTATTTCACGGACCGAAAGAAATAAGCTTATAACAACCACATCAATTCCACCAAGAATAAATGGATTACCTAAAATTCACAAAGAAGGTACGCCATTGAGACCAATCTGTTCATCAATTGGTTCTCCATCATACGGACTATGCAAATATATAGTCAACATATTAAAAAATATAACGGCAGACTCAACATATAACGTAAAGAACGCCTCAGAATTTAAGACAAGGATCAATGACACATACATTTGCGACGATGAAAGATTAATTTCATTTGACGTAGTCTCACTTTTTCCAAGTATTCCAATAGAATTGGCACTTGACACCATTAGAGAAAAGTGGATTAAAATAAAAGCGCACACTAACATTCCAAAATTAACATTTATGGAAATCGTACGTTTTTGTATACAAGAGAACAGATATTTCAGATACAAAGACAAGATATACACACAACTAAAAGGAATGCCTATGGGCTCACCATCGTCACCGATAATAGCTGACATAATTATGGAAGAACTCTTAGACAAAATGATGAAAACGCTACAGCGACCACCTAGAGTTATGATGAAATATGTAGATGACCTTTTTGCCATAATTAAAGAAGACGAGATCCAAAACACACTTGACAACCTAAATTCATTTGACAGAAACATAAAGTTTACAATAGAGTTAGAAAATGACATCAAATTGACATATCTAGACGCATCAATACATAGACGAGGAAACGAGCTAAAATTAAAATGGTACAAGAATTAAAGCATCAGGACGAATCCTCAACTTCAACTCCAAGTATTTTTAACAGAACAAAAAGTAGGATTGATACAATGGACAAGAGCAACGTAGTATATAAAATACCGTGCAACGGGACTAATGAAGAAAACTGTGTTAAAATATATATAGGGACAACAAAATTGAAGCTAAAAACAAGACTATCGCAACATAGATCTGACTATAAACTTCGTCAACACTCCAATGCACCAAAAACGGCACTTATGGCCCACTGTGCCGCCAGTGGACATTCCCCAAATTTTGACGAAGTAAACATAATAGACCAAGAACAACATTACAACAAACGTTACACTTTGGAGATGCTGCACATAATAAATACTCCGACAAATATAAGACTTAATTATAAGGTAGATACGGACAACTGCGCGCATTTATACAGGCATTTATTAGGGACAAATCAGTGTGTAGCTCCACGTCACAGTGTGCGGACGTGTAAAACTAAGTAGGTGTTTTCTTGTTGTTAAATTAATATTATGTCAATCACAATTCAATGTTATTTATAGTTGCCCTGAAGACGACCACCGATGAGTGGTCGAAATATATCGGAACGAAAATAAGAACAAACTGTGTTTTTTATTTTTGTTTTTCTTCGCCCAACATTTGACCTCGAGCCGGCAAAACATTCAAAATTAAAAAATAAAGTCTATTCTATTGACCTAACTCTTAATAATTTCGTATCATTTTAAATTTTTAAAACAAATAAAAAAATAACATTCTTAATTGATACCGGTCCAGACATTTCAATAATCAATGAAAATTCTGATGTATTTCACGACATCCAAGTAAACAAAACTGTAGACATTCGAGGCATAGGAGAAGGAGTAGTAAGCTCCAAAGACCTAGTCTCAATTGAATTGCAAACAGATAAATATATTATTCCATCCGAATTTCATCTGCTTAATTCAGATTTCGCAATCACATGCGATGGAATAATAGGATTAGATTTCATAAAAACTTTTAATTGCAAATTAGGCTACAGCAATTCAGAGGATTGGTTTATACTTAGACCACAAAAATTAAGGTAACCAATTTATGTTCCAATAACATTCAATTCTGGTAATAACTCAACTCTTCTACCAGCAAGATCCCAAGTGGTACGCAAAATAGAACTATCTTCAGCAGAAGGTAACATTTTAATTCCGTTTATGTTGCAAACACTATTGCAACAGCCCAAAGTACTTTTGTCCGATTCTTAAATCCCACAGATAAATGCCAAATAGTAGGCTTTAACAATTTAAAATTTGAATCACTTTCGAACTACGATATAGTTCAAAATACCAAAGATATATGAAAAGAATCTGTAATTCATAAATTGAAGAAAAATTTCCCAGAACTATTCAAAGACAAACTCGAAAAGTTATGCACTGAGTATAGTGATGTGTTCGGACTTGACACCGAACCGATCACAACATATAATTTTTATAAACAAAAATTAAGACTTAAGGATGATGAACCGGTATTTGTGAAAAATTACCGGAGTCCGCATAGCCAAATAGACGATATCCAGCGACAAGTTGGAAAGTTAATTGAACAGGGTATTGTTGAACCGTCTGTTTCGCCTTATAATAGCCCACTCTTACTAGTCGCGAAGAAAACACTTTCGGGGTCTAAAGAAAAAAAATTGGCGAGTAGTAATTGACTATCGTCAAATAAACAAAAAATTGCTGTCAGATAAGTTTCCGCTCCTCAGAATTGATGATATTCTTGATTAATTGGGCAAAATATTTTTCTTGCCTTGATTTAATGTCAGGTTTTCATCAAATAGAACTAGAAGAAAAATCAAGAGATATAACGTCTTTTTCAACGAGGAATGGCTCATATCGTTTCACGCGATTACCATTCGGTCGAAAAATAGCACCTAATTCATTTCAGAGAATGATGACAACAGCATTCTCAGGGCTTGAGCCTAGACAAGCTTTCCTCTATAGGGATGATTTAATCGTTATTGGTTGGTGATCATATGATTAAAAATTTAGTAGATGTTTTTAAACTTTGTAGAAAAAGCAATTTAAAACTGCATCCATAAAAATCTCATTTTTTATGCATGGTGACATTCCCAGGTCACAAATGCACAGACAAAGGAATCTTGCCAGACGACACAAAATTTGACGTCATCAAGAATTATCCAGTCCCACATGATTCAGATAGTGCTAGACGTTTCTTTGCGTTTTGCAATTACTATAGATGTCTCATAAAATATTTCGCCGAATATTCCCGGCACATAACAAGATTATGTAAAAAGAATGTTCCATTCGAATGGACAGCAGAATGCGAAAATGCATTCCTATAGTTAAAAAAAAAGCTCGTTCAGCCTAATCTATTGCAGTACTCAGATTTTAGCAAAGAATTTTGCATAATCAGAGATGCAAGCAAACAAGCATGTGGAGCAGTTTTAACACAAAACTATAATGAACTCCAGCTTCCAGTTTCATATGCATCAAGAGCGTTCACTAAAGGTGAAAGCAACAAGAGTACTACAGAACAAGAGCTAGCAGCAATACATTGCGCAATAACATATTTTCGACCACATGTATATGGAAAATATTTCACAGTGCGAACAGACCATACACCATTATCATATTTATTCTCCATGGTCAACCCGAGTTCAAAACTAACACGCATGCGGCTAGAATTGGAAGAGTACGACTTTACAGTAGAGTATTTGAGAGGTAAATATAATTTTGTGGCAGTCGCCTTATCGCGGATAACTTTACTATATTGAAAACATTAAAAGTAGCGCTACTCGAGCCGGCGACCCTAATAAAAAATGAAAAAGAAAAAGAAGCAGTACTGTCTACATACCATGATGATCCAATTCAAGGAGGTCATACTGCCATTACCAGAACGCTGGCAAAAATCAAAAGACACTACTATTGGAAAAATATGGTACACCATATCAAAGAAGATGTCATAAACGCCAGGTGTCAAAAACGGAGACATATAAGAAGACCCCCATGATAATAACACAAACACCAGCGAAGGATTTTGATAAAAGTTATTGTGGACACAATAGGTCCGCTACCAAAATCAGATAATGAAAATGGGTACATTGTCACATTAATATGCGATCTGACAAAATACTTAGTAGCCATTCCAGTTGCATCCAAGAGTGCAAGTAATGTAGCTAAAGCTAAATTCGAAAATTGTATACTACAGTACGGTCCAATGAAAACACTCATTATGGACATGGGAACTGAGTATAAAAATCAGATTATAACAGATATATGCAAGTACATGAAGATTAAAATTCTTCACCACCAGACTTTAGGGACAATAGAACGAAATCATAGAACATTCAATGAATATATTCGTTCATACATATCAGCAGATAAGTCCGATTGGGATGCATGGATACAATATTTCACTTATTGTTACAACACAACACCCTCGGCAGTGCATGAATATTGTCAATACGAACTAGTATTTGGAAGACTACCAAATCAGTTCATAGATTTTAACAAAATAGATAGAATAGATCCAATATACAATTTAGACGACTACTCTAAGGAAATAAAATTTAGAATAGAAATAGCATATAAAAGAGCTAGGAAAAACTTATGTTAGAAAACCATAAGTTAAAGAATAAGAAATACTACGACGAAAATACTTCCGATGTTGATTTAAAAATAGGAGATAAAGTCTTATGAAGAAAAGAAATAGGTCATAAACTAGATGCTGAATATATAGGGCCTTATAAGGTAGTGAGTATAGAAGAAAATAATAATATATTAATAGCAGATGATAAAAATAAGAGGCAAAAAGTTCATAAAAACAGATTAAAACCATTTATAAAATATATAACAAATATAAAAAAAAAAACATATATTATATTGTTTTCATGATACTTAAGTAATTATACAAAAAAATGGATTCAACTACTATAATTAATTCATCTAAAATATATACATACAATTCAACAGTATGTCAAAAACAAAAGAATAAAGAAAATTTGTCTCTCCAGACAGAAACTAAACAAAAAATATCAAAGAAGCTAACTTCGGCTATGCCAAAGTTTATATACCCTTGCAGTCCTTGGCAATAATTTTTTTACATTTTGAAATTTTTTTCCCTGCAACTCAATTCATCAACACACAAACAAAACATTCAAATTATTTCTCTCTTTACTACAAATTTTTAAGCAAAGCACAACACGCATACACATACATACATACGTGTAGCGCTACGTCTGTGTGTGCGTATGCATGTGCTCTGTTTGATTTGCTAATGACGTAGAACCGATTTGTATTGACTATAACTTGTGTTCTATTTATCCGATCAAGTTCAAATTTTTTATATCAAATTCTATTATATTGGTAAATTTCATGGGGATATTCCAATTTTTGCAAAAATTTTTGTTCCAGAGCTATATGATATAGTAGTCCGATCCCGATGATTTTCATACCTTATCTCACCCGGGTAAAAATAAGCTCCCAAAAAAAATTTCATCCCGATAGCTCTTAAGATGGCTGAGTAAAACGCGTACGCACCGACGGACAGACGGACATGGCTATATCGACTCAGCTTCTCATGCTGATCAAGAATATATATACTTTATGGGGTCGGAAACGTCTCCTTCTGTCCGTTACAAACATCTGACCAATTTTATAATACCCTCTGCAAGGGTATAAAAAAACACAATTTTTCAAATATACTCCTTTACCTTACCTTTATTTTATCTTTACACAATTATCAAATAATTATTAATAACTCCATAATATTACGTTATTCTCTAAAAAGTGGAGGTGTAGTATATTCATACAAATAATCATTGAATACAATGAGCTCAACTTGTAACACTTTGTTGCAAGTTTAAACAATTAAACATTAAAATATAATTGTGTACTTAAATATGTTTATATGTATACATTGCTGTATGCACATTAGGCTGTCCCAGGCTACAAGGGGGATTTTTTTTTCGGAATCTCAATATGCATACCCTTTATTTTTTTTCCATTTGACTCTAAAGACTTAAATATAAAATATTATTGAGATCGGATGTCATTAACCCGTGCCGACTTGCCGTCAAAGTTTAAGTTTAAAAGTTAGTATGAAAGCTATATGGTCACTATAGAGAAATGTTTAATTGAATTTTTAAATTAATTAAATAATTAAAAATAAAACATATAGTTCGCATTTATTTTCTTTTTATTATAAAAGAGACTTCAATCATCCAATTTTCTTTTCAAAGTTTTCTTTTTACAGTCGGGATATACCTGTCTGTGTTCTTGTACGCAACGTAATAAAAATTGTTTTTGCTCCTCTTGAACAGTGATCAAACCATGGAAATCTTGCATTAACTTAACCGCTCTTTCCGCCGTGTCATTGACTGCTTTCAGTTCTAGCAGCTTCTTTTTAGCCTGTAGAAACGAATTATCATTTGACCACGACGAGGGACACTTTTTCAAAAAACTGTCGTCAATATGGAGTCGATTAAACAAGAACTTGCTTTTGACAGAGACGAAGTCATCAATGTTTTTCTCTAAAATTACAAAAGATTGATCATTTATTATTATACCTATTAGCAAACTTTGTAAAAGAACAAATTCAAAGATTAATTAACGTACCAAAAACTTGGCTACAGAGTTCTTCGTTGGGTGTAATGTTACGTTTATTGTGGGCAGTTGGGTTTTCTCTAGTTAAGTTAGAAATCATTCTTACTTTAGTTTCTAGATTGACGTCATCATCAAATAAAGCCAGAATAGATACTCCATCTGTCAAATACCACAAATGCTGGCAAAACTTCTGCAATGCTGCTTTTGAATGCTTTTGTCTATTGTTTCGTAATTTTTCATGGCCTTCAAAAAACACAAATACGGCGCCTTTACTGCTAAAATACATTGGAGCCAGGGTTTAACGTAGGATGTCACGATGAACAGACATACTTCCAACAGAGCTCCCTTATCCTTGTTTGAAATTCTGAATTGAGATCTAAGTAACGATATTTTCAATGAATAAGTGGCTTTCGCCATCCATCGAGCCTGGTGCATAGCACCTGGAGGCCGAATCTTAAATTTCTTCTCTGAATCTCCGCCAAGAAATATAATTGAAAGCTCAATTAATTCGCGATAGTCATCTCTAACGATATCTTGGTTAATTCAGTTCTGTATAATGCTAGCAGTTTGTCAATTTCCGAAACATTTAAACAAGATAGCGTTTCTGAACAACTTTGGATTTTCTCCGGATCGATGTTTTTCCAGTTTTCTCGGAATTTCTTGAATAATGGGATATCTGGGCTTGTAGTTACTTGACTGATTTTTGCTTCAAACACGCCTTTAAGTACTAATTCATAAACGTGATGGCGGCAAGCAAAAACAAGCACTTCTCTACCCAGTTTTTGTTCGAGAAGCACACATGCTCCATTTATGCGGCCTGTGTTAGAAGCAGTAGTATCACAACAGAGAATTTGCACTTTGCCTTCAAGGTTCCAGTTCGTAATAGCATTCCAAACTGCATCTGCCTGTTCCCTTCCTGTCGAGCTATCCAACTTAGGAACAGCAATAATTTGTTCTTTATTATCATATGTAATAACTATCGGTAGGCGTTCTTCTTTACTTTTACGTGAATCTAGAGCTGGCAACAGTTTTCCGTCCCAGTGGACAGTTACCGTGTCCGGGACCTTGTTTTGAAAATCAATTTTTATAGTTTCAGCCCGTTGTTTTCGCATTTCCGTACGAACTCTATGAATGGAGGACTTGCTTATAGGAAATTCATCCGTGTTGTGCCCCAGAGCCTCAATAGTTGCTTCAATTATAAAGACAGAATCCCTCACACTTAACTGACACCTGTCTAATGCGGCAACTAACTTGGCAGTTAATATTTTTCCGCATATAAGTTTTATCGGGCTGAGAGGAGGCGCTGGGCCTATTTTCTTCTAATTCTATTATTTCAGAATCAGAAGATGACTGTTCTAGAGGTAATTCCCAAGATGATGTTGACTGACCTAAGGATGAATTCGATGATTCTAAGCCGCGTCCTTTCCTCTTTTTCTGTTACTTTTTTGTCCACTTCGGCTAAATGACCGGACCGACCTGGTTCTCTTTGGCGCTGCAAGAAGATCTTATCTTCATTTATTTTAATCGATTGAAGGGCATCGGCATGTGCTATGTCAAACAAATTGCTTAAGTTTGAAACAAATTCATTTCGACGATGTTTAAACACTTCTTGAGTTTATTTCGCATTTTTTTGTAATTCTCTCCAAACTTGGTATAAGTTAACTAGTTTTTTAACACAGTTGGGTATTGATCTTGTCGGTATACGTGCCTTTTCCCAATAAATAATACACTCACGAATTGTGAGATTTGCACTTTCACTGACATTTAACTTCACTTCACGAATATTATAGAACAAAACTGCCAGTACTTGACCGTTAGAGGGAAGTTTAGAACCGGTGATTTGATGTTTTACGTCCCTTACTAAAAATATTTCCGTTTTGGAACTTCGTAACTCCATTTACATGTTCACTACACGAAAACAACGCGATGACTAATAAAACAAACAAGTAATTACACGCAATCAAAGCGACAGGGTGCTTGCGCCATACTTTACAAGTACCGACATGTTTGCGATCAACTCGGCACGTGTTGCCGTTATTCTAAATAGTCGAAACTTTATTTTCAGATATTTTTAGACCATACAAACAAAATAAGAGGGTATGCGTTAAAAAAAAACATTTTAATTTTTTTGGGACACTCTAATGCACATAAATATATTCACATAAATATACAGCTAAGCATTAACATACATACATGTATGCACATTTGTATATGCACATACATATATTCACATAAGTAATGTATGCACAAGCGTAACATAAGCTAGAGCCAGGCCAGCGTGTGACCGCGGACCAAGCACTTTGATGCATGCACTCCAACAATATGTATGTATGTACTGACACTGTTTATGAACGGATTGCATTTATTGATAATATATGTAGTTATAGGTATCGATTAACACACATACATTAGCATTACACACACATATTTGCGCGCTGCTGCGTCGGCGCTTTTTCTCTTTTTCTTCAGTAATAAATTGGCACTCAACTGATTCAGTAGCAAAGAATCAAAGGAAAATCAATTATTGAATTGGCATAAGGTACAGTCCACTGCTAGACCAAATCATATTTTGGTCATTCGAGCCGAATAAGGAAATCGGTTTTCGTTCGAATAAGGTGCTTTTCGTTCGAATTTCTTTGGATCTATTGGAAAGTTTTGTGGGTTATTACTCTGGAATAGTTCTTTGCAATGGAAGAACTAAAGGCATTGGTGGGTCGTCGGAGCCGACTCAAGTCCAGCATCACAAGAATTTTGGATTGGTCGGAAAGAACCCAAACATCATCAACTACTGAGGTAGCCGCTCGGATGGATCAACTCCAGTCCGTGTGGAAGGAATTTAATGGAAACGGGGATTCCATAGCCCTACTGGAAGATGTAGACGGCTATGTGGATCCAGAGGTCGATCACGTGACCTACGAGGAGAAGCACTTGAAAGCATATTCGTTACTTCTAGGAAAAAAACGGTTAGTACAACAATAAGCATCATTGTCTGACGACGGCAATGGCGCCATGGGTATGCAGGCGTATAACGACGACATCGTTCATTTGCTGCAACAACAACAACAACTCTTTGAACAGTTAGCTGCAAACCAGAGCAGTTCGAACTTGTCGATGCCCGCTCGCGCAGAGGCGGCTGCTTAGGGTTCGACTCGGGAAACAAAACGACGGCATTTGTGCAAGGCGGCGAATTGCCGAAAATTCAAATCAAACGGTTCGCTGGACTCTACACAGAGTGGCCAGCTTTTCAAGATATCTACGAGAGCACGATACACAACAAAAGGGAGTGAACCAACACTCAAAAGTTTCATCATTTGAAAACACTGCTCGTCGATGATGCTGCCAACTTGGTGCGGCATCTGGCAATAACTGACACGGCTTACAACACTGCTTGGGAGCGCTTAAAGGAAAGGTACAATAGGCCACGCCATATTGTAAACTCATTTTTGGAACAATTTATGGGTCTACCAACGACAAGCAAAATTGATGTGTCCATCTTACGAAAGGTATCAGATGGCACAAACGAGATTGTTAGCGGTCTGGATGCGATCAATCAAACAGGATGGGATTGCTGGGTACAATATCTGGTATTGGAAAAGCTTGACGCTGACACACGGCGCAGGTTGATTGAGCGCAGTATGGGCAACGGGGCGCCCACACTGGAGGAATACTTCAAGTTCTTGGATGATCGTTGTGAAGAATTAGAGCTCAGCAAACGGGAGATTGCGACTAGAAGCAAAACACCAGCGCAAATCACACACACAAAAAGGGTCACACATTCAATGCTTGCAGTTCAAGGTGGCAGCTGCACCAAATGTCAGGCGACAGATCATAAACTGTATGGCTGTCAACAATTTATGGATTTAACTATTGCACAACGTCGTAAGTTCATCAAGGAAAAGGCTTTATGTTACAAGTGCCTAAAATCAGGGCATATGGTAATAAACTGTCCATCACTATTCGCATGCAAGTATTGTAAAGGTAAGCAGCATTCTCTGGTCCACGATCCAGGTAACTCAATGGCTTTAAGAAATTTGCAACAAGGAAAAAGTGAGAATCAGCGTAGTCCAAACGCTTCTCATCACGATTTATCTACATCAAGTCTAGTGGCTCATAATGGGAGTGCACCAGCAACGGTTTGTTCGCAAAGCTCTGCGAAAACGATAACAGGAAAAGGTTTAAAACTAAGCATATTGCCTACTGCTACGGTTTATGTTCAAAAAGTAAACGGAGACTACATCACATGTCGTATCTTACTAGATACTGGGTCGTAACTTTCATATGTATCAGAACGATGCATACAAGCGCTTGGATTGCCACGGTCGGCATCATCAATTTTGGTCACAGGAATCTCTTCGGTTCAGGCTGACACCACAAGGGGAAGCAGCACGCTTCAGATCAAGTCAAGGTACTCCAACAATCACGGCACAGGCTCATGTTCTTGGCAAAATCACCTCAACACTGGAAAGGCAGAACATTGACGCATCGGCACTGGAGGTCTTTAACGATCTTCAACTGGCTGACTCAGAATTCACCACAAACGCTCCAATTGACGTTCTTTTGTGTGGTGAACATGTTTGGTCTACAATTTCAGGTAAAAAGTTGTACAATACGGGCAAACTCATTGCAATTTCATCGATTTTCAGATGGGTCATCAGCTCTATCACGATGCCACAAGCTAACAACGCTTTCGCTATGACATCATACATTGAAGTTAGCACACGCGTTTCTCCACGATACGCCGACTCCTACAGAACAAGTAGAACCGTGCCCTGCACCCCGACCAACTATGATGCAGCAAGACAAGACGCAATACCAGAAACTGCTGAATGAGTTCCGGGTAGTAAACCCGCCCTCTTTAAAAGTCACGTTGACAACCCACACATTCCATAAGTACATTGTGACCCATTTTAATCAACACTATCCACTTGTTCCATTAATGACTTCCTATACCTAGAGTAAGCACTTTTACTTCCTATCACATAGCATAAGCACTTTTCTATTCTTTGTAATCAACCCGTTTCTGCTAACTTCACCGGAAGAGCGACCTACTCTCAAAATCGGCTCAACACCCTCTTGAGGTATATTTAAGGCTCCGATCTCTGGAAGAGCCTCAGTCTTAGTCTGGCCTCGGAACCAGAGGTACATTCAAGTAATAAACGAATTATAACTTTAAATCAAGTTTCTGTGTAATTAGTTTCATGGTAAACTAGTGGTTAAAGAAAGAGTCTTGTGTGTCATCTCCCAAGTCTCCCATGGAGACACGGATGATAGACTCGTAACTGGCGCCCGAGCAGGCACCAGATTCGTATCCATGGACCAGACTCGTACTTAAGACTCGTAACTTTGATATTAACGCATCGCTCCAAAGGTTCTGGGAGCTAGAGGACATCAGTTCCACATCCAAATTGGAACCTGATGACGAACAAGTAGAGAAGCACATACAAGTACATCGTTGAACTGCCATTCAAGGTCACTACTCCTGAATTTGGGATACTCTATAAGGAGCTCTAAGCCGTTTCCAATCGGTGGAACGACGGTCACAACAAGATGAAAATCTAAAAGCACAATATGTCAACTTCATGAAGGAATACTTCGATTTGTGGCTTATGCGCGAATCGCCACCAGATGAAGTCAATAATGGGTTTTACGGTTTTATTTACCACATCATCCGGTTTTGGGTCGGAAACTGAGAGTACTTTTCGACGGATCATTCTGCGACACCAAAGGCAAATCACTAAACGATTATCTATTTACAGGGCCTAGCATTCAACGCGAACTATTCGCAGTCTGCTTGCGCTTTCGGATGTATAAATTTGTACTCTCAGCCGACATAGTCAAGATGTTTCGGCAGATTTGGGTGAAAAACAAACACCGCGACTTCCAGAGAATTGTCTGGAGAGAAAGGCCATCGGATCCAATCAAACATTATCAACTTTGTACCGTCGCTTACGGCACCTCATGTGCACCATTCATGGCTGTCAGGGTATTAGAGCAACTGGCACTTGATCATCAGCAGGAATACCCGAATGCTGCAAAAATCCTACAAGAGGATTTTTATGTCGACGACGTGCTCACTGGGTCAAACAGTGAGGAGGAACTGGTACAAAATCGAAAGAAACTCATTCAACTTATGTCCTGTGCTGATTTGGAGCTTGGGAAATGGGTATCGAACACACTTCGCATACCAACGGAAGGAATTGATTCTACACAATCATCACCAGTGAAGGTTCTTGGGCTTTACTGGCAACCTGGTCTTGATACATTGTCCTATATTGTAGGTCTAAAAGGAAATGTCGATTGTACAAAACGACAAGTTTTATCGGATGTCTCACGGATCTTTGATCCACTTGGGCTATTGGCACCAATTGTGGTCCAGTTCAAAATACTCTTTCAACAATTATGGCTTCTTGATTTGGGATGGGATGACAAACTCCCTAAACTGCTAAAGGAGAATTGGCTCAAATGGCGAGCAGATTTGGATATTCTACAACACATTCAAATACCCCGGTTAGTTGTCAACGACGCGGACAACATTGAATTGCATGGATTCTCCGATGCATCTATAAAGGCATACGCTGCTGTAGTGTACAGCAGAGTAATCAACAATGATGGCTCGATTTCTACATCGATTATGGCTGCGAAATCTAGGGTGGCTCCGCTAAAGCAGCAATCTCTGCCTCGCCTAGAGCTTTGCGCGGCACTGCTCCTAAGTCAACTCATACGTTCGATAAAGGCGGCGCTTCGACATCAAAAGGTCACAGTTTTTGCATGGTGCGATTCCACAATCGTACTCTATTGGCTATCATACGCACCCTCTCGACTAAAGACATTTGTTGGGAACAGAACTTCGGAAATTCTGAACACCATTCCAAGGCATTATTGGCGTCATGTGGACTCCAAATCGAATCCAGCTGATTGCGCATCTAGAGGTCTCATGGCTGCAGACCTAAAGGACTTTCAGTTATGGTGGAATGGGCCGTCATGGCTACGTGACGCGGATCAATTTATGGTAAGGTTAAACAACTCACAAGTCTGTTTAAATATTTCAGAAAAGAGCATACAAAAGGAAGTCAAAATCAATTGTCTGACTGCATTAGTAGATGCAGCACCTGATCACCCACTTGATCATCTTGTTCAACGAGTATCTTCATGGTTGACGCTCGTTCATACGGTTGGCTATGTTCTACGCTTTCTACGGCGCAATAAGGGTCCATTTGGGGACAAAGGCTCAAACTGTCTTACATTTGAGGAAATCAGCGCGGCACGTATTGTATGCTTGCGGCACGCGCAAACCTGCTTTCAGGATGACTATCAATTGCTACTCGCAAATAAACCATTGCGAAGTCGATCTCAGTTGGCTAAACTCTCGCCAATAATCGACAAGGACGGACTACTTAGGGTTGGAGGACGATTGCAACACTCGCAATTGTCCACAGAGGCGAAACATCCAGTTTTGCTACCGAAATCTCATCGCATCACCAAGCTGATACTTGAACACGAACACAGGGTCAACCTGCACCCTGGCGTCTCATCACTCTTTGTTATGGTACGGCAAAGATTCTGGATATTTGGCGCAAGGAACTTGATAAGGAAAGTCACACACGACTGTTTGGCTTGTTTTCGACAACGGCAACATACATCACAAAAAAGAATGGCTGATCTACCCAGCATTCGAGTCACTCAGGCACTTCCATTTGTAAACACTGGGTGTGACTATGCTGGTCCAATCGTTCTTAAAGACGGAAAGGGGCGCAAACCGCGCATTGGTAAGGGCTACATTTGCCTATTTGTTTGCCTTGTCACATCGGCAATCCATCTGGAACTTGTAACGGATTTGAGCACCGACTCATTCTTGGCCGCGCTAAGACGTTTTGTCTCGTTGCGTGGCAAGTGCGACAAAATCTATAGCGACAACGGAACGAACTTCATTGGGGCTAAACGCTCGCTTGATGAAATGCAGAAGCTGCTGGCATCTCATCAATACATGGACAAGGTTACGAACGCTCTGGCGAATGATAGCATACAATGGGTATTCATTCCGCCACATGCTCCTCATTGGGGAGGAAAACGGGAATCTGCAGTCAGATGCGTAAAGCTGCATATTCGCCGAGTCATTGGGAAATCTACTCTCACCTACGAGCAGATGCGAACTCTACTTGCCCAAGTCAGCGCAGTGGTCAACTCACGACCTTGGTGCTACAACTCGGACACAGATGTCAATTATTTGTCGCCAGCACACTTCTTGATCGGCAGGCCTCTCACAACCATACCAGAGGCAGACCTAGGCCACATTCCCGTGGGCCGACTTGGGTACTGGCAAGGTATCCAATCTATGATGCAAGGCTTCTGGAAGCAATGGCACCAAGAGTATCTTACCACACTGCAACAGCGTCCAAAGTGGACCACTCCAGCACCAAACATATCAGTCGGAGATGTAGTGCTTGTAAAGGAATCCAACACCCCACCAGCTCATTGGCATCTTGCGCTGGTTCTCGAAGCCTACCCAGGCAAGGATCAATTAGTTCGAGCGGTCAGACTCAAGACCTCTTCAGGAGAAATAACTCGGCCAATCACCAAGGTTGCGGTATTGCCCCGTTCAGAAACTGTATTTCAGGGCGGGCCGGGATGTTTATGAACGGATTGCATTTATCGATAATATATGTAGTTATAGGTATCGATTAACACACATACATTAGCATTACACACACATATTTGCGCGCTGCTGCGTCGGCGCTTTTTCTCTTTTTCTTCAGTAATAAATTGGCACTCAACTGATTCAGTAGCAAAGAATCAAAGGAGAATTAATTATTGAATTTTGCAGAAGGTACAGTCCACTGCTAGACCAAATCAGACACTCTCCCTCTCTTTTGTAGCTGTCGCATAAGTCGCAGCATAAATATATATGTAAACATATGTAAAGCAAAAGAATATTTTCTGAATAAAAATCAATTGGAATATTACCACAAAGCGACACTGACGTGTTCGACTTTTCATTTCATTTATCCAAGTGGAACCCGGTCTTTACACTGCATTGTGACATTCATTGAATACTTGCTCTCGATGTTCCAGGGGAACGCATAATTTCCAAGGCGCAGAATCGTAGTCATCCGGGTGTGGGTCTCGCCGCCGATAAATCTGCCCGTTCTCGAGTACATATCCTTAAAAATCCCCCGGGCGTTCCATGACCTGCTGTCACAGTTTTAGCCACCATTTACATTCAGGATCCGCTTATCGTGCTAAGTGCAGCACATCCAAAGGTTGTTGGGATAGAGCATCGGCAATCACGTTCAGGCTGCCTCGTTTATAATGTACCTCGAACACGTATTGTTGCAATTCTAGCGCCCATCTTGCCACACGCCCCGTAGGATTCTATATTAAGTTTAACCACTTCAGAGCCAAATGGTCGGTGATTACATCGAAGCGGTAGCCTTCTAGATAGCAGCGTCGACTGGCGTAAGCAATGACTCTTTCTGTACCGTTGATATGCTGAGTGAGCTTCGCGCCGAGGCCAACGTCGCTGGCATCGGTCTGTAAGCAGAACTTCTCAGTAAAATCAGGGCAGGCTAAGACAAGGGCGGTAGTGAGTCGAGTCTTGAGTGCATTGAATGCACGCTGTTGTTCTGGGCCCCAATATCATCTCAATCCCTTTTTTAAGAGACTACTGAGAGGTTGTACCGTGTCGGAGAAGTTTGGTACAACCCGTCGATACCATGAAGCGATTCCGCGGCATGACGCAGTTCACGAATATTGGTTGGTGGTGGACGGTTACGGATAGCTGCTACCTTCTCAGGGTCCGTATGAATGCCCTCCTCGCTGACGACGTGACCTAGAAATTGAATTCGTTTTTTGAAGAAACGACATTTGTCTCGGTCTTGTCTCAAATTGACTTCCCGTCGACGTCGAAAGACTTCTAACAGGTGTGAGAGATGTTCTTAGAACGTCTTTCGAATCACGATAATATCGTCTAGGTAAGCGAAGGCATGTGGTTCCATTTCGGGTCCAATTACGCTAGCAAAAACCGTCTGGAAAGTGGCAGATGCCGAGTGCAAGCCAAAAGGCATGACTTTCCAATGAAATAAACCGCGTCCAGGCACTGTGAAAGCTGTACACTCTCTACTTTTGACATCTAAGGGTACTTGCCAATACGCACTCTTTAAATATAGTGTAGAGATGTATTTCAATTTCCTCAATTTCTCTAGAATATGGTGTATATGGGGTAAGGGATATGCCTCGCGTACTAACTGAGCGTTCAGTTGCCGAAAGTCTATACACATCCGAGTGTCGCCCGTTTTCTTGCCTACCAACACGATGGGTGCACTGTGAGGACTTTTGGATGGTTCGATGCGGTCTTCCTTCAGTAGTGCGTCTTCTGTTTCATTGATAATCTGTTGTTGGGCTGGATTATGGGGATATCTCTGCTTCATGGGTCGATCTTGCTTTAAGACAATGACATGCTGTGCTATTTGGGTAACACGGTTGAGTCCATCAAATTTAGTGATTTCCGCCTCGAGGATATCTTGAAGTTCTGGTTCTAGTGGCTCCTGTTCCATACTGGATGATTGTTCTGGCTTTAAGTCCTCGCCACGGATCTCAGCTTTTACTGCAGCTAATCGGGCGTCCATCTCGCTTACCGGCTTCTTTTTTCTGCCGGGCTGGCGGAATGGGTTTTTAAGGACAGCGTCAGGTGCTGAAGGCGGCAAGACTGAGCCCAACTGGCATACTGATTTGTTGCTATGCTGAGAGTCAGAAGTATCCTTGGACGTAGCTGTCGTTTCTGCAGGATCCAGTCGCTTTATAAGAGCATTAGACCGGGTGTGGTCATCCGATGTTCCGAAGGAAATCTACTCCCAGGATAAGAGGGTCCATCATCGATGGCATCGCTAACAATATCATATGTATGGTCTGTGCCCCGGGGCCGATGCTTGTCCTGAGAGAACCAGCAATCGCTGCACGGGTATTATCGGCAAGGTTAATATTGGTATGAATGTCTCCCATGAGGAACGCGGCGAAGTGCTGAAGAAACTTTTTATGAAACGTTTATGAAACTTTTGTTCGCTCCGGAATCTAAGGTAGCTACCATTGGTTTTCCATTGACGACGACATGGAGTTGCATATCTTTCTTTAGGAGGAGGGGGGTTAATGGGCTGGAGTACTGGGCTGGTCCCTCCGTCTGGCCCAGATTGAGACGGAGGTTTGGTCCGTTTCCCGAACGACGGCAACATTCGATGGTACGTACGCCCCTGCGTCCGCATTGCCAACAGAACAACACCCGGGGCTTCGTACATTCTCGTGCGAAGTGACCAGCTTCCGCACATTTGCGGCAAGCTGTGCTGGTATCCACGAGTGCTTCGGAGAGTTGACATATAGTAGTCCTGTTTAGGATAGAAGTTATATGATCAAAGGGCTTATTTTGAAAGGCGTTGCTCCTTTTCCAAGAATGCACCAACTTAATTAAGTCCGTTAACGTTTGGAAATCATTTCGTCGGGTGTACAGCTTGTAGTCTGGTAATAGATTTTCGTAGATCCTGCGAGTTCCTGTAACGTCGGGTAATGAGCTCTCTTCATCATTAATGGAACGTCCTCTAGATACTCTTTGTATGGTACCTGATGACGTTGCTCTCGAGCGCGTATGCTATCCTCTAGTTTCTCAAAAAAGCGTGGGGGGAGAAAGAACTCTAAGAATTCGGACTTGAAATCTACCCATGTCATCTCCGGATACCCGCTGGTTTGCCACCAACTTTTGGACCGTCCGGTCAATAAGATGGCTATCACCGGAGGCAGTGTCTCCAAACTCAAACGGTACATCGCGGCTCGAGTCTCTATTTGCTCTATGAAATAGATAGGATCGGTAGATCCGCTAAAGGCAATTCCCCATTTTGTTATACGTTCCACGATCGAGGTATAGCTCCCAGTGGTACGGCCTACCAGAGATTCATGGACTCGATGCCGCTCACTGGGTTCGATGTTGATCTTTGAACCAAGGATACCGAAAGGTGACGGAGACCCGGAGCGAGAACCAGAATGCGATTCAGAACGATAGTTAGTTTCTTGTGGCACTGGTAGTTGGGAAACCATTCCGTCAGGGGTGGGCGAGGGTGCTCTAGACTGTGGTTTTACATCTAATTTCTTGTCCCCGGCACTAAATTGGGCTTCGATTTCGGCAAGTCGACTCAATACCTCAGGATGATGATCCTCCCTTGAGGCGAACTCGCCTCAGAGTTTACTCCGTTTAACGTTTGAATATCCTTGTGCAAAAAAAAAAATTGTCCTCGCTGTCGGATTTCCTGATGTCCTTTGCCTTAATCTCCTTGAAGGCTGAGATGTCCTTGAAGCTCAGTAGCACCGGGTCCTTAGCGGTGAATGTCCTTTTCCTAGATCCTTCTGTTGTAAATCCTTGTACTGGTACGTGGTCCTGGGTGATGTCCTTTGTTAAGTTGGTATCCTTCTGATTTGATCACTTTTTTCGATGTCTTGTCTTGTCGAATTCCAAACACTGACTGACTTAAATGGCCCCTTGTGCTTTACTTTTCTGTCTCTTTTACCCTGATTTAGGTGAGAATGGTGGATTTCTAGGTTACCCATACTCAGGTCCCGTTCAACTCGAAGTGCTGTAGGTTATAGTCTTACTATTGACTCTCTGAGAGAGGCACCTTGACTCGCTCTATCTGCTTCTGGTAACTTTTGCTCTTTTCTTCTCTCTTGTAAGTTTTTCCCATTTTTTTTTTTTTTTTTTTTAATAAAACTGATTTCCAAGTGCGACTCTGTCGATGGCTCCATTGACAACTCTATCACTAGCCCTGTCGGTAACTTAGTAGCTGACTCCATTAATAATTCTCTCGGAACTATGCTGTTGAGGATACTATTAATCCTGTTGAAAACTCTGTTGATGACTCTGCTGTTGATTCTGTCTTCTTTTGCTCATGTGTGTGTTTAACCTAGGCGATATACCCATGCATTCCCTTCCATACGTATACCCATATGAATGTGTCCAATGTCTATGAATCGCCTCTTCACGCATATGTACGTCACAAGCGATCCCGAAATTTTTCTGCCTTGGAGGAAATGTGTGACGTAAGCATCACACCCTCACATTTTCAGGCTTATCTCTACAATTCGTATCGTGAGCGCACATACACACTCACACGATCCGATCCGGCATCATACATCGTTTTTTTCTTCACACACACGCACTTTGGAAACTTTTTTGTTTTGTTTTTAGGCATAATAAAAAAAATACAATAATACGAAATGCAGTGCGCGACTGTAATTGCAAATCAGTGTGAATGAGGGAACGACAAAAAAAAAGGTCGAATCAAAGCTGCGTGTAAGTGTACTAAAAGTAAAAGGGAGATGTCAAAAGAATGCTCGTAGATTGCGCACACACTAGCTCCGAATCAAACGGTGAACTGTCTATTCTCATTCTTACTGGCCGCTCGTGTATCCCTGTCCCTTTCTCGCATGTAACTGTCGCATGCAAAGGAAAACTAAAATCGCGTGGCACACCGCCGACGTATATGCGACCTTTAGATACCCTAAACGCAAATAAATACATTTGTATATAAAAAAAATGTTTACTCCTGTGTTGACTCCGATATATATATCAAAAAAAAACTTTACTCGTTGCAGACGACGCGACTGGCGAGCAATATTCTAGAGTAGGGCGAACTAACGAAGTGTATAAAACCCTTGTTACATAGGGATCATAAAATCCTTTGGCTTAACGTTTTATGAAGCCAAGAAGACTGCGTGCTCTATTGACAATTGAAGATTTATGAACATTAAATGAACATTAAAATAACTTTCACTCGTTGCAGACGACGGACGTGTTTTTTTGCGCTTATCAAATTTTATTTGTTTCTCGTGATTAATAACTTTTCTTTAACTTTTAAACTCATTATCGGTTTAATTTTAACATTCGAATTGCATTTTCAATCCGTGATTTCTTTCTGTCGCTTTTGTGCTTTTTGTTTCAATATATGTACATAAATTTAACTTACAACAATTACTTGCATTAGCGGTGTTGTTGTTTTGCTAATCTCTTTTGCTTTTGTGTCTTTACCGTTGTAACTAACTACCGCGCTCTTGCGTACAAATTGTTGTTGCATGTGTTCAATTTGACGCGCTCTCCCGCTCTTTCCTATTCTTGTTTGATTTGCGCTCTCGTCCTTTGCCTACCCGCGACTCTGTGATACGTGTTTTTGTTTTTGTGTATTCTTGTAATTTTTATTCTTTAGTTGTGAAGGCTGCACATTAACCCTTGTGTCAGAACTGGTCAGTATATTCTTATACACAGATTTTTAACCTTTAGAATTTTTATTTTTTTTTTGTATTTCCTTTTTTAATTAAATTAAACTTTTTGATAAAATGGTTGTCTGCTCAAAAAATAATTGCATAGTTGACACTAATGCGGTTGACTCCCATGATTATATTCTTTGTTGGCTGTGTGACAATGTGGTTCACGTTAGGTGTGCAGGTTACACAGGCAGAATCAAGGAGTCTATTGCTAAAAGCGGTGGCTTAAAATATGGATGTGATGCTTGCCGGGAGGTCGAGAATGAGATGCGCTCTTTCATGAGGCGGACTAGAGATAGTTTTGACACTTCAAGGACAGGTTTTAATAAACTCCAAGCGGAGTTTACTGCGGTGGAGACTCAGTTCAGGAGTTTATCGCTTATGAATGAGTCTCCGAAACGTAAAAGGACCAGTCCTTGGGCTGTTTCAGTATCTGTAGATCCGCCAGCGTCTCTTATCGTCCCCGACCGGTCTCATGCACCGTCCACTCCTAATGTACAGCAGTTGATATCGCCCTGTTGTGAATGCTATTAGGAATTACCGGTATCACCAGGGAATGATCTCTTAAAATCGATGCCTATTGTAGTGTCCGATGTGTCCGCGCAATTACCCATTCCAATGGAAATTGCCGATAGTTCTAAAAGTATCGAGGGCCCCGTAAACAAGTTGACTGCTGCAGTGGGTGACTTGTCCAACGTTACTGCTACGGCTGACGCTTCGGGACCGCGGCCTCTCGTTGGCATACCACCAAAGAAACATATATTTGTTTCTAGGCTAGACCCTGTTGTCACATCTGATGATGTAATAGCCTATATTCGGAAGAAAGTTAACGTCTCGAATATTGCGGTGGAGAAGTTTAAATTTTAATAGTTAAGGAATATACTGTAAAAATTAAAAAAAAAAAATTTGCCAACCGATTCACTTGCCAACAACAACAACTAATACTATTCCTGCCACATCAGCATCTCCTGGTGTGTCAAAAACTAGCTTCGTCCCCTAACCTGGGTTATCAGAACGTTAGAGGACTGAAATCTAAACTTCCTAAGCTCTATGTAGATAGTCTTTCTTTTGAGCATAACATTCTAGCTTTTACAGAGACGTGGCTAAAACCTGATATTGCTAATGCATCGGTTTTTTCCACAAACTTTTCTATATTCAGACGTGACAAGATTTCTCGCATAGGTGGTGGCGTTCTGACAGCTGTTGATGCTGATTTATCAACTGAAATGATTCAATTTTCTAGTACCCAGGAGATTGAGTTTGTCGGTGTTAAAGTAAATTTTAAATCTTGTTCCTATGTTCCACCATTGTCAGAGATGGTGGTATATTTAAGTCATTTAGAGGCAATTCAGTTTGTCTCCTCTTTAGTTTCCAGTCAAGACATGCTCATAGTTGTTGGTGATTTTAATTTACCCGCTTTAGCATGGTCACTAACAGATGAATCTACCATGTTGCTGCCCTCTTTGTCACATGACTTTATTGATGGCCTTCTAGGATTATCTTTATCCCAAGTCAATCCTGTCTTTAATTCTAATGGAAAATCGTTATATCTTATTTTTGTATTGGATTCTTCTTATTGTGAGGTTTCTAGGATCGAACCATTTGTTCTTCCAGAAGACAAATTTCATCCTACATTGAATTTAAAAATTGATCTGCCCTTGCTTTCACCATTACTTGGTTCAAATCAGTTACCTCTAACTAGGTGCTTTCGTAAGACTGACTTTGTCAGCCTTAATGAAAACATTACTACTACTGATTGGTCTTATCTGTACAATTGTACAGATATGAACTCAGCTATTCGCTTCTTTTATGATACTCTGAATTCACTCTTTGATATTTGTGTGCCTCTTGGTAGGCAGGAGCGGCTTAACAAACCTCCCTGGTTCTCTCGTGAGTTATCCAATTTGAAAAATGTGAAGACACGATATTATAAGAAGTTTCAAAAAACACGTCGTTCATCAGATTATGCTCTGTATACATTCGCTCGTTCAAAATTCATGATGCTTAATACACAATGCTATAAGAATTATCTTCAGCGGTGTAAGCTTCAGTTATCTTCTGACCCTAAACAATTTTATAATTTTGTCAATTCTAAACGTAAGACCTCTGTGCACCCATCTTTTTTGTCTTTTCAAAATAAAAAAGCGAGCACTGATTAGGAAATTGCCGATATCTTTGCGAGTTTTTTCAAAACAACTTATTCCTCAACGGAATACCGAGCAAGTCCATATCCTTATTATTTAGAAAAGGCTAATTGCATTTTCAACCCAGTGTTTGATGAAAGTTCTATTCTTAGCGAACTTAAATTAGTTAAACCTGTTTATTCTCCGGGGCCAGATGATCTTCCTGGATGTGTACTCAGGTTCTGTGCAAACGCATTATGTTAAACCATTTTAAAATTGTTTCTACTGTGTGTCGAATCTTCCTCTTTTCCATCTATTTGGAAGGAGTTGTATATCATTCCTCTGCATAAAAATGTCAAAAAGTCCGAAGCCTCTAACTATAGGGGTATCTCAAAATTGTCCGCTATTCCGAAAGCTTTTGAGAAAATTATAACTTCGCAATTGCAACATTTTTGCAGCTCTATTATTTCGCCATCCCAACATGGGTTTGTGAAACGTAGATCTACAACCACTAACCTTTTAGAATTTACATCAATAATTATCAAGGGGTTCAAAAATGGTAAACAAACTGATGTCATATACACTGACTTCAGCAAAGCCTTTGATTCCGTTAATCATACCCTATTACTTTCTAAACTGAGCGACATTGGGTTTCCACCCCTTTTCCTTTCTTGGGTTCGAGAATATTTAACAAATAGAAAATAGAAGGTACTTTTTAAGTCTTCTTTTTCAGATTCCATTCCTGTGACTTCTGGTGTACCTTAAGGTAGTCATCTTGGCCCTCTGCTTTTCACACTGTTCATTAACGATCTTCCATCAGTCATTGTTCATTCGCGTGTGCTTATGTATGCTGACGATGTCAAGCTTTGTCTTACTTATAAAGATATAGATTCATTTAGTCGGCTACAAGCTGATCTTAAAAACTTTCAATCCTGGTGCCAGTTTAATTTACTAAATCTTAACACTACCAAATGTAAGGTAATGACTTTTTTTCGCAACTCTCCTCAACAGGTCACTTATTTTCTAAACAACAGTCCTTTAGAACGTCTAAATAATATGAATGATTTGGGCTTACTAATGAGTGTCCTGGGTTTCATTAAAAAATGGTCAAAGGAATTTGATGACCCCTATACAACTAAAGTTCTTTTTACTTCGCTTGTCCGTCCTATTTTAGAGTATGGATCTTGCATTTGGTCACCTCAATATGAGTCGCACCAGATTCGACTTGAATCCGTTCAAAAGCAGTTCTTGCTACTTGCTCTTCGTGGCTTAAGCTGGGATCGCAATGTCAATTTGCCTTCGTATTTTAACTAACCGTAGAATTATGCTTGGTGCTATTTTTATGCACAAGCTCCTAATTGGTGATATCGACTCGCCTGAGTTATTAGCTTAGGTAAATCTGTCGGTACCATGTAGACAGAGTAGACATCCTTTGATACCGTTATCCCTTAGTCGTTGTTCCTCTAACTATGCCCTGCATGAACCTTTTAGGGTCCTCTGCTCTGATTACACCCTTCTATTCCCTGTAATCGGCTCAGAGCTTTCTATTAATATGATTAAAACTTCTATCCTATCCCATTTAGTTAATAGATAGCTATAGTATTATTTATTTAATTTGTTTGTCTGTTTTTTCTATTGTGTATTTGTTCACGCGATTCGTGCCGTGCGTTATACGGCTGCACCCCTCGGTCGGTCGGGTGGGAGGTGGGCAGTCATCTGCTAGGGCTCGCGCGTATAAAAAAAAAAAAAAAAACTAAAAATAAAAATAAATATGCATACATAAAAAATTTTCACTCCGGTGTGGACTCCAATATACACATATATATCAATAAATAAACATACGTATATATATATATTTTAACATTTCCCTCATAACACTCATCAAGGGAGGCCACATAAAGGGAGAAACAAAAAATGAAGTAAGTAAGTCGTCTCGCCGACTTAGGTATACCATACACCAGTAAAACAAATATTTCAAATTTGTCATATCGAATGCATTTGCCTATTTTAAAAAAGTTCTGTTCACATGCTATTTACAAGCATGCTCACTCATGCATATGAGCACCCTAGCGCCCCCACCCGCCAACGGCCAACTCCTGCCTTATGGAAAAATTTAATCAAATTTAAGTGTGCTAAATTTGATTCCACAAGGTAAAAAAGGGAGATAATCGAGTTTTTCAAATTTCGGGGGCGGAAAGGAACGTGGCAAAATCTTAATACGTACAAAATGTGCGCATTTACTAAGCAAATCTACATACCAAATATGGTGTCCCTAGCTACAATAGTTTCGAGAAAAAGTTTTTTTTTAATTGCGTGGGCGGAAAGGGGCGTGGGAAAAATTTGAAATAAACTTAATCACGGCAACGGATCTTGGCCAAGCGGGTTTCGCTTCGCGAATCACTTCACCTGGAGTGATTAAGCCTTGAGATCAGTTACTGTCTTCGTCTGCAGGAGAATATTTCATCCTGCCGACAAAGGAAAAGGTGAGGGGAAAACGGTAGACATAATTTTAGATAAATAAATGCCGAAACGCCAAATATTTGCGCGTCCGCGCAAATAACAAATTGAAGAGTGGATAAACAACGATATAATTGAAGAATCTAATTCGTCGAAAGGCGTCGGATTGATTATAGTACCAAACAGTATGCAGAAACAAATAATTAGCCGAGCACGTGACAGAGGTCACTTCGCAATCAAAAAAGCTAAGGGGTTGATTTGCAAGGATTATTATATACCAAACATCGAGGATAAAATCGAAAAATATCATGAGTAATCGCAAAATAGGTAAGCAGGAAGGTCTGCTATATCCACTGAAAAAAGAAGACGCCCCGTTGCACACATATCATGTAGATTTTTTGTGTCCCCTTGACTCGACGCATAAGAATTGTAAGCATATCCTCGCCGTAATTGACTCATTCACTAAATTCTGTTGGCTTTATCCGACGAAGTCAACCACTGCATACGAAGTTATAACAAAGCTGTCTGCACAGAGTTAAATTCTCGGTAATCCTTCAACAATTATTTCGGATAGAGGTGCTGCTTTGACCGCAGATATCTTTATTGAGTATGGCCGAGATGAAAATATTAAATTGGTGAAGACAACAACTGGTAAACGGACAAGTCGAGAGGTTGAATGCAATTATAATTTCAGTACTTTCTAAGCTCAGCATCGACGATCCAACGAAATGGTACAAACACGTACACAGAGTCCAACATATATATGCTAGAAGTATTAATTCCACACCTTTCAAGCTGCTAATAGGAGTGAAGATGCGAACCAAAGTCGATGATCAGCTGATAAAACTAATTAATAATGACACCATAGCTACATTTAAAGACGACCGCAACGAACTACGATGTTAAGCCAAGACGCAGATCCTGAAGATGCAAAACGAGAATAAGAAGTCATACAATTTGGGACGTAAACCAGCCAAACATTACGACGTTGGTGATCTAGTCGCCATAAAGCGAACACAATTTGGCGCCGGCCTAAAATTAAAGCCAAAGCTTTTGGGCCCATACCAAGTTGTTAAAGTAAAGCAAAATAATGCATGTGATGTACTAAAGATGGGAAGTTCAGATGGTCCAAAGAATACGTCAATTTGTGCTGAATTTATGAAGCCATGGTCAACAGACTATGATGAGGATGACGACGGCGCATTCGGGCCGAATGCTTAGTCAGGACGGCTGGATGTGGGGTTGGGTTGGTAACGCCGAATGGCCAGACCACCTCAGAACAGCTGGTTAACGACGGTGTGGCAAGCGATCCATATGAGACGAGGTCGCAAGCGACCCACAAAACTACGATGTGGCAATGCTGCTGCGAGACGACGAGGAAGAATAACTTTTTAAGACTAGCCAACGACGAGAAAACGTGTATTAAAGAAGTAAAGAAGTATTAAAGACGAAAGACGTGTAAAGACGAATAAAAACGACGAATGAAACGACGGTCTCATTAAAAACCTAAAGACGAAACAATTACCATTCAAATTAATCATATTAATAGTTACTAAAACCTATTATAATCTAAAATAAAACCTATTACCATATAACTAAATATAAATCTAAACGGGACTACTTATTTCTACGGAATCGGAACCCAGTCCCACAGATATGGGGACCAAAGACACAGCGATGCACACCCGATGGAGCTATAATCGGGATCTGATCTTACAAAGAATAATGCATTTCTTTTATAGTAAAACTAGAGGGCTCACCAGCGCATAGTTCGACATAGTGTTAGGTCATCAAAATACATCTTTATGGATAATAGCTAACCATAGCAGCTTACTTAACTAGGTCTTTATTGTTAACTGCTGACCATATTAGATCTACCTATGACTGATGAGGCATCGATATCTATAGTCGGGTTACATACTAATCTTGGTATACATTTCCATTTGTTCTGTATTATGATTGTCTTATTGGTATCTTATTTTATATAAACTAAGCATTAACAGTGAGCTTATGTTAAGCCGTCAGCTGGTTTATCGGCTCTGTGAACACTGTTACCAGCTGATTATTTACAATCGGCAAGTAATAGCCAAAATTGAAATTTTCCTACCACAGGAGAAAGCGCGGGATATTATCAACACCCTCGCCGCACCTCCCGGTGTGTCCTTGAAGCTGAGTCCAATGGGAAACAAATAATTTCTGCAGCACAACAAATGCAGCCAGCTGGGCAGCCGCTCGCAACCTAGTTGAGTAGCAAGTCTCTTGGCGACACTTATTAATGCTTCCCCTCTTTTTTTCCAGGTATTGTGCGTCGATTGTATCCCTTTCTTGACGGAGCGACTGATACACGCCACCCCACTTGAAAACACATATATCTCAGTTAAGTCCAGTCATTATGATGTGGGGAGGAAGGGGAGGATGAATTTACCGCCATAATTTGGCCGGCCGAGTAAGCACGGACTATACAAGGGAGATTGAACGACGGGTTCTTCTCATGCAGGGTGGGCGCGCGAGATCCAGTTGGGGGTCGGCTCATGGAGATGAGCAAAATAAGGTTTATGTCTCATATGTTGCTCGAATTGTTTTAATTATTTATTCACCGTTCTTAGCGGACCGACCGACCGAGGGGTGTAGCCGTACAACGCACGGCACGAATCGCGTGGACAAATACACAGTAGAAAAAACAGACAAACAAAAAATACTAAAGCTATCTATGAACTAAATAGAAATAGATAGATGTTAAGTATATTAATAGAAGACTCTGAGATTACAGGGAATAGAAAGTTATAGTCAGACAAGAGGACCCTAAAAGGTTCATGCATGGCATAATAAGAAGAACAACAACTAAGCGTTAATGGTATAATAGGATGTCTATTCCGTCTACATGATACCGACAGATTTACCTGAGCCAATAACTCTGGCGAGCCAATATCACCAATTAGGAGCTTGTGCATAAAAATAACACCAAGCATAATTCTACGGTTAGTTAAGGAAGAGAGCTTAATCAAAAGAACTCTACTAGAATACGAAGACAAATTGACATTGCGATGATGGTGTGACTCATATTAGGGTGACCAAATGCAAGATCCATACTCTAAAATAGGACGGACAAGCGAAATAAAAAGAACTTTAGTTGTACAGGGGTCGTCAAATTCTTTAGATTATCTTTTAATGAAACCCAGAACACTCATGGCCTTTGCGACAGTGGTGGATATATGGGTGTTAAAATTTAACTTATCGTCCATAAGTACGCCCACACCATTTATATTATTTAGACGTTCTAAAGGACTATTGTTTAGAAAATAAGTTGATCAGTTGAGGGGAGTTAAGAAAAAAAGTCATTACCTTACATTTGGTAGTGTTAATATTGAATAGATTAAACTGGCACCAGGATTGAAAGTTTTAAAGATCAGCTTTTAGCCTACTAAACGAATCTGTATCTTTATAAGTATGACAAAGCTTGACATCGTCAGCATACATAAGCACACGCGAATGAACAATGACTGATGGAAGATCGTTAATGAACAGTGTGAAAAGCAGAGGGCCAAGATGACTACCTTAAGGTACACCAGAAGTCACAGGAATGGAATCTGAAAAAGAAGACTTAAAAAGTACCTTCTATTTTCTATTTGTTAAATATTCTCGAACCCAAGAAAGGAAAAGGGGTGGAAACCCAATGTCGCTCAGTTTAGAAAGTAATAGGGTATGATTAACGGAATCAAAGGCTTTGCTGAAGTCAGTGTATATGACATCAGTTTGTTTACCATTTTTGAACCCCTTGATAATTATTGATGTAAATTCTAAAAGGTTAGTGGTTGTAGATCTACGTTTCACAAACCCATATTGGGATGGCGAAATAATAGAGCTGCAAAAATGTTGCAATTGCGAAGTTATAATTTTCTCAAAAGCTTTCGGAATAGCGGACAATTTTGAGATACCCCTATAGTTAGAGGCTTCGGACTTTTTGCCATTTTTATGCAGAGGAATGATATACGACTCCTTCCAAATAGATGGAAAAGAGGAAGATTCGACAAACTAATTTAAGTTCGCTAAGAAGAGAACATTCATCAATCACTGGATATACATTTAGCCTGGAAAATATAACTAGCCTTTTTTAAATGAAAAGTATAAGGATTTGCTCGATATTCCGTTGGAGAATAAGTTGTTTTGGAAAACCTCGCAAACATATCGGCAATTGTCTGATCAGTGTTAGCTTGCACAGGGGCTTTACATTTAGAATTACCGAAATAATAAAATTGTTTAGGGTCAGAAGAAAACTGAAGCTTAAACCGCTTAAGCCAATTCTTATAGCATTGTGTATTAAGCATCGTGACTTTTGAACGAGCGACTGTATACAATCTGTAATCTGATGAACGACGTGTTTATTGAAACTTTTTATAATATCGAGTCTTCACATTTTTATACCCTTGCAGATGGTATTATAAAATTGGTCAGATGTTTGTAACGCACAGAAGGGGACGTTTCCGACCCCATAAAGTATATATATTCTTGATCAGCATGAGAAGCTGAGTCGATATACCCATGTCAGTCTGTCCGTCCGTCCGTCCGTCTGTCCGTCCGTCCGTCCGTCCGTCCGTCTGTGCAAATCAACTTCACGCTGGCATCTTAAGAGCTACTTTTAGACGGGAGATGATAAAGTATGAAAATTGTCAGGATCGGACTACTATATCATATAACTCTAGAACAAAAATTTTTGCAAAAATTGGAGTATCCCCATGAAATTTACCAATATAATAGAATTTGATATAAAATCTCAGATCCCAAAATTTGATCGGATAAATAGAACACAAGTTATAGTCAATACAAATCGGTTCTACGTCATCAGCAAATCAAACAGAGCACATGCATACGCACACACAGACGTAGCGCTACACGTATGTATGTATGTGTATGCGTGTTGTGCTTTGCTTAAAAATTTGTAGTAAAGAGAGAAATAATTTGAATGTTTTGTTTGTGTGTTGATGAATTGAGTTGCAAGGAAAGAAATTTCAAAATGTAAAAAAATTATTGCCAAGGACTGCAAGGGTATATAAACTTCGGCATAGCCGAAGTTAGCTTCTTTGATATTTTTTAAATTGGATTGCTCTCGAGAAAATCAGGGAGGTTTGTTAAGCCGCTCCTGTCTACCAAGAGTCACACAAATATCAAAGAGTGAATTCAGATTATCATAAAAGAAACGAACAGCTACATAAAAGACCAATGGGTAGTAATAATGTAGGAAATGGCATTGAGAGAGAGCAATCCAAAGTGATAGAAGAAAAGAGACAAACACGTAGTGGCCGAACATTCTAGTAGTTGAGTTAGAGCAGGGCATACGATCATTATATAAGTTGAGAGAGAGCTTGTTAAAGCGGCCGCGGGTCATTCGCAAAGAGACTGTCAACTGAGTCGCACGTCAAGGTCCATAAGTAGCCCAGTGTTATTTTTATAAGTATGTTTAAATCTTAACAATATATTGAACTCGATTGTCATCAAACAATTCAAATATTAATAAATAAATAAATATATTAACGATCATTAAATCACCACTACATTTTTGGGGGCTCGCCCGAAATATTGTTTAAAGAAATTAACACACATATAACACCGCGTGACGGACGGCGATCAGTGAATCTTTCTAGAACAGTCTAGAAACATTTGGACAGAGCGAATCGAGGCAGAGGCAACCCGTTGGCAGAGGCAAAGCTGGACGTAACGCGAGGCGGAACATAAGCAGAGGCAGAGGCAACCCGTTGGCAGAGGCAAAGCTGGACGTAGCGCGAGGTTAAACGTAAGCAGAGGCAGAGGCAACCCGTCGGCAGAGGCAAAGCTGGACGTATGGCGAAGTGAAACGTAAGCAGAGGCAGACAAAACGTTAGAAGAGGCCAGACAATCCGCTGGCAGAACTTAAACGAAGACTTCGTGGGACAGGAGCGGAGTTGGGTAAATTTTTGGGGACTATATGTAGATAGTTCTAACCTTAATTGAATTTACTAAAACTAACCTTAGCAATAATTATTGGTATCGAACAAATGAAAATATTGTAATATGGAGCTTGACGAAGTTATGGCATTGCGAGTCGCAGATTTGCGAAACAAGTTGGCCGAATTGATCCTAAGCACAGTGGGAAGAAAACGTGATTTACAGAATAGACTTCTTACTCATTACAATATTCAAGACCAGGATAGCGAGGAAGAAGTTGAATCAGTAGTTACAGCTACAGGCGAACTGCCTACAAATAATTTTGGTCGATCTTGGTACACCTTAAAAGATGTTGAGGGCAGTGTATCCTATTTTTCCGGCTCAAGTAGTCCCGATATTGATTTGTGGTTGCAAGATAATAACATATTGTCACTCATCGAAGTCGGTCGTGTTTTTTTTGCGCTCTCGCTTAATTACTGTCTTTCGTTCTTTTGTGAAGTTAATCTATAATATTCAATTTAAATTCATTGTTTTATCAATTTTTAATAATTCACTATACTCATCGCGAAGTTTGTGTTAAATTTATTAACATTTATATTTATTAATATCAAAACTTTAACAAACGCAAATAAAATTTTGTTGTTGCGCTGCTTACTTTTTGATTTCGTTCTATTTCTTTGCTCCCACCCGCGCTCTCAATTTACAGTTCATAGTTTGTTTTTGTTTGTGTGGTGTTGGTGCTCTCTATTCTTCTGCTTTCTCTTTTGATCGCGCTCGCGGCCGTTAACTTCGCGCTTGTGACAAGTTTTTGTTGTTGTGTGTTGTAATACAAAAAATAATAAATATTCTCTTTTTCTATTCTTTCTAATTTGTATATTGCAGTTAGCTTTTGCTTTGGTTTGTATACTTCTCTCTTAATTTAACTTTTCCCTTTTTGTTTACATATTGATTTATAATTTGATTGTGATAAATCAATTAGTTAATAATGTCTGTCTGTTGCAAATATAATTGCAATAATCCCAGCAAGACCAGTGAAGACTTTCTTTACTGTTGGCTGTGTGACAATGTAATGCACTTTAAATGTGCTGGTTATACAGTCAAGGTGCGGGATAGCATTGCACAGGGTGGCGGCCTTAAATGGGGCTGTGATTCGTGTCGTGGCTTGGAGCTCGAGATGCGAAGTTTTATGAAACGAACTGGGGATGCCTTTAAAACTCTGTCAGCTGGCGTTCATAAGCTCCAAGAAGAGCTTTTGGCGATGGAGGTACAATTCAGAAGTTCTAAACTTTTGAATGAATCTCCGACCCGAAAGAGGGCCAGATTTCAGGGCGCGTCTCTCAGTCCGTCGGCACATCGTTCTCTCTCAGTTCCGGCTTCCGACAATGACCCTATGTCACCAAATGCACAGCAGCTGATATCGTTTAGGAGTCCGGCTTTGGAAGGTGTGGAGTCTCTTCCCATTTCCCCTGGAGACAGTATCCAACCTACTAACACGATATCGGTTGTAGTTTCCGAACCGTCCGGGCAAACATCCGTTTCCAGGAATATTGCCAATAAAGTAGTTACAAGAGGAGCTAGTAAAGTGTTGGCTGCTTTAGCTGCTGCTGCATCTGCTGTTGCTGCTACTGCTGTGCCTGGCACTTCTAGTTCCCTTGTTGTAGTTCCACCCAAAAAGCAAATTTTTATTTCGCGGCTTGATCCCAATACTACTTCTGAAGAAGTCATAGCCTACATCCAGGGCAAAGTTCAAGCACCAAACATTGCTGTGGAAAAGTTCCGTTTTTCATATACTCGGGACATTTCGTCCTTTAAAATAAGTGTCTCCCCAGATCTTTTTGGGCAAATATGTCATAAAGACTTTTGGCCGGAACACCTCATTGTAAAAGAGTATACAATAAAAAAGAAGAATCGGCCTCCGATTAGCCTGCTATCTGCCTCTGCGAACAACGTTCCTTCCGGCTCGTTGGCACCTGCTGGCGAGTCAAAAAACTAATTTCGTCCCTAACTCTGGCCTATCAGAACGTACGGGGACTAAAGTCTAAACTCTCTAGACTCTATGTAGATAGTTTAGCTTTTGACTTTCATATTCTTGCCTTTACTGAGACTTGGCTGAAGCCTGATATTGCCGATGCTTCAATTCTCCCCTCAAAATATTTAATATATAGACATGATCGGACTATCCGTAATGGTGGTGGTGTTTTGATCGCTGTTGATTCGGCGTTCTCGTCTGAAATTGTACAGTCTTCCAATCAGGAGATTGAATTTGTTTGTGTTAAAATTTCTCTTAACTCTTTTTCTGCCTATATTACTTGTTCGTATATTCCATCACAGTCCGACTTGGCAGTATACATTCACCATTTGGAAGCTATTCAACTTGTTTCCTCATATATCTCTGACAAAGACTTGTTTGTTGTTCTGGGAGATTTTAATTTACCTGAGATTGCCTGGACCCTCTCATATGATTCTTTATTACTGTTGCCCTCCTCGTCACATTGTTTCATAGATGGTCTGTTTGAGTTGTCCCTAACTCAAATAAATCCTGTCCGGAATAGTCGGAACAGATCACTAGATCTGGTATTTGTGTTGGATTCTTCCAACTGCGATATTTCCAGGACTGATCCCTTAGTTATCCCTGAAGACAACTTTCATCCAACTCTGGATGTAACCATTGACCTTCCTTTTGGGGTTATGACTCGATATAATAATTCGATGCCTCCAACCCGATGTTTTCGCAAGACAAACTTTACTAAACTTAAAAAACTCCTATTAACTAATGATTGGACATATCTGTATACTTGCACGGATATGGACTCTGCCATTTCTGTCTTCTATAAAACTCTTGAATCGTTCTTTGATGTTTGTGTCCCGCGTGTGACTCATGGATGGTCTGATAAACCTCCTTGGTTCTCACGTGAGTTATGTAACTTGAAGAACGTAAAATCAAGATGCTATAAAAGATTTAAAAAATCCGGTAAAGCATCGGATTTTTCCCTATACGTAGTTGCTCGATCAAATTTTATGGTGCTGAATTCACAATGCTATAAGGATTATCTTCAGAGATGTAAACTTAGGTTTTCTCGCAATCCTAAGCAATTTTATAAATTCGTCAATGGAAAACGTAAGACATCAGTGCATCCGTCTTACTTGTCTTTCGAAAACAATAAAGCTGACAATGATCAGGCAATTACTGATATGTTTGCTGATTTTTTCAAAACAACTTATTCCTCTTCGATTTATCAAGCAAATCCTCCTTATCCTTATCACTTGCAATCGTCTAATTGCATTTTAGACCCTGTGTTTGAAGAAAGTTCGATTTTTAGCGTTCTTAGTTCCGTCAAACCAATATATGCAACTGGCCCTGATGGAATACCAGGCTGCGTATTAAGGTTTTGCGCAGAGGCCCTATGCAAGCCAATACTTAAGTTGTTTACACTGTCCGTTACATATTCTGCCTTCCCGTCCATCTGGATGGAATCATATATTATTCCTCTTCATAAATAGGGGAAAAAGTTCGAAGCCTCCAATTATAGGGGTTGTAGTATGTTCGAAGTTATATTATTCCATTTAATATTATTTTTGAGGGTTTTGATAGAAAGGCACAAACAGTTGTTTTCAGTTTGAGTTTGGTTTATTGAATAATTCTTAATTCTATAACAATTGTCGACTATAGCTAAGACCGCGTAGCTGCGCTGCTAGTCATGCAGGCAGAGGAGCGGTATGCTTATGTATAAACATACTTATGTATAAATGTATATATGTTTACATAAAAGTATGTATGTTTATATACCGTCGCAGCGGTAGAGTGAGGATGTATCATATTGCATATTGGGCCAAAGCGGCCGCGCGTGTTATATTTGCCGACACAGCAATTGTCCAGCACCATGCACTCATGGGTGGTCATGTTACCTAAGAGGCAAATGCACTTGAATGTTGCGCACATAAATATTGTAACTAATTGCTACAATATGTTTGTATATGTTATTCCAAAACATGCTACATCCCACCTCTTTAGAAAAATAACGTAATTATATTGAGTTATTTTCTAATTTTTATTATATAGAAATTTATTTACTTATTATTGTTTATTTTTTTTTTTTTGTTGAATTTTTTTTTTTTCTTTTGAATGTTCGACTGTTTGTTTAATGACATATGTGGTAAAATTATAGTTGTATATGTATAGTGTCATTAAATGTTATGCACTAATTGTTTCTTATTCTTTGTATCTTTAATTAAAATGTTATCCCTATCTTTTATTTCTTCTATGATGTATGGGCCTAAATACTTAGATTCTAGCTTATGACCCGTATCATTACGTAATAAAACCTAATCTCCTACTTCTAATTCAATATTTTTTACCTTTCTATCATATATTTCCTTATTCTTCGCTTTGTGCTGTTCTAACATAATTCTTGCTCTTTTATAAGCCTGTTCTAATCTAAATTTTGATTCCTTAGCATAATCTTCTATGTTATATAGTGGATTTATCTTATCAACACTATTAAATTGTTGTGGTAAATTCGAAGTTTTACCGAATACCAACTCATATGGACAATAATCATGTGCCATAGAGGGTGTTGTATTAAAACAATATGCGAAGTATCTTATCCATACATCCCAGTCAGTTTTGTCAACTGAAAGGTATGATCGTAAAAATTCATTAAGTGTTCGGTGGCTTCGCTCCACAGTGCCTACAGTCTGGTGATGATGTGCAGTTGAAGTTATCTTCTTTATTTGAAAGTTTTTGCATAAATCTTCAATTATTGAGTTTCTATATTTTGTTCCCATGTCCGTAATGAACGTCTTCATTGGACCGTACAGCAGAATGAAATCTTCAAATATAGCTTTCGCTACTGTTTTTGCACTTTTGTCTTTAATTGGTATTATTACAAGGTATTTTGTTAGGTCGCAGATTAAAGTTACTGCGTATTCATTTCCGTTTTCTGATTTTGGGAGTGGACCGATCGTATCCACAATAACCCTATCGAAAGCCTGTTGTGGCGTTTCAGTTATGATTAACGGGGTTTTTGTATGCTTTGTTATCTTTGCTTTTTGACACTTATTACATTTTTTTATATATTGAGATATATCTCGTGTCATATTTTTCCAATAGTAATGCCTTTTTATTTTGGCCATAGTTCTCAATATTCCAGTATGATTTCCTTGTATGGGGTCATCGTGGAACGTAAACAGTATTGCTTCTTTTTATCATTATTTGATAATAGGGTCACCGGCTTGAGTAGCGCTACTCTTAAAAATTTCAATATTTTATTGCCCATATTTTTGAAAGATTCTATTGAAATAGTCTCAAAGATCTTTTCGCTCGGTGCCACTTGACTTTACTGATGTTGAGTATACCGGCTTCTTTTTCGAGCATTTGAAAAAATTGACCTAAGTCAAGAATTCCATTGGTATACATATCGCAAATGTCAATTCTTGCTATAACTTTCTTGCCATGTTTGAATGTGCTTAAAGAATCAGTTATTCGCAAGGTCACTACTTTTCGTACTTCGTCATTTACAATGACGTCATATACGTTGGGCTTAGAAGCATTAAGAGATTGCTTTTGCAACTCTTTTATATTATTTTCTTTTTCTTTTCCTGCGCAGGAATTTGACTGTTTACTTTGATTTCTGGTAGTGACTCTCAGAATTTTGTTACTAGTTTGTATATTTTGTAAGTCCTGTATTGTTATTCTTGATAGCGCGTCGGCTACGAAATTATCTTTCCCCTTTAGATACTCTACTGTAAAATTATATTCCTCGAGTTCAAGTCGCATTCTAGTCAGCTTGGAACTTGGATTTGTTATTGAAAACAAATAAGTTAATGCTCTGTGATCTGTTTTGACAGTAAAATGTCTACCATAAATGTATGGTCTGAAGTGCGTGATTGCCCAGTGAATCGCTGCTAACTCTTGTTCAGTTGTACTCTTATTACTCTCACCTTTTGTAAAGGATCTAGACGCGTATGCTACTGGAAGCTGTAGTCCATTTTTATTTTGCGTTAGGACTGCTCCACATGCATATTTACTTGCGTCGGTGATTATGCAAAATTCTTTGTTAAAATCTGGGTACTGTAATAGATTTGGGTTCATTAATGCTGATTTTAAAAGCTCGAACGCATTTTGACAATCGCTTGTCCATTCGAATTTAACATTTTTGTTACATAAATTTGTTATGTGACGAGAATATTCTGCGAAGTTTTGTATAAATCTTCGATAATAGTTGCAGAATGCAATGAATCTTCTAGCGCTGTCCGCATCATGTGGGACTGGATAATTTTTAATGACATCATACTTTGTGTCATCAGGCAAGATTCCTTTATCTGTGCATTTATGTCCCAAAAAGGTGACTTCATGCATAAAAAATGAACATTTTTCAGGATGTAACTTTAGGTTATGTTGCCTACACTTCTCAAAAACATCTGTTAGATTATTGATCATGTGTTTTTCGGAACAACCTATGACTATTAAGTCATCCATGTAAAGAAATGCTTGCGAAGGTTCAAGGCCAGAGAACGCTATAGTCATCATTCTCTGGAACGAATTTGGCGCTATTTTTAAACCGAATGGTAGTCGCGTGAAGCGGTATGAGCCATTACATGTGGAAAAGGATGTTATGTCTCGTGACTCTTCTTCGAGTTCAATTTGATGAAAACCTGACATTAGGTCGAGGCATGAAAAATACTTTGCTCTACCTAGTTGGTCTAAAATGTCATCAATTCTAGGTAGCGGAAATTTATCGGACAACAATTTTTTATTAATTTGACGATAGTCAATTACTAATCGCCATTTTGTATTTTCAGCGCTTGGTAACGATTTTTTCGGTACCAATAAAAGTGGGCTATTGTATGGAGATACAGAAGGCTCAACTATTTCGTCTTTTATAAGCTTTTGGACTTGTCTTTGTATCTCGTCTTTCTGACTATGAGGATTTCTATAATTTTTAATGTAAATAGGTTCGTCGTCCACCAGTCTTAATTTTTGTTTGTAGAAATTGTTTGTTGTTATTGATTCGGTTTCTAGTCCGAATACATCACTATATTTCTTGCACAACTTCGTAAGTTGGCTGTGAAACTGTGGGGGAAAATTTTTTGATAATGTAGTTAGTACCGCGTTTTCACGCTGTTCATTATTTGCTTCGATTATGTCGTAGCAGGAAAGTGGTTCATACTTCAAACTTGATATGTTTACTATTTGATCTTTATTTGTAGTATTTAGCAGTCGTATGACTGCGTTTTTGGGTTTAGTTATGGTATTTGCTAAATAAAAACCATGTTGAATTTCTTGGTTTGGAATTAATACACTGTCTTCTTGTGAACTTATTTCAATTTTTCGGACAACTTGGGATCTTGCTGGTAAAACTATTGAATTATTACCAGCACTGTACGATATTGGTACGTATATCGGATATTTTAGGTTTTTTGGTCGAATTATTAACCAGTCTTCGGACGGATTGAAATCTAATTGACAGTTATATTTTCTTATGAAGTCGATTCCTAGTATTCCATCACATGGAATAGCGAATCGGTTATTAACAATGTTAAAATCGTGTGGGATTATATATTTTGAAGATTGTATTTCGACAGAAGTGAACCCTATGGATTTAGTTACTTCTTGACTAATTCCTTGTATATTTATTATTTTATTGGTTTGGACACCTTGAAAACTGTCCGAATTTTCTTTTACGATCGATATTTCCGATCCTGTGTCTATTAAAAATACTAACTTTTTCCCTGTTGCTACATTCGTGAAGGTAACGAACGTATTTTGATTAAGACTGATGGCGTGAATCTTATTATTCGTTACTGTTGGGTATCTAAAGGTGCTTGGGAGTTTCCCGAAGCATTCTGAGTTACTCTTACGTTATTGTTATTATAACCGTTTTGTCGGTTATTTCCTCGGTTACCTCGATTATTCCTGTTGTAACCTCTATTGTTTCCTGTGTAACTATTGTTTCTGTTTTGTTGGAAATTTTGGCCGTTATTGTTATTGTTATAGTTGTTGTAATAACCACGACCATTGCCTCTACCACGATAATTATATTTGTTATTGTAATTACCACGGTTTCTTTGAGCAAACAGAACCGTATTTGGATTGCCTGATATCTCAGTACTTTTTTGTAAGTACTTTGCTATAGCTTCGTCCATGGTTTTGAAGTTACCAGAGTCAAGTATAGTTTTAATTCTGTTGTGTTCGCAATTTGCAATCATTGCTTCTATAGCATCGTCTGTGCTATTCTTAAGAGCAAGTGCTGCAGGCATACCTTCATCGATATATGCAGATTGAAGTGTTTTGCGTAAGTTATCTATCTCCGAAGTAAATTTGTCAGCGGTTTTACCTTTCTGAGTTGTATTCTTCAACTTGGCTTTTATAACTTTGGATGTTTCACCAATTACAACGCCTTGCAATTTTTGTATTATTGCTTCTATTGAAGTTTCTTGTTGGACTTCATATAGTGTTGGGCCAATAATTTTTGATTTTATTACCTCAACTGCTATATTTTCGTAGTCGCCTTTCATCATATCTACCAACTTCAGAGCTGTTACGAATCTTTTGAGTTGCATTTTCGTGCCGTTAAATTCAGGTATGGCTATGTTTATATCTTTCATATATGCCCTTCGGGCATTTAATTCTGCCATCCTGTCAGTTGTGTTTATTACACTTGTATTGATGTCTAAATCTGATTCGTTGTCTTGTTCAGACAACGCTTCTATATCAGGTAATGTTAATAGCGCAGGAATTGTTAGATCGTTTAGATCTTTCTCTTCTATTTCTTCCTCGCTTGTTTCAGATTCTTCACCTTCTTGCTCTGTTTCCTTTTTACAGGTGTCTATGCTCAGAGGTGAATTAACTACAGTAGGTACGAATATATCAAGATTGTATTTTGTCTTTATAGAGATTAGGTTTGCTCGTAACTTGATCAATAGATTGGAAATCTTTGACCAATTTGCTTTACCAATGCTCTCTCTATTAACATGCACTATATTTCTTGCTTCGTTGAAAGAATCAACTAGAATTTTTGCGTGCTTGTTTATTGTTTCCTTTTGGATGTTTCTATTCTGTGTAACGCATATTTATGATTTTTTGAAATTTTCTTTAATATTTTGGATATGGAGAAGTAATTCTTCCCATTCCGTGCTTAAAAGTTTATTTTTGGTTTTTTTTTTTTTATTACTTAGACATCCTGATCTGATTCTCCTACATTAATAGTTTCTATGTCTGCTTTAAAAATATTATGTACCCATGCAGGCACATCCTTATTCTTAGGTCTTTCTAGTAATAGTCTGCTATATGCTATTTTTATGGATTTTTCCATAAGTTCTACAATATTTCTTTTAAATTTGTGGTTTTTTTGTATCCAAAATTTTATTTCCTTGTACTTTTTATTTACTGGTCCTGAATGTATCAGGAAATCAAGAAAAGGAATATTTTTTTGCAGATGTTTAGTTTCAACTTTATTCATACTTATTTAATTTGTATTTGTATTGTATTCAATTTGTAGTAACTAATCAAAGTCGGTATTTTTATGACAACTTATTGTTGTTGGGCTTCATCCATCAGGTAGAAGCGAAATGTACCTGTTGAATTTGAGAAACAACATATATTTGGCACTGTAATAAGAAAACACATCTGTACCATTACACTTCCTTGAACTGGGAATTCTTCACCAGTCGTATCAAGGTATGCTGATCTGATCTGTACTAAATTTATTGAATTCTGTACCGAATCGACATTACCTATTCTAAAAACCTCAAGTATATCTGCTGTAATGCTAGGATTCCTATCTACTATCTTCCTAAATTAATCGTCTAATGTACTCATTTTATTCAATTGATATATATATTTGTTTTTAATTTTTTTTTTTATTTAGTAAATTTGGAAAGTGTTTTTTTTTTTTTTAATAATTTTTTGTTTGTTTCAAATGCACTGTTACACTAATTGATGCATATGTTATTTAGATCTTATCAAGATCGTTAGCATGGCTTAGGGCTCTCTTTGCTACACATTTGTTGTGTAATTTATATGCTTTGTATAACACATATGCGCTCATTATTACCACATTTATTAATAAAAGTGCATTTGTTGGTTTTAAATCTACATTTGATGACTCTATTTTGTTAATTACATTTGCAGTGGAGTCCACTGTTTTAGTATCTATTAACCTCATATTGGGTTTATCAAATGTATCATCAAACTTGCTTATTTTGTTATCAAACATTCCATTTAAAGAAAAATTTTGAATTAAAAAATTTTTTTTCATTTGTTTTTAATGTTTTGGATGTAGTTTAGTAGAGTAGTAATTTAATAATGTTTTGAGCTGAAGGCTCTTTTTTTTTTACATATATTCCTGACTACTTTTTCGTATGGTTTTCAGGCCACACTCTAATTGAACAGCTTTTAATGCTGCACAATTGTACATTGATTATCTGAATTCTATAAAAAAAAAATGTGCATCGCAGTACACTCAAAAAAAAAATGTGTGACGCAGCGCATAATTTGTTCATTTATATATTTCTGTTGTCTTCGGCTAGCCTCTAGCATCAGCTGGTCGTCGCCGGTTGGCACGCTGATGCTCCATCGATGGCGTAAAAAGCGGCCTGCTTTTCACGCTTGTAGTCTCAGCTGCTGATGTCCGGGGCCTCTGAGCTCAGGCGGTTCCGGTGCCGGTCATCCCACCAGATTGATGGGGCGCCGGTGTCGGTCCTCTTGACACAGGTGTATTCGCAATGTGGCGAATGTAATGGTCCAGGGCAGTCCGCTGGGCACGTCTTCTCTGGTGTGGTCTGAATTGTCTTCTTGGGTTCTGGTTTTTGGAAATCATATGTATTAATTACTTTTATATTTTTTTTTTTTTTTGTGGTAGTTTTTGCGACCTTTGTGTTATTATATTCAGATTTTTTCAGGCTTCAGGTCATTTGTTCCAAATAAAATAAAAACAATTATAGTTTTTAATTTTTCTTCTTTCCGATATATTTCGGTTGCGCAGCGGCAACCGTCTTCAGGGCAACTACAATAGAATACAAGAAACATTTAACAATTATATGACACTTAACATCTTTTAACATACATTGTTTAACACGTCAGCACCGTTCGACGTGGAGTTAAAAACTAATTATTGTCAAGTAAGTGTCTGTATATGTGAGCGCAGTTGTCGATATCCGTCTTGAAGTTTAGTCGTGTGGCGCTCGGAGTGTTGATAATATGTAGCATCTCCATGGTGAACCTTTTATTGTAATGCCGCTCTTCATCTAATATTGTTGTCTCTTCGAAATTCGGTGCATGGCCACTAGTTGCACAGTGTGTCATTAGTGCTGTTTTTGGTGTATCTGTATAATGTCTCATTTTATAATCAGATTTGTGTTGGGAAATCCTAGTTTTTAACTTTGATTTTGTCGTCCCTATGTATATTTTATTGCACGGTATGTTTCCTTGTCCATTGCATGGAATTTTGTATATTACATTGCTTCTATTTGTCATCTCTATCTTGGATTTTGTTTTGTTGAATATATGTTTAAGGGTATTGTCAGATTTGTGTGCTATTTTTATTCCAGCTTTGTCATAGCTATCCGAATGTGATAGTCTTTCTGATAATTTAGGTACATAAGTGACAGATAAGTAGGTTTTCTCATTCTTAGTTTTGTCAATGGGGGATTTATGTTTTTTGAACAATGTCTTGATTATGTTATCCGGAAAATCGTTGTCCTTTAAAATATTTATTATTTCCTTCTTCGTTTCTTCATGGTATATTTTATCTGAAATGTTTAGCATCCGATGGATACAGCTCCTTGTTGTATTTATTATCATCGTCTTGGGGTGTTTTGAGTTGAAATTTATGATTCGTCCTGATGCTGTTGGCTTCTTATACCATTTTAGTTTTAATTCGTTTCCTCGTCTGATAATCATAGAGTCCAAATACGCCAGTTTTCCATTGTCTTCCAGCTCCATGGTAAATTTAATATTCCTGTCAAATGAATTTAGGGTGTCCAGTGTTTTATCGATGTCATCTTGGTGTATTATTGAAAAAATATCATCTACATATTTCGTTAATAATCTTGGTGGTCTGATTAGTTTATCCATTGAAGTGTCCAGAAGAGTTTCCATAACGATGTTCGCAATGACAGGTGAGGCCGGAGATCCCATCGGCATTCCTTTTAATTGTATGAATGTTTGGTCCTTATAAGTAAAATATCTATTCTATTGAATGCAGAATTTTACTATTTCCATAAATAGAGCTTTTGGTATTTTTGTGTGTTCCTGTATTTTAGTCCATTTGTTCCTGATAGTGTCCAATGCTAGATCCGTTGGTATGCTTGGAAATAATGATACCACGTCAAATGAGATTAATTGCTCGTCGTCACAAATGTAAGTGTTATTTATGCGTTGTTTGAATTCAGTTGCGTTTTTTATGTTATATTTGAAGTCCAATGTTATATTCCTTAAAATTTGTATAATGTATTTACAAAGTCCATAGGATGGTGAGCCAATTGACGAGCAAATTGGTCTCAATGGTGTCCCTTCTTTGTGTATTTTTGGTAGTCCATATATTCTTGGAGAGATCGCCGTAGTTGTCATCATTTTGTTCTTTTCAATTTTTGAAATATGTAGTTTGTCTACCAAATTGTTGTTCTTTGTCTGTAATCGTGTTGTTGGGTCTTTCCTGAGGATTCTATAGGTGTTTAGATCCGACAATATGTCCATCATTCTGTGGTCATAATCAATCTTTGTCATTGCTACCGTTTTATTTCCTTTGTCAGATGTTAATATTAAAATATCGTCATGTTGTTTAAGAAATTTGTATGTCCGTTGAGTTATATCTAATATCCTTACCTATAGCCATCACAGGAAAAAACGTTTTATCTAAAAAGGCTAATGTTTGCGAAAGAACGGTCTACAATCTTCGGAAATAACGAAGATATTAAAGTCACTGTTTTCCACCGATCGTTCCCATGGGAGCTATATGATATAGTCACCCGATCTTGATCAAATTTGGCACAGTGATTAACAGTTACAATAAACTTACTTATATTAAATTTCGACAATAGCTTAAAAAGTAACGAAGTTGTTGAGAAAAGTCACTGTTCGTGACTTTGCCGTTTGTATGGGAGCTATATGATATAGTCACCCGATCTTGATCAAATTTGGCACAATTATTAATAAGAACACAAAACTGACCAAGACCAACTTTTATGGCAATTGCCGAAGTTATTGAGAAAAGTCACTGTTCGTGACTTTACCGTTTGTATGGGAGCTCTATGATATATAGCTCTATGATCCGACTGAATCCGAGGTATACAAACCCTGCAGTATATACAAGCCTACATGCAAAATTTCAGCTTTGTAGCTCTTACGGTCTAGGAGGAGTTCGCATCGATCCAGACGGACGGACAGACGGACGGACGGACGGACGGACGGACGGACGGACGGACGGACGGACGGACGGACATGGCTATTTGAACTCGTCTCGTCGTGCTGATCAAGAATATATATACTTTATATGGTCGGAGATTCTTTCTTCTATGCGTTGCACACTTCTGACCAAAATAAATATACCCTTTTTGCAAGGGTATAAAAACGCAACTGAATTCAAACAACGCATAAATAACACTTACATTTGTGACGACGAGCAATTAATTTCATTTGACGTGGTATCATTATTTCCAAGCTTACCAACGGATCTAGCATTGGACACAATCAGGAACAAATGGACTAAAATACAGGAACACACAAAAATACCAAAAGCTCTATTTATGGAAATAGTAAAATTCTGCATTCAATAGAATAGATATTTTACTTATAAGGACCAAACATTCATACAATTAAAAGGAATGCCGATGGGATCTCCGGCCTCACCTGTCATTGCGAACATCGTTATGGAAACTCTTCTGGACACTTCAATGGATAAACTAATCAGACCACCAAGATTATTAACGAAATATGTAGATGATATTTTTTCAATAATACACCAAGATGACATCGATAAAACACTGGACACCCTAAATTCATTTGACAGGAATATTAAATTTACCATGGAGCTGGAAGACAATGGAAAACTGGCGTATTTGGACTCTATGATTATCAGACGAGGAAACGAATTAAAACTAAAATGGTATAAGAAGCCAACAGCATCAGGACGAATCATAAATTTCAACTCAAAACACCCCAAGACGATGATAATAAATACAACAAGGAGCTGTATCCATCGGATGCTAAACATTTCAGATAAAATATACCATGAAGAAACGAAGAAGGAAATAATAAATATTTTAAAGGACAACGATTTTCCGGATAACATAATCAAGACATTGTTCAAAAAACATAAATCCCCCATTGACAAATCTAAGAATGAGAAAACCTACTTATCTGTCACTTATGTACCTAAATTATCAGAAAGACTATCACATTCGGATTGTTATGACAAAGCTGGAATAAAAATAGCACACAAACCTGACAATACCCTTAAACATATATTCAACAAAACAAAATCCAAGATAGAGATGACAAATAGAAGCAATGTAATATACAAAATTCCATGCAATGGACAAGGAAACACTTGACACACTGTGCAACTAGTGGCCATGCACCGAATTTCGAAGAGACAACAATATTAGATGAAGAGCGGCATTACAATAAAAGGTTCACCATGGAGATGCTACATATTATCAACACTCCGAGCGCCACACGACTAAACTTCAAGACGGATACCGACAACTGCGCTCACATATACAGACACTTACTTGACAATAATTAGTTTTTAACTCCACGTCGAACGGTGCTGACGTGTTAAACAATGTATGTTAAAAGATGTTAAGTGTCATATAATTGTTAAATGTTTCTTGTATTCTATTGTAGTTGGCCTGAAGACGGTTGCCGCTGCGCAACCGAAATATATCGGAAAGAAGAAAAATTAAAAACTATAATTGTTTTTATTTTACTTGGAACAAATGAACTAAAGCCTGAAAAAATCTTTTTTTTTTTTTTTGCGTAATTTTTGTAGAGGTTGAGCCTTTTTGCTTTAATTTTTGCTGAATCAACTCAATGTTGTCTAATTCAGCTTGTAATTTGTTGCCATTTGCCTAACTAATTGTTGTGTCAGTGGCAAACAGTAGCTTAAGGATTTTCCTTTTGTAGTTTGCTTTGCTGGTCACTCCTTTTGGTCACGCCTATTGTTTAGTGACCACTGTCACGGTCGCCATGTAGTATGTTCGAAGTTATATTATTCCATTTAATATTATTTTTGAGGGTTTTGATAGAAAGGCACAAACAGTTGTTTTCAGTTTGAGTTTGGTTTATTGAATAATTCTTAATTCTATAACAATTGTCGACTATAGCTAAGACCGCGTAGCTGCGCTGCTAGTCATGCAGGCAGAGGAGCGGTATGCTTATGTATAAACATACTTATGTGTAAATGTATATATGTTTACATAAAAGTATGTATGTTTATATACCGTCGCAGCGGTAGAGTGAGGATGTATCATATTGCATATTGGGCCAAAGCGGCCGCGCGTGTTATATTTGCCGACACAGCAATTGTCCAGCACCATGCAATCATGGGTGGTCATGTTACTTAAGAGGCAAATGCACTTGAATGTTGCGCACATAAATATTGTAACTAATTGCTACAATATATTTGTATATGTTATTCCAAAATATGCTACATGGTATTTCTAAATTGTGTGCCATACCCAAAGCATTTGAGAAAATAATAACGTCTCAATTGCAGCATTTTTGTAGCTCAATCATTTCGTCATCCCAACATGGGTTTAAAAAACGTAGATCGACAACTACTAACCTATTAGAATTTACATCTCACTCAATCAAAGGGTTCAAGACAAAGCGATGTCATTTATACTGACTTCAGCAAGGCCTTTGACTCTGTTAATCACACTCTACTTTTATATAAGTTAAATGCACTTGGCATCCCCAGCCTTTTGCTAGATTGGATTCTTCAATATCTTTCTAAGCGTACACAAAAGGTCCTCTTTAAGACTTCATTTTCTAAGACCATCCAAGTGACTTCTGGAGTACCTCAGGGTAGTCATTTGGGTCCATTGCTATTCACTTTTTTTATAAATGATCTTCCATTGGTAGTGTCACATTCTCGGGTGCTTATGTACGCGGATGATGTTAAGCTTTACCTCAGTTTTAAGACATATCGTCTTCTTGCCTACTTCAATCGGATCTTAATGATCTTCAGAGTTGGTGTGAAACCAACCTATTAAACCTTAATGGCTCTAAATGTAAAGTTATGTCTTTTTATAGATGCACTCCACACTTAGCAACTTATTATCTTAACGACACTGCCTTAGAGCGGTTAGATATTGTCAATGACTTAGGTGTACTTATGAATCATATTATGAACCATATATTAACCTTTAATCCTCATATTTCTGCTACAGTTAGTAAGGCTATGAATGTTCTTGGGTTTGTGAAACGATGGTCAAAAGAGTTTGACGATCCGTACACCACCAAACTTCTGTATACTTCTTTAATCCGTCCTATCTTAGAGTACGGATCTTGCATTACTAGTCACCTCAATATGAGACGCACCAAAGTAAAATTGAATCTGTTCAAAAGCAATTTCTGCTATTTGCTCTTCGTGGTCTAAATTGGGATCGCAATGTCAATTTGCCATCATACTCCAGTAGGCTTCTTTTAATCAATCTTCCTTCATTAGTCAATCGTAGAGTAGATCGTAGATCGTGGTGCTATCTTTATTCATAAATTTTTAATAGGTGAAATAGACTCTCCTGAGCTATTGAACTAGTTAAACCTATCTGTACCCCGTAGACCTACTAGAAATTTTATTCCTCTACCTTTAAAACATTGTATTTCTAACTATTCTTTGCATGAACTTTTTCGAGTCCAATATTCAGATTACAATCTTCTGTATCCCGTTATCAGTTCAGAAGCCTCTCTTTCTCTTGTGAAAACCTCTATTTTAGCACATTTAGCTCGTAATTAGCTGTAGTTAATCTAATTTTTAATTGTTTGTCCGTTATACTTGTATTTGTCCACGCGATCGTGCCGTCCGATATACGGCTGCGCCCCACGGTCGGTCGGGCGGGAGGTGGACAGCGCTCTGCTTGGGCTCGCGCGAAACAGGCTATGTCCTGGTGTCGTAAGGGCCACTTGAACCTACTTCGCATTGTACGCGTCAACGTCCAGACAATAAAAAAAAAGATATAGAAGAGTGTGCTATTACAGTACAATGGGACAAGCTACAGACCTTTATATACGCCAAACAGTTGTTAGCTGCGGCAGCTAAATCATTTATTTGGAGTCAACGTGGTATATACAATTGGGAGATATTAAAAGCAGCATTGCGCAAGGAATTTGGTTCGAAACGATCAGCAGCTGAGATTCATAGAATATTATCGCAACGTTCTCAGAGGAGACTTTACATGAATATTTGTATGCTTTAATGGAAATTGCCAAACCAGTAAATTTGGACGATGAGAGCTTGATAGAATACTTTGTAAACGGCATTCCAGACTCACAAGTAAATAAAGCTATTCTATTTCAAGCCAGGAATCTAGAACAACAAAGAATTTCAAATAGAAACGTATCAGAAAGTGTGTGCTTGACACAAGTCGTTAAACAAGTTTGAGGCTCAGTCAGGAAAAAAGATTAATCAGGGTACGATAATAGATACATCTAAGAATCGAAAGTGCTACGGATGCGGTGATACATCACATATCAGACGAGACTGTCCAAAGAACGATCAAAAGTGTTTTAAATGTGGTAAAGTAGGACATCGAATGGCCCAGTGCAAACCAGAAAATGTAATTAAATACGAGAGAAATACAAACGTAGTAGAAAATGAAGATGTAGTAATACAGCCGTCAAGCGAATTTACGCCGTCAGGGTTAGAACTTAAAGACATCGTATATTCTAAAGTTATATTTAAAGGACTTGTAGATACTGGCGCTGGTTTATGTCTTATGCGAAGAAAAATTTATTTTATGATTGGATCGAAACCGTTATTAGGCGGAGCTAGACACTTAACAGGAATTGGCGACAGTAAGGTGTTGACTTTCGGTAGTTTTATAATACCAGTGGAAGTGGATGGATTAGTTATGAACATAGAATTCCATGTAGTGCCAGATCAGGACATAAGTTTTGATGCTTTGCTGGGTCGAACGATATTGAACACTGTCAATATAAGTGTAACAGCAAATGGATCTAAGTTTGCTATTCGCAACGATATAGAAGTTTGTCACACCCATAGTATACCAAAGAGAAAACAAAATGAGTCAGATACTCAGTGGGCAGGAGAGATTGGAAATATCTTCATTACAAATATTGACGAGAGGGACAAGAGTCCAGACATAAATCTTTCGCATTTGAACCATTCGATAAAAGGGGAAGTAGAGAAATTAATTCGAAACTACCAACCAAAAAGAAATGCAAACGCACCAGTAAGCATGAAAATTATATTGAGCGACGAAATACCTGTCTATTAGCACCCGAGACGTTTAGCCTTTTGTGACCAGGAAATAGTTGACAAACAAATTCAAGAATGGCTAGCAGAGAAAATAATTAAAACCAGTACTTCTGAGTACGCGTCTCCAGTTGTCTTAGTCTCGAAAAAGAATGGTCAGAAGCGTTTATGCTGTGACTACAGGAAATTAAATGAAAAGATACTTCGTGATAGCTTTCCCATGGCTCATATGGACAGCGTTTTAGAAAAGTTGCAAGGGGCCAATATGTTTTCAACTTTAGACTTAACAAACGGATTTTTCCATGTACCGGTAGTAGAAAGCTCTCAGAAATACACTTCTTTTGTTACTCAGAGTGGACAATATGAATTCCTGTATGTTCCTTTTGGTATTTGTAATTCACCAGCTGTATTTACAAGATTCATAATGGTTGTGTTACGAGATTTGATTAAAGCTAAAACGCGTACTAGACGTGTCAGCAAAAAACGGGTTACGAATTAATTGGAGTGAATGTCAGATGCTGCAACGAAAAGTTCTATTTTTAGGGTATGATGTAGAAAATGGTACCATAACGCCGAGCAAAGAAAAGACTAGAGCTGTTTCGAATTTTCCCATCCCAAGTAGCAAAAAGGGGTTACAAAAATTTTTGGGTCTAACTTCCTATTTTAGAAAATTTATTGAGAGTTATGCAGTAATCGCGAAGCCGTTGTCCGACTTAATGCGTAAGGATTCGAAGTTTGAATTTAAAGATATACACAAACTCGCTTTCGAAGAACTAAGAGCTGCGTTGACTAAAGAACCCGTCCTTAAATTGTTTAACCCGAAATTGCAAACTGAAATACATGCGGACGCTTCAAAATACGGATTTAAGGCAGCTTTGTTACAAAAGCAATCAGAGGATAATTCATTTCATCCCGTTGAATATATGAGTCGTAAGACAAAATTGTGTGAAGAAAGGTATCATTCTTACGAACTCGAAGTGCTTGTTATAATTGGAGCACTAACCAAATGGCGTGTTTATGTCCTAGGATCTCGATTCACCATAGTTACTGATTGTAACGCATTCGCTATGACTATGAAAAAGAAAGATGTTCCTTTGAGAGTTGCTCGTTGGGCTATGTATCTTCAAGATTTTGATTATGTTATTGTACATCGATCAGGTACTCAAATGAGGCACGTCGATGCGTTGAGTCGTTTCGCATATTTTATGCTTGTTGAGGACACTATTAAACATCGATTAAAAGAAGCTCAGTTGCAAGATGAGTGGACCAAGGCAGTAAGAACGCTAGTCGAAAAGGAATGTTATAAAGACTTCTATATAGAGAACGAAATTCTCTTTAAAGACCCTAATTGTGAGTTGATTGTAGTACCTTCGGCAATGGAACATGAGATTATTAGACTTGCGCATACCCAGGGCCATTTTTCCGTCAAGAAAACGCAAGATTTGATCGAGAAATCATACTATATTCCCGAATCGAGAGATAAGGTTATTCGTGTGGTACATAGTTGTGTGGAGTGTATTGTTGTTAACGCAAAGGCTGGCAAAAGAGAGGGATATCTAACTTCAATAGAAAAGGGTCACAAACCACTTTGTTCTTACCATATTGATCACGTCGGACCAATGGAACTTACGAATAAACGGTATAATTACTTATTGGTTATAATAGATGGTTTTTCTAAGTACGTTTGGTTGTATCCCACCAGGAGCACAGGCGTAGATGAAGTGATACGGTGCTTAGAAGTTCAAGCGACAAATTTTGGGAACCCAGTACGATTGATATCTGATAGAGGCGCAGCTTTTACTTCGCAGATCTTCAAAAGGTATTGCGAGGATCATGACATCGTGCATTTATTGATTACCACCGGAGTACCGCGAGGAAATGGGCAGGTTGAAAGGATTCACAAGATTGTTATTCCAATGTTAGTTAGAATGAGTTTAGATAATCCAGCTTTATGGTATAAATACGTAGGGAAAGTTCAGCAAATCATCAACGATACGGCACCTAGAAGTACTAAGATCGCTCCCTTTAAGATCCTAACCGGTATTGACATGGACAGAGGATGTCGACCTTAAAGAACTACTCGATGATCTTATAATCGAAGAACTAGCAGAACATAGGAAGAAAATACGAATGGAGGCAGTTGAAAATATAAAACAAATTCAAGAGGAGAACAAGAAGTCAGCTAATCTAAAGAGAAAAGAGGGAAAACGACTCAAAATAAATGATTTGGTTGCTATTAAGCGTACCAAATATGGCGTTGGTCTGAAACTTAAAGGAAAGTCTTTAGGACCATATAAGGTAATGGAAATTAAAAATCATGGAAGATATGAAGTAGAGAAAGTCGGACAAGCGGAAGGGCCTAATAGGACATCAACTGTATCGGAATATATGAAATTGTGGGGACCGTCATTCGCGTCGAATGTACTGTCAGGAGGGCCGAATGTGGGAAATGGCATTGAGAGAGAGCAGTCCAAAGTGATAGAAGAAAAGAGACAAACACGTAGTGGCCGAACATTCTAGTAGTTGAGAGAGAGCAGGGCATACGATCATTATATAAGTTGAGAGAGAGCTTGTTAAAGCGGCCGCGGGTCATTCGCAAAGAGACTGTCAACTGAGTCGCACGTCAAGGTCCATAAGTAGTCCAGTGTTATTTTTATAAGTATGTTTAAATCTTAACAATATATTGAACTCGATTGTCATCAAACAATTCAAATATTAATAAATAAATAAATATAGTAACGATCATTAAATCACCACTTCAATAATGTTTTCATTAGGGCTGGCTAATTCTGTCTTACGATAGCACCTAGTTAGTACCTCTAACTCATTTGAGCCAAGCATTGGTGATAAGGAGGACAGATTGATTTTCAAATTTAATGTAAGATGAAATTTGTATTCGGGAAGAACAAGTGATCGATCCTAGAAACATCACAATAAGAAAAATCCAATACAAAAATGAGATCTAACGATTTTCCATTAGAATTTAAAACAGGATCGATTTAAGATAAAGATAAGCCTAGAAGGCCATCAATAAAGTCATGAGACATAGAGGGCAGCAAAATGGTAGATTCATCTGTTAGTGACCATGCTAAAGCAGGTAAGTTAAAACCACCCAGAACTATGAGCATGCCTTGACTAGAAACTAAAGAGGAGACAAACTGAATCGCCCCTTAATGATTTAAATAGACCTCAATGTTGGAAAATGGGGAATATAGAAATAAGTAATAAAGGCATTCATGATTTTAATATTTACTTTAACACCGACAAACTCAATCTCCTGGGTACTAGAAAATTGAATCATTTCAGATGATAAAGCAGCATCAATAGCAATCAGAAGGCCATTGCTTTTGCGAGAAATTCGGTCACGTCTCAATACAGAAAAGTTTTTGGGATAAACAGATGCATCAGCAATGCCAGGATTTAGCCACGTCTACGAAAAGCTGGAATGTTATATTCAAAAGAAATATTATCTACATAGAGATTAGGAAGTTTACATTTCAATCCTCTTACGTTCTGGTAATCCAGGTGAAACTATTTTTTGACACACCAGCAGATGCTGATGTGGAAGGAATAGTGTTAGTTGTTGGTTTTGGCAGGCGAATCGGTTGCCGATTTTTCTATTTTACAGTATATTTCTTCACTATTATATGGTTCAAAAAAATTCCTGGACAAATATTGGAAGAAACACAAATTTTAAATGACAAAATGTCCCAAAAATAAGAAAATTTAAACTTTCCATCGCAATATTCGGGACGTTAAAATTCTTCCGAATATAGGCTATTACATCATCAGACGTGACAACAGGGTCTAGCCTAGAAACAAAAATATATTTCTTTGGGGGTATGCATCGTTGGCATCGTTTTTGAGAGATCGTTCCCATGTGATACCGGTAATTCCCTACTAACCGCATTCACCACCGGGCTTTTTAACTATATCGATTGCTGTACATTGGGAGTAGATGGTGCATGAGACCGCTCAGGGACGATAAAAGTAGCTGGCGTGTCTACAGATAAAGAAACACCCCAAGTACTGGTCGGTTTTCGGTCTTCGAGACTTATTCATAAGCGACTGAGCCTGTAGTAAGCACCGCAGTAAACTCCATTTAGAGTTTGTTAAAACCTGCCATTAAAGTGTCAAAGCTATCTCTAGTCCGCCTCATAAATGACCGCATCTCATTCTCGACCACCCGGCAAGCATCACATCCATACGTTAAGCCACCACCTTTAGCATTAGGCTCCTTGATTCTACCTGTGTAACCTGCACACTTAATATAATCATGGGAGTCAACCTATACAATTACATTTTAGCAGACAACCATCTCATAATAAATAAATTTATATTAGAAAAAGTATTTAATAAAAAATTTAAGGATAACAAATAAGTGTATAAGAATATAGTGACCAGCTCTGACACAAGGGTTAACGAGCAGCTTAAACCGTCCCAACTTTTTATTTTTTTAACGTTTAATATATATTTGTTGAATCTACTCTTAAATTAGAGCCTAACAACAAGTTTGAGATATTTTTCCTAATCTAGTACTTAAGATAAATCCAGGGGATATTGCAGGCGGCCCTAATCACTTATTATTGGCTTGGTCTGTCATTTCTTTTAAGACGAGTTCTATTATTAGTTCGCGTAAGGGAATTGGCAAGAACATTAGGGTGTGCATCCAGTTTGGCAGAATACTTTAGTGGTTGACTACCTATTTCAGATTTTACACTAGGTATATTTAGATCATTATGAATGTTGTCGTTACGTATGTACCACGAAGCCCCGTGATTGATCTTAAAATCTTCGACTGCGCCCTTTGTATAATGTCGACATTATTGGTACATGCATTTCCCCATAGTAAGGCACCGTACGTCCAGATGGGTTTCAGTACGGAGTTGTATAGGAGGACTTTATACTCCAGACGTAGAGGGCATTAATAATTCAATGTAAGATACTCGCTTTCAGTTTAAGCTGTGACTTTTTTGCTTCGATGTGCTTACGCCAAGCTAGTCTTCTGTCTAGGTGGATGCCAAGGTAAGTGACATCCACGGCTTGAGGAATCGGTACGTTGTTTAGCATTAGAGCTGAACAGTTTCTTCTGTTAAGCGTAAATGTAACATTTTTTTTTTTTTTAATTTTTTCTTTTTATTTACAATCTGTCCTTGGACAATCAGTAAATTTGGAGATACATAAAACATAACAGGAATAGTCGGCTCCACTGAGTCAACTATTATATATAAACTCTAAGTTGTACAGACGAGTAATTAAATCTACTTAAGTATTTATACATGTGTATGTGTATTATTATATATTCATTTTATATGGTATATATATTTATATTTACATATATAAAACAAAAGTTAAATCCTATTTGGAAGATCTAATATATGTAATCTTTTTAGCCTTCTTGTTGTTATATTATTAAGTAGATTTAGAGCTAATGAGTTTGGGTGGTTGTGCAGTCTGTCAATATATCTAACACTAAACTCTGCTATTTTATCCTTTACAAATGGTATATTAAGGTCCTTATGTATTTCAGCATTGGAAACATACCAAGGTGCGTTAACAATTATGCGTAGGGTTTTCGATTGATAGCGTTGCATAATTTCAATATTTGATTGGCTCGCGGTTCCCCAAAGTTGTAGCGCATAAGTCCAAACAGGCTTCAATATTGCTTTGTAAAGTCTTACTTTGTTTTCAATGTTAAGCTGAGACTTGTGTCCTAATAGCCAGTACATTTATTTGGTTTTAATATTCAACTGCTTCTGTTTTTCTTTGATATGTGCCTTCAAGGTTAACCTTCGATCAAGATGAATTCCAACATATTTAACTGAATCTCTTTGGGGGATTTCACAATTGTTAAGTAAGACTTTTGGACAATTTCCTCGTCTTAAGGAGTATGTTGCTTGTACAGACTTTTGCGAGTTAACTTTGATTTTCCATTTGTGTAACCATTTTTCTATTAAGCAAATTTCTCTTTGTAGGTATTCTGTTGTCCTGTTAGGAATGCTGCTTGATGCGATTATCGCCGTATCATCTGCATATGTAGCCACGTTGACATTAGATGCGATAGGCAAGTCAGATGTAAATAATGTATAAAGTACAGGGCCTAAAACACTTCCTTGCGGAACTCCTGCATTTATAGTACACAGGTTAGAGATTTCTCCTTGTTGTCGAACATAGAAATGTCAATTACCAAGATAAGACTTTAATAATAGATAGTAAGGAGCAGGAAGCCATTTCTTTATTTTATACAGAATGCCATCGTGCCATACTCGGTCAAACGCTTGCTGTACATCAAAAAAAACTACGGAGCAGTATTCCTTATTTTCAAGAGCATTAGTGATTACATTAATTAAACGCCACCGCTCTCCAAAATGAATTGCCCATCTCATTTATCGAAATCTCCATGGCCTTATCCAAACTTTCTGGTGAAACCCCAGGCCAAGATAGAATATCATACCCTATGCTGAAAAACTTACAAACTTACTTACCTACAGTAAAAGAACGAGTAACGCAACATTTTAACAATATCTTCAATAACCACATTCCTCAAAATTACAAACTAAGTAAAATGATCCTTATTCACAAGCCCAATACTAACAAAACTAACATAAACGCCTACAGACCAATCTCTCTTAACTCCTGCTTTCTCAAAACCCTCGATAAGATTATTACCAATCGACTATGGTGGTTTGTCTCAGTTAACAAATCTATCAATAGCCGACAGAGCGGTCTTAGGAAAGGAAAGTCAATATCAGACTCTCTACTATCCATAGACTATCTGATATCTTCCGCCCTTTCCACCAAAAACCATTTATCAATAGTCTCCCTCGATTTTGCAAAAGCTTTTGATAAAATTGGCATACACTCCGTCATAGATGAGCTAAAACTATGGAAAATAAGTCCCAATACCATAAAGTACATTTACAACTTCATGACCAACAGGAAAATCGTTGCGAGTGTCAACGGACACTTATCCTCAGTCCGTTCTCAACACAATGACATACCTCAAGGCTCTCCTCTCTCAGTTATTGTTTTCCTCATCGCTTATAATAAACTAAATAGAACAATTCTTGCTCATAAAAAAGTTGACTTCTATGCCTATGCAGACGACTATCTGATAGTTAAAAAACTCAACAAACTAAGCAGCTTTTCTCTTGACCCCCTTTTCAACGACATCCTCAAATGGTGTGACTACTCTGGAGCTAAACTCAGCATACCCAAATGCAAAAATATACATTTCTGCAAAAAAAAAGTGCCAATCTTCTCTACACACATCCCTCGCTAACATCTCCAATGTACAATCCCTAAAGATTCTCGGAATAGTCTTCAACAACAGATACAAATGGTCCGACCACATATCATACCTAATCGCCTCCCTCTCAAATAAGCTAAACATTATTAAATGCCTGTCCGATAGCAGATATCGTTGCAGCCCCCTCTCCGATCTAAATGTCATTAACCTCATAATAATGTCCAAAATCGACTATGGAATATACCTCTACGGTAATCCCCCCAATCCGACACAAATAAATTAAAATCATTATACCACTCAGCAATTCGAATTTCCCTGGGAGCGTTCAGAACAACTGCAACCCAAATCCTTTTATTTGAGTCAAACATATCTCCCTTTGAGAACAGAAAAACTTTTAGTGACCTCAAACTTATCAAACCCATCCTTCAATCTCACTCCTCTCAACTCAAATTAATAAATCAAAGAAACCTCCACCAAGGATATGATCAGCGCTATAAAGAGCTATAATTTTAAACAAATCTCTTCATTTCCCGACTACACCTCTACAACCTGCACGGCAAAAGTTTCCTCCCTGGGCAAATATCTAACAGTACATAGACTGTTGCCTTCATGCACTACACAAATCTTCCACAACTCCCGAAACATACCGTAAATTTTTTAAAGAAATCCAACAACTGAAATATCGCAATTATAGATTCATTTACACTGACTGTTCCAAAAATGACAACTACACATCGTTCAGTGTTGTCAACAACCACTCTACAACACAATACCTTTTACAAAATCATAGCAGTGTTTTTTCCGTTGAAATTATAGCAATCTTCTCCGCAACCAACTTATCCAAAGTCCTGTCACATCAAACTGCCATCTGTACTGATTCACTTTCGTCTATCCAAGCTATAACTAACCCCTACAATCTATCTTTTTATCCCTTCCAAATTAGACAGACTCTCATAAGCCACCCAAATAAACTAAAAATAAACTGGATCCCCGGTCGCTGCCAGATTTTGGGTCAATGAGAAAGCCGATGAAGCGGACAAAAAGCCAACACTCTCCCCCTTATATTTACAGAAAACTATAATGTCTCAGATTTATTGAAACAATTTAAAAATGTAAATTTTTGCAACCACTAAGCTAAGATTACTAATAATTTTCCATTATAAGTAAGCCGTATATAATAATAATAATTTTTTTTTTTTTTTTTTAACGTTTAATATATATTTTTTGAATCTACTCTTAAATTAGAGCCTAACAACAAGTTTGAGATATTTTTCCTAATCTAGTACTTAAGATAAATCCAGGGGATATTGCAGGCGGCCCTAATCACTTATTATTGGGTTGGTCTGTCATTTCTTTTAAGACGAGTTCTATTATTAGTTCGCGTAAGGGAATTGGCAAGAACATTAGGGTGTACATCCAGTTTCGCAGAATACTTTAGTTGTTGACTACCTATTTCAGATTTTACGCTAGGTATATTTAGATCATTTTGAATGTTGTCGTTCCGTATGTACCACGGAGCCCCAGTGATTGATCTTAAAATCTTCGACTGCGCCCTTTGTATAATGTCGACATTGCTGGTACTTGCATTTCCCCATAATACGGCACCGTAAGTCCATATGGTTTTCAGTACGGAGTTGTATAGGAGGACTTTATACTCCAGACGTAGAGGTGACCGAGCATTGATGATCCAATGTAAGCTACTCGCTTTCAGTTTAAGCTGTGACTTTTTTGCCTCAATGTGCTTGCGCCAAGTTAGTCTTCTGTCTAGGTGGATACCAAGGTAAGTGACATCCACGGCTTGAGGAATTGGTACGTTGTTTAGCATTATAGCTGGACAGTTTCTTCTGTTAAGCGTAAATGTAACATGTTTGCATTTCTGCTCGTTGACCCGGATACGCCAGGTTGCTAGCCATTCCTCTACCACCTTGAGGTGTTCCTCTAATTTTGCAGAGGCTTGTATGGGGCATTTGGATCTGCTGAGGATTGCCGTGTCATCGGCAAAAGTGGACGTTGTAAGTCCTAGACTCGTTGGTAAGTCTGCAGTGTACAGCAGATAGAGCAATGGTCCGAGTACACTGCCTTGCGGTACACCAGCTTCGATTTCAAAGTCAGCCGAGACGGAGCCATTACATCTTACAGCGAATTTCCTATTGTAAAGGTAAGATTCCATGAGTTTGTGGGTGTACTGTGGGAGTTTCTGCCGGATTTTGAACATTAGACACTCTAGCCAGACTCTGTCGAAAGCCTGGGCAACGTCGAGAAAGACAGCCGTACAGTATTCTTTTAGTTCGAATGCTGTTCTTATTTCGGATGTTATACGATTGACTTGTTCAATTGTCCCATGTTTTTCGCGGAAGCCGAACTGGTGAGAAGGGATTGTGTTCTCCGATGCCAGAAATGAGTTTAGACGAATCTGCAGGACCTTTTCAAAAAGCTTCGAAAGACATGGCAGCAAACTAATTGGCCTATAGGATGATGGTTGGGTTTTGTCCTTTCCCACTTTAGGAATCATGATGATAGTGGACCTTTTCAATGCTCTTGGGAAGTAGCCAATTCTTATTATAGCGTTGAACATTTTGCAGATGTATTGTATGGCGATAGTAGGGAGTTCTAGGATCATTTTCGGTGTGATTAGGTCATGGCCAGGGGCTTTGTTCGGCTTTATGTGGTTTTTAATAACTGCAGTGATCCGATTGGAGTTCCGAGTACTCACTATCCGTTAATGTGCTCGAAGGGGGAAGTACAAATGAGTTTGATGTTGGATTTGGCTGGAAAACCATTTTAAGATGTGTGGCAAATACGGATGCCCTCTCTTCGTCGCTGCGGGCCCATCCACCTGTTGGGCCCCTTATTGGTGAAACTGTCTCTGTAGGCGCGCTTAAAGTTGGGTGGGCTTTCCACAGAGGATGTTTAGTGCTGGATGGACTGAGCTTTTCTATGTATTTCCTTTGAGCCCAGATTTCCTCTTGTCTTAACTCCTTGGAGAGGTTGCGGCTGGCATGCCTTAGGCGAAGTTTTGCTGCTGGTGATCGAGTAATCTGCCATTCTCTTCTTAGACGTCGTTTTTCCGTTACTAATTGTTCTATCCGCCGGTTCGTAGGCCTGACAGCAGGTTAAGCGTAAGTAGAGGCATGTGGCGTAGATACTCTTGCTGCAGCTCCCAGCATCGACTCAAGTGCAGAGACGCACATGTCAATGTCCTCTGCAGCATCCAGTTTCGGCGAACAGTCAATGTGGGCACTCATGTACATTTTAAATTTAAGCCAATTTGTTTTGTTGTTTGTAAGCATATATGGGCGATCAAGTACTTGAGGTCTTGTTAACAGTGTGAATAGCACTGGAGAGTGATCGGAGGTTAAATCTAGCAGTGTTTCCGCAGTGATCCCATTACGTGGACCCCTCTTGGTTACTGCGAAATCAATCAAGTCAGGCATTTTCTGTGGATCTGTGGGCCAATAAGTAGGCCTACCCGGTGAGACGCAATTCATCTTATTGAGTGGGTTGACTATTGTATTGTACAACTGCTTGCCTTTAGGATTTACCAGGCGAGATTCCCAGTGCGTATGTTTGGCGTTATAGTCCCCTGCTGCAATGAAGCGTTCTCCGAGTGTGTTAAAGAAACCGGTGAATTCCTTTTCAGAGATTGAGAAGCGTGGTGGGCAGTACAGGGCAACCAACGTAGTGTTGCCGCAGCTGGTTTGGACGGTTATAGCAGTTGCTTGTAGGTGCTGTGTTTCGAATCTGTTGAGGAACGTGTGTTTTATACGGTTTTTGATTAGGATACCAGTCCCGCCATGAGCTTTTCCGTCTGGATGGTTTGTTGCGTAGAAGGTGTATTTTGGTATTTGAAAGTTATTTTTTGATGTTAAATGTGTTTCCGATATCAGCATGACGTCGATTTCACTTGAGTCTAGGAATAGTTGCAGTTCATTTTTGTGCTTGGAGACGCCATTAGCATTCCAAAGACATAGACGTAGGGAAGCCATTATTTATTCTCGATAAGCTTCTGGATAAGCAGGTTTTGATTCCGCATCAGTTCCTGCATACAGTTTTGCATGAACGTCATAAAAGTGGTCATGTTTTGATTAAGTGAGATCAATAGGGCCTCTAAACCACTTGGAGTTTGCTGACCAAGCTCTGGTGCGCTAGGTTGCGGATTCTGTAGATAGTGGACTGACTGGGTCTCTTTCGCGGTCTCCGTCTGTCCAGTTCGGAGTACACTAGCGAAGGATACACTAGGATTGGTTGTAGCAGGCATGTTAGATGATCTAACAGCCTTGGCGAAGAATACCTCCGGTGTAATTTTGGAGGCGTTGAAGGTGATTTTTGGTCCAGCTGGGGGTTTACGCCCGTTTAGGTGCGATTTAAGATCCTTGAAGACAGGACATACCCTGTAGTTGGCTGTGTGGTTCCCTCCACAGTTACTGCATAGTCTTAGTGCGACGTTGTTTCTATCCTTGGTGCAAATGCCATCTTTATGATGTTCGCCGCAGCCAACACACACTGACCTAAGATTGCAATTGTTAGAGGTGTGGTTGTATTCCTGGCAGTTCTTACACTGAGGTGGTTGGTATCTCTTATGGGGCTCCTCTACGGTGATTCTTCTGTGCAATAGGAGCTGAAGGTTGTAGATTGGATGCACTTCATTTGGCTTCTACCGCTTTGCATCTGGTTGGAGCTCGATTTTAAAGAGCGGCTGTGCGACTTTATTCCTGTTGATGATATTGACAACGGACTTAACCGCAAACCCTTTTTCGGCCAATGCGTCTGCTATTTCTTGAGGTGGGACCGATGGCTCGATCCCCTTTAACACAACCTGGAGCCCTTTACTGCTTTTTAGTTGGTAGGTATAGAAGTTTATGTTAGCATTACGGAGGTACTTTTCGATGATGCGGAAATTGTCCTCAGTTTGGGTTTGACATTTAATTTCTTTTATGTTACCCCTGTTGAGAGGGGTTACAACAAAGTTATTTGCCCCTACTGTTTCTACTAGCTTCGAAATCATGGCGCTGCAGTTGGCTCCACGGATGTATAGAGGGGGTGGTCTAGCCGATTTAACTTTATCCACAGCGCCGGCTTGATTGTCTTGCTGATCGGCAAGAATTTTAAAACGATTTCCGCTTAGAAGTGCTGCTCGTTCATTTGTTTTGGTTATTTTAGGCGTATTGCCAATTTCTTCTTTTGCGGGCTTAGCTTCCGCTTAGTTATTTTAATATATCTATCCATTCCAGTTTGGACAGAAGGCGTTGGGTTTCTTGTCGTGGCTGACTCTGGGCGACTTGTCGATGACGGCTTGAGGCAGGTCAATACTTCTGCAGACGTTGCAGCAGTTGCTGTCAACGAGCTGACGGTGCTGGTCGGTGCAATCGGTGACCCAGTTATCGATATTGATGGAGAAGCACACTGCTCTCTCCACGGTAAATTGCTGTTGTGGCTTGCTGTTGCTGAGTGGCTTGCACTTTCGGTGTTATTGCTTACGGTAGCATTCAGTGGGGTCGGCGACACCACCGAAAAGTACGCGTTGTTGCGTTGGACCGAGAGACGACGCTCACGTTGTTGTTGTACAAGTAGTTCTTGTAGCTGTTGCTGGTGGGGATCAAGAGAGCTTGGGCCCGAATTGGTGGACATGGCTTTTCCAAAAAAAAGTGCTCACTTTGTTGTTGCAACTTAGTATTTATTGCTATTAGAACAAACTAATAGCAATATGATTGTAAATAGGCGTCTCGGAGGCGACTGAGAGCCCTACACAATTTTTGCAAACGTGGTCTTTTTATTTTTTACACTAAATTTTGCGGAGTGCATTAAAAAACACGTCTGTACGCGGCGGCGGTTGAATTGATAATAATAATAATAATAAAAATAAATAATAAATATGTGGTGTTCATGGCACCGGGTGAAGCAGAGAGTGAGGGGTAGGGTTTTTCCCAAAACGGAATGCGGTCATACTGAGGAGGGTGACGAAGCGCTCTCCTGTAAATCGCCATGATGACTCCAGTACGAAATTTCAACCCGAACACCCGTTCTTTTTTTCCATTGAATTTTTTCCTCCTTTCGAATTGTATATATTTTAACCCGAGACATTTTCGTGTGTGTCGGGCAACCTATGAATATTAATAAATAAAGTATAAGTTTTTGTAACCGAAGTTATCGCGCGTTATCAATTCACCACTCACTCACCACCCGAAGAAATTGGCACCCGCCAACCCCTTGTATTATAATATGGATCCTTCCGCCCCGCCACAAACATTGGTCCTTCGAGCCGGATATCCTTCCGCTCTTCCAGCATGCATCGGCGGAATTCCTGATAAGTACAACATTTCTTATTAAAAATCCCATTCACATTATATCCAATTACATACTTATAAAAGTGTGAGGTTTCCCGCTCTTCCATAGCGACCTACACACTTTTGTATACTTTATGTACATACCTAACCTGTTCCACACGTTACCTGGTATTTCCCGATCATTTTTGTGTTTATGAAGTGCATTTTTTTCCATTCTTCGAAATTCTGATTGTCCAAAAGTCCAATTGCATACATATGTAGCAATACATCTGTATGTATGTACATATATATACACATGTATACATACATACATGTAAAAACAGCTGTGTTTTTAACCTGCAAGTAAAGTGTTTAATAATCGCGAATTTATAAAGTACCACTTACCCTTACTTAAAGTGTAAAGCACACTCCACAGGCTGATCATTAGTCCATCGGCATAAATTATTTATGCCGAATAATTTGTACATACGTACATATGTAATAATTTTGGCCGCGGTAAGCACACTCATACGTACGTATGTACATACATATATATGTCCACATACAATTCAATTGCACCCAAACCAAATTTGAAACCTACATAATTAAAGCAGGAAACCGCGATATTCGATTTAAAATTTAAAATTAATTAAATTCACAAAACATACATTAACAACGGCAGAACAGCTGACTCCCGATCAGTGCTGACACTCAAGTCTCATCAGTGCTGACACTTGAGCCAAGTCGTGACTCGGTCACGACATCCATTTTTTCCATCGTGATTTTCGTATTGTGCCATAAGAAATATTTCAATCAGTCAGTATCTAATTCGCAAAATAATTTCTAAAGAAATACAAGTATTATTTTATTTATATGGAATGAATATTTTGTCTTGTCTCAGTGCATTTCGATTTTTGCCTCACAGATCCATGAAATTAACCTAGCCCGCTTAATGAAAATTAATTCCGAGTTTTTTTTTCCTTCATTGAAAAGTTATCGGCACTCCTAATCCAACTGATCTCAATTTCTCCACATTCTTTAAATACTCTTATAAAATTCAACATATTTCCACATTGTATCAATTTTAATATCCAAGTGATTATATATCCTTATAATTATTCACACAACTGCGAGGAAAATTATAAATCCTTCTAATTTCATTTATGCTATCTAGTATTATTCGTTGTGTTCATTAAAAGAGGAGACACTTGTGCTTCTCACTCCTCTATCCTTAAATTATACAGTCCACTTACAGCTTCGTTTCGATCTTCTCTCCTGAGAGCTCTAATTCCACGAAGTTATTTGTTCCCATTCGATTCGTAATAGCTCAGAGAACACTCTACGATGCCTCTTTCCGACTTTGTTGCCGTATGCGAGGCATTAACGGCGTTCGAGGCACGCGAGGCCCAGGCTTTAGCTGACGATGTGCCACTCGTCTCCATCAAAATACACTTAGACCAGCTTAAGTCACTTTGGGCAAAAGTCGAGGCAGAGTTTTCACGATGCCATAAGGCCTTGACGGCTCAAAAGAACGAAGATAGTCCGAAGCACATAGCTGCAATTAAAGCTAAACATGAATATTGTTATATGGTATATGTGCGAGGCGGGACTTCGTTTGGAGAGCGAATCGAGCAGTTGTCCGCGAAAATGGCTCCCCCATCTGTCAGGCTCTCCGTCGATTCCACCCATCAAAGCCACACAGTTCCCCCGTGCGAAGTTGAAAACTTCTACGGAGACAGCCTGGCTTGGCCTACATTCCGTGATTTGTTTACCGCGGTTTTTATCCATAATCCAAGCCTAACACAAGTGGAGAAACTTTACCACTTAAGTTGCAAAACTCGCGGTGAAGCCAGAGCCATTGTTTCTAGGTCACCCTTGACCAATGAAGGATTCCAGTCCGCGTGGGATAACCTCACTGCGCGGTACGAAAATAATCGATTATTGATTATGAGCCAAGCCAAGCAGCTTCTACAGATCCCAGCTGTATCCCAAGAGTCTGGCAAAGCGTTGAGAGAACTGCAGACGTCAATTCAAGGTTGCTTAACCGGTATTGAGCGTTCCGGGGCTCGTACAGACAATTGGGATATCCTTCTCATAGCAATCTGTACGAGTAAAATGCCCAAATCCACCCTTCTGTTGTGGGAACAGTCCGTTCCAAATAAGACCGCAGTCTCATCCTGGGACGACCTGAATCGATTCTTAACTGATCGCCACCGTGTGCTAGAGGCCACAAATGTCCTTCAACCAAGCTCTAGCAGTCAGACCTTTCCATCCGTAAGCCGAAAACCTACGGTAAGAGCTCAGGCCTTTCCCGCTCAAGTGCAAGAGAGCTCAGCACCTAATACTTGTAGAATTCCGAATCCTGCGTCCTCCGATTATTCCACCAGCCCTCATGTAAACGTGCGAAGTTACTTCGCCTCCACTCGCAACACTGGCCTCCTGGGTACAGCGAGGGTAACTATTCATCATCGTGGCAAGCAGTTTCAAATACGCGCTTTGATTGATATGGGATCCGAAGCGTCCTTTATTTCCCAAAGAATGTTTGAATTGATTAATCCTCCAAGCTGCAAAGTATCAACTAGCATTCGCGGCATTGGGCAATGCGATGCTGGTAGCGGCGACAAAGTGTGCCGCTTACAGATTTCTCCTCCTGACGAACCGCTCCGACAGTTCCAAGCAGTCGCCGTTGTGCTGCCTAGGGTAGCAGAGGCACTTCCCTCCCGCGCCGTCCCGGATAAGGTTAAGCAGGATGCGCTGAACCTTCCGCTCGCTGATCCGCAATTTTACCAAAGGGCTCCTGTGGATTTGGTGCTTGGAGTCGAGCTCCTTCCCACTATCCTTGGGGAACGAATCATCAAGAACGTTGGTGATTCTTTCGTGGGAATCGTGACGATGTTCGGATGGGTTCTCTGTGGATCCGTTACTGATAAATCCAGTCGGTCTCGGTCCACCTCCTCCGGCAGTCCGAAGATGTCTCCAAGGACAGCAGCACCGTCCGATTTAGAATGCAGTTCCAATTGTTTCAGGTGCCGCGTTTGTCAAGGGGCACACGGGCTCCGTCAGTGCCGACAGTTTCGAGGACTACGAGCTGAAGACAGGTTACGGGTAGTCTTGAGCAACGGATACTGCCCGAACTGTTTGGCTCATGAGCATTCCAATGGTTCCTGCAGGAGCACAGCAGGATGCCATCGTTGTGGCAAACAACACCACACGCTCTTACACAGCGACAGCTCAGTCGCGTACATCCAACCCAAAGAACAAAGACCCGAAAGGCACCAGCCTTTCATTCGGACTTCTATCCAGAGGTCATCAGCCCTCGTGCCGCCTATTCCACCTGCATTCAAAGTTCCCCCTCCATCTCCACCCGTGTCTTGGCGATCCAGAACGCTGCCAGCCTCCATCCTTAGATATGTCCAGCGAGGCAATTGCAACTTGTTGCAAGGGGGGCGGTATGTTCACGCCACCGGGTGAACAGCAGAGAGTGAGGGGTAGGGTTTTTCCCAAAACGGAATGCGGTCATACTGAGGAGGGTGACGAAGCGCTCTCCTGTAAATCGCCATGATGACTCCAGTACGAAATTTCAACCCGAACACCCGTTCTTTTTTTCCATTGAATTTTTTCCTCCTTTCGAATTGTATATATTTTAACCCGAGACATTTTCGTGTGTGTCGGGCAACCTATGAATATTAAAAAATAAAGTATAAGTTTTTGTAACCGAAGTTATCGCGCGTTATCAATTCACCACTCACTCACCACCCGAAGAAATTGGCACCCGCCAACCCCTTGTATTATAATTTGGATCCTTCCGCCCCGCCACAAACATGTGGCATTGCTGGCAGTCGGAATTGTTTCATTGTTGAATGTTAGTGCAAGGCAGGATAATCTTCAGAGGGAAAATGTGGTTAGAATTGAATTGGTGGTATTTATACTACACTAGGACTGGTTGTACAAGGCATGTTAGATGATCTAACAGCCTTGGCAAAGAATACCTTCGGTGTAGTTTTGGAGGCGTTGAAGGTGGTTTGTGATCCAGCTGGGAGTTTGCGTCCGTTTAGGTGTGATTTAAGATCCTTGAAGACAGGACATCTCCTGTAGTTGGCTGTGTGGTTCCCACCACAGTTTTAGTTATTTATTTATTTATTTATTTACGTCAACTAAATCAGCAGTCGACGAAAAAGCTCAACCTAAAATACAGATAATAATTAATACACGAAGGTAGCTTAGCTTTATGCACAACTAAACATCCCTGAATCGGTGGAGGTGTTTTATTTGCAACAAGGTGCCAGCTATGCCCCGATTCACAGCCAATGTGGTCAGGGATGAGTTGCAGCCAATCCAATATCCAGTCCTGAATATTTTCAGTGGTTTCGCTGTAGATAATTAAAAAGTATAGCGCCAAGAGAAGTAGATAGATGAGGAGAAATAAGGTAAGAAAGGTTGTTAAAAGATTGGCAAAGAACACAAAAAGGTTCGTGAAGAGAATACTTAGTCAGACATCTACTAAGGTAAAAAGGAAAAAAGTTTCTGGTCCGACGTGAGGGAACACAAAAATATAGCGTATCTAGTAAATTGGTAGAAATGACTTCACCGTTGACTAGTTTATGGAGAAAAAGAATGCCAAATACGAGCCTACGGTTGTAAAGTGAAGGAAGATTAATAAGAAGAAGTCTGTCAGAATAAAAAGGTAGGCGAAGACTCGGGTCCCAATTAAGACCGCGTAACGCGAACTTAAGAAATTGCTTCTGTACCGATTCAATACTACGCTGGTGACCATCATATTGAGGGTTCCACACTGGCGAGCAATATTCTAGAGTAGGGCGAACTAACGAAGTGTATAAAACCTTTGTCACATATGGATCATCAAATTCTTTGGCCCAACGTTTAATGAAGCCAAGAAGACTGCATGCTCTATTGACAATTGATGATATATGAACATTAAATGAAAGTTTTGGGTCAAACATAACACCTATGTCTTTGAATGATGGTACACAATCTAACAGAACAGTCTTAATAGAGTAATGAGCTAGGAACGGCGACAAACGACGGAAAGTCATAAAAGAGCACTTAGAGGCATTAAGGTGTAATTTATTAACGTGCAGCTCATTTAACACAAAGAGCTCAACTTGTAACACTTTGTTGCAAGTATAAACAATCAAATATGTACGCAATAAAACATAAGACTCCACTTGAGTATGTTTATGTGTATACATTAATATATTCACATAAACATACTCACATCAATATACAGCTAAACATGTTCATATATGTATGTACATACATACATACATATATGCACATACATATATTCATATGAGCAGCAATGCACAGGCGTAACATGAGCTAGGGCCAAGCCAGCGTGTGAACGCTGACCATGCACTTTGATTCAAGTGCCCCAAATAATATGTATGTATGTACTGACACTTTCTCTCTCTTTTGTATCTGTCGCTTAAGTGGCGACATAAGAATATCTATGTAACAATAGGTTAAGTCAAAGAATATGTATTGTTGGAATAAAAATCAATCTGAGTATTACCACCAAATTGAGCAGACGCGTTTATTCTTCCAAAATTATAAACCAAGTGGAACCCCGTCATTACATGGCGACCGTGACAATAGGTCAAAAATAGACCTAAGGACAAAGGATGAAGGAAAATTTTTTGTGTATGTATGTGTGTGTGTGAAAAAAAAAATTAATATAAAAAAAGGGCACGAAAATGAGAAATGGCTACACTGGATAACTACTTTCAAAGAGTTATCAGACGAAGCCCGAGCATAAGAAACGATATAATTGAGGTGTTTCGTAGTGAGCAAAGCCACTCCACTCAAAGCTCGCCAACTCTAGTGCAAATAAGAGTCGCATACTCCGATCTAGCTGGAGAAGAATACCTAGTAAGGGGAGGCTCAAGAGTACAGATGTGGTTCCTGATAGAGGTACCCAATGTATGCTGCTACAAAGATGCAGCAGGTACATTCCATTTTTATCTAATGGACTAAGAAAAAAAAAACACACACAAAAATAAATAAATAAATAATAAAACCAAAACCACGGACGAACAACGGTGAAGATATTCCCTTTGCGGAATCCTCTCCTGTCGAGCAAAGGGATGCACCGACGATAGAAGAAGCGTTAGAACTGTATCCCAACGATGGAATTCGCCCACTCACAATAGCTGAGTACCGGGCCCGCAACACAAAAACAACAAGGCCAGAGAAGACCAAAAGAGGAGGACAAGTTCGCATACTACTCCAGCAGAAGAGGCTGGAAGTAGACCTACTGGCCACTCTGAAGACGGAAGAAGACCGACAACGCTGCAAAGAGCGTATCGACAACTTGAAAGCAGAAGTTCGCCAAAGAGCGAAGAAACGCAAGGGGGCCGCAGAAATGCGCAAGCCTTAACTTGCCTTATTTAATAATTTAAATATAAGCCTCTATAAGCAAGTTGAAGCACGAAAGTGCAACTTGCGAATTACTAATCCCTTGATAGGCTTTTACTAAGAGAAGAATTTTTGGTTGGAGAATTTAAAAAAAAAAAAAAATAATAATAATTTTTAAATATCAAATGACATGTATATCTGAATTGTGAGCCAACCACATACTCTATAATTTTTCCACGTCTCTGGCTCTATGTGCGAAACACAGTTGAGATAATTTTACTTTCTTTTAAAGTTTTTCAAATTACATTAAAGAAGAAAATTTTTTATGTAACAACCGAATCCAAAACGAAATTTTTTTTCTCACTATCAAACAAATAGAAAACAGGTCTAAACGACCAAGAAAACAAAATATTTTGCTAGAAAGATGGGTTCTCAAGAATCCAAAATAGACCACCCAACGGCTAATGTCGTAGATCACAAGAAAAATTTAGACGAAATAGGGATCTTGTTGTTAGCTATCCTAATATTAGTAGCCTTAAATCTGGCTTTGAAATTATACGCAATGCATAATAAAATAATTAAGAAAAAATATCAGAGTAGAGCAGATGGCCTAAATACAGTATAAAAATAGGTCGAGTAGAACTTAGATATTTGAACGAATAGGTTCCATTCTTAGACTTCCTCTTTAACAGAGGTGAAACCAATCCAAAATATAAAGAAATGAAATACTGGATTGTGAATAATAGAAAATTTAAATCAGGGATAACTCACTTGATAGAAAGAACCATAGTAGAAGCCTACAACCGCCTAAAGCGAAAAAACAGAATTCTACCAACATGGGTGTATAAACTATTCGAACAATCCATAAGGACAATTGATCTCTCAGGGAATTAAAAATAAAAAAAGAAAAAGTATAAGTAAATTTTTCAACAAAATATGGTTAATTGGGATGACATAATAGGACAAGTTAAAATACAGGCGCAAGAATTAAATCAATCTTGTAAGTGCCTCTCGCAGAACAGGGAAACATCCCAAAGTACAATAGAAAAACACTCGAAAATAATAATAGAGAGCCTAGAAAATATTAGAGCGGTATTCATAGCACACTATAGTAAGCTAACTTCGGGACGAAAACCAGCCGCAAATGCATTCTATAATGACTTCAAACAAAAGGCAAAACCCGTATTAAAAATATATAATATTGAATAGAAACAAACAGTTGATTTGGATATTTCAATGTCACTGGAAGACAAAACCAAGTTAACGGCTGAAGAAGAGACGGATCAAGAAGAACCGTCAGCGAGTTTAGAACAAACAAAAATAACTCTTAATAAACCAGCCATTTTGCCAAGAACCACAAAAATGACTCAAACAGCCGCTGATTTTTTAAAGATGGCCTCAAACCTTATCCCACAGTTTGATGGCAGAAGAGAAAATCTTCAGAGCTTCATGAACGCATTGAATATGATAAATTCACTAAAAGGCGACCATGAGGAAACAGCAGTGTGTCCCATAAAAACAAAACTAAAAGGTCACATAAGAAATACACAAGTATACACTTTCAGTCGCTACAGAGGCAATAACAAAGAACTGCATAAACAATCAAGTACGTAACGTACTAAAAGCAGGTATTTTCCGTGACACGAACGAACTAACAACAAAATTCGTAGACAGTACAGTACAGAACGCATCGAGATCTGATTGCAAGTACTGTTGGAAAGAAGGATCATAATATGAATAACAAATCTTGACGTCATCCGCAAACATGAGCACGCGTGAATGAGCCAAGGCCAAAGGCAAATCATTTATAAACAAGGTAAATAACAGTGGGCCCAGATGACTGCCTTGGGGGACACCTGACGTAACTCGAACAGTTTTAGATATCGAGGAACGAAAAGGCCAATAAGATACGACTTTAACCAAGCCAATTGTTTCGGGGAAAAACCCATGATGTTAAGTTTCATGAGAAGCATAGAATGATCAACCGTATCGAAAGCCTTACTAAAGTCAGTATAAATAACATCAGTTTGACACTTTTTACGGAAGCCATGGGTTTACAAGGGTAGTCAATTCTAAAAGGTTGGTAAGCGACGAACGACCTTTCATGAAGCCATGCTGACAAGGAGAAATAGTGGATCTGGATAGGTGTTGAAGGGAAGACGTAATCATTTTCTCAAACAGCTTAGGTATTGCCGAAAGTTTGGCAATGCCACGGTAGTTAGAAATATCCGATTTGCTACCCTTTTTAAAAAGCGGAATAATAAAAGACTCCTTCCAAATATCAGGAAAGCTACAAGTCTCACTCGATATAAAGAATAACTGTACATACATACATACATATATGCACATACATATATTCATATGAGCAGCAATGCACAGGCGTAACATGAGCTAGGGCCAAGCCAGCGTGTGAACGCTGACCATGCACTTTGATTCAAGTGCCCCAAATAATATGTATGTATGTACTGACACTTTCTCTCTCTTTTGTATCTGTCGCTTAAGTGGCAACATAAGAATATCTATGTAACAATAGGTTAAGTCAAAGAATATGTATTGTTGGAATAAAAATCAATCTGAGTATTACCACCAAATTGAGCAGACGCGTTTATTCTTCCAAAATTATAAACCAAGTGGAACCCCGTCATTACATGGCGACCGTGACAATAGGTCAAAAATAGACCTAAGGACAAAGGATGAAGGAAAATTTTTTGTGTATGTATGTGTGTGTGTGAAAAAAAAAATTAATATAAAAAAAAGGGCACGAAAATGAGAAATGGCTACACTGGATAACTACTTTCAAAGAGTTATCAGACGAAGCCCGAGCATAAGAAACGATATAATTGAGGTGTTTCGTAGTGAGCAAAGCCACTCCACTCAAAGCTCGCCAACTCTAGTGCAAATAAGAGTCGCATACTCCGATCTAGCTGGAGAAGAATACCTAGTAAGGGGAGGCTCAAGAGTACAGATGTGGTTCCTGATAGAGGTACCCAATGTATGCTGCTACAAAGATGCAGCAGGTACATTCCATTTTTATCTAATGGACTAAGAAAAAAAAAAACACACACAAAAATAAATAAATAAATAATAAAACCAAAACCACGGACGAACAACGGTGAAGATATTCCCTTTGCGGAATCCTCTCCTGTCGAGCAAAGGGATGCACCGACGATAGAAGAAGCGTTAGAACTGTATCCCAACGATGGAATTCGCCCACTCACAATAGCTGAGTACCGGGCCCGCAACACAAAAACAACAAGGCCAGAGAAGACCAAAAGAGGAGGACAAGTTCGCATACTACTCCAGCAGAAGAGGCTGGAAGTAGACCTACTGGCCACTCTGAAGACGGAAGAAGACCGACAACGCTGCAAAGAGCGTATCGACAACTTGAAAGCAGAAGTTCGCCAAAGAGCGAAGAAACGCAAGGGGGCCGCAGAAATGCGCAAGCCTTAACTTGCCTTATTTAATAATTTAAATATAAGCCTCTATAAGCAAGTTGAAGCACGAAAGTGCAACTTGCGAATTACTAATCCCTTGATAGGCTTTTACTAAGAGAAGAATTTTTGGTTGGAGAATTTAAAAAAAAAAAAAAATAATAATAATTTTTAAATATCAAATGACATGTATATCTGAATTGTGAGCCAACCACATACTCTATAATTTTTCCACGTCTCTGGCTCTATGTGCGAAACACAGTTGAGATAATTTTACTTTCTTTTAAAGTTTTTCAAATTACATTAAAGAAGAAAATTTTTTATGTAACAACCGAATCCAAAACGAAATTTTTTTCTCACTATCAAACAAATAGAAAACAGGTCTAAACGACCAAGAAAACAAAATATTTTGCTAGAAAGATGGGTTCTCAAGAATCCAAAATAGACCACCCAACGGCTAATGTCGTAGATCACAAGAAAAATTTAGACGAAATAGGGATCTTGTTGTTAGCTATCCTAATATTAGTAGCCTTAAATCTGGCTTTGAAATTATACGCAATGCATAATAAAATAATTAAGAAAAAATATCAGAGTAGAGCAGATGGCCTAAATACAGTATAAAAATAGGTCGAGTAGAACTTAGATATTTGAACGAATAGGTTCCATTCTTAGACTTCCTCTTTAACAGAGGTGAAACCAATCCAAAATATAAAGAAATGAAATACTGGATTGTGAATAATAGAAAATTTAAATCAGGGATAACTCACTTGATAGAAAGAACCATAGTAGAAGCCTACAACCGCCTAAAGCGAAAAAAACAGAATTCTACCAACATGGGTGTATAAACTATTCGAACAATCCATAAGGACAATTGATCTCTCAGGGAATTAAAAATAAAAAAGAAAAAGTATAAGTAAATTTTTCAACAAAATATGGTTAATTGGGATGACATAATAGGACAAGTTAAAATACAGGCGCAAGAATTAAATCAATCTTGTAAGTGCCTCTCGCAGAACAGGGAAACATCCCAAAGTACAATAGAAAAACACTCGAAAATAATAATAGAGAGCCTAGAAAATATTAGAGCGGTATTCATAGCACACTATAGTAAGCTAACTTCGGGACGAAAACCAGCCGCAAATGCATTCTATAATGACTTCAAACAAAAGGCAAAACCCGTATTAAAAATATATAATATTGAATAGAAACAAACAGTTGATTTGGATATTTCAATGTCACTGGAAGACAAAACCAAGTTAACGGCTGAAGAAGAGACGGATCAAGAAGAACCGTCAGCGAGTTTAGAACAAACAAAAATAACTCTTAATAAACCAGCCATTTTGCCAAGAACCACAAAAATGACTCAAACAGCCGCTGATTTTTTAAAGATGGCCTCAAACCTTATCCCACAGTTTGATGGCAGAAGAGAAAATCTTCAGAGCTTCATGAACGCATTGAATATGATAAATTCACTAAAAGGCGACCATGAGGAAACAGCAGTGTGTCCCATAAAAACAAAACTAAAAGGTCACATAAGAAATACACAAGTATACACTTTCAGTCGCTACAGAGGCAATAACAAAGAACTGCATAAACAATCAAGTACGTAACGTACTAAAAGCAGGTATTTTCCGTGACACGAACGAACTAACAACAAAATTCGTAGACAGTACAGTACAGAACGCATCGAGATCTGATTGCAAGTACTGTTGGAAAGAAGGATCATAATATGAATAACAAATCTTGACGTCATCCGCAAACATGAGCACGCGTGAATGAGCCAAGGCCAAAGGCAAATCATTTATAAACAAGGTAAATAACAGTGGGCCCAGATGACTGCCTTGGGGGACACCTGACGTAACTCGAACAGTTTTAGATATCGAGGAACGAAAAGGCCAATAAGATACGACTTTAACCAAGCCAATTGTTTCGGGGAAAAACCCATGATGTTAAGTTTCATGAGAAGCATAGAATGATCAACCGTATCGAAAGCCTTACTAAAGTCAGTATAAATAACATCAGTTTGACACTTTTTACGGAAGCCATGGGTTTACAAGGGTAGTCAATTCTAAAAGGTTGGTAAGCGACGAACGACCTTTCATGAAGCCATGCTGACAAGGAGAAATAGTGGATCTGGATAGGTGTTGAAGGGAAGACGTAATCATTTTCTCAAACAGCTTAGGTATTGCCGAAAGTTTGGCAATGCCACGGTAGTTAGAAATATCCGATTTGCTACCCTTTTTAAAAAGCGGAATAATAAAAGACTCCTTCCAAATATCAGGAAAGCTACAAGTCTCACTCGATATAAAGAATAACTGTACATACATACATACATATATGCACATACATATATTCATATGAGCAGCAATGCACAGGCGTAACATGAGCTAGGGCCAAGCCAGCGTGTGAACGCTGACCATGCACTTTGATTCAAGTGCCCCAAATAATATGTATGTATGTACTGACACTTTCTCTCTCTTTTGTATCTGTCGCTTAAGTGGCAACATAAGAATATCTATGTAACAATAGGTTAAGTCAAAGAATATGTATTGTTGGAATAAAAATCAATCTGAGTATTACCACCAAATTGAGCAGACGCGTTTATTCTTCCAAAATTATAAACCAAGTGGAACCCCGTCATTACATGGCGACCGTGACAATAGGTCAAAAATAGACCTAAGGACAAAGGATGAAGGAAAATTTTTTGTGTATGTATGTGTGTGTGTGAAAAAAAAAATTAATATAAAAAAAAGGGCACGAAAATGAGAAATGGCTACACTGGATAACTACTTTCAAAGAGTTATCAGACGAAGCCCGAGCATAAGAAACGATATAATTGAGGTGTTTCGTAGTGAGCAAAGCCACTCCACTCAAAGCTCGCCAACTCTAGTGCAAATAAGAGTCGCATACTCCGATCTAGCTGGAGAAGAATACCTAGTAAGGGGAGGCTCAAGAGTACAGATGTGGTTCCTGATAGAGGTACCCAATGTATGCTGCTACAAAGATGCAGCAGGTACATTCCATTTTTATCTAATGGACTAAGAAAAAAAAAACACACACAAAAATAAATAAATAAATAATAAAACCAAAACCACGGACGAACAACGGTGAAGATATTCCCTTTGCGGAATCCTCTCCTGTCGAGCAAAGGGATGCACCGACGATAGAAGAAGCGTTAGAACTGTATCCCAACGATGGAATTCGCCCACTCACAATAGCTGAGTACCGGGCCCGCAACACAAAAACAACAAGGCCAGAGAAGACCAAAAGAGGAGGACAAGTTCGCATACTACTCCAGCAGAAGAGGCTGGAAGTAGACCTACTGGCCACTCTGAAGACGGAAGAAGACCGACAACGCTGCAAAGAGCGTATCGACAACTTGAAAGCAGAAGTTCGCCAAAGAGCGAAGAAACGCAAGGGGGCCGCAGAAATGCGCAAGCCTTAACTTGCCTTATTTAATAATTTAAATATAAGCCTCTATAAGCAAGTTGAAGCACGAAAGTGCAACTTGCGAATTACTAATCCCTTGATAGGCTTTTACTAAGAGAAGAATTTTTGGTTGGAGAATTTAAAAAAAAAAAAAAATAATAATAATTTTTAAATATCAAATGACATGTATATCTGAATTGTGAGCCAACCACATACTCTATAATTTTTCCACGTCTCTGGCTCTATGTGCGAAACACAGTTGAGATAATTTTACTTTCTTTTAAAGTTTTTCAAATTACATTAAAGAAGAAAATTTTTTATGTAACAACCGAATCCAAAACGAAATTTTTTTCTCACTATCAAACAAATAGAAAACAGGTCTAAACGACCAAGAAAACAAAATATTTTGCTAGAAAGATGGGTTCTCAAGAATCCAAAATAGACCACCCAACGGCTAATGTCGTAGATCACAAGAAAAATTTAGACGAAATAGGGATCTTGTTGTTAGCTATCCTAATATTAGTAGCCTTAAATCTGGCTTTGAAATTATACGCAATGCATAATAAAATAATTAAGAAAAATATCAGAGTAGAGCAGATGGCCTAAATACAGTATAAAAATAGGTCGAGTAGAACTTAGATATTTGAACGAATAGGTTCCATTCTTAGACTTCCTCTTTAACAGAGGTGAAACCAATCCAAAATATAAAGAAATGAAATACTGGATTGTGAATAATAGAAAATTTAAATCAGGGATAACTCACTTGATAGAAAGAACCATAGTAGAAGCCTACAACCGCCTAAAGCGAAAAAACAGAATTCTACCAACATGGGTGTATAAACTATTCGAACAATCCATAAGGACAATTGATCTCTCAGGGAATTAAAAATAAAAAAGAAAAAGTATAAGTAAATTTTTCAACAAAATATGGTTAATTGGGATGACATAATAGGACAAGTTAAAATACAGGCGCAAGAATTAAATCAATCTTGTAAGTGCCTCTCGCAGAACAGGGAAACATCCCAAAGTACAATAGAAAAACACTCGAAAATAATAATAGAGAGCCTAGAAAATATTAGAGCGGTATTCATAGCACACTATAGTAAGCTAACTTCGGGACGAAAACCAGCCGCAAATGCATTCTATAATGACTTCAAACAAAAGGCAAAACCCGTATTAAAAATATATAATATTGAATAGAAACAAACAGTTGATTTGGATATTTCAATGTCACTGGAAGACAAAACCAAGTTAACGGCTGAAGAAGAGACGGATCAAGAAGAACCGTCAGCGAGTTTAGAACAAACAAAAATAACTCTTAATAAACCAGCCATTTTGCCAAGAACCACAAAAATGACTCAAACAGCCGCTGATTTTTTAAAGATGGCCTCAAACCTTATCCCACAGTTTGATGGCAGAAGAGAAAATCTTCAGAGCTTCATGAACGCATTGAATATGATAAATTCACTAAAAGGCGACCATGAGGAAACAGCAGTGTGTCCCATAAAAACAAAACTAAAAGGTCACATAAGAAATACACAAGTATACACTTTCAGTCGCTACAGAGGCAATAACAAAGAACTGCATAAACAATCAAGTACGTAACGTACTAAAAGCAGGTATTTTCCGTGACACGAACGAACTAACAACAAAATTCGTAGACAGTACAGTACAGAACGCATCGAGATCTGATTGCAAGTACTGTTGGAAAGAAGGATCATAATATGAATAACAAATCTTGACGTCATCCGCAAACATGAGCACGCGTGAATGAGCCAAGGCCAAAGGCAAATCATTTATAAACAAGGTAAATAACAGTGGGCCCAGATGACTGCCTTGGGGGACACCTGACGTAACTCGAACAGTTTTAGATATCGAGGAACGAAAAGGCCAATAAGATACGACTTTAACCAAGCCAATTGTTTCGGGGGAAAAACCCATGATGTTAAGTTTCATGAGAAGCATAGAATGATCAACCGTATCGAAAGCCTTACTAAAGTCAGTATAAATAACATCAGTTTGACACTTTTTACGGAAGCCATGGGTTTACAAGGGTAGTCAATTCTAAAAGGTTGGTAAGCGACGAACGACCTTTCATGAAGCCATGCTGACAAGGAGAAATAGTGGATCTGGATAGGTGTTGAAGGGAAGACGTAATCATTTTCTCAAACAGCTTAGGTATTGCCGAAAGTTTGGCAATGCCACGGTAGTTAGAAATATCCGATTTGCTACCCTTTTTAAAAAGCGGAATAATAAAAGACTCCTTCCAAATATCAGGAAAGCTACAAGTCTCACTCGATATAAAGAATAACCGAGATAAGGGCTTAGATAGGGAAATCGAACACATTTTAAGGATGCAACTAGGTATATTATCAGGCCCGGGTACGAAGGAAGACGTCACAGATGACAAGCTAGAGATAATACAGTCTTCAGTAATACTAGGAAAAAACATACAATTTTTTTTTTTTTTTTTACGTTTAATATATATTTGTTGAATCTACTCTTAAATTAGAGCCTAACAACAAGTTTGAGATATGTTTCTTAATCTAGTACTTAAGGTATATCCAGGGGATATTGCAGGCGGCCCTAATCATTTATTATTGGGTTGGTCTGTCATTTCTTTTAAGACGAGTTCTATTATTAGTTCGCGTAAGGGAATTGGCAAGAACATTAGGGTGTACATCCAGTTTCGCAGAATACTTTAGTTGTTGACTACCTATTTCAGATTTTACGCTAGGTATATTTAGATCATTTTGAATGTTGTCGTTCCGTATGTACCACGGAGCCCCAGTGATTGATCTTAAAATCTTCGACTGCGCCCTTTGTATAATGTCGACATTGCTGGTACTTGCATTTCCCCATAATACGGCACCGTAAGTCCAGATGGTTTTCAGTACGGAGTTGTATAGGAGGACTTTATACTCCAGACGTAGAGGTGACCGAGCATTGATGATCCAATGTAAGCTACTCGCTTTCAGTTTAAGCTGTGACTTTTTTGCCTCAATGTGCTTGCGCCAAGTTAGTCTTCTGTCTAGGTGGATACCAAGGTAAGTGACATCCACGGCTTGAGGAATTGGTACGTTGTTTAGCATTATAGCTGGACAGTTTCTTCTGTTAAGCGTAAATGTAACATGTTTGCATTTCTGCTCGTTGACCCGGATACGCCAGGTTGCTAGCCATTCCTCTACCACCTTGAGGTGTTCCTCTAATTTTGCAGAGGCTTGTATGGGGCATTTGGATCTGCTGAGGATTGCCGTGTCATCGGCAAAAGTGGACGTTGTAAGTCCTAGACTCGTTGGTAAGTCTGCAGTGTACAGCAGATAGAGCAATGGTCCGAGTACACTGCCTTGCGGTACACCAGCTTCGATTTCAAAGTCAGCCGAGACGGAGCCATTACATCTTACAGCGAATTTCCTATTGTAAAGGTAAGATTCCATGAGTTTGTGGGTGTACTGTGGGAGTTTCTGCCGGATTTTGAACATTAGACCCTCTAGCCAGACTCTGTCGAAAGCCTGGGCAACGTCGAGAAAGACAGCCGTACAGTATTCTTTTAGTTCGAATGCTGTTCTTATTTCGGATGTTATACGATTGACTTGTTCAATTGTCCCATGTTTTTCGCGGAAGCCGAACTGGTGAGAAGGGATTGTGTTCTCCGATGCCAGAAATGAGTTTAGACGAATCTCCAGGACCTTTTCAAAAAGCTTCGAAAGACATGGCAGCAAACTAATTGGCCTATAGGATGATGGTTGGGTTTTGTCCTTTCCCACTTTAGGAATCATGATGATAGTGGACCTTTTCCATGCTCTTGGGAAGTATTCTTATTATAGCGTTGAACATTTTGCAGATGTATTGTATGGCGATAGTAGGGAGTTCTAGGATCATTTTCGGTGTGATTAGGTCATGGCCAGGGGCTTTGTTCGGCTTTATGTGGTTTTTAATAACTGCAGTGATCTCATCCGATTGGAGTTCCGAGTACTCACTATCCGTTAATGTTCTCGAAGGGGGAAGTACAAATGAGTTTGATGTTGAATTTGGCTGGAAAACCATTTTAAGATGTGTGGCAAATACGGATGCCCTCTCTTCGTTGCTGCGGGCCCATCCACCTGTTGGGCCCCTTATTGGTGAAACCGTCTCTGTAGGAGCGCTTAAACTTGGGTGGGCTTTCCACAGAGGATGATTAGTGCTGGATGGACTGAGCTTTTCTATGTATTTCCTTTGAGCCCAGATTTCCTCTTGTCTTAACTCCTTGGAGAGGTTGCGGCTGGCATGCCTTAGGCGAAGTTTTGCTGCTGGTGATCGAGTAATCTGCCATTCTCTTCTTAGACGTCGTTTTTCCGTTACTAATTGTTCTATCCGCCGGTTCGTAGTCCTGACAGCAGGTTTAGCGTAAGTAGAGGCATGTGGAGTAGATACTCTTGCTGCTGCTCCCAGCATCGACTCAAGTGCAGAGACGCACATGTCAATGTCCTCTGCAGCATCCAGTTTCCGCGAACAGTCAATGTGGGCACTCATGTACATTTTAAATTTAAGCCAATTTGTTTTGTTGTTTGTAAGCATATATGGGCGATCAAGTACTTGAGGTCTTGTTAACAGTGTGAATAGCACTGGAGAGTGATCGGAGGTTAAATCTAGCAGTGTTTCCGCAGTGATCCGATTACGCGGAATCCTCTTGGTTACTGTGAAATCAATCAAGTCAGGCATTTTCTGTGGGATCTGTGGGCCAATAAGTAGGCCTACCCGGTGAGACGCAATCCATCTTATTGAGTGGGTTGACTATTGTATTGTACAACTGCTTGCCTTTAGAATTTACCAGGCGAGATCCCCAGTGCGTATCTTTGGCGTTATAGTCCCCTGCTGCAATGAAGCATTCTCCGAGTGTGTTAAAGAAACCGGTGAATTCCTTTTCAAAATTTGAGAAGCGTGGTGGGCAGTACAGGGCAACCAACGTAGTGTTGCCGCAGCTGGTTTGGACGGTTATAGCAGTTGCTTGTAGGTGCTGTGTTTCGAATCTGTTGAGGAACGTGTGTTTTATACGGTTTTTGATTAGGATACCAGTCCCGCCATGAGCTTTTCCGTCTGGATGGTTTGTTGCGTAGAAGGTGTATTTTGATATTTGAAAGTTATTTTTTGATGTTAAATGTGTTTCCGATATCAGCATGACGTCGATTTCACTTGAGTCTAGGAATAGTTGCAGTTCATTTTTGTGCTTGGAGACGCCATTAGCATTCCAAAGACATAGACGTAGGGAAGCCATTATTTATTCTCGATAAGCTTCTGGATAAGCAGGTTTTGATTCCGCATCAGTTCCTGCATACAGTTTTGCATGAACGTCATAAAAGTGGTCATGTTTTGATTAAGTGAGATCAATAGGGCCTTTAAACCACTTGGAGTTTGCTGGCCAAGCTCTGGTGCGCTAGGTTGCGGATTCTGTAGATGGTGGAGTGACGGGGTCTCTTTCGCGGGCTCCGTCTGTCCAGTTCGGAGTACACTAGCGAAGGATACACTAGGATTGGTTGTAGCAGGCATGTTAGATGATCTAACAGCCTTGGCGAAGAATACCTCCGGTGTAGTTTTGGAGGCGTTGAAGGTGATTTTTGGTCCAGCTGGGGGTTTACGCCCGTTTAGGTGCGATCCTTGAAGACAGGACATCCCCTCTAGTTGGCTGTGTGGTTCCCTCCACAGTTACTGCATAGTCTTAGTGCGACGTTGTTTCTATCCTTGGTGCAAATGCCATCTTTATGATGTTCGCCGCAGCTAACACACACTGACCTAAGATTGCAATTGTTAGAGGTGTGGTTGCATTCCTGGCAGTTTTTACACTGAGGTGGTTGGTATCTCTTATGGGGCTCCTCTACGGTGATTCTTCTGTGCAATAGGAGCTGAAGGTTGTAGATTGGATGCACTTCATTTGGCTTCGACCGCTTTGCATCTGGTTGGAGCTCGATTTTAAAGAGCGGCTGTGCGACTTTATTCCTGTTGATGATATTGACAACGGACTTAACCGCAAACCCTTTTTCGGCCAATGCGTCTGCTATTTCTTGAGGTGGGACCGATGGCTCGATCCCCTTTAACACAACCTGGAGCCCTTTACTGCTTTTTAGTTGGTAGGTATAGAAGTTTATGCTAGCATTACGGAGGTACTTTTCGATGATGCGGAAATTGTCCTCAGTTTGGGTTTGACATTTAATTTCTTTTATGTTACCCCTGTTGAGAGGGGTTACAACAAAGTTATTTGCCCCTACTGTTTCTACTAGCTTCGAAATCAGGGCGCTGCAGTTGGCTCCACGGATGTATAGAGGGGGTGGTCTAGCCGATTTAACTTTATCCACAGCGCCGGCTTGATTGTCTTGCTGATCGGCAAGAATTTTAAAACGATTTCCGCTTAGAAGTGCTGCTCGTTCATTAGTTTTGGTTATTTTCGGCGTATTGCCACTTTTTTTCTTTTGCGGGCTTAGCTTCCGCTTAGTTATTTTAATGTATCTATCCATTCCAGTTTGGACAGAAGGCGTTGGGTTTCTTGTCGTGGCTGACTCTGGACGACTTGTCGATGACGGCTTGAGGCAGGTCAATACTTCTGCAGACGTTGCAGTAGTTGCTGTCAACGAGCTGACGCTGCTGGTCGGTGCAATCGGTGACCCAGTTATCGATATTGATGGAGAAGCACACTGCTCTCTCCACGGTAAATTGCTGTTGTGGCTTGCTGTTGCTGAGTGGCTTGCACTTTCGGTGTTATTGCTTACGGTAGCATTCAGTGGGGTCGGCGACACCACCGAAAAGTACGCGTTGTTGCGTTGGACCGAGAGACGACGCTCACGTTGTTGTTGTACAAGTAGTTCTTGTAGCTGTTGCTGGTGGGGATCGAGAGAGCTTGGGCCCGAATTGGTGGACATGGCTTTTCCAAAAAAAAAAAGTGCTCACTTTGTTATTACAACTTAGTATTTATTGCTATTAGAACAAACTAATAGCAATATGATTGTAAATAGGCGTCTCTGAGGCGACTGAGAGCCCTACACAATTTTTGCAAACACGGTCTTTTTATTTTTTGCACTAAATTTTTGCGGAGTGCATTAAAAAACACGTCTGCGGCGGCGGTTGAATTGAAAAAAAAAAACATACAATTTAAGTGTGGAATTGAGAACGGATAAGGTGTGGGATCCGAAGCAGTAGTAAAATAAGTCGACTGAAAGAATTTAGCAAACAGATCTGCAACATCTGGTCTGGCCATTAAGTCTGAAGGTGGAAGGTAGTAAATTAGAGCGTCTTTTGGAATTAACAAAGTTCTAAAACCTTTTGGGGTTCTTATAAAATTCAACCTTACAGCGAACGATATAATTATCGTAGCATTGTATATTTAAAAGACTAAATTGAGATTTGGCTACACAATAATTTGCATAGTCAAGTCGCGAACCTGTTTTTTAAAATTTTTTAAAATATCTCGATTTAATGTTACGGAGATTAGAGAGCCTACGTGTGAACCAGACTGGCGCACTGGAAACGGTAGAGACATTCACATAAGGAACGCATTTATCAATTAGAGAATTAAGAGCAGAGTAGAAAAAATTCACTTCACAATCTATATCACAGCACTCAAATAGAAATGACCAATCAAAAGAGAAAATAAGGCTGTTAAGAAGATTGAAATTTGTTTTACGAAAACATCTACGACGAGAATTTGAGATGTTATTAAATGAATTATTAACGGAATTGAAAGAAATTGTAACTTTAATGATAGGGTGATAAGGATCTTCCGGCTTCACTAGGGGCTGTGTTTGTGATACAGCACTAACAATGGGATCCGAGACAAAAACGAGATCAAGGATTTGTTTAGAAGAGTTAAGAAAAGAATTCAACTGATATAGCGGACATTCAAGTAGGCTATCAAGAAAAACATGTTGAGATGAAGGAATTAAGAAAGATAGATCATCATATCATCAACAAGCCAAGAAACATTAGGCAAGTTAAAATCGCCTAAAACTATAAGAAAATCACGATCTTTAAGACGACTAAAAACAGATCGCAAAGCATCAGCATGGTGCATGTAGATCATGATATCAGAAGCTGGAGGAATATACGAAAAAGAAATATATAAGCTAAAGTTAGAACATGTAACTTCAACGCAAATTAAGTCAACACCTAAGGGGAGATCAATCGTCACAACACTTGAACACAGATTCGAGTTGACTGCAATGAGTACTCCACCGCCACGACGACCAACACGATCAAGCCTATAAGAAATAAAGTTATTAGAAAGAATTTCGTTATCCAAAACAGAGGAGTTAAGCCAAGTTTCAGAGAAAGCTAATATGACAGCCGAAAAGGTTTGGCTCTCACAGAATAGTTTCGAGAGCTTGATAAGAAGTCCTCTTACATTTTGATAATGAATGCAAAGACTAGACGTTATTAGTTTTTTGAAGCAGAAGATACATTAGGAAGCTGGACAGGCAAAGGCCGGGAGCACCTATTGCCCGCCAACTCGTGTACAACTAGGTCCTCTGGCCAAAAGTTAGGGTTAACCATAGCTGAGAAATACTCATTTGGTACTGTAATTTTGAAACAGGAGATTTCGCGAGGCCTAGAAAACTTAAACTTTTGAATTGAAACTTTAGCAGGGCATATATTACCAATGTAAGCTGCCACAGACGACTCAGAAGTATCTGGAGCAAGCCTAGAAATAAATAATTGTTTGCGATGAGGCACTACAGTTAGTGGAGGCGGAGGAGCATTGGGATCCGCAAGTGATTGAGAGCCAGCATGATCCTGCAATTGATCAGAGTTCCCGTGAGGGATAGATTGATTGACAAGCCCTGGTTGTAATGGGTACTTCAATCTGAAAAGAAGAGCATAAAGAGGGACAAGAAGATGGTGTAGGCAAAAGTAAAATGGGAGAAGATGTAATAGAGAGTGCGGGCGACTGCTTATGAGGCAACTCAAGGGTACATTTCTTGAGCAATTCCTTAGAAAGTGGACCAAACTTGAATTGCGACAGTAAATGTATGCTAGAGTCACACTCGTTAGACAGCTGTTTGGCCATTTTATTTAAGGAAAGAAACTTTAAACGAAGATCCCTGTACATTCGGCTAAAATCAAGCTGCTGGCTGGCACAAGATGGGCAAGTCCAGCGCATTAAGCCAAGCTCAGGCTTAGACACAGTGTGAGGAATATTATAAAGGATAATAATATCCCACACAACAAGCAAACAGCAACACAATCCAACGATATAAATGAGGCACCGGATACAAGATACAGCCGAGACACAAACCAAAGGTACGATATACGACCAAGCCTGCTACTGGTCGATCGAACCGATTCATAGAGAATGGCTTACGATCAAACCTGGTCGATCGAACCACACGCAACCGCTGGCGATTTCGTACAAGCGGGAAGATGCGTGGGAAGCATAATGCAAAAAACCAATATGCACGCACATGCAATGGGCAACCAAGTCCAACATGGCTCGATCGAACCAAATCGAACCTATGACGTACGATCGAACCAACTCGAACCTATGACGTACGATTGAACCAAGTTGAACTCATGACGTACGATCAAGCATGGCTCGATCGAATCACAGGCGACCGCTGGCAATTTCGTACAAGCGGGAAGTTGTATAAGAGTAAATTATGCTTGAGGGCATAATTGCACACAAACGGGGGCATTGGCCTCCTTATGCAAATCAAGAGCACAGAGAGGCAAATATGGATGCATGCATTAGCATACGCTGAATAAGCATACACGCACATCACACGTACACTATGCGTGAGGGAGAATACCGGTGACCAATAGCGCACTCTCTGCCTACGTCACGCTCATGAGAACGAAAGCAGTTAGATTATGAGCAGCCAAAATCTTGTGAGCGAAAGAGAATAAAAGTGAGGGCAAAGCAAGCCCGTGAGACGGGTGCGGGGCATGCATGCATGGTATGAAACGATAATGGTTTGTGGATCGGATAGGGGAATATGCGAACCGAAGGGGGAGGGATGAACAATGGGGAAGCCTTCTATCTAATAGATACGATATGAGTATGAAAGTGCATTGCATGGGAAATTAAACAACGTTGTATATTAAATTAATCAGGCTGTTTATTATTAATAAACAATAGTTTAAGTTTAATACAATTAGCATATATGTATGTAAATCTAAGATAGAGCGAATACGGGCGAAATTGGATATGACGGGTGGATCAAAGAGAGCGACGGGCGACGGCAGCGATAACAAAAGCAGAGAAAGTCAACGGGATAAAATGGGCGGCCAATAGAAAGGCGACGCCAATGGGTGAAAGTGATGCAAGTCAATATGTACAAGCGAGCTAGACAAAGACAAGGAAATGGATGGGCGCGCAGCCACAAAGAAAGTGGACATATGCGCCAAGGATTTACGGGACTTTCACCACGCATGGCAACAGATGGATGCGTGGGTGAAAGTGGACGGCCGATGGAAATTTACCAACTGTATAGCGGTATTACACCAGCCAGTGCCTGAGGCAGGGGAGCTGCCTATATAAAGGCGGCACAAATCAAAGAAGGATCAAGTCATCGAGGCATGATCAAGTAACAAGTAATTAAGGCCTTACGAGTAACCTTAAGAACTTACCAGGGAAAATACAAGGAACAAACAAGTAATTAAGGCCTTACGAGTAACCTTAAGGACTTACCAAGGAAACACAAGGAGCAGAAAAGAAACTAGGAACTATACAGGCCGTACGAGTAACCTGTACAGTTCATTCGAGAGCAACACGTCCTTAAATAAGGATAACAAGTACCGCACGCAGCAAAAGGAAGGCAAGAAAGGACGACGAGGGATTCGAAGCGACTCACCAACGCTGCCCAAGTCCAGAACTACCGTAGAGAAACCGCCATATGCAACCGAGCCCACTAATAATTTTGAATAAACATAAGTATCAGCTCTAACAACTGAAATCAAACGTGTTTAATTTCATCGGGGCACAAAATAAATTTGTTGTGCCGAACCTAGCCCAAGAGATATTGCAAATATCCCGAAGGACGAAAAAAGGATCGTTACAACTGGCGCCCAACGTGCTATACTGGTGAAATTGTAAACAAAACAAAAGTTTGAAAAATTGTAAAGAAAACGTCAAAATGGGGAAAGGATGGATGTACCACATGAAGAAGGAGGATCTGCTACAAACAGGCTAAAGGATCGGAGTCAACATGAACGGCACGGTAGAGGAGATGAGAAAACAACTCGGCGAATGGATAGACAAAAACGAGTCTGATCCAGAGTGGAGAGAGGAGATACGAAGATTAGAACTCAAATTCACAAAAATGTCCAAGCAAAAACCAGAAGCAAGCGCAGCACAGCCAGGCGAGAATGGTGAGAACAAGGAGGCCGAGGAGTTCAAAAAAATAAATATCGATACGCTAGCGATTCCTCCATTTGCACCACCAAGATGGGGAAGCGAAGGAGCATTAGACAGCACCGACACAAAGAGGGACGTAAGGAGACAAACGATAGAACCCAAGAAAGCGGCACCACACACAACAAACAGGACCACCGAATACGCCAAGGTGGCAAAACAAGTGAGGGAGTGGACTTTCAGATTCGATGGCAATTCTAGACCGCTAGAGTTTATAGAACAAATCGAGTGGTCAGCAGATATGTATGGCATCGAGCTGGACATGATCCCAAGAGCAATGCCAGAACTTCTAAAAGACAAAGCACTCAAGTGGTACGTCGGAAACAATAAGCAGTGGCGATCATGGAAGGAGTTCGTTGAGGGCTTCAAGAAATACTTCCTGCCAAGAGGATTCTTCAACAAATTGGCTGATCAAGTGAAAAATCGCAAACAAAACAGAAATGAGTATTTTAAGGATTACATGATCGACATGCAAACAATGATGAGACCCCTTAAAATACCAGAGTACGAGCAATTGGAGGTTATTTTAGAAAATTGCACTCCAGATTTGAGGATATTCGTTCGGCCGCACAAAGTCAGAAACCTAGATTAGCTGATGCAGTTGGCGGAAGAACATGAGATGCTGGAACAAGAACGATCAGATTTCCATCGCCCAAACAATGATCAAGGAACACACAACAACCGATCAAGCCACAGAGGAGGAAATAATTACGGGCCACCAGTCACACAGTGCCGAAGATGCCAAGACAACAGCAGGGAGAACAATTCAAGACAAGCCAAGAAAATAAAAACATCCAAGAGGGAAGAGTCTTGAACCCAAACCAAGCATGCCGCAGATGCGGGGTAGCCGGACACTGGGCAAGGGAGTGCAACAACCAAAGACTCAATTTCTGTTGGCAGTGTGGAAGGATCGGGAAAAGAACAAGAGAATGTTGTTGGAGTTCGGGAAACGAAAGGCGGTTCCAGCCTATCAGGGGCGAGCAGGGACCCAGCCAACAAGCTCCTCAACACTAATAGGCAAACTAATAGAGGAAGAGGATCAATTGTCGGCAATCATCGAAGTAGCAGGAGTCCAGATGAAAGCGACAATTGACTCCGGAGCCACGAGCAGTTTTATCAGCAAACAAATGTTGGAAAGGGTGGAAAACAAAGGAGACCGAGAGACCACGAACAAGCAAGTATACATGGCAGACGGGAAGGTGAGAGACATAAACGAGCAGTGGACAGGATACGTTCGATTCGGAAACAAAGAACTGAACATAACATTTCTCATCATGCCAAACGGAATAGATGCTATAATCCTAGGATGGAATTTCTTAAGGCTGATGAGTACCGAAATAGCATTCGGAGGCCACAGGATAAAAATTCCAAAATTCCAAACAGAAATACAAAGGTTTTTAGAACACGAACTGATGGAATTTGGAAAAATCAAGGGATCATCAAAAATAGGGATACACAGGATCACAATGAAGGATGATATACCAATAAAACAAAGGTATTACCCAAAGAATCCAAAAATACAGGGAGAAATCAACACAAAGGTCGATGAACTGTTGACAATGGGCTGCATCGAACCATCACAAAGCCCATATAGCTCACCCATAGTGATGGTGAGAAAGAAGCAGACGGGCAAATGGAGATTATGCGTAGATTTTAGACAGATTAACGCAAAATCTATAATAGATGCATACCCAATGCCACGCATCGACTACATCCTAAACCAACTACGTGAAGCGAAATTTATAAGCAGCCTAGACCTGAAGGACGGCTATTGGCAAATTCCGCTAGAGGAAAACAGCAGGCCAATGACAGCATTCACAGTCCCTGGGAAAGGTTTATTCCAATGGAAAGTGATGCCGTTCGGGTTACACTCCGCATCAGCAACGTTCCAACGGGCACTGGACCAAGTCATTGGCCCAGACATGATACCAAACGCGTTCGCCTACCAAGATGACATAGTGGTAGTAAGCAAAACAATCAAGGAACACATGGGCCACCTGCAAGAAGTGTTCAGGAGATTGAAAGAGGCAAACTTAAGAATAAACGCTGAAAAGTGCCAATTCTTCAGAAAGGAGCTAAAATTTTTAGGCCACTTGGTAACAGAAAACGGTATTGCAACAGACCCAGACAAGGTGGCAGCAATTGCCAAATTGAAACCGCCCACGTGCACGAAAGAGTTACGGCAATATCTAGGAGTGGCTTCGTGGTACAGACGATTCGTACCAAATTTTGCCATGATAACACACCCGTTAAATGCACTGCTCAAGAAAAAAACCAAATGGCATTGGAGCGAAGAGCATCAGGCAGCATTCGAATCGGTAAAACGAAAACTCACGAGTGAACCAGTATTGGCATGTCCAGACTTCACAAAAATGTTCGTACTCCAGACAGATGCAAGCAACATAGGATTAGGGGCCATACTAGTACAAAACACCGATGATGGGGAAAGAGTGGTTTCATATCTGTCGAGAGAATTGAATCAAGTGGAGAAGAACTATTCGGCAACAGAAAAGGAATGCCTAGCAATAGTATGGGCAGTACGTAAGCTGAGACCCTATCTCGAGGGATACCGGTTTAAGGTGGTGACAGACCACATGGCATTGAAGTGGTTGAATAGTATAGAGAGCCCCACGGGTCGCATAGCTCGATGGGCACTGGAATTACAACAATACGACTTCGAAATAGCGTATCGGAAGGGCAAACTAAACATTGTCGCCGATGCACTATCCAGACAACCGATAGAAGGGTGCAAAAGAATAATAGACAATGGCGCCCGATTACGACAAGCAAACAAGGAATGTGAGTGGATCCAAGGTATAATAAAGAAAATACAACAACAACCACAGAAATATCCAGATTACGCATTAGAAAACAGCCAGGTGTACAGGAATATTCCGCATAGAGCAGGCCAAGAAGAAGTAATATCATGGAAGTTGTGACGCTACGGAACCAAGTGATGGAAGAAAATCACACTTCCATAATGGCAGGGCATACAGGAAACAGGCGAACGATTACTAGAACGGCGTCAAGATATTATTGGCCAGGAATGCAGCAAGATATCAGGAAATTCGTGGGAAAGTGCACAACGTGTCAGCAATACAAACCCAACAACCAACAAGCAGCAGGGAAAATGCTAAAACAAATACCGGAAGAACCATGGGCCACAGTATGCGCTGATTTTGTGGGACCATTGCCAAGATCGAAACACGGAAATTCGATGCTACTAGTAATCATTGACAGGTTTTCGAAATGGACAGAACTGATACCGATGCGGAAGGCAACTGCAGAGAATCTAGTTAAGGCTTTTCGAGAGAGAATACTATCTAGATTCGGAGCTCCGAAAGTGCTGATAACGGACAATGGAGTTCAATTCACTAGCAGAATATTCAGAAAAATGCTAGAGGAATGGGGATGTCAACACCAACTGACAGCACCGTACACACCACAAGAAAATCCAACCGAGAGAGCAAATAGAACAGTAAAAACATTCTGCAAAGGGCCACCAAATGCGGCGTTTTGGACTTTATTTTTATAGTTAGTTGTCTTATACAAATTATTATTAAAATATCATTAGTAAGATAATTATTGTTAAAGAAGCATGACCAGTTACATGACTGATGTTTAACCTAGTCAATCTGATGTTCCTTTACCCATTGTAACTGACTTCATATTCTTACCAATTTTCCCGTATGTATTACTGAGTTGGCTTTTACTGGTTTTTATAATATTTGGCAATTTACCTAATGATTTATGTTTCGGGATATCTACCCATTCCTGATGTGTATTACTGTGCTGACTTCTAGCCTTTTTATAAGATGGAGAATTTAAAAAATAACTACCTTCACTTTTTGAATTATTCCAATGTGATCGCTCCACTATTTTTAAATCTCGCTGATTGCCAAAATTTGATTGGTTATTCTGGTTACCATTAAATGTTGTCCTTTTATAATCATTTTGCCATATCTGCCTTTTTGGTAGTATAGTTTCTGATAATTTTTTACCGGAATCTATTTTGATATTATTTTTTAGATAATCATTATCTAATTGACCCATTGCCTTTTTAATATTCTTATTTTGTACTGGCTCTGGGATATATACTTTTTGTTCCCCAATTTTCACTTTACCTCCAATGTGAGGTCCTGCCGGGGGCCATAAATTTATTTTTTGAGTTTTGCTGTTGCATTTCTTTCGAATTGTGTTGTTTTTATTTTGAAATTTACCTTTCCTCTCCCAACGTTGTTCAAAACCTGTGACATCTATTGTTGTTGCCACTACAGATTTATTCTGATTTGATTTGGTGCATCCCGAGACGATCCAACCAAATTGAGTATTTTGGCCCAGCAGGCCATCAATCTTTGTAATTCCCCTTTTTAAAATTTGGATATATACGTTTACTCCCATTATTATATCAATCCTACCAGGTTTATTAAAGGCGGGATTAGCTAGAACGTAAGTTTGCCATTTTGACATATCCACGTTTGCAATTTCTAATGGAAGAGCTTTCATTAACTTTGGCAACGCAATTGCCTCAACTTTTAGATGTCCTTTCCAAGGATTACATCTTTACATCTATTTTTACCTTATATTTTGATTTATTAGATTTTATTGAGGACACGCCACTTATTTCTGTATATTGTTTAATTTTAGGTAGTTTTAATATTTGAGCGGCCTCTTCAGACAAAATGGTGCTCTGTGAACCACAATCAATAAGGGCTCTTAGATTCTTATATCCTCCATTTACATTTTTTACTTGTATTACAGCTGTGGCCAACAGTGTTGGTTGAGCCGTTACACAAGTATTAACTCCCTCCTGTTTTTCTTCAAAATGGAGCAAGGTATGGTGTTCCTTACTGCACAATGAACAGACCATTTCATTAGTGCACACCTTACTGCTTGAATGGTTCAAGCATCTTATGCAAAGCTGCACTTTTTTGGCTATTTCATACCTTTCAGTAGGTGTCAATCCTTTAAACTTATAGCATTTGTATGCTTTGTGCCCGGCAATTTTGCAAATCGGACATTTATTTTCGACTTCCGCATAATTTAAAACAGTTTGTAGCGGTTTTTTCTCTTCTTTGCTCATGGCACTTAGCGAGCAATATCTTTGCTCCAAGTATTCCATGACATCAGATAGCATTTGAATTTGCCTTGTTTTTCTAATCTGACTCTCATACAGTTGCAGAGCCTCTCTGTCAAATTTCCGAAGTATGAGTTGTGCAAATATTATGTCAACTTCATCGGACAAATTTGTTTTAATTTTCATTAAGTGTATTGATTCATTAATTATGTCAATCACTCCTTTTATACTTTTTGCGGATTCATTGTTGATCATCGGTAAATCAACGATCCGACTTAATTGTTCGGAGAATACCCTCCGATTATTTTCATACCGCTTGGTTAATAATTCCCAAGCGGCACTATAATTGTCAGCTGAACCTGACAATAGATGGGCTACCATGCTCTTGGCTTCGCCCTTTAACGCGGATTTTAAATAATTGAATTTAAGAGCAGGACTTAGATCCTCTTTTTTTTCAATCAGTTCCGCAAATAATTCCACAAACAGGTCCCATTCTCTAGGTTCCCCAGAATACGTGGGTACCTGTATTTTTGGCAATACCGGTAGTTCGCCTCTCACGGTTACATTCTCAGCTTTCAAATTTTTCTGATCGTTTATTTTTTCTTCTAGTGCTGACAAGGTATTCTGAACGTCGAACTCTAGTTCTTCTATGACTTCCTTAAACGTTTCATTACCTATAAGTTCATCTGTATAAGCTTGGCCCATATGTATCTTCTTGAACAAGAATTCTATTTTTTTAATATACATTTCGCCTGTTCTATTGTCTATCATACGTAAATCTTTGCTCACCATGTCCAAATATTGCTGGAGCTGACGGACCTTTCCTTGAAATTTTTCCTGGCTAACATTAGCCTTTTCATTACTGGAGGTCGCATTCCCGCGCGACTCTCCTTTGCTATCCTCTAATATTTCTGATATATTCGCTTCTGCTTCAACTAACGCTGACTTACTAGTGCCTGGTTTTTCTGACTCTCCTGCAGCTATTATTTTGGCAACTATCTTTAACATTCCTTCATGTATTTTATCTGTGAAATACTGATGATCGAAATTTCCTTGTTGTAGCAATTTGTTATGATTAGGTAACCATCGATTCCTAATCTCTTTTACTTCCTCGATCACCTTGCTAGTTATGTTACTGGGATCTAGTGCTTCTAACTGCATTATCCTGTTATGCAACTCTAACTGCTTCCCTAACAACTTTTCAGTTTTGTTAAGAAACATTTTGTATGGCGTATGTTTGACAATCACTTGATTTTTTTTTTTTCGATATATTTATCCGCCTTTTTTTTTTTGAGAAAGAGAAAAAAAATATCTCAACTGTGTCTTGCACAGTGAGCCAGAGACGTGGAAAAAATGTTGATAGCGTATGTGGTTGGCTCACAATTCAGATATACATTTCATTTTTTAATAAAAGAAGTTTTTTTTTTTTAATCTCCAACCACATTGTTAGTAAAAGCCTATCAAGGAGTTAGTAGTTCGCAAGTTGCACTTTCGTGCTTCAACTTGCTTATAGAGGCTTATATTTAAATTATTAAATAAGGCAAGTTAAGGCTTGCGCATTTCTGCGGCCCCCTTGCGTTTCTTCGCTCTTCGGCGAAGTTCAGTTTTCAGTTGGTCAGCACGCTCTATGCAGCGTTGTCGGTCCTCTTAGCACAGGGTCTACTCGCAATAGGGTGAGTCAAATGGTCCAGGGCAGTCCTTCACCGGTTTGTTTTTTTTTTGCTGTGTCGTTGCTCAGCTGCTGTTGTCCAGGGCCTATGAGCTCAGGCGGTACCGGTGCCGGTCCTCGCACCAGATTTTCTCGTCAACTATCTTGTTGCTCTGCTGCTGTTTGTAGTTGCCGACTTGCAACTACATACATATACACTTTTAACTTTATCTTTTTTTTTTTTTTTGATATTAGGGCTTCGAATATGCCACACACCACGCCGCCGAAATTATTGCAGTTGCTCGACTAGCCAAACTGCCTTTATTTAACTCGGTCGCGCGCACTTTTTATTTTTTTTTATTAAGCAATATTTTGCTTTTTTGTTTTATACTCTGTCTCTTACCACTGGTGGGGGAGAACAGAGTTATTTTATTTTTTGTAACCTTTAGCTGATCTTAGCATTTACACTTGCATAAGAATTCAGACTTATAGGTACTGATTCATCCTCTGAGTCTCTTACCACTGGTGGGGGAAAACTACAGAGTTCCTTTTTTTCGAAGGACCAAAATGAATAGGGATTCCCGGAGAGAAGGAAAATAACCCAGTCTTCATTCGTTGAATTCAAAATATGAACTGATTTTCTTAAAAATACTTATTCTAATGCCCCACGTTTTCGGGGGTTGAAAATTGTTTATATTTGATGCTCAGCGCTGGTTACTTGATACCGCGCCGCTGTTATAATCTCAAGTGTTTTCCACAGAGTGTGGATGCATGTTTTGTTTGGTATTAAGCAATAATTGTCATATGAATTTTATGATTTACTTTTGTTTTTGTTTCGTTTTGTATATTTCATTGGTGCATCTGATTTGGTGAAGCCAGCTCAGATGAACACGATGTTTATTCTTAAACAACCACCTTTCAAATGCTGCAGATGGATTCGCAGCAAAGCTGGCACCAAAGTTTGGAGGCCCATATGAAGTGATAGGCTCTGCATCTCCGGTCATATGCAAATTACGGCACAAAGAAACAAAAAAAAACAGACAAGCACATATCAGCCAATTGAAGCAACAACTATGCGAGGAAACAGATGGCAAGAAACAAGATAAACAGTGAGTCTGATGACATGACAACCAAAAAAAAAACTCAAAAACGTGGAAAAAAAAAATTTGGTCAAAATGCATTGAATCATACAAAAATCACAAAATGCATTGGAAATATATAAACAGGAACAAGCAGAATATCAAAGTCACAAACCGCATTCCAGAACAATATGAGTATATACGAATATCGTAAATATACAGACAGCCAAATAGGCGTGAAAGAACAAAAAAAAAAGAGAGGGGACCACACATACACATGCGCAGGTGATTGAGCATGTAATCGTGCAGCATCGCGACACACACACACATGCGCGCGATAATACGATAGTATTGGTGGAGCACCGCGGCATCGATAGTTAGAAAAGAGAGTCCAAATTTTGGAATATCGGTAAAAATTTATCAAACATCTAAGATGCGAGGTTTCCTGCGTGCAAAAATATGTGTCAGGAAACACTTGAAATCGAAAGCTCGCAGAGTGATCATCAAAAAAAAACGAACGAACTAACAACAAAATTCGTAGACAGTACAGTACAGAACGCATCGAGATCTGATTGCAAGTACTGTTGGAAAGAAGGATCATTATATGAATAACAAATCTTGACGTCATCCGCAAACATGAGCACGCGTGAATGAGCCAAGGCCAAAGGCAAATCATTTATAAACAAGGTAAATAACAGTGGGCCCAGATGACTGCCTTGGGGGACACCTGACGTAACTCGAACAGTTTTAGATATCGAGGAACGAAAAGAAACCTTTTGGGTTCTGCCAATAAGATACGACTTTAAGCAAGCGAATTGTTTCGGGGAAAAACCCATGATGTTAAGTTTCATGAGAAGCATAGAATGATCAACCGTATCGAAAGCCTTACTAAAGTCAGTATAAATAACATCAGTTTGACACTTTTTACGGAAGCCATGGTTTACAAGGGTAGTCAATTCTAAAAGGTTGGTAAGCGACGAACGACCTTTCATGAAGCCATGCTGACAAGGAGAAATAGTGGATCTGGATAGGTGTTGAAGGGAAGACGTAATCATTTTCTCAAACAGCTTAGGTATTGCCGAAAGTTTGGCAATGCCACGGTAGTTAGAAATATCCGATTTGCTACCCTTTTTAAAAAGCGGAATAATAAAAGACTCCTTCCAAATATCAGGAAAGCTACAAGTCTCACTCGAAATAAAGAATAACCGAGATAGGATAAGAAGGCTTAGATAGGGAAACCGAATACATTTTAAGGATGCAACTAGGTATATTATCAGGCCCGGGTACGAAGGAAGACGTCATAGATGACAAGCTAGAGATAATACAGTCTTCAGTAATACTAGGAAAAAACATACAATTTAAATGTGGAATTGAGAACGGATAAGGTGTGGGATCCGAAGCAGTAGTAAAATAAGTCGACTGAAAGAATTTAGCAAACAGATCTGCAACATCTGAATCATTATTAGTCTGGCCATTAAGTCTGAAGGTGGAAGGTAGTAAATTAGAGCGTCTTTTGAAATTAACAAAGTTGTAAAACCTTTTGGGGTTCTTATAAAATTCAACCTTACAGCGAACGATATAATTATCGTAGCATTGTGTATTTAAAAGACTAAATTGAGATTTGGCTACACAATAATTTGCATAGTCAAGTCGCGAACCTGTTTTTTAAAATTTTTTAAAATATCTCGATTTAATGTTACGGAGATTAGAGAGCCTACGTGTGAACCAGACTGGCGCACTGGAAACGGTAGAGACATTCACATAAGGAACGCATTTATCAATTAGAGAATTAAGAGCAGAGTAGAAAAAATTCACTTCACAATCTATATCACAGCACTCAAATAGAAATGACCAATCAAAAGAGAAAATAAGGCTGTTAAGAAGATTGAAATTTGTTTTACGAAAACATCTACGACGAGAATTTGAGATGTTATTAAATGAATTATTAACGGAATTGAAAGAAATTGTAACTTTAATGATAGGGTGATAAGGATCTTCCGGCTTCACTAGGGGCTGTGTTTGTGATACAGCACTAACAATGGGATCCGAGACAAAAACGAGATCAAGGATTTGTTTAGAAGAGTTAAGAAAAGAATTCAACTGATATAGCGGACATTCAAGTAGGCTATCAAGAAAAACATGTTGAGATGAAGGAATTAAGAAAGATAGATTATCATCAACAAGCCAAGAAACATAAGGCAAGTTAAAATCGCTTAAAACTATAAAAAAAATCACGATCTTTAAGACGACTAAAAATAGATCGCGAAGCATCAGCATGGTGCATGTAGATCATGATATCAGAAGCTGGAGGAATATACGAAAAAGAAATATATAAGCTAAAGTTAGAACATGTAACTTCAACGCAAATTAAGTCAACACCTAAGGGGAGATCAATCGTCACAACACTTGAACACAGATTCGAGTTGACTGCAATGAGTACTCCACCGCCACGACGACCAACACGATCAAGCCTATAAGAAATAAAGTTATTAGAAAGAATTTCGTTATCCAAAACAGAGGAGTTAAGCCAAGTTTCAGAGAAAGCTAATATGACAGCCGAAAAGGTTTGGCTCTCACAGAATAGTTTCGAGAGCTTGATAAGAAGTCCTCTTACATTTTGATAATGAATGCAAAGACTAGACGTTATTAGTTTTTTGAAGCAGAAGATACATTAGGAAGCTGGACAGGCAAAGGCCGGGAGCACCTATTGCCCGCCAACTCGTGTACAACTAGGTCCTCTGGCCAAAAGTTAGGGTTAACCATAGCTGAGAAATACTCATTTGGTACTGTAATTTTGAAACAGGAGATTTCGCGAGGCCTAGAAAACTTAAACTTTTGAATTGAAACTTTAGCAGGGCATATATTACCAATGTAAGCTGCCACAGACGACTCAGAAGTATCTGGAATAGAATGTGCGGGCGACTGCTTATGAGGCAACTCAAGGGTACATTTCTTGAGCAATTCCTTAGAAAGTGGACCAAACTTGAATTGCGACAGTAAATGTATGCTAGAGTCACACTCGTTAGACAGCTGTTTGGCCATTTTGTTTAAGGAAAGAAACTTTAAACGAAGATCCCTGTACATTCGGCTAAAATCAAGCTGCTGGCTGGCACAAGATGGGCAAGTCCAGCGCATTAAGCCAAGCTCAGGCTTAGACACAGTGTGAGGAATATTATAAAGGATAATAATATCCCACACAACAAGCAAACAGCAACACAATCCAACGATATAAATGAGGCACCGGATACAAGATACAGCCGAGACACAAACCAAAGGTACGATATACGACCAAGCCTGCTACTGGTCGATCGAACCGATTCATAGAGAATGGCTTACGATCAAACCTGGTCGATCGAACCAGGGAAGATGCGTGGGAAGCATAATGCAAAAAACCAATATGCACGCACATGCAATGGGCAACCAAGTCCAACATGGCTCGATCGAACCAAATCGAACCTATGACGTACGATCGAACCAACTCGAACCTATGACGTACGATTGAACCAAGTTGAACTCATGACGTACGATCAAGCATGGCTCGATCGAATCACAGGCGACCGCTGGCAATTTCGTACAAGCGGGAAGTTGTATAAGAGTAAATTATGCTTGAGGGCATAATTGCACACAAACGGGGGCATTGGCCTCCTTATGCAAATCAAGAGCACAGAGAGGCAAATATGGATGCATGCATTAGCATACGCTGAATAAGCATACACGCCCATCACACGTACACTATGCGTGAGGGAGAATACCGGTGACTAATAGCGCACTCTCTGCCTACGTCACGCTCATGAGAACGAAAGCAGTTAGATTATGAGCAGCCAAAATCTTGTGAGCGAAAGAGAATAAAAGTGAGGGCAAAGCAAGCCCGTGAGACGGGTGCGGGGCATGCATGCATGGTATGAAACGGTAATGGTTTGTGGATCGGATAGGGGAATATGCGAACCGAAGGGGGAGGGATGAACAATGGAGAAGCCCTCTATCTAATAGATACGATATGAGTATGAAAGTGCATTGCATGGGAAATTAAACAACGTTGTATATTAAATTAATCAGGCTGTTTATTATTAATAAACAATAGTTTAAGTTTAATACAATTAGCATATATGTATGTAAATCTAAGATAGAGCGAATACGGGCGAAATTGGATATGACGGGTGGATCAAAGAGAGCGACGGGCGACGGCAGCGATAACAGAAGCAGAGAAAGTCAACGGGATAAAATGGGCGGCCAATAGAAAGGCGACGCCAATGGGTGAAAGTGATGCAAGTCAATATGTACAAGCGAGCTAGACAAAGACAAGGAAATGGATGGGCGCGCAGCCACAAAGAAAGTGGACATATGCGCCAAGGATTTACGGGACTTTCACCACGCATGGCAACAGATGGATGCGTGGGTGAAAGTGGACGGCCGATGGAAATTTACCAGCTGTATAGCGGTATTACACCAGCCAGTGCCTGAGGCAGGGGAGCTGCCTATATAAAGGCGGCACAAATCAAAGAAGGATCAAGTCATCGAGGCATGATCAAGTAACAAGTAATTAAGGCCTTACGAGTAACCTTAAGAACTTACCAGGGAAAATACAAGGAACAAACAAGTAATTAAGGCCTTACGAGTAACCTTAAGGACTTACCAAGGAAACACAAGGAGCAGAAAAGAAACTAGGAACTATACAGGCCGTACGAGTAACCTGTACAGTTCATTCGAGAGCAACACGTCCTTAAATAAGGATAACAAGTACCGCACGCAGCAAAAGGAAGGCAAGAAAGGACGACGAGGGATTCGAAGCGACTCACCAACGCTGCCCAAGTCCAGAACTACCGTAGAGAAACCGCCATATGCAACCGAGCCCACTAATAATTTTGAATAAACATAAGTATCAGCTCTAACAACTGAAATCAAACGTGTTTAATTTCATCGGGGCACAAAATAAATTTGTTGTGCCGAACCTAGCCCAAGAGATATTGCAAATATCCCGAAGGACGAAAAAAAGGATCGTTACAACTGGCGCCCAACGTGCTATACTGGTGAAATTGTAAACAAAACAAAAGTTTGAAAAATTGTAAAGAAAACGTCAAAATGGGGAAAGGATGGATGTACCACATGAAGAAGGAGGATCTGCTACAAACAGGCTAAAGGATCGGAGTCAACATGAACGGCACGGTAGAGGAGATGAGAAAACAACTCGGCGAATGGATAGACAAAAACGAGTCTGATCCAGAGTGGAGAGAGGAGATACGAAGATTAGAACTCAAATTCACAAATATGTCCAAGCAAAAACCAGAAGCAAGCGCAGCACAGCCAGGCGAGAATGGTGAGAACAAGGAGGCCGAGGAGTTCAAAAAAATAAATATCGATACGCTAGCGATTCCTCCATTTGCACCACCAAGATGGGGAAGCGAAGGAGCATTAGACAGCACCGACACAAAGAGGGACGTAAGGAGACAAACGATAGAACCCAAGAAAGCGGCACCACACACAACAAACAGGACCACCGAATACGCCAAGGTGGCAAAACAAGTGAGGGAGTGGACTTTCAGATTCGATGGCAATTCTAGACCGCTAGAGTTTATAGAACAAATCGACATCAACATTAGGCTCTTAGAATAAGTATTTGGATTGTATTTTGTTTATTTATTGTAGTTATTTAATTTATATTTGTATACGTCCCAGTGGTACCGTGGTTAGGCTTTATTAATATTGTGAAACAAAAGTGAAATTGTTTAATAGAATATATATATATTGAAAAGAGGAGAAATGTCTGAGTAGAGTCTTGTCTATGTGGGGATGAGATGACGACGGGCTAGTCCACAAAACATGGGGGCTGCCAAGGAGTACGGTGCCCAAGGTAGGGTGGGTAGATCCTATTGAATATACCAGCTAATTGTTAGTTCCAAAGTCCATCTCCCCATCCGAATGTAACATTTTTTGTATGATTTTTTTGTTACCCGATTAATCCATCCATCGAGGTCGAGGCCATACGAGTTAGCCGGTGATCGATGATGGATTGCAGAGAATCAAATAATCGGATCATAACAAATGGCGCCCAATAAAAAAAATAAAAATTTAAACAAAGAATGCAGCAACGGAAGAAGATAACAATTTAAATGTCCAAAGTACTGCTAGCATTAAAAAAGGGTTGAAGCAATTCAACCGCCGCCGCGTACCGACGTGTTTTTTAATGCACTCCGCAAAATTTAGTGTAAAAAATAAAAAGACCGCGTTTGCAAAAATTGTGTAGGGCTCTCAGTCGCCTCAGAGACGCCTATTTACAATCTTATTGCTATTAGTTTGTTCTAATAGCAATAAATACTAAGTTGCAATAACAAAGTGAGGACTTTTTTTGGAAAAGCCATGTCCACCAATTCGGGCCCAAGCTCTCTCGATCCCCACCAGCAACAGCTACAAGAACTACTTGTACAACAACAACGTGAGCGTCGTCTCTCAGTCCAACGCAACAACGCGTACTTTTCGGTAGTGTCGCCGACCCCACTAAATGATACCGTAAGCAATAACACCGAAAGTGCAAGCCACTCAGCAACAGCAAGCCACAACAGCAATTTACCGTGGAGAGAGCAGTGTGCTTCTCCATCAATATCGATAACTGGGTCACCGATTGCACCGACCAGCACCGTCAGCTCGTTGACAGCAACTACTGCAACGTCTGCAGAAGTATTGACCTGCCTCAAGCCGTCATCGACAAGTCGCCCAGAGTCAGCCACGACAAGAAACCCAAAGCCTTCTGTCCAAACTGGAATGGATAGATATATTAAAATAACTAAGCGGAAGCTAAGCCCGCAAAAGAACAAATTGGCAATACGCCTAAAATAACCAAAACAAATGAACGAGCAGCACTTCTAAGCGGAAATCGTTTTAAAATTCTTGCCGATCAGAAAGATGATCAAGCCGGCGCTGTAGATAAAGTTAAATCGGCTAGACCACCCCCTCTATACATCCGTGGAGCCAACTGCAGCGCCCTGATTTCGAAGCTAGTAGAAACAGTAGGGGCAAATAACTTTGTTGTAACCCCTCTCAACAGGGGTAACATAAAAGAAATTAAATGTCAAACCCAAACTGAAGACAATTTCCGCATCATCGAAAAGTACCTCCGTAATGCTAGCATAAACTTCTATACCTACCAACTAAAAAGCAGTAAAGGGCTCCAGGTTGTGTTAAAGGGGATCGAGCCATCGGTCCCACCTCAAGAAATAGCAGACGCATTGGCCGAAAAAGGGTTTGCGGTTAAGTCCGTTGTCAATATCATCAACAGGAATAAAGTCGCACAGCCGCTCTTTAAAATCGAGCTCCAACCAGATGCAAAGCGGTCGAAGCCAAATGAAGTGCATCCAATCTACAACCTTCAGCTCCTATTGCACAGAAGAATCACCGTAGAGGAGCCCCATAAGAGATACCAACCACCTCAGTGTAAAAACTGCCAGGAATGCAACCACACCTCTAACAATTGCAATCTTAGGTCAGTGTGTGTTGGCTGCGGCGAACATCATAAAGATGGCATTTGCATCAAGGACAGAAACAACGTCGCACTAAGACTATGCAGTAACTGTGGAGGGAACCACACAGCCAACTACAGGGGATGTCCTGTCTTCAAGGATCGCACCTAAACGGGCGTAAACCCCCAGCTGGACCAAAAATCACCTTCAACGCCTCCAAAACTACACCGGAGGTATTCTTCGCCAAGGCTGTTAGATCATCTAACATGCCTGCTACAACCAATCCTAGTGTATCCTTCGCTAGTGTACTCCGAACTGGACAGACGGAGCCCGCGAAAGAGACCCCGTCACTCCACCATCTACAGAATCCGCAACCTAGCGCACCAGAGCTTGGCCAGCAAACTCCAAGTGGTTTAGAGGCCCTATTGATCTCACTTAATCAAAACATGACCACTTTTTTGACGTTCATGCAAAACTGTATGCAGGAACTGATGCGGAATCAAAACCTGCTTATCCAGAAGCTTATCGAGAATAAATAATGGCTTCCCTACGTCTATGTCTTTGGAATGCTAATGGCGTCTCCAAGCACAAAAATGAACTGCAACTATTCCTAGACTCAAGTGAAATCGACGTCATGCTGATATCGGAAACACATTTAACATCAAAAAATAACTTTCAAATACCAAAATACACCTTCTACGCAACAAACCATCCAGACGGAAAAGCTCATGGCGGGACTGGTATCCTAATCAAAAACCGTATAAAACACTCGTTCCTCAACAGATTCGAAACACAGCACCTACAAGCAACTGCTATAACCGTCCAAACCAGCTGCGGCAACACTACGTTGGTTGCCCTGTACTGCCCACCACGCTTCTCAATCTCTGAAAAGGAATTCACCGGTTTCTTTAACACACTCGGAGAACGCTTCATTGCAGCAGGGGACTATAACGCCAAACATACGCACTGGGGATCTCGTGTGGTAAATCCTAAAGGCAAGCAGTTGTACAATACAATAGTCAACCCACTCAATAAGATGGATTGCGTCTCACCGGGTAGGCCTACTTATTGGCCCACAGATCCACAGAAAATGCCTGACTTGATTGATTTCGCAGTAACCAAGAGGATTCCGCGTAATCGGATCACTGCGGAAACACTGCTAGATTTAACCTCCGATCACTCTCCAGTGCTATTCACATTGTTAACAAGACCTCAAGACCTTGATCGCCCATATATGCTTACAAACAACAAAACAAATTGGCTTAAATTTAAAATGTACATGAGTGCCCACATTGACTGTTCGCCGAAACTGGATGCTGCAGAGGACATTGACATGTGCGTCTCTGCACTTGAGTCGATGCTGGGAGCAGCAGCAAGAGTATCTACTCCACATGCCTCTACTTACGCTAAACCTGCTATCAGGCCTACGAACCGGCGGATAGAACAATTAGTAACGGAAAAACGACGTCTAAGAAGAGAATGGCAGATTACTCGATCACCAGCAGCAAAACTTCGCCTAAGGCATGCCAGCCGCAACCTCTCCAAAGAGTTAAGACAAGAGGAAATCTGGGCTCAAAGGAAATACATAGAAAAGCTCAGTCCATCCAGCACTAAACATCCTCTGTGGAAAGCCCACCCAACTTTAAGCGCTCCTACAGAGACAGTTTCACCAATAAGGGGCCCAACCGGTGGATGGGCCCGCAGCGACGAAGAGAGGGCATCCGTATTTGCCACACATCTTAAAATGGTTTTCCAGCCAAATCCAACATCAAACTCATTTGTACTTCCCCCTTCGAGCACATTAACGGATAGTGAGTACTCGGAACTCCAATCGGATCACTGCAGTTATTAAAAACCACATAAAGCCGAACAAAGCCCCTGGCCATGACCTAATCACACCGAAAATGATCCTAGAACTCCCTACCATCGCCATACAATACATCTGCAAAATGTTCAACGCTATAATAAGAATTGGCTACTTCCCAAGAGCATGGAAAAGGTCCACTATCATCATGATTCCTAAAGTGGGAAAGGACAAAACCCAACCATCATCCTATAGGCCAATTAGTTTGCTGCCATGTCTTTCGAAGCTTTTTGAAAAGGTCCTGCAGATTCGTCTAAACTCATTTCTGGCATCGGAGAACACAATCCCTTCTCACCAGTTCGGCTTCCGCGAAAAACATGGGACAATTGAACAAGTCAATCGTATAACATCCGAAATAAGAACAGTATTCGAACTAAAAGAATACTGTACGGCTGTCTTTCTCGACGTTGCCCAGGCCTTCGACAGAGTCTGGCTAGAGGGTCTAATGTTCAAAATCCGGCAGAAACTCCCACAGTACACCCACAAACTCATGGAATCTTACCTTTACAATAGGAAATTCGCTGTAAGATGTAATGGCTCCGTCTCGGCTGACTTTGAAATCGAAGCTGGTGTACCGCAAGGCAGTGTACTCGGACCATTGCTCTATCTGCTGTACACTGCAGACTTACCAACGAGTCTAGGACTTACAACGTCCACTTTTGCCGATGACACGGCAATCCTCAGCAGATCCAAATGCCCCATACAAGCCTCTGCAAAATTAGAGGAACACCTCAAGGTGGTAGAGGAATGGCTAGCAACCTGGCGTATCCGGGTCAACGAGCAGAAGTGCAAACATGTTACATTTACCCTTAACAGAAGAAACTGTCCAGCTCTAATGCTAAACAACGTACCAATTCCTCAAGACGTGGATGTCACTTACCTTGGTATCCACCTAGACAGAAGACTAACTTGGCGCAAGCACATCGAAGCAAAAAAGTCACAGCTTAAACTGAAAGCGAGTAGCTTACATTGGATCATCAATGCTCGGTCACCTCTACGTCTGGAGTATAAAGTCCTCCTATACAACTCCGTACTGAAACCCATCTGGACTTACGGTGCCGTACTATAGGGAAATGCAAGTACCAGCAATGTCGACATTATACAAAGGGCGCAGTCGAAGATTTTAAGATCAATAACTGGGGCTCCGTGGTACATATGGAACGACAACATTCAAAATGATCTAAATATACCTAGTGTAAAATCTGAAATAGGTAGTCAACAACTAAAGTATTCTGCGAAACTGGATGTACACCCTAATGTTCTTGCCAATTCCCTTACGCGAACTAATAATAGAACTCGTCTTAATAGAAATGACAGACCAACCCAATAATAAATGATTAGGGCCGCCTGCAATATCCCCTGGATATATCTTAAGTACTAGATTAAGAAAGATATCTCAAACTTGTTGTTAGGCTCTAATTTAAGAGTAGATTCAACAAATATATATTAAACGTTAAAAAAAAAAAAGAAACAAATCAGCCGCGAACTGTGGAGATTTCAAAGAAGAGATCACATAGATGTCCTGCCTGAAATGTATTAACGAAATGGTAAAGGTCAATAGTACGGGAAGAAGGGTACAGAAGGAATTAAAATCAAAGAAATAGGATCAAGTTCAGGGGATTAAAGTTCTGGAATCATATCACCTCCAACGAAGATAAAGCAAAAAGAAAGAAAGTAGAATAAAAAAAAAAAAAAAAAAAAGAGACATTCAAAGCATAGAACAAATAGAAAGGAATGTCAATAGAAGAAAGACATAGGATATCAAAAATTAGAAAATTTAGAAGAAGCTCGGAATATTTAAAGAATAGAGGAACAGAGGTATTGGGTCCGCCAATAACTCTATCCCAATCAGAAAACCGCGCAGACTCACGAATTTCAAACGTCTCACTGCCGACAGACTTCAACATGTCAAGAAACCTGAAGATCAACGAAGAGGATGGGGCCGTAGGAGGCAGCGGGGCAATCCCAAAACAAATATATGACAATGTCAGCAGAGAGCTCTTGATTGCAATCCCAAATTCGACAGGAGATGTTAGATTTTATGAAGGAGATTCGGGAGGCGGTTCAAAGAGCGGCTCAGCAATCCACCACGACTAGATCCACGAATGTCCAAGGAGAGAGGACTTCAATCCATCCTACAGAAGCCATAGACCATCGAGTGTTGGAGCGGCAACAACGCGAGAATCTGGAAATCCGCCCACCACAAAGATCTTCTTTGCATTGGCCTGAAGATACGAGGCAACAACCTGGATTGCCAATAAGAACGGAACAGCGTCCCGAAATGGTTCATCCTAGAAGATGGGGTCTTGTTTTTGATGGAGGATCAGAAGGGATGCCAGTGAATGAGAAGTTGGGGCGAAGTACTGCGGGACTTCCACTGCCTAGTAGAAGGGCAAGCCAAGGACTGGTACTGGATACACGTCCGCTCGGCAGGACCAGGAGATTGGCCGAATATGAAGCACGCATAGCAACAGAGATTTGAGACGCAACGATCAAACTTTGAACGGGAACGTGAGTTGAGAGAGAGGCGACAGACGACAGGAGAAAGCGTGGATGAATACCTCCAAGCGATGTTTAGCCTCCGATCACGCTTAGAAAGCAACTTCTCGGACCATGACCTGATCAGAGTAATTAAGGTTAATATCAAAGACAATATCTCGAAAATTATTTATCCAATATAGATTACAAACCTGGAAAAGTTGCAAGAGGAATGCCACAAGGCGGAGAGACTCTTGGCAACGAGATGGTCTCATGCATCGGGAGGAGGGGAGCCACATAGAGTGCAGAGGGATCGGCATCAACTACATGAAGCGGTTTTGGCCGAGTCTGAATGTCGTCAAGTGGAGTTTGTTGAAGCGGTGTATAAGCCACGCGAAGGCAGCAAGGAGCGGCCAGAACTGGTCTGTTGGAACTGTGCGGAGAAGGGTCATTCATTTTGGGAGTGCGAGAGTGTAGTTCGCAAGATATTCTGCTACAAATGCGGACTATCAGGAGTAGTGTTACCCAAATGCCCTAAATGCCAGACGGGATCCGCGAGGCGGAGCAAAACGAAGGAGGAGTTGCGCTCAATGTCACGGAAGAACGAGTGAAAACCTCCAAAAATTGCATGCTAGAGATACATATTGTTAATAGATTAAGGCCAATATATAATAAATTAGAATATAAACAATCTAACTTACCCATACCAGCATATTCTTACCAGCAATCCAATGAAAAAAGAAACCCATCTAGATTGGTAGAAGAAACCAATAGGAAAAGGGCCATATCTCACCGAGTCAAGCGTGTGAGAGAGCGTTACCGACAACGAAGGGCAAAACGCCATGAGGTTTGTTCGGCCTTGGAAGCAGTGTCAAAAGGAGAATCGGGCATTCGCTACGGTAAAGATGCAAAAGTCTCACTTAGAAGGTTCAGTGAATCATGCTATAACGGGAAAGGTGGATGTGCGTATTATGTATCGGGGTAGAACACAAGAAATGACGTTGTACCTATGCCCGTCACTGCGTCAAAGGTTATACTTAGGCATAGATTTCTGGCGCAAATTCGAGCTTGCACCTGATCTTTTGGGAGTGGAGGAGTTGTCCATCACATTTGACGAGCACATGAAGCATCTGGAGGCAGTAGCTGAATGTTTGAAGAAGGCCAATCTTACTATCGGATTAAAGAAATAAAAATGTTGCTTCAGATTCCTTAAATACCTGGGATTTGTGATCGGAGATGGAAAATTAAAAACGGATCCCGATAAAGTGAAAGCGATCACGGAAATGCCATTGCCAAACACGGTGAGACAGCTCCGTAGCTTTCTAGGCACGGCCGGCTGGTATCGTCGATTCATCCAAGGCTTTGCAGAAAAAGCAGCACCGTTGACCGATTGCCTGAAATCAAAAGGAAAATTTAAGTTAACAAAAGAGGTATAGAGTCATTTAATTTACTAAAGCAAGCCCTAACCAACGCTCCAGTATTAGTACATCCTGATTTTAGTCGCAGATTCTTTATTCAGTGTGATGCGAGCCATGTAGGATTGGGAGCTGCCCTGTTCCAGCAGGATGGCGAAGGAAACGAGAGGCCTATCTCATTCTTTTCGCAGACGCTACGAGGAGCCCAGCTAAATTACACGGTAACGGAGAAGGAGTGTTTGGCAGCAGTCAAGGCGATAGAGAGATTCCGTCCATATGTAGAGGTTATGCCGTGTACCGTCATCACAGATCATTCCAGTCTCTAGTGGTTGATGACCCTGAAAGATTTAAATGGGAGATTGGCTCGCTGATCATTGGCATTGCAATCGTACGATTTCTTGATAGAGCATAAGAAAGGAAAGGACAACGTTGTGGCAAATATGTTGTCGCGGCCCGCTGTGATCGAGGAATTGAATTTTTTTGACTTTGAGATTACCGAATTTGAGAGCGAGGAGTACCGGCAACGATACGAGTGCGTTCGGTCCAATCCAGATCGATTTCCGGACCTACGTGCGGAGGACGGATTGGTGCTGAGATATGGCGTGAAAATTGTGGATACCAGAGGCATTGACTCATACAGCAAGCGCATGATAGCGAAAAGGCGATGCACGGTGCGATGGAGGCGAAGCATACCACGCAGACGACCAGACCAACTATGGGAGCAGAGGTGTGCACGTCGCGGCCGATACAGAAGCTGTATCTGGACTTCCTGAACAAATATCCCCGATCCCGAAAAGGTAATGCCTATATTCTAATAGTGTTGGACCACTTTACTAAATCTGTGTGGCTCAAAACTATGCCAAAAGCGACTACCGATTGGCTCGGAAGCTGGATGCTGATGCAGCGGTGGAAATAAAGCAACTGCCCAAAGAAGACCAGTTGCAAATCCTCCAGGAAAAGATCATGGCCAGGGCCCATCAAGCCTTTAAAAATTAAAAAAAGAAGTATAATTTGAAAGCTAGAGAGATATAATATAGACCGGGACAGGAGGTGTTGAAGCGCAACTTCGTCCTCAGCGACTTCAGGCGAAACATAAATGCAAAATTCTGCAAAAGGTATTCTCGATGCAGGATAATGAGACCAGTGGGCAAAAACATGTATGAATTAGAGAACTTACATGGCATCCGATTGGGAGTTTTCCACGCCAAGGACTTGAAGCAGTAGTAGTAGTAGCAGATGCCCGTAGTTTAGCCCTACGCTAACTAATGATGGCTGACGGATGAATATGATCGTCTGACTGAGAGAATGTATCTCAGGGTGTGGGCGAGGGCCTGCGTTGGGCGAGAATGATCCTCAGACCCTTTTCACTCCTGATTCCTGGTAAGACCGAAAACCGAAGTGTGCTGTTATGGGCCAATTAATTTAATAACAATAATGCGGTTATCGATGGTGTTGGCTCGTTAGCTAGAAAATTAGCTGGGAATTCGGCGGGAAAGAAAAGAACAGAACCGAGCTAGTTCTGGGAGCGGTTCCCGTTCCGGGTACAAAATTTGAATTTTTAGGAAATCTAAGAGAGTGGAGGAATTGAGTTTTTTATTTGAAAAACAGGAAGAGGACCAAGAAAAAAATATAGAGGAGTTCTGAAGGACACGTGGAAAAGAGTAGTTGAAAAAAAAAAACTGTAAAGTGCGTGTGCCTAGAAGGAGCATCTCCCCATCCTTGAAGACCAAGAATTGCCAGCGAGACGCAGGACGGACACACACCAGAGCCATCGGACAGCCAATTCGACGGGATCCAATCGGCCACCCAGGTCCGGGTGCTCCAGGTTTTTTTTTCTTACATTTAACCTCAACATTAGGCTCTTAGAATAAGTATTTGGATTGTATTTTGTTTATTTATTGTAGTTATTTAATTTATATTTGTATACGTCCCAGTGGTACCCTGGATAGGCTTTATTAATATTGTGAAACAAAAGTGAAATTGTTTAATAGAATATATATATATTGAAAAGAGGAGAAATGTCTGAGTAGAGTCTTGTCTATGTGGGGATGAGATGACGACGGGCTAGTCCACAAAACATGGGGGCTGCCAAGGAGTACGGTGCCCAAGGTAGGGTGGGTAGATCCTAGTGAATATACCAGCTAATTGTTAGTTCCAAAGTCCATCTCCCCATCCGAGTGTAACGTTTTTTGTATGATTTTTTTTGTTACCCGATTAGTCCATCCATCAAGGTCGAGGCCATACGAGTTAGCCGGTAATCGATGATGGATTGCAGAGAATAAAATAATCGGATCATAATAACTAGCTTGCTGTTTTGTTTCTCTGGGGTAGGTTTTTTAGTTTTGACGCTACTGATTCTGGTTTTACATTTGTGGCAATACGGTTAATTAATGCTGGTCTAGCCTTTAAGTTTTGTTTTTATAAGGCATACTGCTGTTTCTTCATGGTTGCTTTTTAGTGAATTTACCAAATTCAATGCATCCATGAACCGCTGCAGATTTTCAAACTCTGGAATTAGGTTTTAACCCACTTGTTTTTTAATTACCAGAGAGATTGTCTCTATGGGTTGGTCGAATTGTTCGTGTACCCAGGCGGGTAGAATTCTAGAAGTCAGATTTATGGCTATAAAAACTAATTTCTATTTCTATTTTGGTCTCTTGAGATCAAATCTTGCAAAAAAAAAATTGGTTTTTTTTGTCGTTCAGACCTAATTTTAGTTTTTGAAAATGTCTGGTTAGATTACGACCTATTGAAATTTAAATCAAACCTTGCAGTTTAGCCGGCTCGAGGTCAATCTTCCAAAAGAAGATTATTTCAAAGGCAACACAAAAAGGTGAGCAGGTTGTCTGTATAGCTATTTCAAGAACTACCAAGTTCTATCATCAGCAGACTTTGCTAAAGAACTTCGGAATTGCAATAGCCATACCATGTCTTCAACGCTAGAATTGGTTGGGAATTGTAACAACCAAATGAAGCGAAAAAAGTTGGTAAAGCCTACAAAACCGAAGACCACCTTTTTGTGCATACCCTTAGGCGCTATGAAAAATTAGTGTAAGAGCTTCGCCTTACCAAACTAATATCACGACCTGTTATTTCATATACGGTATATTGTACCACATAGAAAAGGGTTTTTTGGAATAAAAATTCCAAAGTAACGGCGTGCCTTCCGTTGGTGTTATCTGGTTAGATTACGACCTATTGAAATTTAAATCAAACCTTGCAGTTTAGCCGGCTCGAGGTCAATCTTCCAAAAGAAGATTATTTCAAAGGCAACACAAACAGGTCGTGATATTAGTTTGGTAAGGCGAAGCTCTTACACTAATTTTTCATAGCGCCTAAGGGTATGCACAAAAAGGTGGTCTTCGGTTTTGTAGGCTTTACCAACTTTTTTCGCTTCATTTGGTTGTTACAATTCCCAACCAATTCTAGCGTTGAAGACATGGTATGGCTATTGCAATTCCGAAGTTCTTTAGCAAAGTCTGCTGATGATAGAACTTGGTAGTTCTTGAAATAGCTATACAGACAACCTGCTCACCTTTTTGTGTTGCCTTTGAAATAATCTTCTTTTGGAAGATTGACCTCGAGCCGGCTAAACTGCAAGGTTTGATTTTTGAAAATGTTTAATATTTATGTTTTTTTTTTGAAAAGAGAGAAAAACCAGAGGGCCGGGGTTAACTTCGACCGCGTCGAAGTTTGTATACCCTTGCAACTGTTTTGGTAATTCTTTCCTTACCCATAGCCATCAAAGCGTAAAAACGTTTTATCCAAAAAGTCTAATGTTTGCGAAAGAACGCCCTACAATCTTAGCATAGGAAATAACGAAGATATTGATGAAAATCACTGTTTGCCACCGATCATTCATATGGGAGCTATATGATATAGTCACCCGATTTTTATCAAATTTGGCACAATTATTAATAAGAACACGAAACTGACAAATACCAACTTTTATGACAATAGCTATAAAATTAATGAAGTTATTGAGAAAGTCACTGTTCGTGACTGTGCCGTTTGTATGGGAGCTATATGATATAGTCACCCGATCTTTATCAAATTTTGCACAATTATTAATAAGAACACAAAACTGACCAATAGCAACTTTTATGACAATTGCTTATAAAATAACGAAGTTATTGAGAAAAGTCACTGTTCGTGACTTTGACGTTTGTATGGGAGCAATATGATATAGTCACCCGATCTTGATCAAATTTGGCACAATTATTAATAAGAACACGGAACTGACCAATAGCAACTTTTATGACAATTGCTGATAAAATAACGAAGTTATTGAGAAAAGTCACTGTTCGTGACTTTGACGTTTGTATGGGAGCTATATGATATAGTCACCCGATCTTGATCAAATTTGGCACAATTATTAATAAGAACACGAAACTGACCAATAGCAACTTTTATGACAATTGCTGATAAAATAACGAAGTTATTGAGAAAAGTCACTGTTCGTGACTTTGACGTTTGTATGGGAGCTATATGATATAGTGGTCCGATCCGTCTGAATCCGAGATATACAATGCCTGCAGTATATACAAGCCTACGTGCAAATTTTTCAGCTCTGTAGCTCTTACGGTCTCGGAGGAGTTCGCGTTGACCCAGACGGACGGACGGACGGACGGACATGGCTATTTGAACTCGTCTCGTCGTGCTGATCAAGAATATATATACTTTATATGGTCGGAGATGCTTCGTTCTATGCGTTGCACACTTCTGACCAAAATTAATATACCCTTTTTGCAAGGGTATAAAAATGTATCATTATTTATTATACAAAATTTAAGTCAAGTATACATTTCATTTATTATTTTTGTTTAAAAAAAAAATTCTCCAACCACATTGTTAGTAATAGCTTATCAAACCAGAGGGCCGGGGCTAACTTCGACCGTGTCAAAGTTTGTATACCCTTGAAACTTTTTTGGTAACTCTTTCTTTAGCTATAGCCATCAAAGTGAAATAAGTTTTACCTAAAAAGGGTAAAGTTTGCTAAAGAACGGCCTACAATATTGATTAATATCACAGTTTTCCACCGATCGTTCCTATAGGAGCTATATGTTATAGTCACACGATTAAATTAAAAAAAAACCACATATATACATACATAATTAAATGAAGGGGAGAACGGCATTGTTGCCGAATAAATTATTAATGTATTTTACGTCAAACGAGACATGTGTTTTAATTTGATAGAAAACTAAATAAATATAGAGGAAAAATTAACCTTCCCTCGACCACGACAAACTTGGCCAAGTTGATAACTGGCCAAGATGATAACTGGCGCAGCCTAACGACTTCAGGGATACATAAGTATAAAAAAAAAAAAAAACATTTCAAAGCAACAAGTATGTATGTACATCTATAAATAATGATTGATTATTCATGAATATTTCATTGGTAAAGGAAAGAGAAAAAGAAAAAAAAAATTTTTTTTTAATAATGCACAAATTGTTGCTTAATCGTGCTAGAGATCGTTAAGTGCGCTAAACCAGTGCATTTATCGATTGAACCAGCTGTATCGGACAGAGCGATAAAGACAACAAAACATGTACATTTGTTCATACATATGTATGTATGTACATATGTATATGCATAAATCGTTAATGTGTACTATGCACTCCGTGATATTGACGTTAGTGCTGCCTTTGAGTTTCACTCGAGTTTAAAATATTTCATTATCTTAAAATTTTTGCTTCGGGTGTATTTATTCCCCCGAATTCAGCAATTCCCGTTAAGCACATACACACATGTATATTGGTACCAGCTGTGTAACAGGCGACATTGTCTTTTGCTACATTTTGCAGACTTGCATGTTTCGTCATGCATGCAGAGTAACGGCAATGCCGCAACCGTAAAAAGTTTCTTCGCGACAAGTGTCTCTATGTATTTCATCATCTCTTTGGTCTGACCGCGTCGCGAGTCGCACATTTTTGTGGATTTACGTGTTCCGTTAGAGCAGAACGACAGCGATGTCGCGACAGTCAGAATTTTTTTTGCAGAGTTGCGTCGCAAATTTTGGAGTGCGTTTTGTAGCTTCCTAACCTTTTGGGCAGCGAGTCATTTAAATTTCAGTCGCCTTGCAAGTATTGCAACATCGATCTTCAAAAAAAAAAAAAATAAAAATATAAAAGAAAAGTAGACAGAAGTTTAAGTGTGTGCAAATTAAACATCAAGCTGTGAAATTGGAATGCTTCAAGTTTGTTAATTGGAGCGAGCAAAGGCCCAACAATATTAGCCGAAAGTGAAAGGGGTAATGTAAATAAATGTAAATAAATAAAAAAAAAAAAAAAAACAAAATTGATTCAAATAAAATATGTAAAACTATAAACAAAAAACAATACTATAAAAATAGTATAACTTTCCCCAACTTTGCGATTCCCAAGGGACCCTCCAAAGTGAAAGGGGGCAAACCAGCCTCTGGTTTTCATACCCAAATAAAAAAAAAAAATAAAATAAAAAAAAAAACAAATAGTTTAACGACACATAAGCTGTTTAAACCAACACATAAGTTGTTGACACAAATTTCTTTGTTTTCTTATCGCGCTAGAAGGTTATATGTGCCCACAAGTTTGTGTGTATGTGTAACCGGAACCTGCTGTATTGGACAGAGCGAAATAAAAAAAAATTTTTTTTAAAACTATATATCAATTATAAAACAACAATAAAGATGTTGAATATACATAAAAGCTTGTCTATTCAAAAAAAATAATAATTTTTTTTATATTAACAAGGTGTGTCATAGCTTAATCTGGCAAATTCACGGCTGATGACTGTCCGCCCTTAGTTGGGACTACTGCAACGAGCAAAAATCTCAGCTAGCTTCAGCACAACCGCGAAATAAACCAACAAATATTTAAACGCATCATTTCATCGCTTGCCACAAGGAGGGACAACAATTCGTGCGTCGATAGACTCAAAAGAAAAAAAAAAGGAAAGACACCTTGCTTACACGTAACACTAATTACAATAAAACATAAGTAAGAAAGATATATTAAGCTACGATTAAGTTAAAAAGTAAGAAACACGATCTAAGAGACTGGATAGTAACAAAAACAAAATCAAAAAAAAAAAAAAAAGAAGTTTTCGAATTATCAATGCCTTTAGATCAGGAGATTCCTCCAGCCCAACCCACTGGCCCCCAAACACAGGAGCCATTGGGTGGGTTTAAGATATCCGATTTATTACAATTGATTCAGTATATGCCTGTATATGAGGGAAATAAAGAGGGACTAAAAGAATTCATTACCAATGTTGAGGAGTTTTTAATGCTTATTAAAGGAGCAGATCAGACACCTGCAGGGGTCATGATTTTGAGATTCAGGGTAAAGCTCATGAAGTCTTGTATCAATCAAATGTGCGACTTAATTGGGACGAAATTAAAGATACCTTAATTAAACACTTTGTCGATAAAAGAACCGAGTATAATCTAACAGCCGAACTTGGAATATTAACACTGCAAAGCCATCCGGTAGAGGTATTATACGAAAAAATCACAAATATTCAAAGAGCCCTACTAAACATTATTGACCAAAAAGATACCAATCCAACTATCATACAAACAAAGAAGGAATTGTTTCTTAACCAATGCCTAACTACTTTCTTGAAGGGACTTCGCGGACCTTTAGGTTCAATAGTTCGAGGCAGAGACCCCACGGATATCGTTACAGCATATGAAATAGCAATTGCGGAAAAGGAAGTTTATACTAGTCCAAGAGAAGCTAGGCGAATAAGTCAGGGCTTTGAAAGGACAACTTATAATGGTCGAAATTCGAAATTATTTGGGCCTCGAAACCAACTAAAAAGGGAGAGAAATTGGTCTCAAGAGGGAAAAACAAATAATTACAGTAACAACAATCAAAGACCATTTAAACAAAAAAAGTACGACAATGAGCAACAAAGTGACCGACAGAGACGGAAAAATTGAGGAAACTATAGTACCCAAACTAGAAATTCCAACTTCTCTAACCAGTCTGCAAAATCCAACACAAACAACAGTAATCAAATAAAAAAAAGAGATGAGTTGCACAACATTAATGATGACCAAAATTTTCAGTATGTAGCCTCAACATCCGAGCAGGCTACATAACCAAGCACACACATGGATCGATTTTACCATATGTTCAAATTCAATTCCCATTTGGTAAAAAATTAAACTTTTTGATCGACACAGGGTCTACTACTTCTTTTATTGACCCTCAATTTGTTCCAAGTGAACAACATATTAAACTAACCGAGCCAAAAATTATAAAAACAATTATAAATACACATGCACTATATTCAGCATGTTTATTAGACATGTTTAATGAATTTAACCAAAATGGTACAATAAAATTTTTTTTTTTTTAAATTCCAGTCATTTTTCGATGGCCTTATAGGAGTGGATTTACTAAAAACATTGAAAGCAAAAGTAGACTTAGAAAATTTCTTGTTGATCACACAAAATGCTAAACTCCCAATACTCACAAAAGAAAAGTTAGCAGGAGATAAGCTAGAGATTCAAACAGAAAAATAATCAGGATCCCTGTAGACCTTAAAGAAGGCACTTTTCTTTGTCAGGAAATAGAACTAGATAATGACCTTTTTATTTCAAACGGATTATATACTCCGACTCACATAAAAGTATATGTTTTGACCAACCACTTCAAGCTTTCCAAAATGATAAAACATATTTAAGCTCATTTGATTTTAACAATATAATTAGAACTACACATATCAACTCAGAAGAAATCCAATTATTAAAAGACATTTGTGTTGAATTTTCTGACATCTTTTATGATGACAGGAAACAACTATCATTTACAAACGAAGTCAAACATAAGATTTTGACTAAAGATGATATCCCTATTTATACAAGACCCTATAGGTATGGGTTCCATGAAAGAATTGAGGTAAAGGAACAGTTAAAAAAAATAATAAGACATAGTCACTCTCCTTGGAGTGCACCGGTTTGGCTTGTGCCAAAAAAAGCCGATGCCTCAGGAAAAAGAAAGTGGCGTCTAGTTGTAGATTTTAGAAAGCTAAATGAGAAAACCATAAAAGACAAATACCCTATGCCAATAATAAATGCTCTCTTAGATAGAATTGGGAAATCGAAATATTTTGCAATACTGGATTTAGCCAGTGGTTACCACCAGATAGAGATGCACAAAGACGACATCCAGAAAACAGCATTTTCGGCGGAGGGAGGACATTACGAGTTTATCAGAATGCCCTTTGGCCTGACTAATGCACCTGCAACTTTTCAAAGGGTAATAGATTCCTTATTTGGTGACTTATTTGGAATCTGTTGCCTTGCATATATGGATGACATCATTGTTTTCTCGCCATCCTTACTGGAACATATCCAACATTTAAATAAAGCCTTCAAGAAAATTAGAAACGCAAATTTAAAATTACAACCGGATAAGTCGGAATTCCTGAAAAAGGAAATCGAATATCTAGGTCACATTATTATCCCTGAAGGGGTAAAGCCAAACCCGGCAAAGATTGAGTCAATAAAGAAATTCCCTTTGCTACTACACAGAAACAGATTAAATCATTCTTAGGTGTCATGGGTTATTATAGAAAGTTTATTAAAGATTTTGCTAAAATAACAAAACCACTAACTAAACAACTGAAGGGAAAATCAAAGGTTACTGTTGATGAGGACTTTATAAAAACTTTCGAATTTTGTAAAACCTTGTTATGTAATAACCCGATCCTAATATACCCTGATTTCGATAAACCGTTTATACTTACTACGGATGCAAGTAATGTCGCTTTAGGGGCTGTTTTATCTCAAGGAAACTTGGGATCGGACAAGCCAGTTTCATTCGCTAGCAGAACACTAACGGACACAGAGGCGAACTACTCTACCGTCGAAAAAGAGATGCTTGCCATAATTTGGGCAATTAAGTATTTTAGACCGTATATTTTTGGTCAAATATTTAAAATTGTCACTGACCATAAGCCCCTGACGTGGCTTATGAGTTTCAAGGAACCAAATTCCAATTGGTGCGATGGAAGCTCAGACTGTTAGAGTACGATTACGAAGTTATATACAAAAAGGGGTCTCAAAACGTGATTGCTGACGCTTTGAGCAGAACAACACTTGATATCAACTAAAACAGCCAAGAATCAGTCGAGGCGACATGTGGGGAAACTGTACATTCAGGCCTAGAGAACATTTTACAGCTTATAGCAGTTTCGGAAAAATGTTTAAACGATTTTAATATCCAAATTATCCTTAAAAAAGATCCAATTTCTAACATCAAAATCGAAAGCCCGTTTAAAAACAAACTTCGCCGCATTATATCAGAACCCATTTTGAATAAAAAAGACGTGATTAGAATTTTGAAAACTATTTTAAAACCAAACAAAACTTGTGCAATTTTTACCACTGACATAATATTTAAAATAGTACAAGAGGTTTTTTCACAGTTTTTCTCACACAGTAGACTCTATAAACTTGTTAGATGCACAGAGTTTTTGAAAGAACGTACCACACAGGATGAACAAGAAAAAGAAATTAGAGACTATCACTATTATAATAATCACAGGGGAATTGATGAAACTCTAGCCCATTTAAAAAGAACAATATATTTTCCACATATGAAGCAAAAAATTACAAAAACAATAAACAATTGTGATTTATGCCAAACCCTGAAATACGATAGACATCCGCAAAAAGTTCCCTATCAGGAAACAGAGGTTCCAAAACTCCCATTAGACATAATTCATATCGATTTGTACACCATTAACCATCAAAATGTTTTAACAATAATAGACAAGTTTTCCAAATTTGCTGCTGGGTACACTATACCAGCAAGAGATAGCCTAAACATAGTAAAATCAATCAGACATTTTATGTGTACTCATGGCATACCAAAAAAGATTGTGTGTGACAAGGGTGCCGAATTCGCAGGAAATCTTTTCATTGATTTTTGCACTCAATACAATATCACCAGACATGTCACATCTTTTCAAAAGTCTTCAAGTAACGCCCTCGTTGAACGATTTCATTCGTCTTTAACAGAAATTTACAGACTAATAATGGAAAAGAGGAAAACTGAAAAAACTCCCACAATACATGACGATATCCTCGCCGAAGCATTGATCACTTACAACGATGCTATACACTCTGCAATTAATTTCACACCCTTTGAATTATTCTCGGGTCGAACCCACTTGTTTCAAAAAGCATTAAAATTTACTAACGAACACGATTATTTACAAGACTTAGACCTTTATCAGAGAAAAATATACGCCAAAGTAGCTCAACAAATATCTGATCAAAATAAAAAACGAACTTTAAAACTAAACGAAGAAAGGAAGGATCCACCAGAGGTGGAAACTGACGAGACAGTATTCAGAAAAGAAAATAGGAGAAATAAATTGACACCTCGCTTTTCAACATACATACCTAATTATTGTAAACAAAAACATATGTATTATATAAATACTTATTACGAAAAAAAGGAAGAAAGGAATTTAGGGAAATGTAATCAAAGCGCAACCATATTTTTTTTAATCCTTTGAAGAGGATCAATTGTTCTCAAACCACCAGCAGTCGCTACTAATTTCGTTCAGACCACCGCTATGGCCCTCACTTCAATCCAGTGGGGGAGGAGTTACCTACCCGGTCACCACACCAACGAATTCACCTTCAACTACACAAACCACGGACCACACCATAAAAAGGGCAACGAATAACACATACATATATACACACATAAGCCATTCTGTGCATCCCAGCACACGTAGCGGAGATTCTGCTTAAAGTTGGTACCATTAAAGTCGTTTTTAACGTATGCAGGATTTGCATCAATGAGACCCCAGTGAGGTGCTATAAGTGCCTGGAAATTGGGCATATCGCAGCCAGGTGCAACAGGCGAGTGGACAGGAGCAAGTGGTGCCTGAGATGTGGGCAGAACGACCACAAGATAAAAGAGTGTCACAACAAGGCTAAATGTTTTTTGTGCCTAGAAAAGGGCTTTGACCAGTTGGACCATGTTTCCGGGGGTCAGAATTGCCCTGCACGGACCAAGCAAAGTCCCAAGACGGTGTCCCACCACAAAAAAGATTAGATTTTTACAGATAAATCTAAACCATTGTGCGGCGGCGCAATCATTGTTAGCGCAAACGGTGCTTGAGCTAAACACAGACGCGGTGTTAATTAGCGAACCTTATAGGTGTAGCGAAGACAGTAACTGGAGCAGGGGTCTCTCATTAAAGGCGGCTATCTGGACGTGCAACGTGCGGGCGCAGTGTTGCTCGCAGAATTCTGTGTGGGCAGCTGAGCACTTTGTGCGTGCTCATATAAACGACTTTTGGGTCTACAGCTGCTATTTGCCACCAAGCCTCTCTCTGGAAAGCTATAGTAGGTCATTGGACGAGTTGATTACGGATATAAGAAACCATAACCGTGTTATTGTTGGCGGGGATTTCAACGCGTGGGCTGTAGAGTGGGGCAGCCCCCTTACCAATGCTAGAGGGCGTGTACTGTTAGAGGCGTTTGCTGCCGTAGACGTTGTCCTGCTAAACAGTGGCTCCCAATTTACCTTCAGGCGCGCAGGCATGGGATCAATTATTGATCTCACTTTCGCCAGCAGTGGCCTTTATCCATCATCGTCATGGAAAATAAGCGATACTTATACTGCAAGTGACCACGAGGCTATCGTTTTTGCGGTGGAGGAAACCGGCCGCCCAACAAATGCTCCTGAGACTCAACATAAAAGATATAAGGTAAACACGCTTAACTTGCAGGAATTTACAGCTGCACTCAATAGCTGCGAATGGGGACAGGATGAAGCGGAATGGTGGAACCAAAATATTAGCGAATTGCGGAAAAAATGTCTTGCAGCCAGGAGACGATACCAAAGGGCTAGACGCCGGGATGCTGAAAACTGGCCGCAGCTGCGGCACGATTTTAGCTTGGCAAGGACAATGTTAAAGCACACTATTTGGGCCACTAAGAGGGAAATTTTTCTAAGACTGTGCGACTCAGCAGAGCAAGACCCCTGGGGGAAGGCGTATAAAATAGTCGTAAAGCGCATATATGCAAATAGGCAGCACACACCCCTAGAAGCGGAGCAACTCAGCTCTATAGTCACGGAATTATTCCCGCACAGAGAAAACTCACTAGATAGTAGACGTCCCGCCACACCAGCAGCAGGAAGTTATGTCACTGACCCTGTGTCAATGCAGGAAATTGTGGCTGCAACAAGCGCACTAAAGCCGGGCAAGGCACCAGGACCAGATGCCATCCCCAACCGGGCCCTCAAGCTGGCAATGGCGCTGCGCCCAGACGCATTTTTGGAGGCATACAATAAATGTCTATATGAAGGAGTTTTCCCCAGGATCTGGAAACGGCAAAAATTGGTTCTGATCCCGAAACCAGGGAAACCAACAGACACGGCCTCATCATACAGGCCCATCTGCCTGGTGGATACTATGGGCAAAGTTCTAGAGGGTCTTATATGTACCCGGCTTCATAGAGCTATAAGTGCCGGAGGGGACTTATCGTCCAATCAATTTGGTTTTCGCAAAGCCAAATCGACGGTCGACGCCATTGGCAAGGTTGTCAGCATAGCCGCGACAGCCATAGAAGGCACTCGATGGAAGCACGGGACGAAGAAGTACTGTCTGATTGTCACGCTAGATGTCAGAAATGCTTTCAATACTGCAGACTGGGGGTGTATTTTGGATGGACTACACAATTTTGGAGTTCCAGAGTATCTACGCGCAATCATTTGGAGCTACTTCGAAGACAGGCAACTGTGCTTCAGTTCAACGAACGGCCAATCAACATATTCGGTTTCTGCAGGGGTACCCCAAGGCTCCGTTCTGGGGCCACTGTTGTGGAACATTATGTACGACGGGATCCTTCGCTTGAATCTGCCGGCGGACTGCGAAACTGTGGGATACGCTGACGATGTCGCTCTGGTCATTGTGGCAAAAGAAGTCGCGAAAGCAGAGGCGTTGGCGAACGAGGCGATCTTGCTCATCACAGAGTGGCTGCGTTCGGTGGGCCTACAACTTGCAGCACAAAAAACAGAGATTGTCCTAATAAGCAGCAGGAAACGGGTCGAGACGGCATCGGTCAGTGTGGAGGGCTCCATCATATGCTCGAAGCGTGCTATTCGGTACCTTGGAGTTTGGCTGGATACGCGGCTATGCTTTCGAGAACATCTGCAGCATGTGCACGTAAAGGCTCTGGAGTCAGCGAGGGCATTATCACGAATCATGCTGAATACACGTGGCCCCAAACAAGAAAGACGGCTACTACTCTCTAGCGTTACAACATCGATCATTCTCTACGCGGCACAGGTATGGACAGAGGCAGTAAAGACTGAGAGCTATACCAGAGGTATCCGGGCAGCATATCGTCTCAGTGCGCTAAGAGTATGTTGCGGGTTCAGGACCATCTCCGACGACGCCGCACTTGTTATTGCGGGAATGGTTCCGATCGAGCTACAGGTAGAGGAAGCTCGACTAGTAGCATCTTCGCCCGAGGATGGGCCATCTAGGAGAGAGAAGAGGGCTGATGCTAGAAGGAGAAGCATAGCCACATGGCAGCATGAATCCTCCAAAGGGCGTTGGACCCATAGATTCCTGACGTGTGTGCGTGGCTTGGTAGGCAACACGGTGCCGTAAATTTCCACCTTACGCAAATTATCAGTGGGCATGGCTGTTTTAGGTATTACCTACACCGCTTCGGACACGACGCATCCCCCTTCTGCCCGAACTGCGGGGACGGCGTCATCGAGGATGCAGAGCACGTCCTGTTCGTATGCAACCGCTTCTCTGACGAACGGCAAGTGCTATCACAAAAAGTGGGTACCACCCTCACAGTTGGTAACCTGATAGAGGAGATGACTTCGAGTCAACACAAGTGGGATGCGGTAAACTCCTTCGCGGCTAGTGTGATGCGCGATCTGCGATTAACCGAACGCCGGAGGGCAGGTGTGGAGGCACGACAATAAAAGCAACACGGCTGCTGTGAAGCATTACCTTTCGGCCGTCCCGCAGCAGTTCTTGTCATTTTTTCTTGTATATTACTGTAGTGTACGTATTGTATCTTAATGTATTGTACGTATACTGTATGTATGCTGCCTCACTGTTAGATGTTAATAAATTTGTTAAATAAATAGAATTAAAAAAAAAAAAAAAAAACACATAAGGTTCGCTGGAATGTCTGTCCCATACGCCTAGATAATACTCCGAGAAGGTGCCTAAAATGCCTAAAATACGGCCATATCGCGTCCAAATGCACCAGCGAAACCGATCGAACTGGCCTCTGTCTAAGATGTGGCGAATCGGGTCACAAGATAAAACAATGCAATAGCCCTTCATGTTGCCTCTGTGTTGCCAGTGGAAACGCTGATTATGCACACACGGCAGGTAGCCAGGGTGCCCTCACGGGCCGAAAGGGATGTCTACAACAAAACAATAATGAGACTTATTCAAATCAATCTCAATCACTGCGAGGCAGCACAAGACTTGCTGTCACAGACTGTCAGAGAGCTCGGCACAGACGTTGCTATTATCAGCGAGCCTTATAAAAGTTTTACTTCCACGACATGGGTACAAAACAACTCGGGAAAAGCGGCGATCTGGGCATGTGGGACCACACCGTGCCAGATAAAATTCTCTGCATCCTTCAACGGTTTTGTTAGAGCCAAAATAAGAGAGTACTGGATTTTTAGCTGCTATCTACCCCCCTCATATAGCCTCGGAGAATTCTGCGGTGTAATAGAAGAGCTGTCGGATCAGATCCGATGCCACAAGCCGGCAATTGTTTCTGGGGATTTCAATGCATGGGCAGCTCCTCCACCAATGCCACAGGCCAAGCACTTCTTGAAGCATTCGCGTCAATCGACTTGGCGCTCCTAAACACAGGCAACGGCATCACATTCCAACGTGGCAACATAGAATCTATAATTGATCTAACTTTCGTCACCAGTGCACTCTGCACACAATGGGCCCTCTGCCTACAAACCCATCTGCCTACTAGACTCGACGGGAAAACTCCTAGAAAGAATAGTAGAGCCTTGCAAGCCTTGCAGGCCAACCAAGCAATTTCCGAAAACCAGTTTGGTTTTCGCAAGGGAAGATCTACACTAGATGCTATTCGGAAAGTAGTAAGATTGCTCGAAACGCAACCGCCGGCGATAGATGGAAAGGCGGATCAAAAAAATACTGCCTAATAGCCACACTAGACGTTAAAAATGCCTTCAACTCGGCAAGATGGTCCTGCATATTGGAGGCTCTGCATAACTATAGAGTTCCGCCGTACCTGCTGAAGGTAGTTAGCAGCTACCTCAACAACAGATGGTTGCATGTGGACACCTATGATGGAGGAAAACATTATAGCATTACCGGAGGAGTTCCACAGGGCTCTGTCATGGGGCCGCTACTCTGGAACGCAATGCACAACGGTGTGCTAAACCTGAATATGCCAATGGTCTCGGCTTTGCCGACGACATCGCCTTAGTTTGCGTGGCGAAACATCTAAATGAAGTGGAAGCTGTTTGCTCGAACTCGATATTTCGAGTTCAGCAGTGGTTGGCCACAATGGGCCTTCACTTGGCCGAACATAAAACTAAGGCAGTGCTCGTAAGCAGTCGGAAGAAAGTAGAGACTGCAACGATTCAGGCCGGCACCTCGCAAATAACCAGCAAAAGCTCAATAAAGTACCTTGGCATACTTATCGATTCCAGGTTAACATTTAAAGACCACCTCAATGAATCAGCAATGAAAGCGGGGGCTACCGGCGCTGCCTTATCGCGCCTAATGTGCAACACAAATGGTCCCACTCAGAGCCGCAGATTGCTGCTCCACGGGGTCACAAAGGCCATAATGCTTTACGGCGCTCCGGTCTGGACCGAGGCCATGGCCACAAAATCCTATGCACGGGACATGGAATCCGTCTATAGACTCAGTGCGCTCAGAGTCTGCTCCGGTTTCCGCACGATCTCTGGAATTGCTGCTATGGTGCTAGCAGGCACAATTCATATCCGACTCCTAGCAGACGAGACCAAACAATTGTACAGCAAACTAAAAGACCCGAGAATTACCCAAATCGAAAGGGCTGCAATCCGCAAGAGGGAGCGGAGCATAAGTATTTCTAGATGGCAGGCGCTGTGGGACGAGTCTGAAAAAGGCAGATGGACTCACCGACTTATCCCAAATCTCGAAGCATGGCTGAATAGGGGACGCGGCGAAGTCAACTTCAACCTGACACAGCTACTAAGTGGACACGGTTGCTTTCGGAGTTACCTTTACAGATTTCGGCATGCTGCAAGCCCAGCGTGCCCATGGTGCAACAACGGTGAGGAAGAGACTGATGAACATATTCTGTTCAGTTGTGGCCTCTTCGACACTCACAGAAGAAATCTGCAAGTGGTACTCGGGGTGCAGGCGTCAGCAACAAATCTGGTACCGCTAATCATACTGCGGAAGGCAAATTGGGATGCCTTCAACAAATTCGCAGCGGTCACCATGGCCGAACTGCGCAGCGAAGAACAACTGGCAAACAGAACCTGATAAGAGGATGTGCGATGGAGGCATGATCGTGTGAAGCAATACCCCCGCTGGCAGTCCAACACGCTTTTCCCTCTCCGCAACTTCATATATTCCTAAATCTTTTGTAAATTCTTCTTTCTATCCTTTCTTAAATAAATGAATTAAAAAAAAAAAAAACAAACACATACATACATACATAATTAAATGAAGGGAAGAACGGCATTGTTGCCGAATAAATTATTATTGTATTATACGTTAAACGAGACATGTGTTTTAATTTGATAGAAAACTAAATAAATATAGAGGAAAAATTAACCTTCCCTCGACCACGACAAACTTGGCCAAGTTGATAACTGGCCAAGATGATAACTGGCGCAGCCTAAGGACTTCAGGACGGGAAAAAGTGCCCCGAAGGAACTTACGTTCATACATAAGAATAAAAAAAAAAACATTTCAAAGCAACAAGTATGTATGTACATCTATAAATAATGATTGATTATTCATGAATATTTCATTGGTAAAGGAAAGAGAAAAAGGAAAAAAAAAATTTTTTTTTAATAATGCACAAATTGTTGCTTAATCGTGCTAGAGATCGTTAAGTGCGCTAAACCAGTGCATTTAGCGATTGAACCAGCTGTATCGGACAGAGCGATAAAGACAACAAAACATGTACATTTGTACATACATATGTATGTATGTACATATGTATATGCATAAATCGTTAATGTGTACTATGCACTCCGTGATATTGACGTTAGTGTTGCCTTTGAGTTTCACTCGAGTTTAAAATATTTCATCATCTTAAAATTTTTGCTTCGGGTGTATTTATTCCCCCGAATTCAGCAATTCCCGTTAAGCACATACACACATGTATATTGGTACCAGCTGCGTAACAGGCGACATTGTCTTTTGCTACATTTTGCAGACCGGCATGTCTCGTCATGCATGCAGAGTAACGGCGATGCCGCAACCGTAAAAAGTTGCTTCGCGACAAGCGTCTCTATGTATTTCATCATCTCTTTGGTCTGACCGCGTCGCACATTTTTGTGGATTTACGTGTTCCGTTAGAGCAGAACGACAGCGATGTCGCGACAGTCAGAATTTTTTTTGCAGAGTTGCGTCGCAAATTTTGGAGTGCGTTTTGTAGCTGCCTAACCTTTTGGGCAGCGAGTCATTTAAATTTCAGTCGCCTTGCAAGTATTGCAACATCGATCTTCAAAAAAAAAAAAATAAAAATATAAAAGAAAAGTAGACAGAAGTTTAAGTGTGTGCAAATTAAACATCAAGCTGTGAAATTGGAATGCTTCAAGTTTGTTAACTGGAGCGAGCAAAGGCCCAACAATATTAGCCGAAAGTGAAAGGGGTAATGTAAATAAATGTAAATAAATATAAAAAAAAAAAAAAACAAAATTGATTCAAATAAAATATGTAAAACTATAAACAAAAAACAATACTATAAAAATAGTATAACTTTCCCCAACTTTGCGATTCCCAAGGGACCCTCCAAAGTGAAAGGGGGCAAACCAGCCTCTGGTTTTCATACCCAAATAAAAAAAAAAAATAAAATAAAAAAAAAACAAATAGTTTAACGACACATAAGCTGTTTAAACCAACACATAAGTTGTTGACACAAATTTCTTTGTTTTCTTATCGCGCTAGAAGGTTATATGTGCCCACAAGTTTGTGTGTATGTGTAACCGGAACCTGCTGTATTGGACAGAGCGAAATAAAAAAAAAATTTTTTTAAAACTATATATCAATTATAAAACAACAATAAAGATGTTGAATATACATAAAAGCTTGTCTATTCAAAAAAAATAATAATTTTTTTTATATTAACAAGGTGTGTCATAGCTTAATCTGGCAAATTCACGGCTGATGACTGTCCGCCCTTAGTTGGGACTACTGCAACGAGCAAAAATCTCAGCTAGCTTCAGCACAACCGCGAAATAAACCAACAAATATTTAAACGCATCATTTCATCGCTTGCCACAAGGAGGGACAACAATTCGTGCGTCGATAGACTCAAAAGAAAAAAAAAAAGGAAAGACACCTTGCTTACACGTAACACTAATTACAATAAAACATAAGTAAGAAAGATATATTAAGCTACGATTAAGTTAAAAAGTAAGAAACACGATCTAAGAGACTGGATAGTAACAAAAACAAAATCAAAAAAAAAAAAAAAGAAGTTTTCGAATTATCAATGCCTTTAGATCAGGAGATTCCTCCAGCCCAACCCACTGGCCCCCAAACACAGGAGCCATTGGGTGGGTTTAAGATATCCGATTTATTACAATTGATTCAGTATATGCCTGTATATGAGGGAAATAAAGAGGGACTAAAAGAATTCATTACCAATGTTGAGGAGTTTTTAATGCTTATTAAAGGAGCAGATCAGACACCTGCAGGGGTCATGATTTTGAGATTCAGGGTAAAGCTCATGAAGTCTTGTATCAATCAAATGTGCGACTTAATTGGGACGAAATTAAAGATACCTTAATTAAACACTTTATCGATAAAAGAACCGAGTATAATCTAACAGCCGAACTTGGAATATTAACACTGCAAAGCCATCCGGTAGAGGTATTATACGAAAAAATCACAAATATTCAAAGAGCCCTACTAAACATTATTGACCAAAAAGATACCAATCCAACTATCATACAAACAAAGAAGGAATTGTTTCTTAACCAATGCCTAACTACTTTCTTGAAGGGACTTCGCGGACCTTTAGGTTCAATAGTTCGAGGCAGAGACCCCACGGATATCGTTACAGCATATGAAATAGCAATTGCGGAAAAGGAAGTTTATACTAGTCCAAGAGAAGCTAGGCGAATAAGTCAGGGCTTTGAAAGGACAACTTATAATGGTCGAAATTCGAAATTATTTGGGCCTCGAAACCAACTAAAAAGGGAGAGAAATTGGTCTCAAGAGGGAAAAACAAATAATTACAGTAACAACAATCAAAGACCATTTAAACAAAAAAGTACGACAATGAGCAACAAAGTGACCGACAGAGACGGAAAAATTGAGGAAACTATAGTACCCAAACTAGAAATTCCAACTTCTCTAACCAGTCTGCAAAATCCAACACAAACAACAGTAATCAAATAAAAAAAAGAGATGAGTTGCACAACATTAATGATGACCAAAATTTTCAGCATGTAGCCTCAACATCCGAGCAGGCTACATAACCAAGCACACACATGGATCGATTTTACCATATGTTCAAATTCAATTCCCATTTGGTAAAAAATTAAACTTTTTGATCGACACAGGGTCTACTACTTCTTTTATTGACCCTCAATTTGTTCCAAGTGAACAACATATTAAACTAACCGAGCCAAAAATTATAAAAACAATTATAAATACACATGCACTATATTCAGCATGTTTATTAGACATGTTTAATGAATTTAACCAAAATGGTACAATAAAATTTTTTTTTTTTTAAATTCCAGTCATTTTTCGATGGCCTTATAGGAGTGGATTTACTAAAAACATTGAAAGCAAAAGTAGACTTAGAAAATTTCTTGTTGATCACACAAAATGCTAAACTCCCAATACTCACAAAAGAAAAGTTAGCAGGAGATAAGCTAGAGATTCAAACAGAAAAATAATCAGGATCCCTGTAGACCTTAAAGAAGGCACTTTTCTTTGTCAGGAAATAGAACTAGATAATGACCTTTTTATTTCAAACGGATTATATACTCCGACTCACATAAAAGTATATGTTTTGACCAACCACTTCAAGTAAAATTCATATTCCAAAGACCAGCATATAGAAGTAAACATCGCTTTCCAAAATGATAATAAAACATATTTAAGCTCATTTGATTTTAACAATATAATTAGAACTACACATATCAACTCAGAAGAAATCCAATTATTAAAAGACATTTGTGTTGAATTTTGCTGAATCAACTCGATGTTGTCTAGTTCACCAAGTAAGTTATTGCCCTTTGTCCAACTAATTGTTGGGTTGGTGGCAAACAGTAGCTTAAGGAGTTCGGCTTTCCTTTGTTTTCGTCGATTCTTAACTCCGCTACGTCTTGGCAATGCTCATCACCTCTACTCACTCGGATTTAATTTTTTTTTTGTTCAATTCCAGACCATGTGTGTCCACTCCGTTATGTTAAGATTCCACTTGTCTTTTTTTTGACGTTGCTCAGCTGCTGTTGTCCAGGGTCTAAGGGTTCAGGCGGTCCCGGTGCCGGTCCTCGCACCAGATTTTTTTGTATTGGCAGTGTACGTTCCGCCGCCGAAATTACCACAGTTGCTCCAATAGCCAAACTGACTTTAAAATCGGACGCACGCACTTTTTATTTATTAAGCAATATTTTGCTTTTTTATATTATACTCTGTCTCTTACCACTGGTGGGGCAAAACAAGAAATAATTTATTTTTGCTACCTTTAGCTAATCTTAGCATACACACTTGCATAAGAATTCAGATTTTAATGAGCTGATTCACACTCGGAGTCTCTTACCACTGGTGTGGGAAAACTGCAGAGTTCCTTTTTTCGAAGGACCAAAATGAATAGGGACATAGAACCACAACTAAAAAACCCAATCTTCATTCGTTGAATTCAAAATGTGAACTGATTTTATTTATAAAAATACAGAGTTTATATAGGGCTATCATAAGGCTCTAGGAGGTAACAATTGTTCTTAAAAATATATATTCTAATGCCCCATGTTTTCGGGGGTTGAAAATGTAACGGGTAACGTATAGTCTGGGTTGGTCATGCAGTAGCTGTATATCGGCTTGCACGCTGTAAATTTCCGGCACTAGCTCGTCGACAAAGGGGTGTAGTTCTGCCGAAATCCAGTTACCACAATTATTTATTTATATTTCGTTGACCTGCCTGCTTTTCTCATTACTATAATATTAAAAGCGAGCGTGCTTGCGACAAGAGGAAGAGAATACAAAAAAAATCAAAGATAGAAAAGAAAGATAGAATTTCATACGCTGATAATGCAAGGTGCATTTGTATAGTCGCAATCACTGGTGGTTTTGTGATTGACATTTGCCCACCCTTCCTATGATCATCGGCCGTTTGAAGCTTTAACTTCAGATGACCCCTTGTTCTTTACTGGGGAGACATGTGTATATGGATGAATTCAACGATAAATTTTGAACAGACATTATAAATTTTTATTACTTATCTAAGAGAAAAAAAATTTAGAGTATTAAACATACTTAAAGTTATCAAAAAAAAAATGATCGCTCTTACAAGTAGACAGAAAAAAAATCATCAAAATTTATAACAAAATAAAACGTCCGCAAGAAGTGCCGTTATTTCAGCAAAAGTTTTTCAACAAAAAAATAAGCAAGACTTAGCGCTAGTAACAGCTGTAGACTAGGCGCACAGACAATTTAACAGAAGTAGCTAAGCCAAGAAAGAACATACAAGAATACGATTTGCCTACGCATGATAACGGGAAATATCTCTTTGCTTGTTGTTGGGGTTTTTTTTTTCTCTCTTCTTTCTTTTATTTTATGTTGGGGAATATTACTTTATTTATTTTAAAGAAAAAGGGCAGCTGCAAGGGGTGAAGAACATTTTTCGTACATAAATAAATATTGTGTGCACATTACTTACAGCTCCTTTATCCAACGTAGAAAGCGCTTTCTCCGTACTGCTGTTTTAAGGAAAGAAAAATATGAAAAAAATATTCTAGCACCGAATATGCATACCCTGTAATTTTATATTGAGCGTCCATATACAGATATATAAGTGATCTTAGTTTTTTTTTTCTTTTTTTTTCCTCTTTGAATGTTTTTTTTTTTTTTTTTGCTGACTTTGCTGATTGCCTTTACCTTTACATATTCACAAATTTAATTATTTTTACTTATATCTAATCATTAAAGTACTTGACCATTCAACAAAAAAAAAAACTAACAAAAAAATGTAATTTATAGTTTTTTTTTTCCTATACCTAAACCTAGCTTAACTAAAAAAAAATCGACATCCTATGTATGCATTCGGGCGAGCGCTTAGTGGTCGCCCTTCAAAGTTCTTTTCTTCTTCTGTATCTTTTTTGTATTTGGGCTTTGTTCTTTTTTTTCTTCTTTAGATGAAATATATGTAGATGTGGATACTTAGGTCATTCGCTCGATCAGCTGATAGTTATGTTTTTGTATATATGTATGTTGGTATGCGTCTTTTTGGGATGATTATCGGATTAGCGCTTTCGGGAATGTGAAAAATGGTACGGTGGCCGCCAGTGCAAGTGTTTATCTTGTTTTTGGTTATGCTGATAAAAAAAATTAAATGTTTGCTAAAACTCTATGCGCATAATAAAACACAAACAGAAGGACAGACACCTATTTTTATAGTTATATTTTTTTCTCTATTCTCACCTTATGTGACTCGGGTATCGCCTTGACAAACAAAATATGGTTCCGCCCTCTTGGGGACTAGGCCCAAATGTATATATTTAACACTTTTAAGCACTTTCAAAGGAAATGAACTTTACCAAAAATAAATATATGTAATTCTTTCGAATCAATTATGTGGGATTTTAAATTTAACATTTTTCAGCGACTTTGTTAATTACTTTAAGTATCACTTGACCACTTAACACGTCTCACTTTGCCAAAGTACAAATTTGCAATGACTCCTACGGGTTGCTCCAAGAACTTAGAAACCTATTAAAACAGACGCTTGGTGTACCCACCTCGCCGCCATCCTGGATTCTATAAAACGGTCCTATAGAAACTGCTGCCTTTCTCTTTTGCTCCCATTAGAAAGCTTTCCCTTAGCAACAGGAGAATATTTTTTTCTTCATTTGCGTGAGTTTTCTTATCTTTGGCCGTCTCTCTGCACCCACAGAGGCTGCTCAAAAGAGGCGGCATGCGCTGACCCTAAGATATGTGCTTGGCAACATACGATCATGGCATACGATCATACCCGCTAACATTGCAACATTGCATTTTTTTAAATGTTGCCAATCTCTAGCAACAAGCGCCTTTACAAAAATTGGTTATATTTCATGCTCAGCGTTGGCTACTTGATACCGCGCCGCTGTTATAATCTTAAGTCTTTTTCCACAGAGTGTGGATGCATGTTTTGTTTGGTATTACGCAATAATTGTCATATGAATCTTTATGACTTATTTGTGTTTTATGTTTCATTTTGAATATTTATTTGGTGCATCTGGTTTGGTGAAGCTTGTTCAGATGAACACGATGTTTATTCTTAAAAAGTTTTACTGTGCCAAGTATTGCACGATCAGCTGCGTCTTCTTTGTTAGTTGTTTTGTGGTGTTTTATTAATAAAGAGAATTTTATACGTGCTTCCTCTTGTTTTTCTTTGTTTTTAAGAGTCTGTACTAACTCCTCTCAGTCTGATATGTATTAAAAGAGATGGAACTTTCTCTTCTCCACTGGGATTGCAAACTTTGGACCTTTTGCGAGTAACGCTTTTACAAACCAATCGTTTGTATTATTGTTGTTCTTGTTTAAGAGAACGCTGTTCCGTTGTTTTCGTAGTCTGTCATGTTTGGATTCGTGATGTCTCTTCAAAGTTGTTGTCACTCTTCAAAAATGTTTTAAAATCATTTTCGTCCAGCTGTTCTTGTAACTTTTTTGTTGCTTGTTCTTTCTCTTTGTTTTGTCTAGTTAGTATGTTATGTTTATGTTTTATTAACAAGCTCAATATCTTTGTATGAAAATTATAAATATGTCTTTCTAATATTCTGTTAATGTCTGAATGTCTGTCAGTAACTTTTGCGAAAGTTCTGTTGTATTTTGAATTGTTGCTAATAAATTTTGGGACTAATTTTAATTTCCTACATTTTAGGAGAAATTTTATGCTAGACCTAAGTTTTACTAATTTTTTTGTTGTTGATTGATACTTGTTAATCACCGTCTTGTATTTATTATAGTTGGACTTAATTTCTGCATAAGCCATGGTGTTGAGTTATTTAAGTTAAGTTATTAAGTTTACGTTATTTCTTGATTTAGCGACCTGTTGATTATTTTGTGTTATGTTTAGCCGGCTCGAGGTCAATTTTTGTAAATGTATTTAGTTTTACACGTCCGCACACTGTGACGTGGAGCTACACACTAATTTGTCCCTAGTAAATGCCTGTATAAATGCCCGCGACCTTATAATTAAGTGTTACATTAGTCGGGGGATTTATTATGTGCAGCATCTCTAAAGTACAACGTTTATTGTAGTATTGTTCTTGGTCTATTATGTTTGCTGCGTCAAAGTTCGGTGAATGTCCACTGGCGGCACAGTGGGCCATAAGTGCCGTTTTTTGTACGCTGGAGTGTTTACGAAGTTTGTAGTCAGTTTTTAGCCTCGAATTGGTTGTCCCTATATACATTTTATCACAGTTTTCTTCATTGGTCCCGTTACATGATATTTTATATTTTATATTTTATTACGTTGCTCTTGTCCATTATATTAATCTTGCTTTTTGCCCTGTCGAATATACTCCGTAGCATGTTGTTCGGTTTGTGTGCTATCAGATATCGCCTTTCCGTTACTAATTGTTCTATCCGCCGGTTCGTAGGCCTGTCAACAGGTTTAGCGTAAGTAGAGGCATGTGGTGTAGATACTCATGGTGCAGCTTCTAGCATTGACTCAAGTGCAGAGACGAACATGTCAAGGTCCTCTGCAAGATCCAGTTTCGGCGAACAGCCAATGTGGGCACTCATGTACATTTTGAATTTAAGCCAATTTGTTTTGTTGTTTGTAAGCCAATAAGGGCGATCAAGTACTTGAGGTCTTGTTAATCGTGTGAACAGCACTGGAAGTTAAGTAGCTTGTTGGTGTTATGTTTCAAATTTTTTGAGGGACGAGTGTTTTAGACTTTTATTGATTACGATACCAGATTTGCCGTCTGAATGATTTGTTGCGTAGAAGGTATGTTTCAGTATTTGAAAATTATTTTTTGATGTTAATTGTGTTTTTTGATATTAGCATGACGTCGATTTCACTTGAGTCTAGGAAGAGTAGCAGTTCGTTTTTGTGCTTGGAGATTGCGTTAGCATTCCAAAGACATAGACGTAGGGCAGCCATTATTACTTATTAATAAGCTTCTGGATAAGCAGATTGTGATTCCGCATTAGTTCCTGCATGCAGTTTTGCATGAAGGTCGTAAAAGAGTTCATGTTTGGTATTTGGTTTCTAAACTACTTTTGCTAGCCAAGTTCTGGTGCTAGTAAAGGGACGAATTCTCTTTGACGGTCCCCGTCTGTCCAGTTCAGAACACTCTATCGAAGGATACACTAGTACTAGTTCTAGCAGGTATGTTAAATGATCTAACAGCATTAGCGAAGAATACCCGCGGTGTAGTTTAGGTGGCCGTTGGCCGAGCTAGAGGTTTGCGCCTGTTAAGGTGTGTTTTAAGATCCTTAAAGACAGGACATTCTTTATAGTTGCCAGTACGGTTCCCTCCACAGTTACTGCATAGTCTTAGTGCGACGTTATATCTGTCCTTGGTTGGAACTCGATTTTAAAAAGCGGCTGTGCTACTTTGTTTCAATTGATGATATTAACACTTGACCGCAGACCAGTCCAACGCCTCTGTTATTTTTTGTGCTGGATCCGATGACTTAATCCCCGATGAATTGAGTCGTGAATTTTAAGCCGATTCCCGCTGCTACACGTTCATTTGTTTTTGTTATTTTTATACCGTCACTCATAGGGTAAAATGGTATATTAAAGTTGCCAAAATGTATGTAACAGGCAGAAGGAAGCTATTCCCCATAAAGTTTATATATTCTTTATCAGGATCAACAGACGAGTCGATCTAGCCATGTCCGTCCGTCCTTCCGTCCGTTTGTCGGTCCGTCCTTCCGTATAAACACTTAGATCTCAGAGACTATGAAAGCCAGAGTCACCAAATTTGGTGTTTAGGCTCCTGTAATACCTAAGTGTTCGAGTTTATTTCAAATTTTCACCACGCCCTCCTTACGCCCTCGCCAATTAATTTTCTCGAAAACTAACAAAGCTAGAACCACGAAATCCATCGAGTTTTGTATATGTACTCGATTAGTTAGCGCACAGTAACTAATTGTTCAAACTTTTTGCCACGCCAACACTAAAATTTGGTATGTATACTGGCTTAATAGCCGCGCAGACATTGATTATTTAGAAAGTTCGTCACGCCCACATCCGCCCCCGCAATTAAACTGATAAATTAAACTGATTTTCGCGACCACTGACAAAGTTTAAGTCACCAAATTTGGTATGTAGACATGTTTAGTATGAGCGCAGATCATAATTGTTTAAATATTTTGCCACGCCCAAATTCTGCAAACTTATTAATCTTATATATATCTACCAACTCTGCATGGCTCCAAAAATTGTACGCAAAATTGAGTACATTCGAATGGAATAGAATTGAATGAGTGAGAAGCACACAATGAATGAATGTGTATAGAGTAGTGGTATATTTTGACACTCATGCAAAGCGAATTGAGTGAGAATGACACACACAAATCGGCAGAGTCAATTTCGTTTTTCTGCAGAGCAAAAGAACAACAGCAACCGTTTTGACATACGAATACATTCGAAGCCTATTCCTCTCATTTTCGGTTGTTTCACTCGTACTCATTGCTTCAACATTGTGCGTCCGAGTGCTTCGCGAAATCACTCACTCATTCATACTCATTCCGCTTTGTACTCATATTCACTCAACTTAATTTAGCTGTTGTACATTCGAATGTCACTTTATTGCAACTCATACTATGCATACTTAGATGTGTGCACAGAAACATATTCACATAAATATACAGCTAAGCATCTTTATATATGTATGTACATTTATTATATGCCAACGGCCAACTCCGGCCTTATGGAAAAACGTATATATCCATAACTTGGCTATTTGTAGTCCGATTTTGATCAAATTTGGTATTTTGCTGGGTATTAGTATCAAATTTAAGTGTGTCAAATTTGATTACACAAGGTAGAAAATTACGGGAAATAATCGAGTTTTTCGAATTCCGGGGGCGTAAAGGGGCGTGGTTATTCGCACTGCATCAGCAACATAGGGCCAGCTAGGGAGCTTTGGCGGTTCTGGGCGGCGGCGCAAAGAAGTATTCTTGGAGCAGCGAGCAACAGAGCAACAAGCTTAATATTATTCTTAGCAATTATAAAAGCATTTCATGTTATTCCTAAGCACCATTCCCAATAAATTACTTGTAATGTTATTGAAGTCCGTTGGAATGTTATTTAGGTCATTATTCTTTGATCAAATCCTTACTTAATCGTAAGGTGATTCCCGCATAACTATGTGGGAGTTAACTAGTAAAATAAGAGCAACAGGCAGCTCACGCATGCGACGAAAAAACAAAAGGAAAAAATGCTTCCGACAGCAAAAAAAAAAGAAACAAAAGAAAAAAACGAAAAAGAAACAAAGGAATTCAAAGAATAATAAGAATTCAGAATGATATATAAATTTAAAGAAAAAACTCGCATTGTCGAGAAAAAGAAGAAAACGAAAATGCAAACTAAAATAAATTCTAGAATTTCTTTTTTTGACCCGAGTATAGTAGTATTATTGGAAAAAAAATCTTTACAAAACCAATGTACTAATTATCTTAAATCTCATTAACAGAAACACGCTGATCCTGTAAGGAGGGATTGCCATACAACGAAAACAAACTACACCTAAAACAGAACACTACTAACCATAATCACCCAGGTAAGTGGAGAAGTGCCCAAACAGAAATATAAAAAAAAAATTTAATAAAAAATCAACAAGTCAAAACAAAGAATCTATCACATTATTGCATCCTATTTTATTTTATTGTATTTAAATATATATATATATTTTTTTTCTCTCGAAGAGAAATGGACGAAATGAAAGAGGCAATTTCCACCTTACTGGCTCAGGTAGCCTCCCTTAAGGAGGAGCTAAAAAAGCAGAAAGAGAAGGTCTTCGTTTTAGAAGGGAAGAATTCAGATCCCGTAGTCGTGGCGAACAAGCAGCTATCCAAAGCCCTTACCGAATTCGATCTAAAGCAGATAGCAACTTTACCAGATTGCGTCAAAGAGATAAGGCCCTTCACGGGAAATGCTGCCCAGTATCCACCCTCTATCATGCAAGCTGAAGTCATAGTACGGGACTATGAGGTAGCAAGAGATAATATAGAGCCGTCATCCTCCACCTGAGGTCGAAGATAGAAGGCAGAGCGGACGAGATACTGATCTCTAGCGATGTAGCAGATGACGATTGGCCAGAAATCAGGAAGGTCCTTGCCTCAAACTAAGCGGACAAAAGGGACATAGGGACTCTAGAATAACAGATGAATATGCTAGTCCGCGGTGATGGGAACCTGGAGGCGTACTACTAAAATATTAATAGGCACCTTTCATTGATTGTGGCAAAACTCAGGAATGCATGGCACGCTAAAGGAGTGCTTGAAGCTCGCATAGGCTCATGCCGCGAAAAAGCCTTGCGGGTCTTCATAAGAGGGTTACCTCAAGAAATGTCGGGCTTGATCACAGTGAATCGCCCCAGAACCTTACCAGAGGCATTTTCAATGCCCTCTTCATAAGAGGGTTACCTCAAGAAATGACGGGCTTGATTACAGTGAATCGCCCCAGAACCTTACTAGAGGCATTTTCAATTGCCCTGGAGCTAGATAACGTCATGAACACTAAAAGTTTAGCCTCCCCGATCCCCTTCCGTTAGACCACCGTATCAACAACGGGCCGTTTATCGGCAGCAATATCCATCGAGTAATTTCTCCCCAGAATTCAATAACCCCATGACCTATGTACCTAGAGTTATGACGAAATATGTAGATGACCTTTTTGCCATAATTAAAGAAGACGAGATCCAAAACACACTTGACAACCTAAATTCAATTGACAGAAACATAAAGTTTACAATAGAGTTAGAAAATGACATCAAATTGGCATATCTAGACGCATCAATACATAGACGAGGAAACGAGCTAAAATTAAAATGGTACAAGAATTAAAGCATCAGGACGAATCATCAACTTCAACTCCAAACATCCGAAGTCGGTGATAATGAATACAGCAAGAGGTTGTATACAACGGATGCTCAACATATCGGATCCAATTTTTCATGAAGAAACGAAGGAAGAAATACGACGAATTTTAAAGGATAATGACTTTCCAAACCACACCATAAGGACTTTACTAAAATCTCACAATAAGAAAACCAATAAGAGGTTTCGACAAAACACACAACTGTTGAAAAGATTAGCAATATGAGTTTTGCTATGACACAGAGCAAGTACAGATAGCACATAAACCCAACAACACGTTATGGAGTATTTTCAACAATACAAAAAGCAAGATTGATACAATGGACAAGAGTAACGTAGTATATAAAATACCGTGCAACGGGACCAATGAAGAAAACTGTGATAAAATATCTACAACAACCAAATCGAGGCTAAAAACTTGACTATCACAACTTAGATCTGACTATAAACTTCGTCAACACTCCAATGTACAAAAAGCGGCACTTATGGTCCACTGTGCCGCCAGTCAACATTCCCCAAAATTTGACGAAGTTCACATAATAGACCAAGAACAATATTACAACAAACGTTACACTTTCGAGATGCTTATATGCATCTGCATACCGCGACAAATGTAAGACTTAATTATAAGGTAGATACAGACAACTGCGCGCATTTATACAGGCATTTATTAGGGACAAGTCAGCGTGTAGCTCCACGTCACAGTGTGCGGACTTGTAAAACTAAGTAGGTGTTTTCTTGTTGTTAAATTAATGTTAAAGTTAATCACAATTAAATGTTTTTATAGTTGCCCTGATGACGACCATCGATGAGGAGAAGAAAATAAGAACAAGCTGTTTATTATTTTTTTTTTATTTTGTTTTTATTAACCCAACAATTTGACCTCGAGCCGGCAAAGCATTCAACTAAAAATGACAAGGTCGCAAAAATCAACAAATAATAATATTAAAATAGAATCGTTTTATATGGGGCCATTTGAGGTCTGTGAGGCCGTTAGTACAATTAAAGAAATAAAAAAAACATTTTAATAACATTAAAAAAAAAAAACTCCATATGTATGTTCGATAATAGCATAAGTAGATTTGATGATATATCTGTTAAACCCACAATGAAGTTAATCTAAGCAAAAACAGTGGACTCCACTGCAAATGTTATAAGTAAAATCGATCATCAAATGCTATGAGATTAACGAACATATTGCTATTGATAATTGTCGTAAAATAGTGACCATATGTATTATATAAAGCTTACCTATTACACAATAAATGTGTAACTAAAAGTGCTTTAAGCCAAGGTAATGATCTAGATAAGGTCTAAAAATAGAAAAATTAAAGATAAAATTTAAAAAAAAATGACCACTCTTGATTTTATTGAGGTTTTTAGCAGCGAACAGTTAAAAATATACAAATAACAAAAAGAAGAAGTCGCATGTACAAAACCATACTTGTGCACCTGCATAATGATATAGATATATCATGAGAGCATGATCAAAAGTAAAATATTTAATTTATTTATTTGTTTATTAAGAGCTAATTTACAATTCAAATTATAAGCTACCTTTTTTTTGGCTATGTCAACGTAGGCCCTCAGGTCATATAGTCTAGGTTCATATGTACATATTTACAGTATAACTATTTATATTTGAATATAATGTGTGTGTTTTACTATTGTCTTAAATATGAATGTATAGGTTTGTATTTTTTAAATATTTTAGGATTTTCAGTATGTTAGGTGGTGTGGGGTTTGAGAGGCATTGCAGTGGTTTAGTGTTTAAGAATAAACATAATAAACATAGTGTTCATCTGAAACGACTTCACAAAATCAGATGCACTAAAGAAAATATAATACAACTGTACCTATGTACCACACAACCAAACTACCCCAAAAGATCACAACGGCAGGATGTCAAGTGTCCGACGCCGTGCCCAAACTAATAATAATTTTCATCCCTCGAGTGATGTCGTACTAGAATAAGATCATCTAAGAACAATTGTTACCTCCTAGAGGCTAAGACAATCCTATATAAACTCCGTACTTTTGTAAATAAAATCAGTTCATATTTTGAATTCAAAGAATGAAGACTGGGTTATTTTCCTTCTCTTCGGGAATCTATATTCATTTCGGTTCTTCGAAAAAAAGAACTCTGCAGTTTTCCCCCACCAGTGGTAAGAGAGTGAATCGGCTCCTTAAAGTCTGAATTCTTTTGCAAGTGTGAATGCTATGATCAGCTAAAGGTAGCAAAAATAAAATATTTCTTGTTTTCCCCCACCAGTGGTAAGAGACAGAGTATAATATAAAAAGCAAAATATTGCTTAATAAATAAAAAGTGCGTGCGTCCGATTTTAAAGTCAGTTTGGCTAGTGAAGCAACTGTAGTAATTTCGGCGGCCGGAGTGTTTATGTGTGTGGCGTCTTTAAAGCCCTAATATCGAAAGAAAAAATATTGAAAAAGTTAACTGTTTAGTGCAACTACAAATAGCAGCAGAGCAACAAGATAGTTGCAAAGAAATAGCTGCTGAACATACACTGCCAATACAAGAAAATCTAGTGCGATGACCGGCACCGGCTGAGCCCATAGGCCCTGGACAAAGGCAGCTGAGCAACGACTCAGCAAAAAAAAAAAAAAACCACACCGGACAAGACGGGTTCGACGGACTCCCCTGGACCATTTGACTCATCTTATTGCGAGTACGCCTGAGCGAAGACCCCGGAGTGAAAGAGATCTGAGAAACCAGCACCGGCGCCCCAACAGCCTGTGTGAAGACCAGCACCGGCACCGTCTAGCGCGACAAGCTAGACCCTGAATGCAGTAGGACCGGTAGCGCTACAATGAGTTCCCAACAATCAAATACATCATAAATGAAAATTGTTTCCAAACAAAAAACATTGTAAGAAACAGCTATACAGACAACCTGCTCACCTTTTATGCTGCCTATGATTTAAAATCTTACAAATAAATTAATAAGATTTATTGACCTGAAGCCAGCTAAATCTCAGTTTTGATTAAATTTAATAAGGTCGAAATCTAGACAAATACCAAAAACGGAAGGCCCGCCGGATTACACAAGTTGTTTTTACACTTGATGCAAACCATCTTTTTTGCATATAGTACAATATACTATAAAAAAATGTTTGGGGGCGAAGGTTAGTTGGTTAAGGCGAAGCCCTTTACACTAATTCTGATGGCGCCCAAGGGTATGCACATAAAAAAGGTGGAATCTGCAGTTGCAAGCTTTGCCGTTCTTTTCTCGCTTCATGTCATTGGAATTCTCAAATACTTAGCAAAGTTTGCTGATGATAGAACTTGGTGGTTCTTGAAATAGCTATACAGACAACCTGATCACCTTTTGTGCTGTCTATGAGTTAAAAACTTACAATAAATTAGTAAGATTTATTGACCTGAAGCCCAGCTAATACTCAGTTTTCATTGTAAGAAATATTGTGAAATTGAGCGGAATCTTATCTGCCCGATAGCTGTATAGCCTGTAAAGCTATACGAAACATTAGGTGGGAAGATCACTGCGATGATCGAGTAGGGAAAGTACAAAAAAATATAAAATTAATTTAAAAAAAAAGCATAATATTGTTAAGTAAGTTGCCCGTTGAAGGGTCAATAATAATATAAAACATATACATACATATTTAAACAAAAAATCAATTTGATGTCGAATATACATACAAAATGTTCCCTACCAAAACTGAAAATTGTTAGGGAAGCAACACGAGTTGCACAAAAGGTTAAAGAAGATAGAAGAGTTAGATGCTAGTAAGTTAACTACAAAGATTCTTAATGAAATAACTGAGATACATAAGCAATGGGTTAGTTACCATAGCCATATGATACAGAGTGGGGTAACCGAACACTACTATTTCACAGATGGAAAGTATGAAAGTATATAAGTATGGCAACCAGATTACTAGCCAAGGGAGAGTCAAGCAGGCAGGGCACTGTTGATTCGGAAAACATTGAAGCAGATGCAACGATGTCAGATAATGTTGAGGATAGCAACGGAGAGCCGCGAGGAAACGCGACCTCCAGTAATGAGAACGTCAATGTTAGCCAGGAAAAATTTCAAGAAAAGAAACGTCAGCTCCAGCAATATTTGGACATGGTGAGCAAAGATTTACGAACGATAGACAATAGAACAGGCGAATACCTTGGCAGCATTAGAAGAGAAAATAAATGATCAAATTTGAAAGTTGAGAATGTTACCGTGCGAGGCGAACTACCGGTGTTGCCAAAAATACAGGTACACACATTTTCTGGAGAGCCTAGAGAATGGCACCTGTTTGTAGAATTATTCGCGGAACTCAAAACTTGTTTCACTCGTTGCAGAGATCGGACGGTTTTTTTGGTGCGCTTATCAAATTTTATTTGTTTCTCGTGATTCAAAACTTTTTTTTTTACATTTAAATTTATTATCAGTTTAATTAAAAAATTTTCATTCGAATTGTATTTTCATTCCGTGATTTCTTTCAGTCGTTTTTGTGATTTTTGTTTCAATATACATAAATTTAACTTTCAACAATTACTTGCATTAGCGGTGTTGTTGTTTAGCTAATCTTTTTTGCTTTTCTGTCTTTACCGTTGTAACTAACTATCGCGTTCTTGCGTACAAATTGTTGTTGCATGTGTTCAATTTGACGCTCTCTCCCGCTCTTTCCTATTCTTGTTTGATTTTCGCTCTCGTCTTTTGCCTACCCTCGACTCAGTAATACGTGTTTTTGTGTATTTTTATTCCTTAGGCTTACTCTGCACATTAACCCTTGTGTCACAACTGGTCAGTATATTTTTTATACACATATTTGGTTACCTTTAACATTTTTTATTTGCTTTGTTTTTTTAAATTAAATTATTGTATAAAATGGTTCTCTGCTCAAAAAGTAATTGCATAGTTGCCACTAATGCGGTAGACTCCCATTGAATAAGGATTCCCGGAGAGAAGGAAAATAACCCAGTCTTCATATGAATTTTATGAATTACGTTTGTTTTCGTTTTGTCTTGTATATTTCATTGGTGCATCTGATTTGGTGAAGCCAGTTCAGATGAACACGATGTTTATTCTTAAACACCCAATATTATATTCTTTATTGGCTGTGTGGCAATGCGATAAGTGTGCAGGTTACACAGGCAGAATCAAGGAGTCTATTGCTAAAGGTGGTGGCTTAAAATATGGATGTGATGCTTGCCGGGAGGTCGAGAATGAGATGCGCTCATTCACTGACACTTTAAGGGCAGGTTTTAACAAACTCCAAGCGGAATTTACTGCGGTGGAGACTCAGTTTAGAAGCTTATCGCTTATGAATGAGTCTCCGAAACGTAAAAGAACCAGTCCTTGGGGCGTTTTTTTATCTGAAGATCCGCCAGCGTCTCATATCGTCCCCAACCAGCCTCACGCACCGTCCTCTCCCAATGTACAGCAATTGATATCGTTCAAGAGCCCAGTGGTGATTAGTAAGGAATTACTGGTATCACCTGGGAATGATCTCCTAAAAACGATGCCAACTGTAGTGTCCTATTCGATTCTGACCGCCGCGGTGTGCAGACGTGTTTTTTTAATGCACTCCACAAAATTTGGTGTAAAAATAAAAATTTGCAAAAATGGTGTAGGGCTCTCAGTCGCCTCAAAGACGCCAATTCGGTCCCAAGCTCTCTCGATACCCACCAGCAACAGCTACAAGAACTATTTGTACAACAACAACGTGAGCGTCGACTCTCGGTCCAACGCAACAACGCGTACTTTTCGATGGTGTCGCCGACCCCACTGAATGCTACCGTAAGCAATAACACCGAAAGTGCAAGCCACTCAGCAATCAACAGCAATTTACCGTGGAGAGAGCAGTGTGCTTCTCCATCAATATCGATAACTGTGTCACCGACACAGCAACTACTGCAACTTAAGCCGAAGTATTGACCTGCCCAAAGCCGTCAACGACAAGTCGCCCAGAGTCAGCCACGACAATAAACCCGACGCCTTCTGTCCAAACTGGAATGAATAGATATATTAAAATAACTAAGCGGAAGCTAAGCCCGCAAAAGAAAAAAAGTGGCAATACGCCGAAAATAACCCGATCAGCAAGACTATCAAGCTGTAGATAAAGTTAAATCGGCTAGACCACCCCCTCTATACATCCGTGGAGCCAACTGCAGCGCCCTGATTTCGAAGCTAGTAGAAACAGTAGGGGCAAACAACTTTGTTGTAACCCCTCTCAACAGGGGTAACATAAAAGAAATTAAATGTCAAACCCAAACTGAGGACAATTTCCGGATCATCGAAAAGTACCTCCGTAATGCTAACATAAACTTCTATACCTACCAACTAAAAAGCAGTAAAGGGCTCAAGGTTGTGTTAAAGGGGATCGAGACATCGGTCCCAACTCAAGAAATAGCAGACGCATTGGCCGAAAAGGGGTTTGCGGTTAAGTCCGTTGTCAACATCATCAACAGGAACAAAGTCGCACAGCCGCTCTTTAAAATCGAGCTCCAACCAGATGCAAGGCAATCGAAGCCAAATGAAGTGCACCCAATCTACAACCTTCAGCGCCTATTGCACAGAAGAATCACAGTAGAGGGACCCCATTAGAGATACCAACCACCTCAGTGTAAAAACTGCCAGGTATACAACCACACCTTTAACAATTGCAATCTTAGGTCAGTGTGTGTTGGCTGCGGCGAGCATTATAAAGATGGCATTGGCACCAAGGACAGAAACAACGTCGCACTAAGACTATGCAGTAACTGTGGAGGGAACCACACAGCCAACTACAGGAGATGTCCTGTCTTCAAGGATCCTAAATCACACCTAACCGGGCGTAAACCGCCAGCTGGACCAAAAATCACCTTCAACGCCTCCAAAACTACACCGGAGGTATTCTTCGCCAAGGCTGTAAGATCATCTAACATGTCTGCTACAACCAGTCCTCGTGTATCCTTCGCTAGTGTACTTCGATCTGGACAGACGGAGCCCGCGAAAGAGACCCCGTCACTCCACCATCTACAGAATCCGCAACCTAGCGCACCAGAACTTGGCCAGCAAACTCCAAGTGGTTTAGAGGCCCTATTGATCTCACTTAATCAAAACATGACCGCTTTTATGACGTTCATGCAAAACTGTATGCAGGAACTGATGCGGAATCAAAACCTGCTTATCCAGAAGCTTATCGAGAATAAATAATGGCTTCCCTACGTCTATGTCTTTGGAATGCTAATGGCGTCTCCAAGCACAAAAATGAACTGCAACTATTCCTAGACTCAAGTGAAATCGACGTCATGCTGATATCGGAAACACATTTAACATCAAAAAATAACTTTCAAATATCAAAATACACCTTCTACGCAACAAACCATCCAGACGGAAAAGCTCATGGCGGGACTGGTATCCTAATCAAAAACCGTATAAAACACTCGTTCCTCAACAGATTTGAAACCAGCTGCGGCAACACTTCATTGGTTGTCCTGTGCTGTCCACCACGCTTCTCAATCTCTGAAAAGGAATTTACCGATTTCTTTAACGCACTCGGAGATCGCTTCATTGCAGCAGGAGACTATAATGCCAAACATACGCCTGGTAAATCATAAAGGCAAGCAGTTGGACAACACATTAGTAAACCCACTCAATAAGATGGATTGCGTCTTACCGGGTAGACCTACTTATTGGCTCACAGATCCAAAGAAAGTGCCTGACTTGATTGATTTCACAGTAACCAAGAGGATTCCGCGTAATCGGATCACTGCGGAAACACTGCTAGATTTAACCTCCGATCACTCTCCAGTGCTATTCACACTATTAACAAGACCTCAAGTACTTGATCGCCCATATAGGCTTACAAACAACAAAACAAATTGGCTTAAATTTAAAATGTACATGAATGCCCACATTGGCAGTTCGCCGAAAGTGGATGCTGCAGAGGACATTGACATGTGCGTCTCTGCACTTGAGTCAATGCTGGGAGCTGCAGCAAGAGTATCTACTTACGCTAAACCTGTTGACAGGCCTACGAACCGGCGGATAGAACAATTAGTAACGGAAAAACAACGTCTAAGAAGAGAATGGCAGATGACTCGATCACCAGCTGCAAAACTTCGCCTAAGGCATGCCAGCCGCAACCTCTCCAAGGAGTTAAGACAAGAAGAAATCTTGGCTCAAAGGAAATACATAGAAAATCTTAGTCCATCCAGCACTAAACATCCTCTGTGGAAAGCCCTCCCAACTTTAAGCGCTCCTACAGATAAAGTTTCACCAATAAAGGGTCCAACCGGTGGATGGGCCCGCAGTGATGAAGAGAGGGCATCCGTATTTGCCACACATCTTAAAATGGTTTTCCAGCCAAATCCAACATCAAACTTATTTGTACTTCCTTCGAGCACATTAACGGATAGTGAGTACTCGGAACTCCAATCGAATGAGATCACTGCAGTTATTAAAAACCACATAAAGCCGAACAAAGCCCCTGGACATGACCTAATCACACCAAAAATGATCCTAGAACTCCCTACCATCGCCATACAATACATCTGCAAAATGTTCAACGCTATAATAAGAATTGGCTACTTCCCAAGAGCATGGAAAAGGTCCACTATCATCATGATTCCTAAAGTGGGAAAGGACAAAACCCAACCATCATCCTATAGGCCAATTAGTTTGCTGCCATGTCTTTCGAAGCTTTTTGAAAAGGTCCTGCAGATTCGTCTAAACTCATTTCTGGCATCGGAGAACACAATCTCACCAGTTCGGCTTCCGCGAAAAACATGGGACAATTGAACAAGTCAATCGTATAACATCCGAAATAAGAACAGCATTCGAACTAAAAGAATACTGTACGGCTGTCTTTCTCGACGTTGCCCAGGCTTTCGACAGAGTCTGGCTAGAGGGTCTAATGTTCAAAATCCGGCAGAAACTCCCACAGTACACCCACAAACTCATGGAATCTTACCTTTACAATAGGAAATTCGCTGTAAGATGTAATGGCTCCGTCTCGGCTGACTTTGAAATCGAAGCTGGTGTACCGCAAGGCAGTGTACTCGGACCATTGCTCTATCTGCTGTACACTGCAGACTTACCAACGAGTCTAGGACTTACAACGTCCACTTTTGCCGATGACACGGCAATCCTCAGCAGATCCAAATGCCCGATACAAGCCTCTGCAAAATTAGAGGAACACCTCAAGGTGGTAGAGGAATGGCTAGCAACCTGGCGTATCCGGGTCAACGAGCAGAAATGCAAACATGTTACATTTACGCTTAACAGAAGAAACTGTCCAGCTATAATGCTAAACAACGTACCAATTCCTCAAGCCGTGGATGTCACTTACCTTGGTATCCACCTAGACAGAAGACTAACTTGGCGCAAGCACATCGAAGCAAAAAAGTCACAGCTTAAACTGAAAGCGAGTAGCTTACATTGGATCATCAATGCTCGGTCATCTCTACGTCTGGAGTATAAAGTCCTCCTATACAACTCCGTACTGAAACCCATCTGGACTTACGGTGCCGTACTATGGGGAAATGCAAGTTCCAGCAATGTCGACATTATACAATATACCGATCTAAATATACCGAGCGTTAAATCTGAAATAGGTAGTCAACAACTAAAGTATTCTACGAAACTGGATGTATACCCTAATGTTCTTGCCAATTCCCTTACGCGATTTAATAATAGAACTCGTCTTAAAAGAAATGACAGACAACCCAAAAATAAATGATTAGGGCCGCCTGCAATATCCCCTGGATATATCTTAAGTACTAGATTAAGAAAAATATCTCAAACTTGTTGTTAGGCTCTAATTTAAGAGTAGATTCAACAAATATATATTAAACGTTAAAAAAAAAAAAAATTGCCATGAGAAAGGAAGAGAAAAAACCGTTACAAAAAACGTCAGTGGCGGTTTTTTAAAGATAAATGGAGAGTATGAAACATTAAGAGCCTTGATTGATAGTGGTTCTCAAAGCACTGTTTTTATCTGAAGAAGCCACTCAAATGTTAAAATTACCCAAGATTAAGAAACAAACGGAAAAAAGGGTCGTATCTTCAACAAAAACTAGAAGGTATAAGGTAGGTATATATTGAAATGAAGACGCGTAATTCTGAAAAAGAACTTCTTAAGGTTTAAGCAATAGTATGGTCGCAGTTAGTGAAAGCTCTTTCATTAAAAATAGCAAATGTAGATATGTCAAAATGGCAAACTTACGTGCTAGCTGACCCTACCTTTAATAAACCAGGTTGGAGTGATATGATAATAGGGGTAGATGTATATACCCACATCTTAAAAAGTGGAGTTGCCAAAATTAATGGCTTGCTGGAACAAAACATTCAATTTGGCTGGATCGTGTCATTATGTACTATATCAAAAGGAGTTTTGTCTATAGTAGCTACAACAATGGATATCACAGATATGGAGCGTTTTTGGGAGATGGAGGCAGATGAAAAAGATGATACAGCAGATAGCGATTGTGAAGAAAATTTTAACAAAACGACTAGGATTGATGCCGCAGGAAGATATGTGATAACGATCCCATTTAAACAAGAAAAATAATTAGGTGATTCAAAAGCTCAGGCAACTGCGTGGTTTCTTAACTTACAAGGGGAACTTCAGGTATGCGAATCACCGATTTGGATGAATTTTGGATATGTTGATTAAAAAGGCAAAAAAAAAAAAATTAAAATCCAAAACTAACTAGTTTCGGGCGGGGTTTGAACCTGTGTTTCTCCAACTTTAGTCGGGACCTCTACCCCTTACACCGCCTAGCTGCTTGAAGTCCTTTCGGCGTTTTACCTATAAGTCACCGAAGCTATAGCTTTAAACACGATTTATAAAGAAAATATAGAATAGTGCGCCGAAATATTTCACACAGCTTCAAATGACGGGGTATTCTACAACATATCCAAAATTCATCCAAATCGGTGATTCGCATACCTGAAGTTCCCCTTGTTAGAGAAAACATTTCAGTAAAATCCAAAACTTAAAGAAAAGTATGAAAAGTTCATTAAAGAATGTTTGTATCAAAGTGGCAATCTGGCATCCCTAGATTATTAAGGAGATCTGGCAGCGCTTGTCAGAGTTGGCTTCGGTTCTTGGCACTGTACAGACGTGTAGTTAAGTTCTAATAAAGTTACGTACATATATATATTCGCAAACAAGTGTATTGCCCTTTCATTTATACATAGCTGCGCGACCAATATCGCAGGGTCTCTCGGAATCATATTTTCCAACAGGTTATGGGCCCAGACCCATATGTGTAATTGAAAAGACAATAAGTGAGCGCAAAAGCTGTGCAAAATGGCAAGGGCACTCATAAAGATAGAACCGCTCAACGCGGAGAACTATGACACGTGGAAATTGCGAATGCGTGCCATTCTCGTGAAAAACGATTTATGGCAGTATGTGAACGGCTCCAAGGTATGCCCAGAGGTGGCAGCGGATCGAGCGGCGTGGCAAACACAAGATGAAAAAACTCGAGCAAACATTTTGCTGTCCATCAGTACAGCGGAATTGGGTCTGATTGAAAGCTGTGGATCAGCAAGAGATTATTGGTTGAAATTGGAGGAAACATTTCAATCCAAGGAGCCTGTGCGAAAGGCCAGTTTACTCAAAAGAGTGGCGCTATCCCGTATATGTGAGGGTAGTGATGCGCGTCACCATATAAATGACTTCTTTGACGCGGTTAAAAAATTAATGGAAATAGGGGTAATTATAGGCGAAGACTTACTGGCCATTCTCTTATTGTATAGTTTACCGGATACATATGAGACTTTCCGATGCGCCATAGAAACACGTGACGAATTGCCCATCCCTGATATTTTGCGTGTGAAGATATTGGAAGAGTCAGAAGCGCGCCAAGCCAAAAAAGCGCGCGAAGAGCAGAGTGCGTTATACGTCAACCGCCGCAAAGGCAACGACAGAGAGGGAAGCACGAAAAGAGACACACGAAAATGTTTTGCGTGTGACAAGATCGGACATATCGCTCGCAACTGCCCAACTAAAGCGAGACCGCATGCAAGGAAAGAGAGAATGAAATTACCTTAAAAGAAGTTTTGTATTTGTCTGACCTACGACAAAATCTGCTTTCGGTATCGCGAATTACCGACAAGGGATACGAAGTTATATTTCGTAAGGATGAAGCAGTTATTATGAAAAATAATAAGCAAGTTTGGTTTCGAGCTCAGAGATACGGAAATCTGTATTACGTTAATGCCGAAGAACACGAATCAAATAATGTGTGTGACGAAGGAAATGAAATAGATCTATGGCATTACCGTATGGGTCATCTAAACGAGGTTGACTTGAAGTGTTTAGCCAAAGCCGGAAAGGTACATGGCATGAACATAAAGGAGAACGCAAAACTATCGCAGTGTGAGATTTGCATAAGCGAAAAGCAGGCAGCAAATGCCTACAAGAGCTCGACGGTGAAAAGGTCAAAGCAGACATTGGAGATTGTGCACAGCGACCTGTGTGGACCGATGCGTATATCGTATATATATGCAGATGATTTTTCCCGATATTGCTCAGTTTATTTTCTCAAAAAATTAATTAAAAATCGGAAGTTTTCGAAATATTCAAATCATATAAATCTTTCGTTGAGAATATTACAGGTCACAAGATAAAGATGTTACAGACTGATAACGGAACAGAATATCGAAACAAGGGATTCGATGAGTATTTGAACAAGCATGGAATTGGCCGACGACTCACTGTGCCCTACACACCCCAGCAGAATGGTATAGCTGAAAGACAAAATCGTACACTGGTAGAGATGGCCAGGTGTATGATGAAGCAAGCGGGCGCTCCACCATCATTTTGGGCAGAGGCAATTAACACGACGTGCTATATCAGGAATAGATGTCCCACAAAAGGATTATCTGGAGAGTTGCCATATACGTATTGGACTGCAAAAGTTCCGAGTGTGAGACACATGCGTACTTTTGGCACAAAAGCGTATGCACTAATCAAAGGCAAAAACAAGGACAAGTTCGAGTCACGATCGAAAGAGTGTATATTATTGGAATATTCTTCAGAGTCGAAAGCCTATCGACTGTATCAACCAAAACGGCGTGAGATTTTAAGAAGCAATGATGTTAAATTTATGAATATTTCAGGATTCAAAAGCAAGTTTCAAGAATTCTATGACGAGCCAGAAAATGGTCTAGACATTCCAATAGGTGACCAAGTGGATGAGACAGAGAGAAGTTCATCAAGCGACGAGGATGATACCGAAGAGGTAAATCAACCTGAGAGACATGGTAGAGGACGACCAAAGTTGCTAAGAACTGCTCAGCGTGGAAGGCCGCGGAAAAACTATCAACAAGAAAGAAATATTTCGGCAGACGAACATATTGATCAACAGGATGAACTAGACTCAGCTGAGCATATATTCGAGGTATTTGCAGTAGCTACAGATGATCCAGTAACCATCAAGGAAGCCCAAGGCAGTGGCGGTGCTGAGAACTGGACAAAGGAGAACTGGACAAAGGATAACGGCTCTCCAGCACGACGAAAGAAGGCGCGTTTAGTTGCAAAAGGTTATGCACAAAAACCAGGTGAGGACTTTCACGAAACGTATTCGCCTGTAGCGCGATTTACATCGGTTAGACTGCTAGCGGCCTTATCAGCTGAATATGACGTGGAGATCCATCAAATGGATGTGGTCACAGCGTACCTCAACGGTGAACTGGAAGATAAGGTATACATGGATATTCCAGAAAAGTTTAACGAGTTTATGCAAAAGGTGTACTCTGGAGCTCCTATGGGATCGAATCAACAACGCCCCGACGCAGAGTATAAGAAGGCAGCAAATCGATGGCGCAAAGCTGTAACTAAAATGAGAGATCCCATATGTCTAATAAGAAGAGCTCTATATGGACTACGCCAGTCCGGACTACAATGGTACTGTAAACTGACAACGAAGCTGCAAGAAATCGGACTAGAGGCCACAGAAATGATAAAAGGAAAACTTTTGATCACCACGATTTATGTTGATGATTTGCTAATAGCATCGAATCATACAGAATGGTTGCAGCAAACGAAGGAGCATCTTAAGCAGACTTTTAAGATGAAGGACTTTGGCGCAGTGAAGACTTGTTTGGGCATAGAATTTAACCAGAATAAAGAACAGCAGAGCGTTTTTCTATCCCAAGAGAAGTACATCGATGCCATATTGCAAAGATTTGGCATGACAGATTGCAAGCCGGCGATGACACCTATAGAGGCAAAATCAGCATTGCGGAGCCCGGCTGAATCCAATGAGGACGAGATGGGAAAGTATCCATATCAAAAATTAATAGGTTCTTTAATGTTTCTTTCAGTAACCACTCGTCCTGACATAGCGTATGCAGTGAGTTTCTTGAGTCAGTTCAACTCAAGTTACACAGCTGATCACTGGAAGGCATCGAAACACATTTTACGTTATCTTCAAGGCACAAAGATGACCGGACTCCTGTTCAGGAAGACAGGAGATGATCTTTTTGGAGTGGTCGATGCAGATTGGGGTGGCAATTTAACGGACCGCCGCTCCTACTCTGGCCAAGCGTTTATATTGCCTGGTGCCGCCATAAGCTGGGAGGCACGAAAGCAGCGTACTTTTGCATTGTCTAGTACGGAATCAGAATACTTGGCAATGTCTGAGGCAGTAAAGGAGGCTCTATACCTGAAGGCCCTACTAAACAGAATTGGTATAGAATGTGGATCTGTGCGTATCTTCAACGATAATCAAAGCGCACAACATCTGGTCAAAGGTTTTGGATTCCATCTTCGCACAAAACATATTGACGTGCGTCACCACTTCATTCAAGCGATGTATAAGAGTGGTGATATTTCCGTGGAGTATATGCCTACGGAACTAATGGCGGCAGATGTCCTAACTAAGGGTTTAAGTGGCAAGAAACATAATGAATGTATCATTTCGTTGGGAATTACCCGTATTTAAGATTGCAACTTTGTGGGGGTGTGTTCGATATTACCGCCATCTGTTTGTATCAAAGTGGCAATCTGGCATCCCTAGATTATTAAGGAGATCTGGCAGCGCTTGTCAGAGTTGGCTTCGGTTCTTGGCACTGTACAGACGTGTAGTTAAGTTCTAATAAAGTTACGTACATATATATATTCGCAAACAAGTGTATTGCTCTTTCATTTATACATAGCTGGGCGACCAATATCGCAGGGTCTGTCGGAATCTTATTTTCCAACAAATAATTTGGATTTGGGCCACATGGTCGAAACTAGTGATGAAGGTGTCTATTATCTCCCCCATCAGGCAGTAGTTAGAGAAACAAGTCTGACAACTAAACTAAGAGCTGTATTTGACGCATCTGCAAAAACGACAAATAATAGCAGTCTAAATGACGTAATGTGGATCGGGCTATGACTTTAAAAGGACATATTCGACATAATGTTAAAATGGCGAAAATGGCAAAATGTATCGACAGATAAACATTGATTAAGACGATCAAAAATATTTACATGTTTTGTGGAGAAATTCACCACATAAAAAATTAAGAAAATATAAATTGACAACAGTAACTTATGGTACTGCATCAGCACCTTATTTAGCTACAAGGGTGCTTAAGGAAATAGCAAACAAATGTAAGGATAAAGCGATTAGTGAAATTATCCGAGATGAATTCTACATGGATGATTTAATTACAGGAGGTGATACCGTACAAGAGTCAAAACACAAAGTTCAGCAGCTTTCCAGAGAGTTGGAAAAGGCAGGTATTTGAGAAAATGGATTTCGAATAGATCTGAAATTGTTGAAATACAGGCGACAATAAAGTATTAAAAATTGACGAGAACGAAGCACTTACAACCTTAGGGTTGCAGTGTCCATTGTAAGACAAATTTAAGTTTAAGGCGCATTGTGGCAAGAACGAAAAAATGAATAAAAGAGTGGTACTATCCAAGATATAGGATCCGCTAGGTAGGCTAGCAGCGGTAATAGGAAAATTGATCATGCAGAAGTTTTGGTTAGCAGAACAAAATTGGGATCAGGAGTTATCCGATAAAAATACAACAGAATGGAAATCCTTCAGGGACAATTTAGTGTGCTTAGAAGAAATCAGATTACGCCGATGGATCAAGACACAGCCTAAAATGTTGTTAGAGATTCATGGTTTTGCTGACGCCTGAGAAAAGGCCTACGCAGCGGTGGTATATGCTAAAATAGGTGAGACAATTACCTTAATAGCCAGTAAAAGCAAAATTAATCCTATAAAAAATAGGACTATTCCAAAATTGGAATTCTGTGCAGAACAGCTATTGTCATAGTTACTACAAAGAGTCCAGCAATCCATTACTGTTCCAGCTGAAACATATGCTTGAAGCGACTCTAATATAACACTGTGCTGGATTAAAAACAGTACTAGTAAGGAGAAATTCCTAAGAAAATAGTGTTATGCAAGAACTAATTGAAAAGTAATCCTGTATTAATAAACTAGTCAGAATTACCGCATATGTATTAAGATTTATTGGCATTAGAAAAAGAGATGAATTGTACCCAACATATTTAAACGTCAATGAGCTTAAGAATGCTAAAAATCTTATTATTAAGCACCAACAGACATATCAATTTAGCAGAGAAATATCATATCTTACGCAGAACAAGCAAATTGATTTTTTTTTTTTTTTTTTTAAATTGTTTATTTACAGATATATATATATGCATTTACTTAAACAAACAAAAGTGCTTATTTTATTATATACTATGGACACTGTCTCTAATCGAGCTCTCTAGTCCTGATTTAAATTTTCATTTCATTTTGCGAATTAATTAATCTTTACTTACACTAAAGATAAGTATATTCGTAACTATTTTTGCAAAGAAAACGGAAAAGTAAAGGAAAAACTTTGCTTAAGATTTAAAACTAACTATCTTAACTAAGGGGAGAAGAAGTGAAAAAGGGGGGAGACCACCAACATTTGCTGGCTATATATATGGAGAGATTTTTATCTAAAATGGATATAGTACAGTCGAATCTTTTATTTTGGGGTGTTATATCCTTATGTTCTACTATTTTACAATTAGTCCTTCTGAAAATATGATAAATAATTGGAATACACAAATTGTTTTGGATATAATTGTTTTCGTCTAGATATAGAAATATTTCTGGGGGTGTAAAACCGTTGCTTAGAGCTCGAGCGAAGTAGGTGTCACTTTCGAAGAAAGGGCCTCTTATTAAGGTATTTTCCGAAATATCTAAACATCTTCTGACATTATTTCTTATCAAGTTTATTATGTGTACGTCGATTCTGCAAATTGCTGCTGCGTTGTAGAGTACTTCGTTTGAATAAAATTTAATATACCTACTTGTGGGAGTTCTGTATAAGGATGTACAGGCCCTTAGTATTTTCCTTTCAAGTTTACGAATTCTTTTCATATAGGAAGGAGATATATTCCACCATATAGGGCAGCCATAAGTTAATATCGGCCTGACCAGCGCTTGGTACATAATTATTTTGACTCTACTACATAAAAGCTTAGAAGAGAACATTCTTTTGTGTAAATTAAACGCTTTATTAGTTTTTTTGATTTGCTCATTCACGTGTCTATCGAAATAAAGGAATCTATCCAGTATAATCCCCAAGTACTTTACTTCGGCGCATGTTGGGATACAGGTGGGACCTTCATAGTTGACTATCTTAAACTGCCTCCAATATTTTTTGACGTTGTAGTTACATTTTTTAATGGGGGTCTAAATAAGATGCACTCACACTTAGAATAGTTAATCTTTAGCTGCCAATGTTTCGCAAATCTAGCCAACGTGTTCATTTTGTCTTGCAATTCTGCATTTATCGTATTTATTGTATCGCTAGAGTGAAATATAACGATGTCATCAGCGTAGGCAATAATATTGTCAATCTTATTCATTAAGTCCAAGATAAATAGATTAAATAGTGTAGGCGCATTTACCGTGCCCTGCTGTAAGCCATTATCTACAGAGAACTCTTTATCACTAAGGACCTGGTTGATGTGAACCTTGAATTTCTTATTTCTTAACATATTGTCTAGTAAAATCATTATATGCAGAGGAAATTTGAAACTCATGAGTTTCACTACTAGGCCTTGTATCCATACTTGATCGAATGCTTTCTCTAAGTCTATAAAACATGCCCCCGTTACAAACTTTTTATTCCAAGCCCAGTTAATTTCTGAGGTAAGCAGATTTATTGCATGGATTGTTGAGTGCGCGTGCTTGAATCCGAACTGTTAATCACTGATTAGATTTAGTTTCTCTATAAGTCGGTTTATGTTTATGTTTATAATGACTTCAAAAATTTTTGCTAATGTTAGGAAGCAAACTAATGGGTCTTAAGCAAATTGATAAGGAAAGCAAAATTCCGACAAAAAGCCGACATCCATTTTTGGATAACGATGGAATATTACGCGTGGGGGGACGATTGCATAACTGCGGAGCAAATTATGGGTAACATACCCAAAAACAGGGTAACGATGTCATCTCTATTTCATAACATGGGGATTGATTTTGCCGGTCCATTTCATATAAGATGCTCAAAAAACCGGGGACAAAAACATTCAAGGAGTACATGGCAGTATTCGTGTGCTTGTCAACTAAGGCAATTCATTTAGAGGTTGTTAGTGACTTGACAACTGATGCCTTCCTAGCAGAAGATTTGTTGTAAGGCGGGGTAAGTGCGCTAACATATACTCCGATATTGAGACGAATTTTGTGGGAGCAGCTAGGAGACTCAATGAGTTCAAAAAAGCAGTTCAGGATAATGTCCAAATTGAACAAGAACAGATTAGCTGTTATTTTAGCCCCCGGCAGGAACTCACTTCGGAGAAATTTGGGAAGCTGGAGTAAAGTCGGTCAAGTATCATTTGAAAAGAGTAATACGAGATAGTAACCTCACATATGAAGAACTGGCAACTTTATTTTGCCAGATAGAAGTGGTACTAAATTCACGGCAGTTGTATACGACGGGTGAAGATATGGACAACAACGAAATGTTAACTCCTGGTCAGTTCTGATTGGAAGACCAACATTGCTTCTAATGCCGAGTCCATATCAGAAGAAAAAATTGGAAATTTAGGCAGATGGAAATTAATTCAGAAAATGAAAAAACATTTCTGGTTGAAATGGAAAGACGAGTATCTATACACTCTCCAGCTAAGTGGCGAAGAACCACAAAAAATTTAATAAATGGACAGGTCGTACTGATTAAAGATGAAAATTGTCACCCAGCCAGGTGGCCTCTGGGCAAGATTGAAGAAATTCACAAAGGTAGGGACGATAAAGTAAGAGTGGTAAAAGTCAAATTGCAGGAAGGGTCAATTACAAGACCTATAAGTGAAATCTGTCCACTTATTGGGGTAAAATCATCCGAAGACGTTGAGGAGAATCGATATCGGAAAAGTACCAGATTCGGTCATCCGTCCAAAGTAGGAACCGTAATGATGTTAGCAATGTTTGTCAACTTTCGATAGATAATCGATCAAAAATTACGGTAAAAGAACTAAACGCAACAGCCGCGTTGTGCTTACGTTTGAATTCATGGGTTCACTGTACCATTTATTATTTGGCATCATGGATGCGGATGAGAGAGTACAAATGGAAGAAAACTTGAGAAGTTTACTTACAAATCAGCAAAACTTGAAACACCTAGAAGAAAAGCAGACATCGATAGTAGACTCCACGGCAAACGTTCTTAAGACAACTATAGATGAAATAAATGACAATGGTTCATATAAAATAGGGGAGAGGGCCCAGTTATGACCCGGGTTTTGAAAAACCTCGAAATTTTTTCTTCAGTTCCGGAAAATTAAAAATTAAGAAGTTTAACATTTAAATATTAACCAAACGCAACTTTTTTCCAAAGAATGTATGTTTATTTGAGTTACTTAAAAAATTTTGGAACAGATTTAATTTGGATAACTTTTTTTAGGCCGAAAAAAAGTGGCCCAGTTATGACTCACCTTAAGAAATTCACTAAAAATAAGAACAAATGAAAGGAATGTCACACCAATTGTTGTAATTTTATGGTTTATTTATTATGTGAGCCTTCAATGGCAAAAACAATGAAAAACACAAAAGAAAATGGACTCCAATGGCCATAAATGACAACGATTTTTATTTCTCGTCGTCCATGTCACTTTCGCAGTTTTTGCATGTAAAATAACTTGCTTGCATGTTAGCGCACTTTGAATGAAATGGACGCTTGCATACATTGCAATGGATAGAGTTGGCAGCGGTCAATTTCTTCGGCAACAGCTTTAGGCAAATGATGCAGAAATCTGTTTCTTCATCAGATGCTGGTCATGTTGGTTTGACGCGCTGCCGTGATGGTGTTGCTCGCTTCGTTGTTGATTTCTTCGGTGTTGAAAATATACAGTGGTTCGATTGCCTGAACATTGACTAAAAATATGTAAAGTCATTTAATTCCCAAACGTTACTTAATCAGTGTATTACCAAATGAAACATTCCCGATCGAGATCTTCCAGAATATTCTCGGACAAACTGGTGTCAATATGTAAATTTCCTCTCCTTGTTGTTAAACAACAACAAAAATGTTGGAATTTGACAATTTTACATAATCCGAGTGCAAAAAAAAAATGGGACATAACTGGGCACCCCAGCTGAGTCATAACCGGGCCTTTTTATAGTTTAAAGTTTATATGTATATTTTTTATAGACACTACATAATCACATAAATTTTTATAGAATCACGAAATATATGGCAAATACAATATCTTCATGCATTACACTCATCTTTTCACTGTTAATTTTACAAAATTTTGGTACTAAAATGAAAAAAAACTTTTTCGCACGATTTTCAACACGATGTTTGGTACGCGTATATACAATACGATAATTAATGTTGGGGTCTGTCCAAAAACTGCAGAACGTCTAACAAACACGATTTACAGGGCTCAAACTGTCATTCAATACCGCATTTCAAAAATATTTGAGAATGTCACAACTGGGCCTGAGTCACAACTGGGCCCTCTCCCCTACATATTGTCACTCATCGAAGTCGGTCGTGTTTTTTTTGCGCTCTCGCTTAATTACTGTCTTTCGTTCTTTTGTGAAGTTAATCTATGTATAATATTCAATTTAAATTCATTGTTTTATCAATTTTTAATAATTCACTATACTCATCGCGAAGTTTGTGTTAAATTTATTAACATTTATATTTATTTATATCAAAACTTTAACAAACGCAAATATAATTTTGTTGTTGCGCTGCTCGCTTCTTTGCTCCCACCCGCGCTCTCAATTTACAGTTCATAGTTTGTTTTTGTTTGTGTGGTGTTGGTGCTCTCTATTCTTCTGCTTTCTCTTTTGATCGCGCTCGTGTCCGTTAACTTCGCGCTTGTGACAAGTTTTTGTTGTTGTGTGTTGTAATACAAAAAATAATAAATATTCTCTTTTTCTTCTCTTTCTAATTTGTATATTGCAGTTAGCTTTTGCTTTGGTTTGTATACGCCTCTCTTAATTTAACATTTTTCCCTTTTTGTTTACATATTGATTTATAATTTGATTGTGATAAATCAATTAGTTAATAATGTCTGTCTGTTGCAAATATAATTGCAATAATCCCAGCAAGACCAGTGAAGACTTTCTTTACTGTTGGCTGTGTGACAATGTAATGCACTTTAAATGTGCTGGTTATACAGTCAAGGTGCGGGATAGCATTGCACAGGGTTAAATGAGGCTGTGATTCGTGTCGTGGCTTGCAGCTCGAGATGCGAAGTTTTATGAAACGAACTGGGGGTGCCTTTAAAACTCTGTCAGCTGGCGTTCATAAGCTCCAAGAAGAGCTTTTGGCGATGGAGGTTCAATTCATAAGTTCTAAACTTTTGATTGAATCTCCGACCCGAAAGAGGGCCAGATTTCAGGGCGCGTCTCTCAGTCCGTCGGCACATCGTTCTCTCTCAGTTCCGGCTTCCGACAATGACCCTATGTCACCAAATGCACAGCAGCTGATATCGTTTAGGAGTCCGGCTTTGGAAGGTGTGGAGTCTCTTCCCATTTCCCCTGGAGACAGTATCCCACCTACTAACACGATATCGGTTGTAGTTTCCGAACCGTCCGGGCAAACATCCGTTTCCAGGAATATTGCCAATAAAGTAGTTACAAGAGGAGCTAGTAAAGTGTTGGCTGCTTCAGCTGCTGCTGCATCTGCTGTTGCTGCTACTGCTGTGCCTGGCACTTCTAGTTCCCTTGTTGTAGTTCCACCCAAAAAGCAAATTTTTATTTCGCGGCTTGATTCCAATACTACTTCTGAAGAAGTCATAGCCTACATCCAGGGCAAAGTTCAAGCACCAAACATTGCTGTGGAAAAGTTCCGTTTTTCATATACTCGGGACATTTCGTCCTTTAAAATAAGTGTCTCCCCAGATCTTTTTGGGCAAATATGTCATAAAGACTTTTGGCCGGAACACCTCATTGTAAAAGAGTATACAATAAAAAAGAAGAATCGGCCTCCGATTAGCCTGCTACCTGCCTCTGTGAATAACGTTCCTTCCGGCTCGTTGGCACCTGCTGGCGAGTCAAAAAACTAATTTCGTCCCTAACTCTGGCCTATCAGAACGTACGGGGTCTAAAGTCTAAACTCTCTAGACTCTATGTAGATAGTTTAGTTTTTGACTTTCATATTCTTGCCTTTACTGAGACTTGGCTAAAGCCTGATATTGCCGATGCTTCAATTCTCCCCTCAAAATATTTAATATATAGACATGATCGGACTATCCGTAATGGTGGTGGTGTTTTGATCGCTGTTGATTCGGCGTTCTCATCTGAAATTGTACAGTCTTCCAATCAGGAGATTGAATTTGTTTGTGTTAAAATTTCTCTTAATTCTTTTTCTGCCTATATTACTTCTTCGTATATTCCACCACAGTCCGACTTGGCAGTATACATTCACCATTTGGAAGCTATTCAACTTGTTTCCTCATATATCTCTGACAAAGACTTGTTTGTTGTTCTGGGAGATTTTAATTTACCTGAGATTGCCTGGACCCTCTCATATGATTCTTTATTACTGTTGCCCTCCTCGTCACATTGTTTCATTGATGGTCTGTTTGAGTTGTCCCTAACTCAAATAAATCCTGTCCGAAATAGTCGGAACAGATCACTAGATCTGGAATTTGTGTTGGATTTTTCCAACTGCGATATTTCCAGGACTGATCCCTTAGTTATCCCTGAAGACAACTTTCATCCAACTCTGGATGTAACCATTGACCTTCCTTTTGGGGTTATGACTCGACATAATAATTCGATGCCTCCAACCCGATGTTTTCGCAAGACAAACTTTACTAAACTTAAAAAACTCCTATTAACTAATGATTGGACATATCTGTATACTTGCACGGATATGGACTCTGCCATTTCTGTCTTCTATAAAACTCTTGAGTCGTTCTTTGATGTTTGTGTCCCGCGTGTGACTCAAGGATGGTCTGATAAACCTCCTTGGCTCTCACGTGAGCTAGGTAACTTGAAGAACGTAAAATCGAGATGCTAAAAAGATTTTAAAAATCCGGTAAAGCATCGGATTTTTCCCTATACGTAGTTGCTCGATCAAATTTTATGGTGCTGAATTCACAATGCTATAAGGATTATCTTCAGAGATGTAATCTTAGGTTCTCTCGCGATCCTAAGCAATTTTATAAATTCGTCAATGGAAAACGTAAGACATCAGTGCATCCGTCTTACTTGTCTTTCGAAAACAATAAAGCTGACAATGATCAGGCAATTGCTGATATGTTTGCTGATTTTTTCAAAACAACTTATTCCTCTTCGATTTATCAAGCAAATCCTCCTTATCCTTATCACTTGCAATCGTCTAATTGCATTTTAGACCCTGTGTTTGAAGAAAGTTCGATTTTTAGCGTTCTTAGTTCCGTCAAACCAATATATGCAACTGGCCCTGATGGAATACCAGGCTGCGTATTAAGGTTTTGCGCAGAGGCCCTATGTAAGCCAATACTTAAGTTGTTTACACTGTCCGTTACATATTCCGCCTTTCCGTCCATCTGGAAGGAATCATATATTATTCCTTTTTATAAAAAGGGGAAAAAGTCCGAAGCCTCCAATTATAGGCGTATTTCTAAATTGTCTGCCATACCCAAAGCATTTGAGAAAATAATAACGTCTCAATTGCAGCATTTTTGTACCTCAATCATTTCGTCATCCCAACATGGGTTTAAAAAACGTAGATCGACAACTACTAACCTATTAGAATTTACATCTCACCCAATCAAAGGGTTCAAGACTGCCGTGCAAACCGATGTCATTTTTACTGACTTCAGCAAGGCCTTTGACTCTGTTAATCACACTCTACTTTTATATAAGTTAAATGCACTTGGCATCCCCAGCCTTTTGCTAGATTGGATTCTTCAATGTCTTTCTAAGCGTACACAAAAGGTCCTCTTAAAGTCTTCATCTTCTAAGACCATCCAAGTGACTTCTGGAGTACCTCAGGGTAGTCATTTGGGTCCATTGCTATTCACTCTTTTTATAAATGATCTTCCATTGGTAGTGTCACATTCTCGGGTGCTTATGTACGCGGATGATGTTAAGCTTTACCTCAGTTTTAAAGACATATCGTCTTCTTGCCTACTTCAATCGGATCTTAATGATCTTCAGAGTTGGTGTGAAAGTTATGTCTTTTTATAGATGCACTCCACACTTAGCAACTTATTATCTTAACGACACTGCCTTAGAGCGGTTAGATATTGTCAATGACTTAGGTGTTCTTATGGACCATAAATTAACCTTTAATCCTCATATTTCTGCTACAGTTAGTAAAGCTATGAATGTTCTTGGGTTTGTGAAACGATGGTCAAAAGAGTTTGACGATCCGTACACAACCAAACTTCTGTATACTTCATTAATCCGTCCTATCTTAGAGTACGGATCTTGCATATGGTCACCTCAATATGAGAGGCACCAAAGTAAAATTGAATCTGTTCAAAAGCAATTTCTGCTATTTGCTCTTCGTGGTCTAAATTGGGATCGCAATGTCAATTTGCCATCATACTCCAGTAGGCTTCTTTTAATCAATCTTCCTTCATTAATCAATCGTAGAGTAATGCTTGGTGCTATCTTTATTCATAAACTTTTAATAGGTGAAATAGACTCTCCTGAGCTATTGAACCAGTTAAACCTATCTGTACCCCGTAGACCTACTAGAAGTTTTATTCCTCTATCTTTAAAACATTGTAGTTTCAACTATTCTTTGCATGAAGCTTTTCGAGTCCTATGTTCTGATTACAATCTTCTGTATTCCGTAATCAGTTCAGAAGCCTCTCTATCTCTTGTGAAAACCTCTATTTTAGCACATTTAGCACGTAATTAGCTGTAGTTAATCATATTTTTAATTGTTTGTCCGTTATACTTGTATTTGTCCACGCGATCGTGCCGTACGATATACGGCTGCTCCCCACGGTCGGTCGGGCGGGAGGTGTACAGCGCTCTGCTTGGGCTCGCGCGAAACAGGCTATGTCCTGGTGTCGTAAGGGCCACTTGAACGTACTTCGCATTGTACGCGTCAACGTCCAGACAATATAAAAAAGCCATGTATATTTCGGGAGAGGTATTTTTTTTTATTCCAGTGTGTCAATGTTTATTAGTGTTGTGTTACAGGGTGGTGTAGTTTGTTGCCAAAGTGTTATTGGTTGGCAAGGAATGTTGTAGAGTTGTGGTTTTTTTTTTTTTTTGGTGGTCTATATGTTTTAAGTATGTTGCTGATAGGTAAGTTTTTTGCTGTGATAAGAGATTTAAGATATTTAATGGGGCAGTTCGTGCCTCGTATAGAATATTTTGTGTGGGAGTTGTTTTAAATGCTCTCAGAGCGATTCTAAGGCCTGTGTTAATTGTCGGCTTGATGGTGCGCAGGGTTCAATTTGGACTCTTACCATATATGGGAAGCCCGTAGTCTGCTTTTGCAGTGGCTATCTCTAGAAGCGTGGATGTATTGCAGTTAAGTTTTGGAATTGAAAGACATTTTATTAAGTTTGTTGCTAGCTTAAGGTTGTGTGTGTCTGTGTTGGTTGATAAAGTGTAGGCCTAGTATCTTTACTGATGTCTCGTTTTTGATTTGTATTTGGCCTGTAGTAATCGGCAGTTACAGTTATGTTTTCTGCAAACATGCAGATGTTTGCACTTTGTGCTGGAGAGCTAAGCGCCTGAGTAATCGCACCAGTTGGTTATAGTGTTTAGAATGGGGATAAGGTTTATGTTAATGTTTTTATTGTTATTTAGTTTTAAAATAATATTAAAGTCCTCCGCAAACGCACTTAAGCTGGTATTAGGATGTTGGGTGAGAATTTCAGAGAGTTTATTGTAAGCTATTACAAAAAGGACTACGGAGAGCGGTGATTCTTGCGGGATGCTCTTAGGAATGGGATAGAAAGATGAGAAGGTTGTGTGTATGCGTACTGTGATTTTTCTGTTGGTCATAAAGTTTTTTACGTAGTCTTTCATAATGTCAATTGGTCTAGGATTGTGTGGATTCCAATTCGGTCGAAAGATCTCGCAAAGTCAAGTGAAATTATTGACATGTGGTTTTTTTTTGGAGATGCTTCTAGCTAATAGATGGTCTATTAACAGTAAACTAACCAAAGCCGATTTCCCCTTGCTTAATATGGCGTTTTGAAGGTCTATAATTCTGTTTGTTGTTGTGTTATCTAGATTTTTCAGCATGGTGTAGTTAATTCTCTCTATTCCTGGTGTACTGCCTTTTAGTGTGTTAAGTGCTGCTTTAAATTCAATGAGGGTTATTTTCTCTTCGATTTCTAGTGCTCTTTTTCTGGGCGTGTAAGTGAGGTTATTTGTGCTGTTCGTTTTGAATTTGAAAAATTGGTAGTAAAGTTATTGTTGGATGCTGCCTCTGAAAGGCATAAACAGACTTAATGATATAAATATATCATGAGAGCATGATCAAAAGTAAAATATTACTTAATAAAAATCTTTAAGAATGGATAGAGAAGAATTATTTCTCAAGCTCCGTGAAATTAAGGAATCTTTTAGCAAATCTTATAAATGCATAAGTCAAAAAATAAAAATCCAAAATCTGGTTTAGCCGGCTCGAGGTCAATCTTCCAAAAGAAGATTATTTCAAAGGCAACACAAAAAGGTGAGCAGGTTATCTGTATATAGCGATTTCAAGAACTACCAAGTTCTATCATCAGCAGACTTTGCTAAAGAACTCCGGAATTGCAATAGCCATACCATGTCTTCAATGCTAGAATTGGTTGGGAATTGTAACAACCAAATGAAGCGAAAAAAGTTGGTAAAGCCTACAAAACCGAAGACCACCTTTTTGTGCATACCCAAAATGATACTTTGAAAATAACATGCAAAAATTCTGGTTGATTCTTTTAATGAAGCAAGACAACTAGTGCATGATAATAAAGAAAAAAAATAGATAAAACGAACTGGTCGGGAATATCAAAATTATTGATCAAGTAACGTTCAAATTTAATACCAATCAAAACAAAGTATCAATTGGATATAGTATTCATACCGACAATCCTGAAAACACGCCTAGTGACAAGCCCAAGCGAAGAACATCAAGCGGTAAATGGACAAGACATAGATTCAGAGGATGATGAAGACTCTGAATCAGATGACGGTACAGATATAAAAGAAGGTGATTTAAACGATTTAACCATCCCTGCACTATTAACATTGTCGGAAGAAGATAATAAAATAGAACAGGAGGAAGAACGGTACTCAAATTTAAGCATCATTGAAATAAAAATACAAATGATGGCTGACGTACTTGCCCAAAGGTCTTATATTAAGGACATTTAGAATGACATTCCAGAATTTAATGGACAAAAGTTACACCTTCAAAGATTCATAACAGCTTTGAAGTTGGTAAACCTAACAAAAGGTACATTCGAAGAAATAGTTGTTGAAGTCATAAAGTCAAAAATTATTGGCTCAACGCTATATAAAGTTCAAAAATGAACCACAATTGACTCAATAATAAAGAAATTGCAAGCAACTATAGTCGGTCCGATGTAGTTAGAGCAAAACTTTCAAAGGTAACCCAAAAGGGTAAGACAGCAGATTAATTTACCTCAGAAATTGTCATTACGAAAGCTCTTGGAAGCTTCGTATATTTACGATATTTCAGCACTAAAGAAGCCATCAACACAATGACTAAACTATCCTTGAGGCTGGAAAGTTCAAAACAATGAATGAAACCGTCACAAAGTACTTGCAATGTAGTACCGAAATGACTGGAAATCCAAACTCAGTATTGTTCGCCCAGAGAGGCCGTGGTTATAATAGAAATAATTACCACGGCAGAGGAAGTGGTCGCGGTTACTATAACAATTATAATAACAATCGCAATAACAGCCAGAATAATACCTATAACTACAACAACAGTTATAGAGATGGTAATAGAGGACTTTAAACCGAACCAATCACTACAAATATCTTTCACTCGTTGCAGACGACGGACGTGTTTTTTTTGCGCTTATCAAATTTTATTTGTTTCTCGTGATTAATAACTTTTCTTTAACTTTTAAACTCAATATCGGTTTAATTTTAACATTCGAATTTGCATTTTCATTCCGTGATTTCTTTCTGCCGCTTTTGTGCTTTTTGTTTCAATATATGAACATAAATTTAACTTACAACAATTACTTGCATTAGCGGTGTTGTTGTTTTGCTAATCTCTTTTGCTTTTGTGTCTTTACCGTTGTAACTAACTATCGCGCTCTTGCGTACAAATTGTTGTTGCATGTGTTCAATTTGACGCGCTCTCCCGCTCTTTCCTATTCTTGTTTGATTTGCGCTCTCGTCTTTTGCCTACCCGCGACTCTGTGATACGTGTTTTTGTTTTTGTGTATTCTTGTAATTTTTATTCTTTAGTTGTGAAGGCTTACTCTGCACATTAACCCTTGTGTCAGAACTGGTCAGTATATTCTTATACACAGATTTTTACCCTTTAGAATTTTTATTTTTTTTGTATTTCCTTTTTTAATTAAATTAATTAATTTTTGATAAAATGGTTGTCTGCTCAAAAAATAATTGCATAGTTGCCACTAATGCGGTTGACTCCCATGATTATATTCTTTGTTGGCTGTGTGACAATGCGGTTCACGTTAAGTGTGCAGGTTACACAGGCAGAATCAAGGAGTCTATTGCTAAAGGTGGTGGCTTAAAATATGGATGTGATGCTTGCCGGGAGGTCGAGAATGAGATGCGCTCTTTCATGAGGCGGACTAGAGATAGTTTTGACACTTTAAGGGCAGGTTTTAATAAACTCCAAGCGGAGTTTACTGCGGTGGAGACTCAGTTCAGGAGTTTATCGCTTATGAATGAGTCTCCGAAACGTAAAAGGACCAGTCCTTGGGGTGTTTCAGTATCTGTAGATCCGCCAGCGTCTCTTATCGTCCCCGACCGGTCTCATGCACCGTCCACTCCTAATGTACAGCAGTTGATATCGTTTAAGAGCCCGGTTGTGAATGCTATTAGTAAGGAATTACCGGTATCACCTGGGAATGATCTCTTAAAATCGATGCCTATTGTAGTGTCCGATGTGTCCGGGCAATTACCCATTCCAATGGAAATTGCCGATAGTTCTAAAAGTATCGAGGGCCCCGTAAACAAGTTGACTGCTGCAGTGGGTGACTCTTCCAACGTTACTGCTACGGCTGACGTTTCGGGACCGCGGCCTCTCGTTGGCATACCACCAAAGAAACATATATTTGTTTCTAGGCTAGACCCTGTTGTCACATCTGATGATGTAATAGCCTATATTCGGAAGAAAGTTAACGTCTCGAATATTGCGGTGGAGAAGTTTAAATTTTCTTATTGTCGGGACATTTCGTCCTTTAAAATCAGTGTTTCTGCTAATATCTTTGACACTATATGTCGAGAAGATTTTTGGCCGAAACATATAATAGTTAAGGAATATACTGTAAAAAAGAAAAATCGGCAACCGATTCGCTTGCCAACAACAACAACTAATACTATTCCTGCCACATCAGCATCTGCTGTTGTGTCAAAAAACTAGCTTCGTCCCTTAACCTGGGTTACCAGAACGTTAGAGGACTGAAATCCAAACTTCCTAATCTCTATGTAGATAGTCTTTCTTTTGAGCATAACATTCTAGCTTTTACAGAGACGTGGCTAAAACCTGATATTGCTGATGCATCGGTGTTTTCCACAAACTTTTCCATATTCAGACGTGACCGGATTTCTCGCATAGGTGGTGGCGTTCTGATAGCTGTTGATGCTGCTTTATCATCTGAAATGATTCAATTTTCTAGTACCCAGGAGATTGAGTTTGTCGGTGTTAAAGTAAATTTTAAATCTTTTAATGCTTTCATTACTTGTTCCTATATTCCACCATTGTCAGACATGGTGGTATATTTAAATCATTTAGAGGCAATTCAGTCTGTCTCCTCTTTAGTTTCCAGTCAAGACATGCTCATAGTTGTAGGTGATTTTAATTTACCCGCTTTAGCATGGTCACTAACAGATGAATCTACCATGTTGCTGCCCTCTTTGTCACATGACTTTATTGATGGCCTTCTAGGCTTATCTTTATCCCAAGTCAATCCTGTCTTAAATTCTAATGGAAAATCGTTAGATCTTATTTTTGTATTGGATTCTTCTTATTGTGAGGTTTCTAGGATCGACCCATTTGTTCTTCCAGAAGACAAATTTCATCCTACATTAAATTTAAAAATCGATCTGCCCTTGCTTTCACCATTACTTGGTTCAAATCAGTTACCTCTAACTAGGTGCTTTCGTAAGACTGACTTTGTCAGCCTTAATGAAAACATTACTAATACCGATTGGTCTTATCTGTACAATTGTAGAGATATGAACTCAGCTATTCGCTTCTTTTATGATACTCTGAATTCACTCTTCGATATTTGTGTGCCTCTTGGTAGGCAGGAGCGGCTTAACAAACCTCCCTGGTTCTCTCGTGAGTTATCCAATTTGAAAAATGTGAAGACACGATATTATAAGAAGTTTCAAAAAACACGTCGTTCATCAGATTATGCTCTGTATACAGTCGCTCGTTCAAAATTCATGATGCTTAATACACAATGCTATAAGAATTATCTTCAGCGGTGTAAGCTTCAGTTTTCTTCTGACCCTAAACAATTTTATAATTTTGTCAATTCTAAACGTAAGACCTCTGTGCACCCATCTTTTTTGTCTTTTCAAAATAAAAAAGCGAGCACTGATCAGGCAATTGCCGATATGTTTGCGAGTTTTTTCAAAACAACTTATTCCTCAACGGAATATCGAGCAAGTCCGTATCCTTATCATTTAGAAAAGGCTAATTGCATTTTCAATCCAGTGTTTGATGAAAGTTCTATTCTTAGCGAACTTAAATTAGTTAAACCTGTTTATTCTCCGGGGCCAGATGGTCTTCCTGGATGTGTACTCAGGTTCTGTGCAAACGCATTATGTAAACCCATTTTAAAATTGTTTATATTGTCCGTCGAATCTTCCTCTTTTCCATCTATTTGGAAGGAGTCGTATATCATTCCTCTGCATAAAAATGGCAAAAAGTCCGAAGCCTCTAACTATAGGGGTATCTCAAAATTGTCCGCTATTCCGAAAGCTTTTGAGAAAATCATAACTTCTCAATTGCAACATTTTTGCAGCTCTATTATTTCGCCATCCCAACATGGGTTTGTGAAACGTAGATCTACAACCACTAACCTTTTAGAATTTACATCAATAATTATCAAGGGGTTCAAAAATGGTAAACAAACTGATGTCATATACACTGACTTCAGCAAAGCCTTTGATTCCGTTAATCATACCCTATTACTTTCTAAGCTGAGCGACATTGGGTTTCCACCCCTTTTCCTTTCTTGGGTTCGAGAATATTTAACAAATAGAAAACAGAAAGTACTTTTTAAGTCTTCTTTTTCACATTCCATTCCTGTGACTTCTGGTGTACCTCAAGGTAGTCATCTTGGCCCTCTGCTTTTCACACTGTTCATTAACGATCTTCCATCAGTCATTGTTCATTCGCGTGTGCTTATGTATGCTGACGATGTCAAGCTTTGTCTTACTTATAAAGATATAGATTCATTTAGTCGGCTACAAGCTGATCTTAAAAACTTTCAATCCTGGTGCCAGTTTAATTTACTAAATCTTAACACTACCAAATGTAAGGTAATGACTTTTTTTCGTAACTCTCCTCAACTGGTCACTTATTTTCTAAACAACAGTCCTTTAGAACGCCTAAATAATATGAATGATTTGGGCGTACTTATGGACCATAAGTTAAATTTTAACACCCATATTTCCAACACGGTCGCAAAGGCCATGAGTGTCCTGGGTTTCATTAAAAGATGGTCAAAAGAATTTGATGACCCCTATACTACTAAAGTTCTTTTCACTTCGCTTGTCCGTCCTATTTTAGAGTATGGATCTTGCATTTGGTCACCTCAATATGAGTTGCACCAGATTCGACTTGAATCCGTTCAAAAGCAGTTCTTGCTATTTGCTCTTCGTGGCTTAAGCTGGGATCGCAATGTCAATTTGCCTTCGTATTCTAGTAGACTTCTCTTGATTAACCTTCCTTCCCTAACTAACCGTAGAATTATGCTTGGTGTTATTTTTATGCACAAGCTCCTAATTGGTGATATCGACTCGCCTGAGTTATTAGCTCAGGTAAATCTGTCGGTACCATGTAGACGGAGTAGACATCCTTTGATTCCTTTATCCCTAAGTCGTTGTTCTTCTAACTATGCCCTGCATGAACCTTTTAGGGTCCTCTGCTCTGATTACAACCTTCTATTCCCTGTAATCGGTTCAGAGTTTTCTATTAACATGATTAAAACTTCTATCCTATCCCATTTAGTTAATAGATAGCTATAGTATTATTTAGTTATTTGTTTGTCTGTTTTTTCTATTGTGTATTTGTCCACGCGATTCGTGCCGTGCGTTATACGGCTGCACCCCTCGGTCGGTCGGGTGGGAGGTGGGCAGTCATCTGCTTGGGCTCGCGCGTAACAGGCTTTGTCCTGGTGTCGTAGGGGCCACTTGAACGTACTGCGCATAGTATCGTCAACGTCCGCTAAAAAAATAACTTTTATAAGCAACAATTGAGACTTAAGGATGATGAACCGGTATACGTAAAAAATGATCGATGTCCGCATAGCCAAATCGAAGAAATCAAGCATCAAGTTGGAAAGTTAATTGAACAAAATATTGTTGAACCGTCTGTTTCACCCTACAATAGCCCAGTCTTATTAGTCCCAAAGAAATCACTTCTGGGCTCTAAAAAGAAAAAATGGAGATTAATAATTGACTATCCCCAAATAAATAAAAAATTGCTGTCAGATAAATTTCCACTCCCCAGAATTGACGATATTCTTGATCAATTGGGTCGAGCTAAATATTTTTCATGCCTTGATTTAATGTCAGGTTTTCATCAAATTGAACTTGAGGATAACTTTAGAAATATTACGTCTTTTTCAACAAGCATTAATTCATTTCAGACAATTATGACAATAGCATTCTCAGGCCTTGAGCCTTCACAAGGCTTCCTTTATATGGATGATTTAATCGTTATTGGTTGTTCTGAACAACATATGATTAAAAATTTAACAGATCAATATTTATCCAGTCCCTACGGACGCAGACAGCACTAGAAAATTCGTTGCATTTTGCAATTATAATAAACGTTTTATAAAAAACTTCGCCGAATATTCACGGCACATAGCAAGATTATGTAAAAAGAATGTCCCATTTGAATGGACAATAGAGTGTGAAGAAGCATTCCAGTATCTAAAAAAGAAACTTGTTGAACCAAATTTATTACAGTACCCAGATTTTAGCAAAGTGCACTAACATAACAGCACTAACATGGGCAATAACATATTTTCGACCATTTATGTATATATGGCAAACATTTCATAGTGCGAACAGACCATAGTCCATTAACATATTAATTCTCCATGGTCAACCCAAGTTCAAAATTAACACGCATGCGACTAATGACGAGGTACGAAAAGTAGTGACCTTGCGAATAACAGATTCCGCATGTTTATTAAAACATGGCAAAACAGTTGTAGCAAGAATTAATGTTAGCGATTTATACTCCAATGGAATTCTAAACTTAGGTCAGTTTTTCCAAAGGCTTGAATGGCAAGCCGGTGTATCTAAAATCAGCCAACTTAAAGTGGCACCGAGCGAAAAGATCTTTGAATCAATTTCAATAGATACTTTTAAATATATGGGCAATAAATTATTAAAATCATTAAGAGTAGCGCTACTCAAGCCGGTGACCCAAATAAATAATGAAAAAGAAAAAGAAGCTATATTGTCTACATTCCATGACGATCCAATTCAAGGAGGTCATACAGGCATAACTAAACCGATATCAAAAATAAAGAGTTAATATTATTGGAAAACATGACTAAACATGTAAAAGAGTACATAACTAAATGTCCAAAATACCAGACGTCGTTGACAGAATGATAGTAGACATAATTGGTCCACTACCACGTTCGGAAAATGGGAATAGCGGACGTTGACGATACTATGCGCAGTACGTTCAAGTGGCCCCTACGACACAAGGGCAAAGCCTGTTACGCGCGAGAATAAGCAGATACCTGCCCACCTCTCACCCGACCGACCGAGGGGTGCAGCCGTATAACGCACGGCACGAATCGCGTGGACAGATACACAATGGAAACAGACAAACAAATAATACTTCAGTTATCTATGAACTAAATAGGAAAGGATAGATGTTTTAAATGTGTTAATAGCAGACTCTGAGCAGATTACAGGGAATAAAAGGTTGTAATCAGTGCAGAGGACCCTAAAAGGTTCATGCATGGCATAGTTAGAAGAACAACGACTAAGGCTTCGGCCACGCATTAAGCGACTAAGCGATTGAGCCACGCTCTCTCGAGTGACGTTAATGAGGGATCGCGTTGAGTGAGGTGGCCACTCACTAAGCGACACCGCTCGATTGATTAGTTCTAAAAGTTACTAGGGAAGTTCTATTAATTTCTATATCTAGACGAAGACAATTATATCCAAAACCATTTGTGTATACCAATTATTAGTCATATTTTCAGAAGGGCTAATTGTAAAATAGTATAACATAAGGATATAACACGCCAAAATAAAAGATTCGACTGTACTATATCCATTTTAGATAAAAAAACTCTCTATATATACCGCCAGCAAATGTTGGTGGTCTCCCCCCTCCTTTTTCACTTCTTCACCCCTTAGTTAACTTAGTTAGTTTTAAATCTCAAGCAAAGTTTTTCTTTTCCTTTTTCGTTTTCTTTGCAAAAATAGTTACGAATATACTTATCTTTAGAGTAAGTAAAGATTAAATAATTCGCAAAATGAAATGAAAATTTAAATCAGGACGATTAGAGACACTGTCGTGTCCATAGTATATAGTAAAATAAGCACTTTTGTCTGTTTAAGTAAATGCATATATATATATCTGTAAATAAACAATTAAAAAAAAAAAATAAATAAATTCTATGAATTCTGGATCGTCGATGCACTAAAACTTAGAATCAATTCTACCGCTGAGCGACGTCGCTCATAAAAATCGCTCGTCGCTCAGCAGCTGCGTGGCCACTCCAACGCTTTCTCATAAGCATTAATATTGTACGTCGCTCGAGATTATTGCGTGGCCGAAGCCTAAGGGTTAAAGGTACAGCTTCTACTCTCTGATGTGGCGGTCGTGTTTTTGTATAGCTCCTGAGTTTTTATTAATATTTATTGTTATTCTCTCAATTTTTAATTGTGCTTTGTTTGTTTTCGCTTTCGCTGGTGTTGTTTGCTTGACACCCTTGTGTTTTATTTATTTTAATTCGCCAAATTAATCAGTTTTTTCTTTTTTGTGATTAGTGTTTGGTGCATTTAATTATTATATTTTTTTCTCTCTTGCCATTGCTTCTGCAGTTGCTCCCCTCATCGCCCCCATCATACCATCAGTGCTGGTGTTTTAGTTGTTCTCTCTGCTTTGTGTTTGTGCTCAGATTCTCTCCCACGTAATCACTTTTGTAAGGCCACCTCTCAAAGCTCGTCTTATAACTGTTCTTGCACTCTCTCTTGTGATGTGCACTCTAGCTGTCTCTTTGTTTTATTTGTAATTATTGATTTTTTATCGATAATTATCTTTGTGCTGTGTACTTAAATTTTTCTATATATTCTTATATATATTTATTGCCTTGTGTTTTTTTTTGGCTTTTCAATGGCTTGTTGTCTACCTACTTGCAAGCATCCTGATCGTTTTGATGATCAGTATAGAGCAATATCTTGTTGGCTCTGTGATAATCTTATTCACTTAAAATGTGCTGGCCTCAACGGCCGCGACAACGACAAATTTTCTAGTTTGTCTGTGTCTAAGCCCGAGCTTGGCTTAATGCGCTGGACTTGCCCATCTTGTGCCAGCCAGCAGCTTGATTTTATCCGTTTGTACAGGGATCTTCGTTAAAAGTTTCTTTCTTTAAACAAACTGGCCAAACAGCTGTCTAACGAGTGTGATCTTGCGTACATTTATCGTCGCAATTCAAGTTTGTTCCACCTTCTGAGAAATTTCCCAAGAAATGTACTCTTGAGTTGCCTCATAAGCAGTCGCCAACAATCTCTATTACATCTTCTCCCATTTTACTTTCGCCTACACCATCTTCTTGTCCCTCTTTATGCTCTTCTTCTCAGATTGAAGTACCCATTACAAGCCCTGGTGTACCTCAATCTATCCCTCACGGGAACTCTGATCAATTACAGGATCATGCTGGCTCTCAATCACTTGCGGAACCCAATGCTCCTCTGCCTTCACTAACTGTAGTGCCTCACCGTAAACAATTATTTATCTCTAGGCTTGCTCCAGATACTTCTGAGTCGTCTGTGGCAGCTTTTATTGGTAATATATGGTATAAGGTTTTAATTCAAAAGTTTAAGTTTTCTAGGCCTCGCGAAATCTCCTCTTTCAAAATTACTGTACCAAATGAGTATTTCTCAGCTATGGTTGACCCTAACTTTTGGCCAGAGGGCCTAGTTGTACACGAGTTTGCGCCCAATAAGCGCTTACGTCCGTTGCCCGTCCACCTTCCTATTTTATCTTCTGGTTCAAAAAACTAATAACGTCTAGTCTTTGCATTCATTATCAAAATGTTAGAGGACTTCTTACCAAGCTCTCGAAACTATTCTGTGATAGCCAAACCCTTTCGGCTGACATATTAGCTATCTCTGAAACTTGGCTTAACTCCTCTGTTTTGGATAATGAAATTCTTTCTAATAACTTTTTATACCCTTGCAAAAAGGGTATATTAATTTTGGTCAGAAGTGTGCAACGCATAGAAGGAAGCATCTCCGACCATATAAAGTATATATATTCTTGATCAGCACGACGAGACGAGTTCAAATAACCATGTCCGTCCGTCCGTCCGTCCGTCCGTCCGTCCGTCCGTCCGTCTGGATCGATGCGAACTCCTCCTAGACCGTAAGAGCTACAGAGCCGAAATTTTGCATGTAGGCTTGTATATACTGCAGGGTTTGTATATCTCGGATTCAGTCGGATCGGACCACTATATCATATAGCTCCCATACAAACGGCAAAGTCACGAACAGTGACTTTTCTCAATAACTTCGTTATTTTATAAGCAATTGCCATAAAAGTTGGTATTGGTCAGTTTTGTGTTCTCATTAATAATTGTGCCAAATTTGATCAAGATCGGGTGACTATATCATATAGCTCCCATACAAACGGCAAAGTCACGAACAGTGACTTTCTCAATAACTTCGTTACTTTTTAAGCTATTGTCGTGAAATTTAATATAAGTAAGTTTATTGTAACTATAAACCACTGTGCCAAATTTGATCGAGATCGGATGACTATATCATATAGCTCCCATAGGAACGATCGGTCAAAAACAGTGACTTTTGTCAATAACTTCGTTACTTTTGATGCGATTGCTTTCAAATTTAACATTTGTCAGTTTAATATATCTGTTAATGACTGTGCCGAATTTGGTAAAGATCGGGTAACTATATCATATAGCTCCCATAGGAAGGATCGGTGGAAAACAGTGACTTTCATCAGAAAGTTCGTTATATCCTATGCTAAGATTGAAGTCCGTTCTTTCGCAAACATTACCCCTTTTAGATAAAACAGTTAGTTTAGATAAAAGAGTTACTAACAAACTTGCAAGGGTATACAAACTTTGACGCGGTCGAAGTTAGCCCCGGCCCTCTGGTTTTCTTATAGGCTTGATCGTGTTGGTCGTCGTGGCGGTGGAGTACTCATTGCTGTCAACTCGAATCTGTGTTCAAGTGTTGTGCCGATTGATCTCCCCTTAGGTATTGAGTTTATTTGCGTCGAAGTTACATGTTCTTACTCTAGCTTATTTATTTTTATTTATTTATTTATTTACGTCAACTAACACAGCAGTTGACGAAAAAGCTTAAGCTAAAATATAGATAATAATTAAATGAAGGAGGTAGCTTAGCTATATGCACAACTAAACATCCCCGACCCAGTGGAGGTGTTTTATTTGCAACAAGGTGCCAGCTATGCCCCGATTCACAGCCAATGTGGTCAGGGATGAGTTGCAGCCAATCCAATATCCAGTTCTGAATATTATCAATGGTTTCGCTGTAGATAATTAAAAAGTATAGCGCGAAGAGAAGTGACAGATAGATGAGGAGAAATAAGGTGAGAAAGGTTGTTAAAAGATTGGCAAAGAACACAAAAAGGTTCGTGAAGAGAATAGTTAGTCAGACATCTACTAAGGTGAAGAGGAAAAAAGTTTCTGGTCCGACGTGACGGAACACAAAAATATAGCGTATCTAGTAAATTGGTAGAAATGATTTCACCGTTGACTAGTTTATGGAGAAAGAGAATGCCAAATACGAGCCTACGGTTGTAAAGTGAAGGAAGATTAATAAGAAGAAGTCTGTCAGAATAAAAAGGTAGCCGGAGACTCGGGTCCCAATTAAGACCGCGTAACGCGAACTTAAGGAATTGCTTCTGTACCGATTCAATACTACGCTGGTGAACATCATATTGAGGGTTCCACACTGGCGAGCAATAGTCTAGAGTAGGGCGAACTAACGAAGTGTATAAAACCTTTGTCACATATGGATCATCAAATTCTTTGGCCCAACGTTTAATGAAGCCAAGAAGACTGCATGCTCTATTGACAATTGAAGATATATGAACATTAAATGAAAGTTTTGGGTCAAACATAACGCCTAAGTCTTTGACTGATGGTACACAATCTAACAGAACAGACTTAATAGAGTAATGAGCTAGGAACGGCGACAAACGACTGAAAGTCATAAAAGAGCACTTAGAGGCATTAAGGTGTAATTTATTAACGTGACACCAATCACAGAACGCATCGAGATCTGATTGCAAGTACTTTTGGAAAAAAGGATCATTATATGAATAACAAATCTTGACGTCATCCGCAAACATGAGCACGCGTGAATGAGCCAAGGCCAAAGGCAAATCATTTATAAACAAGGTAAATAACAGTGGGCCCAGATGACTGCCTTGGGGGACACCTGACGTAACTCGAACAGTTTTAGATATCGAGGAACGAAAAGACACCTTTTGGGTTCTGCCAATAAGATAGGACTTTAACCAAGCCAATAGTTTCGGGGAAAAACCCATGATGTTAAGTTTCATGAGAAGCATAGAATGATCAACCGTATCGAAAGCCTTTCTTAAGTCAGTATAAATAACATCAGTTTGACACTTTTTACGGAAGCCATGGTGTACAAGGGTAGTCAATTCTAAAAGGTTGTTAAGCGACGAACGACCTTTCATAAAGCTATGCTGACAAGGAGAAATAGTGGATCTGGATAGGTGTTGAAGGGAAGACGTAATAATTTTCTTAAACAGCTTAGGTATTGCCGAAAGTTTAGCAATGCCCCGGTAGTTAGAAATATCCGATTTGCTACCCTTTTTAAAAAGCGGAATAATAAAAGACTCCTTCCAAATATCAGGAAAGCTACAAGTCTCACTCGAAATAAAGAATAACCGAGATAGGATAAGAAGGCTTAGATAGGGAAACCGAATACATTTTAAGGATGCAACTAGGTATATTATCAGGCCCGGGTACGAAGGAAGACGTCATAGATGACAAGCTAGAGATAATACAGTCTTCAGTAATACTAGGAAAAAACATACAATTTAAATGTGGAATTGAGAACGGATAAGGTGTGGGATCCGAAGCAGTAGTAAAATAAGTCGACTGAAAGAATTTAGCAAACAGATCTGCAATATCTGAACCATTATTAGCAGTCTGGTCATTAAGGTGGAAGGTAGTAAATTAGAGCGTCTTTTGGAATTAACAAAGTTGTAAAACCTTTTGGGGTTCTTATAAAATTCAACCTTACAGCGAACGATATAATTATTGTAGCATTGTGTATTTAAAAGAATAAATTGAGATTTGGCTATAGCGTCTTTTGGAATTAACAAAGTTGTAAAACCTTTTGGGGTTCTTATAAATTTCAACCTTACAGCGAACGATATAATTATTGTAGCATTGTGTATTTAAAAGACTAAATTGAGATTTGGCTACACAATAATTTGCATAGTCAAGTCGCGAACCTGTTTTTTTAAATTTTTTAAAATATCTCGATTTAATGTTACGGAGATTAGAGAGCCTACGTGTGAACCAGACTGGCGCACTGGAAACGGTAGAGACATTCACATAAGGAACGCATTTATCAATTAGAGAATTAAGAGCAGAGTAGAAAAAATTCACTTCACAATCTATATCACAGCACTCAAATAGAAATGACCAATCAAAAGAGAAAATAAGGCTGTTAAGAAGATTGAAATTTGTTTTACGAAAACATCTACGACGAGAATTTGAGATGTTATTAAATGAATTATTAACGGAATTGAAAGAAATTGTAACTTTAATGATAGGGTGATAAGGATCTTCCGGCTTCACTAGGGGCTGTGTTTGTGATACAGCACTAACAATGGGATCCGAGACAAAAACGAGATCAAGGATTTGTTTAGAAGAGTTAAGAAAAGAATTCAACTGATATAGCGGACATTCAAGTAGGCTATCAAGAAAAACATGTTGAGATGAAGGAATTAAGAAAGATAGATCATCATATCATCAACAAGCCAAGAAACATTAGGCAAGTTAAAATCGCCTAAAACTATAAGAAAATCACGATCTTTAAGACGACTAAAAACAGATCGCAAAGCATCAGCATGGTGCATGTAGATCATCATATCAGAAGCTGGAGGAATGTATGAACAAGAGATATATAAACTAAAGTTAGAACATGTAACTTCGACGCAAATAAACTCAACACCTAAGGGGAGATCAATCGGCACAACACTTGAGCACAGATTCGAGTTGACTGCAATGAGTACTCCACCGCCACGACGACCAACACGATCAAGCCTATAAGAAAAAAGTTATTAGCAAGAATTTCATTATCCAAAACAGAGGAGTTAAGCCAAGTTTCAGAGAAAGCTAATATGTCAGCCGAAAAGGTTTGGCTATCGCAGAATAGTTTCGAGAGCTTGGTAAGAAGTCCTCTTACATTTTGATAATGAATGCAAAGACTAGACGTTATTAGTTTTTTGAAGCAGAAGATGCATTAGGAAGGTGGACAGGCAAACGACGGGAGCGCCTATTGGCCGCAAAGTCGTGTACAACTAGGCCCTCTGGCCAAAAGTTAGGGTCAACCATAGCTGAGAAATACTCATTTGGTACTGTTATTTTAAACGAGGAGATTTCGCGAGGCCTAGAAAACTTAAACTTTTGAATTAAAACTTTAGCAGGGCATATATTACCAATGTAAGCTGCCACAGACGACTCAGAAGTTTCAGGAGCAAGCCTAGAAATAAATAATTGTTTACGATGAGGCACTACAGTTAGTGGAGGCGGAGGAGCATTGGGATCCGCAAGTAATTGAGAGCCAGCATGATCCTGTAATTGATTACAGTTCCCGTGAGGGATAGATTGAGGTACACCAGGGCTTGTACTGGGTACTTCAATCTGAAAAGAAGAGCATAAAGAGGGACAAGAAGATGGTGTAGGCGAAAGTAAAATGGGAGAAGATGTAATAGAGAGTGCGGGCGACTGCATATGAGGGAATTCAAGGGTACATTTCTTGGGCAATTCCTTAGAAGGTGGAACAAACTTGAATTGCGACAGTAAATGTATGCTAGAGTCGCACTCGTTAGACAGCTGTTTGGTCATTTTATTTAAAGGAAGAAACTTTAAACGAAGATCCCTATACATTCGGCTAAAATCAAGCTGCTGGCTGGCACAAGATGGGCAAGTCCAGCGCATTAAGCCAAGCTCGGGCTTAGACACAGACAAACCAGAAAATTTGTCGTAGTCGCGGCCGTTGAGGCCAGCACATTTTAAGTGAATAAGATTATCACAGAGCCAACAAGATATTGCTCTATACTGATCGTCAAAACGATCAGAATGCTTGCAAGTACGTAGACAACAAGCCATTAAAAAGCCAAATAAAACACAGGGCAAAAAAAAAAAAAATCCAGAGGGCCGGGGCTAACTTCGACCGCGTCAAAGTTTGTATACCCTTGCAAGTTTGTTAGTAACTCTTTTATCTAAACTAACTGTTTTATCTAAAAAGGGTAATGTTTGCGAAAGAACGGCCTTCAATCTTAGCATAGGATATAACGAACTTTCTGATGAAAGTCACTGTTTTCCACCGATCCTTCCTATGGGAGCTATATGATATAGTTACCCGATCTTTACCAAACTCGGCAGTCATTAACAGATATATTAAACTGACAAATGTCAAATTTGAAAGCAATCGCATCAAAAGTAACGAAGTTATTGACAAAAGTCACTGTTTTTGACCGATCGTTCCTATGGGAGCTATATGATATAGTCACCCGATCTTGATCAAATTTGGCACAGTGGTTTATAGTTACAATAAACTTACTTATATTAATTTCACGACAATAGCTTAAAAAGTAACGAAGTTATTGAGAAAAGTCACTGTTCGTGACTTTGCCGTTTGTATGGGAGCTATATGATATAGTCACCCGATCTTGATCAAATTTGGCACAATTATTAATAAGAACACAATACCAATACCAACTTTTATGGCAATTGCTGATAAAATAACGAAGTTATTGAGAAAAGTCACTGTTCGTGACTTTGCCGTTTGTATGGGAGCTATATAATATATTTGCGTTGCACACCTCTGACCAAAATTAATATACCCTTTTTGCAAGGGTATAAATATATAGAAAAATTTAAATAAACAGCACAAAGATAATTATCGATAAAAAATCAATAATTACAAATAAAACAAAGAGACAGCTAGAGTACACAGCACAAGAGAGAGTGTAAGAACAGTTATAAGACGAGCTTTGAGAGGCGGCCTTACAAAAGTGATTACGCGGGAGAGAAGCTGAGCACAAGCACAAAGCAGAGAGAACAAAAAAAAACCACTATCACTGATGGTATGATTGGGGCGATGAGGGGAGCAACCGCAGAAGCAATGACGAGAGAGAACAATAATAAAAAAATTTCAATGCACCAAACACTAATCACGAAAAACTGTTTAATTTAGCGAATTATGCAAATAAAACACAAGGGTGTCAAGCAAACGACACCAGCGAAAGCGAAAAAAATTAAGCACAATTAAAAATTGAGAGAAAACAATATATATTAATAAAAACTCAGGAGCTATACAAAAACACGACCGTCACGTCAGAGAGCAGAAGCTTTTTTTGATAAATTAAGATGTTGGGTCCGTCCACTGGTTCCTGTTGAGGTTTACCGTTGACAGGATCCCACTTATGAGATGATTTAGGTTGATTGGGATAAGATACGATTAAGTATCTGAGTCACTGTCCTTGTGGATCAGCAATATGTTAGCGATTATAAATTGTGTTACGGCCAAGTGCCGTAGTTATGAGTCTTTATTGTTAAAGGGTTATACAAAAACTGAATATGTTGAAGGAAAATAAAGAGAACTAAACCTAAGTACATAAATGGGAATATGAATCTAAAGCTAAATACATAAGAAGTAAATAATGAAGGCGTATGGTCATCCTATGGGATCTTGATCAGACGCTGTGTCAGCATATTTATGTATATATGGAATTCGTCACATCGACGTTGTAGCTGCACAGATAGTTTTAAGATTGATGGATTGTTTGTTTACTTCTCCCCTTCTAAGTTCATTGCCGTCCTCGATGATGCATGACTCTTGGACGAATCTTTGCAGTTTAGCAGCTGACTTTCTCTTGTACCTGCAGTGACCAGCTACGACGAGGCTACAGAGCAAGAAGCTTACAAGTACTCCGATCACGAACCAAACCTTGGGCGATCCGTTGGATGTCATATCATCATTCAACTCCCGGATGGCGTTTAGGTTGTGTATGGTGTCCCCATGTATCACAGGGAAAATAATGAGCTTCTTACATAAACGTTTAATTCTAGGATAATCTATAATTATATGTATGGTACTATCGGTACTATGGTCCTAGCGGAAATATTTTAATGTTGGACGCAGCCATTAATAAAATAGATTTTAAATCTTCTTGATCAAAAATGGCTGGGTTTATTATATTAGATTTGGCAAGTGTGACAGTAAGCATAATTTCTGTAATTAGCATTCTATTTCTTGCTAGTAAAGTTTCGTATAAGTGTGGGCTATCGGTAATTTCACCACTTGTGGACTGTATTATTTTATTAACAGTATTTGTAAGTAAATTAAATTGCCTTTGAGTTTCTGTGTTAATTATTATTTGTCTATTGTTAGATTGAATTAACTGTGCTTCTGTTATTTTAATTCTTTCCAAATCTGCCGCATCAGGCGTTCCTGCAACAACCTTTAGCGCTGTGCCCAAATAATCTAGACTTCTTGCTATCCTGTGGTGTATCATTAACTCGGACAAAAGAATTTTAACATGTTTTATGTCTACTTCGATAAATTTTCGCATGTTCGTCAAGGGAATTAACTCAATCAGTTTTATCGTATCGTCTATGATCTTCGTAAATTCAGTCAGGTTCGTCGAATGTCTTAGGTAGCTGCGTTGCTCTCATATTAAAGCATTGCCGTCTCTACGGGAATGTAATTTGCATTGGAGTAGTCGGTAATGCGTGCCCCTGCTGCGGCTAGGACTGACATTTTTATTATTAACCTGTGGAGAATTAAAACAATGACTATAGTGACTTTGTGATTTGATGTAGCAAATAAAGAACTTGATCAAAATTACTTCAAATTGTCCTTATGGACTACCCTGCCCTTAATACGTACAGAAGTTCCCAGGTCTGTTGCACGCGTCCCTCAGAACACAACGGGGATAATTTGTTTCCCAACCTTTTATTGTTCTTAATAAATACCTTGTCGCCTACGTCAAATACCCCATTTTGCCTATCTGAGTTGCATTTGTTGAGTTGATCTTGTTGTGCTTTGTTTATTCTGTCTTTAATATTTTCCCGCAAATCAGTGTGTTGTGCATAGATAACGTCTATTGGCTTTTCTTCTGTAACCGAATGAATTGTTTTATTATATTCTATTGCTGCTCTTACTATGATCTGGGTCGTATCATTAAGATGTTTATCAATTTTCATGCATCTGGCTATCTCTAGCAATGTACTGTGGAATCGTTCTACTTGTCCATTCGAGCAGCTATGCAATGGAGGTGCGTTTACTACGTCTATTTCGATTTGATTTTTTAAAATCGAAGTAATCGTCTCTGAATTAAACGATGCTTCGTAGTCACAACAAATTGTCTTTATTTTTGAAAAAATATTGAGTAATTGCAATATGGGGATAGTAATATCCGTTATTGTTCGGGATAACAAGGATTGTACAACAGCAAATTTGGAAAACTTGTCCACGCATGTCAGGAATAGCTTGTGGTCAGTGGAGAATATATCGATATGCAGCATTTCGCCGGGATAAGACGGAATAGGTGTTTGCCCAAGTTCTTGTTTTTTTGGGTGACGGTCGTACTTAGCTGTAGTGCAGACTTTGCAATTTAAGACGATTTCATTGGTTAATTTGGCCATTTTTGGGAAGTAATACTTCCGAAGCATATGTTTGATATTTTCTTGCTCTGCTCTATGTGCGCGATTATGTTCGGTATTAACTATCTGAATCTGATCATCTTTGTTGGTTATATCAGTAACCATGTTCTTGCAATGCCAAAACTTTGTTGTGGGGAAAAGTCGCACTAATTCATGTTGAAAGGCGGCTAGTGTAGGAAGATCGCAATGGTATGCATTTATAACATCACGGTTCACTAGAAGCTTTAAGGATTCAAGGAGATCGTTCTTGTCTCTGAATTGTATCACATGACGAGTTTTGCTGCCGAATAGAATTAGTCTCCGATGCAAGTTGTAGCGCGCCTCTTCTAGGATAACTTGGTTCCTAAAAAGAATAACAGCCTTGTCCGTTGTCTCGATTGTGTAATTCAAGAAAAGCTCACTGTGGACGGAGGCAGCACACAATTGAATTTCATCTTGTGGGGCATTCACATTTTGCCTTAATAAGGCATCTGCCACTAGGTTTTCTTTCCCTGGATTGTAATAAATTTGAGCGTTACGTTCTTCAATAAATGGCATCCACTTTTTAATTCTCGCATTTGTGTTTTTGACACGGAAAATGTGAGCGGTTGGTGATCTGGTAGTTCTGTAGTTTTCCAAGAGCCCACACGATTGCCAGCAACTCCCTTTCATTAGTGGCGTAAATTGATTCACTTTGCTTTAATATTCGGGATATCATTGTTATTGGCCTGCCGCCCTGGGACAACACTGCTCCAATTCCGTCGGCAGAAGCGTCGGTTGTGAGGTCGAAAGGTTTTTGAAAGTTCGGGTACATGAGTATGACATCCTCAGATGCCAGAATGTTTCTTAAGCGGTCAAAAGTGTGACGTTGCGATTCATCAAAGTCGATTGGGACCTTTTTGGACATGCGCTTGCTTACTTTTCCATTTTCGCCTTTCAAAATGTCGGTTAAAGGTCTTGCGATTGCAAAATTAATAAACGCCCTGTAATAACTAGCAAGGCCCAAAAACGATCTTAGTGTATAGAGGCTCTTTGGCTCGGGGTACTCCTGAATTGCCTTGACCTTTTCGGAGTCAGTTTTTGTTCTGTCATTAGAGACGATGAAATCCAAATATTCGACGCTTTCTTTATAAAATGTCTTTTCTTTCGACACTCTCATGTTAGCGTTGCAAAGCAGCTGGAGCACAGTGTCAATGTGTTCGACATGCTCGGCTTCATTTTCAGAAAATATTAACACGTCATCTACGTAGACGTAGCATATTTTCCCGATTTGTTCGCTAAGAACATCATCGATTGCTCTCTGAAATATGCTTCCAAAATTTCAAACCAAAGGGTAAGCAACAGAATTCGTATTTCCCTCCGTTTACTGAGAACGCCGTCTTCGCGCGATCCTTTTCATCTAGATAAATTTGGTGGTACCCAGATTTTAAGTCCAAAGTCGTGAAAAATTTTGCTTTTCCAAGATTCGCTAGAATTGGGTACCGGTCGGCAATGGTTCGCTCGTTTAACTTTCGAAAGTCAATAACGAGTCGTTTGTTTTTGTTACCGTTTGAGTCCAAGCCTTTTTTGTCAACAACCCATGCAGGACTGTTGTACGCAGACCGAGATGGTCTTATAATGCCGTCTTTCAACAACTGAGAGATTTCGCTATTAACAAAATCGGCTACACTAATAGGATATGGGTAAGACTTGGAGTACACTTCTTGGTTGTCTACTGTGTGAATAACTGAAGTGTTATATGGCAATGACTCGTTAGAGGTCGAAAATGCGCCGATCCTGTTCAGTATTACCTTTTTAAATTCATTCCATTACGCTATCAGAAACTATTATGTCATCAATGCGTGTGAAATTAACGCTATCGCAAGTATGGTGTTGCAATGCTTCCGTCGTACTGCCATATGTAATACTACCGCTGTGTATGTTTAGGGTTACCCCTGCTTGTGTTAGCAGATCAAAGCCTATTATGGCAGCAAAAGTATCAAGGGTATCTAAAATGAAAAACGGGGATTCTTTCCGAAAATTCTCATGAAGCATTTTCATTTAATTTTACTGGACCCATGTATGGAGTTCACAGTAAATGGGGTGTCGACAAGTGTTATGTTTCTTAACTCCTTTACGAGTTTAACATAATTCTTTGCGGGCCTAGTGTCGATAAGGATTTTTAGTGTTCTACCAGCCAACTGTAGCTCGACGAACGGCAGTTGGGAGCGTTCTCTAAAAAATTTAGCAAATCATTGTCCGGTATGGAGTCGTTCTCATCGCTAGCCTCTGCGACGGCGGACTCTGCTTTTTGAGAAATGTTGTTAACATACGCTGGGGTCTGTTTTGGACTTGTTTTCCTGTAAAATGGGGGTTTTTCTCAAAATGTTTTCCCTGTCTGGGCATTGATCGATTGCCATGCTTGTTATTTTCCCCTGGGTGGCTCCTATCTTCAATTGCTTTAGCATACGTAGCAGCGAACATGCTCCTTTCTATGCTATTCTCAGCCTCGCGAGCCAGTGCTAAAGCCGAAGGCAAATCTTTGGGCTGTGCTGGTATAACTAGTGCCTTAATAGGCCTTCTCAGGCCTGTCATGAAGGCGTGCAGAGCATCGCTCCTTATTTCTGTATTAAGAATGACCGCTGCTTGCATGCGTAATGGCAATTTTATTTGTAATAAGAGTGAGTTTTTTCTCAACGACATCATAGTACTGCATTAATTCTAGGTCTTCTTGTCTGAGCATTTCTAATTGATGCCTGAGAACGCGCAGAAACGTTTTATCGGCGTATGTGCAATCAAGTCTAGCAATGATTGCATCGAAATTTCGAACAGTGTTATGTGAGATAAGCACTGAGCGTGCGGCACCGATTTCGCAGCGTCGAGTCTAACCTCACATCTAATGCTGGGGTCAATTATTACGCTTTCGTTCACCTGTACTTGGGGAGCTTCTATTCTAAGTGAACTTACTTGGTTTCTCAGACGGTCCCTATAGGACCTACTCATTGGCAGATGTCTAACACATTGTCTTAGCGAATTCAATCTAACAATATAACCGCACACATTCAAACTCACAATTAAATTCAATGTAAATTAGTTACAAATTCAATGGAAATTACTTACAAGATCAGTTTAGGCTGCCACTTTTATTTATTTATTTTCAAATTTGTTTGGTTTGTTTCCTGTTGAGGTATACTGTTGACATGCTATGGGCTCTTGGTCAGACGCTGAGTCAGCATATTTATGTTTATATAGAATTCGTCACATCGACGTTGCAACTGCACAGATTGTTCTAAGACTTAGTACGAAGGCAGTTCGTTGGATTGTTTGCTAACTTATATATCTCTTGTTCATATATTCCTCCAGCTTCTGATATCATGATCTACAAGCACCATGCTGATGCTCTGCGAACTATTTTTAGGCGATCGTGATTTTCTTATAGTTTTAGGTGTTTTAACTTGCCTAATATTTCTTGGCTTGTTGATGATAATCTATCTTTCTTAATTCCTTCATCTCAACATGTTTTTCTTGATAGCCTACTTTAATGTCCGCTATATCAGTTGAATTCTTTTCTTAACTCTTCTAAAAGAATCCTTGATCTTGTTTTTGTCTCGGATCCCACTGTTAATGCTGTATCACAGACACAGCCCCTAGTGAAGCCTGAAAATCCTTATCCTTATATGTTTTCGTAAAACAATTTTCAATCTTCTTAATAGCCTCATTTTCTCTTTTGATTGGTCATTTCTATTTGAGTGCTGTGATATAGATTGTGCAGTGAATTTTTTCTATTCTGCTCTTAATTCTCTAATTGATAAATGCGTTCCTTATGTGCATGTCTCTAGCGTCTCAAGTATGCCAGTTTGGTTCACACGTAGGCTCTGTAATCTCCGTAACATTAAATCGAGATATTTTAAAAGATTTAAAAAAACTCGTTCGCGACTTGACTATGCAAATTATTGTGTAGCGAAATCTCAATTTTGTCTTTTAAATACTCAATGCTACAATAATTATATCGTTCTCTGTTAGGATTTTATAAGTACCCCAAAAGATTTTACAACTTTGTTAATTCCAAAAGACGCTCTAATTTACTGCCTTCCACCTTCAGACTTAATTACCAGACTGCTAATAATGATTTAGATATTGCAGATCTGTTTGTTAAATTCTTTCAGTCGACTTATTTTACTACTGTTTCGGATCCCACACCCTATCCCTTCTCAATCCCACATTTAAATTGTATGTTTTATCCTAGTATTACTGAAGACTGTATTATCTCTAGCTTGTCATCTATGACCTCTTTCTTCGTACCCGGGCCTGATAATATACCTAGTTGCATCCTTAAAATGTGTTCGATTTCCCTATCTAAGCCTAGATCTCGTTTTTTCTTTATATCAAGTGAGACTTGTAGCTTTCCTGATATTTGGAAGGAGTTTTTTATTATTCCGCTTTTTAAAAAAGGTAGCAAATCGGATATTTTTAACTACCGTGGCATGTCCAAACTTTCGGCAATACCTAAGCTGTTTGAGAAAATTATTACGTCTTCCCTTCAACACCTATCCAGATCCACTATTTCTCCTTATCAGCATGGCTTTATGAAAGGTCGTTCGTCGCTTACCAACCTTTTAGAATTGACTACCCTTGTACACCATGGCTTCCGTAAAAAGTGTCAAACTGATGTTATTTATACTGACTTTAGTAAGGCTTTCGATACGGTTGATCATTCTATGCTTCTCACGAAACTTAACATCTTGAGTTTTTCCCCGAAACTATTGGCTTGGTAAAAGTCGTATCTTATTGGCAGAACTCAAAAGGCGTCTTTTCGTTCCTCGATATCTAAAACTGTTCGAGTTACGTCAGGTGTACCCCGAGGCAGTCATCTGGGCCCACTGTTATTTACCTTGTTTATAAATGATTTGCCTTTCCCTTTGACTCATTCACGAGTGCTCATGTTTGCGGATGACGTTAAGATTTGTTATTCATATAGTGATCCTTCTTTCCAACAGTACTTGCAATCAGATATTGATGCGTTCTGTGATTGGTGCCACGTTAATAAATTATACCTTAATGCCTCTAAGTGCTCTTTTATGACTTTCAGTCGTTTGTCGCCGTTCCTAGCTCATTACTCTATTAAGTCTGTTATGTTAGATTGTGTACCATTATTCAAAGACCTTGGCGTTATGTTTGACCCAAAACTTTCCTGTTAGCGGACGTTGACGATACTATGCGCAGTACGTTCAAGTGGCCCCTACGACACCAGGACAAAGCCTGTTACGCGCGACTGCCCACCTCCCACCCGACCGACCGAGGGGTGCAGCCGTATATCGCACGGCACGAATCGCGTGGACAAATACACAATAGAAAAAACAGACAAACAAATAACTAAATAATACTATAGCTATCTATTAACTAAATGGGATAGGATAGAAGTTTTAATCATGTTAATAGAAAACTCTGAACCGATTACAGGGAATAGAAGGTTGTAATCAGAGCAGAGGACCCTAAAAGGTTCATGCAGGGCATAGTTAGAAGAACAACGACTTAGGGATAAAGGAATCAAAGGATGTCTACTCCGTCTACATGATACCGACAGATTTACCTGAGCTAATAACTCAGGCGAGTCGATATCACCAATTAGGGGCTTGTGCATAAAAATAACACCAAGCATAATTCTACGGTTAGTTAGGGAAGGAAGGTTAATCAAGAGAAGTCTACTAGAATACGAAGGCAAATTGACATTGCGATCCCAGCTTAAGCCACGAAGAGCAAATAGCAGGAACTGCTTTTGAACGGATTCAAGTCGAATCTGGTGCGACTCATATTGAGGTGACCAGTTGCAATAAATATAGGACGGACAAGCGAAGTAAAAAGAACTTTAGTTGTATAGGGGTCATCAAATTCTTTTGACCATCTTTTAATGAAACCCAGGACACTCATGGCCTTTGCGACCGTGGAGGAAATATGGGTGTTAAAATTTAACTTATGGTGCATAAGTACGCCCAAATCATTCATAGTATTTAGACGTTCTAAAGGACTGTTGTTTAGAAAATAAGTGACCAGTTGAGGAGGTTTACGAAAAAAAGTCATTACCTTACATTTGGTAGTGTTAAGATTTAGTAAATTAAACTGGCACCAGGATTGAAAGTTTTTAAGATCAGCTTGTAGCCGACTAAATGAATCTATATCTTTATAAGTAAGACAAGGCTTGACATCGTCAGCATACATAAGCACACGCGAATGAACAATGACTGATGGAAGATCGTTAATGAACAGTGTGAAAAGCAGAGGGCCAAGATGACTACCTTAAGGTACACCAGAAGTCACAGGAATGGAATCTGAAAAAGAAGACTTAAAAAGTAGGACGGACAAGCGAAGTAAAAAGAACTTTAGTTGTATAGGGGTCATCAAATTCTTTTGACCATCTTTAAATGAAACCCAGGACACTCATGGCCTTTGCGACCGTGGAGGAAATATGGGTGTTAAAATTTAACTTATGGTCCATAAGTACGCCCAAATCATTCATAGTATTGAGACGTTCTAAAGGACTGTTGTTTAGAAAATAAGTGACCAGTTGAGGAGAGTTACGAAAAAAAGTCATTACCTTACATTTGGTAGTATTAAGATTTAGTAAATTAAACTGGCACCAGGATTGAAAGTTTTTAAGATCAGCTTGTAGCCGACTAAATGAATCTATATCTTTATATGTTTTCTATTTGTTAAATATTCTCGAACCCAAGAAAGGAAAAGGGGTGGAAACCCAATGTCGCTCAGCTTAGAAAGTAATAGGGTATGATTAACGGAATCAAAGGCTTTGCTGAAGTCAGTGTATATGACATCAGTTTGTTTACCATTTTTGAACCCCTTGATAATTATTGATGTAAATTCTAAATAGTTAGTGGTTGTAGATCTACGTTCCACAAACCCATGTTGGGATGGCGAAATAATAGAGCTGCAAAAATGTTGCAATTGCGAAGTTATAATTTTCTCAAAAGCTTTCGGAATAGCGGACAATTTTGAGATACCCCTATAGTTAGAGGCTTCGGACATTTTGCCATTTTTATGCAGAGGAATGATATACGACAATTTTAGTAGAAACAATTTTAAAATGGGTTTACATAATGCGTTTGCACAGAACCTGAGTACACATCCAGGAAGATCATCTGGCCCCGGAGAATAAACAGGTTTAACTAATTTAAGTTCGCTAAGAATAGAACTTTCATCAAACACTGGGTTGAAAATGCAATTAGCCTTTTCTAAATAATAAGGATATGGACTTGCTCGGTATTCCGTTGAGGAATAAGTTGTTTTGAAAAAACTCGCAAACATATCGGCAATTTCCTAATCAGTGCTCGCTTTTTTATTTTGAAAAGACAAAAAAGATGGGTGCACAGAGGTCTTACGTTTAGAATTGACAAAATTATAAAATTGTTTAGGGTCAGAAGATAACTGAAGCTTATACCGCTGAAGATAATTCTTATGGCATTGTGTATTAAGCATCATGAATTTTGAACGAGCGAATGTATACAGAGCATAATCTGATCAACGACGTGTTTTTTGAAACTTCTTATAATATCGTGTCTTCACATTTTTCAAATTGGATAACTCACGAGAGAACCAGGGAGGTTTGTTAAGCCGCTCCTGCCTACCAAGAGGCACACAAATATCAAAGAGTGAATTCAGAGTATCATAAAAGAAGCGAATAGCTGAGTTCATATCTCTACAATTGTACAGATAAGACCAATCGGTAGTAGTAATGTTTTCATTAAGGCTGACAAAGTCAGTCTTACGAAAGCACCTAGTTAGAGGTAACTGATTTGAACCAAGTAATGGTGAAAGCAAGGGCAGATCAATTTTTAAATTCAATGTAGGATGAAATTTGTCTTCTGGAAGAACAAATGGTTCGATCCTAGAAACCTCACAATAAGAAGAATCCAATACAAAAATAAGATCCAACGATTTTCCATTAGAATTTAAGACAGGATTGACTTGGGATAAAGTTAAGCCTAGAAGGCCATCAATAAAGTCATGTGACAAAGAGGGCAGCAACATGGTAGATTCATCTGTTAGTGACCATGCTAAAGCGGGTAAATTAAAATCACCTACAACTATGAGCATGTCTTGACTGGACACTAAAGAGGAGACAAACTGAATTGCCTCTAAATGATTTAAATATATCACCATGTCTGACAATGGTGGAATATAGGAACAAGTAATGAAAGCAAAACGACAAACTCAATCTCCTGTGTACTAGAAAATTGAATCATTTCAGATGATAAAGCAGCATCAACAGCTATCAGAACGCCACCACCTATGCGAGAAATCTGGTCACGTCTGAATATAGAAAAGTTTGTGGAAAACACCGATGCATCAGCAATATCAGGTTTTAGCCACGTCTCTGTAAAAGCTAGAATGTTATGCTCAAAAGAAAGACTATCTACATAGAGATTAGGAAGTTTAGATTTCAGTCCTCTAACGTTCTGGTAACCCAGGTTAAGGGACGAAGCTAGTTTTTTGACACACCAGCAGATGCTGATGTGGCAGGAATAGTATTAGTGGTTGTTGTTGGCAAGCGAATCGGTTGCCGATTTTTCTTTTTTACAGTATATTCCTTAACTATTATATGTTTCGGCCAAAAACCTTCTCGACATATAGTGTCGAAGATATTGGCAGAAACACTAATTTTAAAGGACGAAATGTCCCGAGAATAAGAAAATTTAAACTTCTCCACCGCAATATTCGAGACATTAACTTTCTTCGGAATATAGGCTATTACATCATCAGATGTGACAACAGGGTCTAGCCTAGAAACAAACATATGTTTCTTTGGTGGTATGCCAACGAGAGGCCGCGGTCCCGAAGTGTCAGCCGTAGCAGTAACGTTGGAAGAGTCACCCACTGCAGCAGTCAACTTGTTTGCGGGGCCCTCGATACTTTTAGAACTATCGGCAATTTCCATTGGAAGGTGATACCGATAATTCCTTACTAATAGCATTCACAACCGGGCTCTTAAACGATATCAACTGCTGTACATTAGGAGTGGACGGTGCATGAGACCGGTCAGGGACGATAAGAGACGCTGGCGGATCTACAGATACTGAAACACCCCAAGGACTGGTTCTTTTACGTTTCGGAGACTCATTCATAAGCGATAAACTCCTGAACTGAGTCTCCACCGCAGTAAACTCCGCTTGGAGTTTATTAAAACCTGCCCTTAAAGTGTCAAAACTATCTCTAGTCCGCCTCATGAAAGAGCGCATCTCATTCTCGACCTCCCGGCAAGCATCACATCCATATTTTAAGCCACCACCTTTAGCAATAGACTCCTTGATTCTGCCTGTGTAACCTGCACACTTAACGTGAACCGCATTGTCACACAGCCAACAAAGAATATAATCATGGGAGTCAACCGCATTAGTGGCAACTATGCAATTATTTTTTGAGCAGACAACCATTTTATCAAAAATTAATTAATTTAATTAAAAAAGGAAATACAAAAAAAAATAAAAATTCTAAAGGTTAAAAATCTGTGTATAAGAATATACTGACCAGTTCTGACACAAGGGTTAATGTGCAGAGTAAGCCTTCACAACTAAAGAATAAAAATTACAAGAATACACAAAAACAAAAACACGTATCACAGAGTCGCGGGTAGGCAAAAGACGAGAGCGCAAATCAAACAAGAATAGGAAAGAGCGGGAGAGCGCGTCAAATTGAACACATGCAACATCAATTTGTACGCAAGAGAGCGAGAGTTAGTTAAAACGGTAAAGACACAAAAGCAAAAGAGATAAACAAAACAACAACACCCTTAACGCAAGTATTGTTGTGAGTTTTGATTTTATTTAAATTTAAACAAATACACTAAAGCGACAGCGAGAATTCGCGAAATGAAAATAAAATTCGGATACCGGAAATATTAGCCGATAATGAATTTATAACTTATAGAAAAGAAATTAATCGCGAGAAAAAAATAAAAGTTGATAAGCGCAAAAAAACACGTCCGTTCTCTGCAACGAGTGAAAGTTATTTTAATGTTCATTTAATGTTCATAAATCTTCAATTGTCAATAGAGCACGCAGTCTTCTTGGCTTCATAAAACGTTAAGCCAAAGGATTTTATGATCCCTATGTAACAAGGGTTTTATAAACTTCGTTAGTTCGCCCTACTCTAGAATATTGCTCGCCAGTGTGGAACCCTCAATATGATGTTCACCAGCGTAGTAGCGCGTTACGCGGTTTTAATTGGAACCCGAGTCCTCGCCTACCCTCTTATTCTGACAGACTTCTTCTTATTAATCTTCCTTCACTTTTCAACTTCATCGTCAACGCTCTAGAGGAAGACGGACGTGTTTTTTAAGCTCCCGCGTTTTTAACTGATTTCCATTTTTTTAATTTTTTTTTATCGGCATCGCGATCGAAATTTTAATTATATTAGTAAATCTAACAGGGTAACGACATATCTCCGCCGATTGTCGTTTCAAAACGACATATCTTCGCGCGGAGATATGTCGTTTTTCTAACGGCGAAGATATGATGTTTTGAAACGACATATCTCCGGGAAGATCACCGGCGATGATATGTCGTTTTACAACGACATATCTCCGCCGTTAAAAATGCGACATATTTCCGCGCGAAATTATGTACATATGTATGTACATACAATAAATGAACAATCTGCATTCCTTATATATGTAAGTATAATATAATATTATATGTCTGCGCGTAAAGCGCATTTTTGATTTATATGGACTGGCGACAGTCGGATTGATCGGTTCTGTATTCCGGGGGTAATGTTGCATCAGCTTCTAATGGAGATGTGATTGGTCATCTGCATTTTGTCGCTTAAAGAATAGCGGGCGACAGCGTATTGTCGCTAACGCCGAGTGTGGTTAGGAAGCTAGCACAAAGCAGAAATTTGCAACGCATGTTAGTTGAGCACAGAACTTGCGTGCCAAAAGTGTGTTGCCTAGGACTGACAGTATTCATAGCGTTTGGAAACATTTCCATTCAATTGTTTGAGCTGTGTGGCATAAGCCCACCCATAAGCCCATCCATCAGATCCACGCCTCCCATATGAGCGTTATATTCCCGTATAACTTGTGGGCAGTCAATTTCTACATTGCGCTTCGACTTTCTGTCGTAACGAGCTGCCTTTGGTGTTCCTCCTTGAGTATTTGAATTTAAAAATGGCTTAACGCCCACATAATTCGATAATAAGCGAACGGCCTTGTTGTCTTTCCACAGTACGTTACTAACCTCCACTTCATATGAGGAACCCACGTACTCAACTGAAAAACCTATTCGCTTTTCCTTGATGGCACTATCGTTTGGGAGCTTGCAGTTTGGTATCCGATTTACCCGAACCGTTCCCAAACTATAAATCCCTTTTGCCCGGAGGTATAGCATCAAAGGCAGCGATGTGTAAAAATCGTCAAAATATATTTTTTGATGTTTGAAACTTTCAACAGTTTTCGTCAAGCGTACAACTATGTTGGCTGACGCACCGATATCAGGGTAACCAGGTAATATCGCATTATCACCTGCGCCGCTATTTACTTCAAATTGGTAGGCATATCCAGAAGAATCACATAGGACAAATAATTTAATACCCCACTTGTGTGGTTTATTGGGCATATATTGACGCAAATGGTGCTTCATTTTTGTGCTGCACATTTGTTTGTCAACGCATAATCGAGCTTGCTTAGGCACGGAGTCAAATCTTTCATTCAAAATGTCAATGTCAACTCTTCGCGTGCGAAATAGTGGATCGTAGCCAGGCTCACCCTTTTTGATTCGCTTACTCTAGTCACACAATGAGAAGTATTTCTTAATTGCTTCAAATTTGCTACGGGTCATACAGGTTTGTATGGGGTAAGTGCGTTTTGCCCCCAGTAACTTTTCAAATTATGGTAGCGATATATATACATGTAAATTACATGTATATAGTCATGAATATCTTCCGCTGTTATCTTAAACTTGTTGGCAATATTGGCTGCGCGCATTGTTTCCTCGACGATCATACTTATAATGTCCGAGTTTAAATAATAACTAAACTTGAAACGGAGTTTTCAGATCAGTTATTTTGGATGGCAACGAAGAGTTGCCTTGAAAAGCAACATTGTTTATGCGCAATTGCATAGATTGCTGTCGCTACATAACCTAGTAAAGTTCCTTTATAATTGATTCGATACCTATTCATAAATAAATTAATGAGTTGTATTACAAATCAAAGTAATGATTTGCTTACCAAGGCCTCTAACGAGTTTTTCGGGAAGGCTCATGGCTCTGCACAGTGGTTTCACTGTTTTCAATATTACTGCACATTAAGGATACAGTAGAGACATCTTCTGATGCAGTGTTAAGTGCCTCTGCCACGTCTTCATCCTCGTCGTCACTCGAAATACTCGACATGTCCACATCCGACGGGACTGATTCGAACAACTCCAGCAGTTGTTCATCCGTAAAATCAGACCATTTATAGCGAGCTCTCAAAGCCATTATTCAATCTCTATTAAAAAAATTCAACAATAAATAAAAATCACACACAAATCACACAAGAAGTGTAAGCAGTTGTGAAATAGCTGCTAGCAACAAATTTTGCCGTGGAGCCCCAGAGTGCCTCAAGGCAGGTATCACTTTTACGATGCTACAAAGCAGAACTTTAACATATTCGCACATATTAAACTTTATTTAAATAGTACATTAACTTTCCTTTCACGAAAAAAAATATTGAGTTCAATTGGTTGTACAAATTCACTTTTATCAATACAGCAAAAGACAATGTGCGCGAAGTAACACATGATTCGATAATATGTTTATCAAAAGCACCGATAAAAGTTTCCGAGCGCTTTACAACATTGGCAGTGCTTTTTGGCAGTTATTTTTAAAAGTTCAACAATTTTTAAATTAAATTGCATCCTACCATGAACTTCATTGCTTGCTGGTTCCATTTTACACAAGCTTTTATGTTTTTGACGCGCATTGTGGCCCTCAATGAGAGATTTTCGAAACAGGACCTATTCAACAATGTGGACAGTGAAACAAATTTATGTAAGATGTCGCCTGAACTGAAATCTTCAACGTCATCGCTGTCTTCGAATGCTTCCAACTTAAGTCAGCTATCAGATGAATCAATTGTTCAAATGAACCCATGCAATGTATGCTTAACAAACCAAAAGTCAGTTTTGCTGCATCCATGCAATCATGTAAATATTTGTGCCATATGTTGGGATCAAATTCTTTCCAACAACGAGGACAATTCAAATAGGAAACCTAAATGTCCAAGCTGTAACCAAGAAGTCATTGAGGCAATTCTCAATGTATTCATTTCGGAGATATGACGCTATGCCAATCTAACTTGCACCGTATCACTCGTTGCGTTTTTGTGTTAATAATTTTTAACAACTTTAATTTCTGTTTATAACCTTTGTTGGTTTTTTTCTCTCTCTTTTCTTCCTCTCTCTCCCACCTTAGTCTAATTTTTTTTTCTGTCTTGCAAATCACAAGCAACGATCATTTGTTGTTGTCCTGCAATTTCTTTGTGTTCTTGTTGCAGTGTTTTTGTTATTATGATTTCTAGCTCGCGCTCTTTGACTTTTTTTTCTCGTTTTCGTTTCACTCGTCGCCGTTATTTGCGCTCATATTGCAGTCTGTTGTGTGTCTGTAATATAGACTCTATATCTCTTAGTCAGTGCTCTCTTTTTCTTTTAAACCTTGTGCACCATTTAAATCTATATTTCTTATTATTTCTGGACCTCAGAGTGAGTTATATATTTTAATACCAAAACATTTCTCATTTTTGATTTGTATTTGATTGTTTGATTACCAATTTTTATTATTACCTCATAATGCCTGTTTGTTCGGTTAAAAATTGTTTTGCAGCACGCCCCACCCCTGAATAGTTTTATTTACTGTTGGTTGTGTGAAACTACAGTACATGTTAAGTGTGACGGCTTTACATGCAGGGTGAACGATCTTTTAGATCAAAAAAAGGGTTTCAAATGGGGATGTGAGTGAGACTTTTCACGCGTTTGCCGGTCTCCACATCTTTATCGGTTCCGACCCCTTCTCAACCAATGCAAACTCCAATTCCACAAACGATGTCTGTAGTGTCAGTTTTGTCCAGGCAAGAATCTACACCCATGGATTTTGCCGACAGGGATCCTAGTGATAGTAATGCCGCAGTGCCACTTGTTGCAACCGATGCTACAATTGATGCGGTAGCTGATGCAATACCTGATGCTACATCGGATGATGTCATGGCCCACATTTGGTCTAAACTGAATGTTTCTAATATATCCATAGAAAAGTTTAAATTTTCATATTCTAGAGAAATTTCCTCTTTTGAAATCAGTGTTCCAATTAAAATCTTTGACATCATCTGTAGTTCTAGCTTCTGGCCGAAAGCTTAATTGTGAAAGAGTTTACATCCAGGAAAAGGACGACACGGGGCCACACAAGGATTCCTTCCCCATCTATTCCTCTTTCTTCTTCATCTATTCCCACTCCTTCCTTATCTATTCCTTCTTCTACTCTATCAATGAATGTCAGAGGCCTTAATACTAAACTTACTAAACTCTTTGTAGATAGTCTGTCTTTTGATTTTTACCTTATTGTCTTTACTGAGACTTGGTTAAAACCTGACGTTTTTGACGCCACAGTTTTACCCTCTAATTTCAATAATTTTAGACGTGATCGTACTGATCGTAGGGGTGGTGGAGTTCTTATTAATGTAGATTTCGCCCTATCATCGGGTCTGATAACAATACCTGTCTCAAGTAGTATCGAATTTATATGCGTTAAGGTATCTTTTACTCGTTTTTCCATTTTTGTTACCTGTTCTTACAATCCGCCCCAATCGGAATGGCCAACCTACTTACTACACTTAGAATCTATTAAATTTATACTTAAACTACTTTCTGACAGAGACTCATTAATTGTCCTTGGGGACTTTTACCTGCCCACTATAACTTGGTCAACATTCAAAGGTAGCAAAACGTTGCTGCCCTCTGGGTGTCACGATTTTATTGATGGTATACTTGAGCTTTCGTTGGCCCAGCTGAATTCGATTTCTAATACGTCTGGCAGATTTATGGATCTGATTTTTACTTTTGATGCTAGTTTTTGTGAAGTATCTAGAAATAGTCCAATGGTCTTACCAGAGGATAGTTTTCATCCAATTTTAGAGTTGTCTAGCCGCGAGCCCATCTCCGAGTGTGATCCTACGGTACGCACCCGATGTTTTACATATTGTCACTCATCGAAGTCGGTCGTGTTTTTTTTGCGCTCTCGCTAAATTACTGTCTTTCGTTTTTTTGTGAAGTTAATCTATAATATTCAATTTAAATTCATTGTTTTATCAATTTTTAATAATTCCCTATACTCATCGCCAAGTTTGTGTTAAATTTATTAACATTGATATTTATTAATATCAAAACTTTAACAAACGCAAATATAATTTTGTTGTTGCGCTGCTTAGTTTCTGATTTCGTTCTATTTTTTTGCTTCCACCCGCGCTCTCAATTTACAGTTCATAGTTTGTTTTTGTTTGTGTGGTGTTGGTGCTCTCTATTCTTCTGCTTTCTCTTTTGATCGCGCTCGCGTCCGTTAACTTCGCGCTTGTGACAAGTTTTTGTTGTTGTCTGTTGTAATACAAAAATATAATAAATATTCTCTTTTTCTTCTCTTTCTAATTAGCATGTTGCAGTTAGCTTTTGCTTTGGTTTGTATACTCCTCTCTTAACTTAACATTTTTCCCTTTTTATTTACATATTGATTTATAATTTGATTATGATAAATCAATTATTTAATAATGTCTGTCTGTTGCAAATATAATTGCAATAATCCCAGCAAGACCAGTGAAGACTTTCTTTACTGTTGGCTGTGTGTCAATGTAATGCACTTTAAATGTGCTGGTTACACAGTCAAGGTGCGGGATAGTATTGCACAGGGTGGCGGCATTAAATGGGGCTGTGATTCGTGTCGTGGCTTGGAGCTCGAAATGCGTAGTTTTATGAAACGGACTGAGGATGCGTTTAAAACTCTGTCAGCTGGCGTTCATAAGCTCCAAGAAGAGCTTTTGGCGATGGAGGTTCAATTCAGAAGTTCTAAACTTTTGATTGAATCTCCGACCCGAAAGAGGGCCAGATTTCAGGGCGCGTCTCTCAGTCCGTCGGCACATCGTTCTCTCTCAGTTCCGGCTTCCGACAATGACCCTATGTCACCAAATGCACAGCAGCTGATATCGTTTAGGAGTCCGGCTTTGGAAGGTGTGGAGTCTCTTCCCATTTCCCCTGGAGACAGTATCCCACCTACTAACACGATATCGGTTGTAGTTTCCGAACCGTCCGGGCAAACATCCGTTTCCAGGAATATTGCCAATAAAGTAGTTACAAGAGGAGCTAGTAAAGTGTTGGCTGCTTCAGCTGCTGCTGCATCTGCTGTTGCTGCTACTGCTGTGCCTGGCACTTCTAGTTCTCTTGTTGTAGTTCCACCCAAAAAGCAAATTTTTATTTCGTGGCTTGATCCCAATACTACTTCTGAAGAAGTCATAGCCTACATCCAGGGCAAAGTTCAAGCACCAAACATTGCTGTGGAAAAGTTCCGTTTTTCATATACTCGGGACATTTCGTCCTTTAAAATAAGTGTCTCCCCAGATCTTTTTGGGCAAATATGTCATAAAGACTTTTGGCCGGAACACCTCATTGTAAAAGAGTATACAATAAAAAAGAAGAATCGGCCTCCGATTAGCCTGCTTCCTGCCTCTGTGAATAACGTTCCTTCCGGCTCGTTGGCACCTGTTGGCGAGTCAACAAACTAATTTCGTCCCTAACTCTGGCCTATCAGAACGTACGGGGACTAAAGTCTAAACTCTCTAGACTCTATGTAGATAGTTTAGTTTTTGACTTTCATATTCTTGCCTTTACTGAGACTTGGATAAAGCCTGATATTGCCGATGCTTCAATTCTCCCCTCAAAATATTTAATATATAGACATGATCGGACTATCCGTAATGGTGGTGGTGTTTTGATCGCTGTTGATTCGGCGTTCTCGTCTGAAATTGTACAGTCTTCCAATCAAGAGATTGAATTTGTTTGTGTTAAAATTTCTCTTAATTCTTTTTCTGCCTATATTACTTGTTCGTATATTCCACCACAGTCCGACTTGGCAGTATACATTCACCATTTGGAAGCTATTCAACTTTTTTCCTCATATATCTCTGACAAAGACTTGTTCGTTGTTCTGGGAGATTTTAATTTACCTGAGATTGCCTGGACCCTCTCATATGATTCTTTATTACTGTTGCCCTCCTCGTCACACTGTTTCAAAGATGGTCTGTTTGAGTTGTCCCTAACTCAAATAAATCCCGTCCGGAATAGTCGGAACAGATCAATAGATCTGGTACTTGTGTTGGATTCTTCCAACTGAGATATTTCCACGGCTGATCCCTTAGTTATCCCTGAAGACAACTTTCATCCAACTCTGGATGTAACCATTGACCTTCCTTTTGGGGTTATGACTCGATATAATAATTCGATGCCTCTAACCCGATGTTTTCGCAAGACAAACTATACTAAACTTAAAAAACTCTTATTAACTAAGGATTGGACATAATGGCTATAAGGAATATCTTCAGAGATGTAAACTTAGGTTTTCTCGCGATCCTCAGCAATTTTATAAATTCGTCAATGGAAAACGTAAGACATCAGTGCATCCGTCTTACTTGTCTTTCGAAAACAATAAAGCTGACAATGATCAGGCAATTGCTGATATGTTTGCTGATTTTTTCAAAACAACTTATTAATATTCGATTTATCATGCAAATCCTCCTTATCCTTATCACTTGCAATCGTCTAATTGCATTTTAGACCCTGTGTTTGAAGAAAATTTGATTTTAAGCGTTCTTAGTTCCGTCAAACCAAAATATGCACCTGGCCCTGATGGAATACCAGGCTGCGTATTAAGGTTTTGCGCAGAGGCCCTATGTAAGCCAATACTTAAGTTGTTTACACTGTCCGTTACATATTCCGCCTTTCCATCCATCTGGAAGGAATCATATATTATTCCTTTTTATAAAAAGGGGAAAAAGTCCGAAGCCTCCAATTATAGGGGTATTTCTAAATTGTCTGCCATACAACAGATTAAAAAACGTAGATCGACATTTACTAACCTATTAGAATTTACATCTCACTCAATCAAAGGGTTCAAGACTGCCGTGCAAACTGATGTCATTTATACTGACTTCAGCAAGACCTTTGACTCTGTTAATCATACTCTGTTTTTATATAAGTTAAACGCACTTGGCATTCCCAGCCTTTTGCTAGATTGGATTCTTCAATATCTTTCTAAGCGTACACAAAAGGTCCTCTTTAAGTCTTCATTTTCTAAGACCATCCAAGTGACTTCTGGAGTACCTCAGGGTAGTCATTTGGGTCCATTGCTATTCACTCTTTTTATAAATGATCTTCCATTGATAGTGTCACATTCACGGGCGCTAATGTTCGCGGATGATATCAAGCTTTAGCCCAGTTTTAAAGACTGGGACTTCTTGCCTACCTCAATCGGATCTTAATGATCTTCAGAGTTGGTGTGAAACCAACCTATCAAACATCAACGGCTCTAAATTTAGAGTTATTTCTTTTTATAGATGCACTCCATACTTAGCAACTTATTATCTTAACGACACTGCCTTAGAGCGGTTAGATATTGTCAATGACTTAGGTGTTCTTATGGACCAAAAATTAACTTTTAATACTCATATTTCTGCTACAGTTAAACGATGGTCAACAAAATTTCTGTATACTTCATTAATCCGTCCTATCTTAGAGTACGGATCTTGCATATGGTCACCTCAATATGAGACGCACCAAAGTAAAATTGAATCTGTTCAAAGGCAATTTCTGCTATTTGCTCTTCGTGGTCTTAATTGGGATCGCAATGTCAATTTGCCATCATACTCCAGTAGGCTTCTTACTCCAGTAGGCTTCTTTTAATCAATCTTCCTTTATTAATTAATCGTAGAGTAATGCTTGGTGCTATCTTTATTCATAAACTTTTAATAGGTGAAATAGACTTTCCTGAGCTATTGAACCAGTTAAACCTATCTGTACCCCATAGACCTCTTTAAAACATTGTAGTTCTAACTATTCTTTGCAGGAACCTCTTCGAGTCCTATGTTCTGATTACAATCTTCTGTATCCCGTAATCAGTTCAGAAGCCTCTCTTTCTCTTGTGAAAACCTCTATTTTAGCACATTTAGCTCGTAATTAGCTGTAGTTAATCTAATTTTTAATTGTTTGTCCGTTATACTTGTATTTGTCCACGCGATTGTGCCGTCCGATATACGGCTGCGCCCCACGGTCGGTCGGGCGGGAAGTGGACAGCGCTCTGCTTGGGCTTGCGCGAAACAGACTATGTCCTGGTGTCGTATGGGCCACTTGAACGTACTTCGCATTGTACGCGTCAACGTCCAGACAATATAAGACTGACTTTGTCGCACTAAACAATGCCTTTCTTAATACCGATTGGACTAATTTATACACTTGTACACTGTTGACTCAATCTTTAATGACTGTGTAGCCCTAGTGTCTCCTGTGGTGACGCAAAAATCACCATGGTTTACGCGGGGGCTGTCAAAACTGAAGAATCTTAAGTCTAGGTATTACAAAAAGTATAAAGTCACGGGTCTATCATCGGATCTTTCTCGTTACTTGGTTGCTAAATCGAATTTTATTGTTTCTAATTCTAAATACTATAATAATTACTAACAACGTTGCAAGTTGCAATTCTCCGAAAATCCTAAAGAGTTCTATAGTTTCGTTAACTCAAAGCGAAATTCTATCTCCCTTCCATCGTTTACAGTTTTTATACCATACACCCATAGGTTGAAATGGTATATTAAAGTCGCCAAAATGTATGTAACAGGCAGAAGGAAGCTTTTCCGACGCCATAAAGTATATATATTCTTGATCAAGATCAACAGCCCAGTCGATATAGCCATGTCCGTCTGTCCGTCCGTCTGTCCATATGAACACCTAGATCTCGGAGACTATACAAGCTATAGCCACCAAATTTGGTGTGTAGGTTCGTATACTATGTAGAGTGATGAAGTTTATTTCAAATTTATGCCACGCCCCTTTCCGCCCCCGCAATTCAAAAAAAACGTTTATCTCAAAAACTATTGCAGCTAGAGACACCATATTTGGTATGTATATTTGCTTAGTAAATGCGCACATTTTGTATGTATGAAAATTTTGCCACGCCCCTTTCCGCCTCCGAAATTTGAAAAACTCCCGTAATTTTTTAGCTTGTGGAACCAAATTTTGCACACTTAAATTTAATACTAATACCCAGCAAAATACCAAATTTGATCAAAATCGGACTAAAAATAGCCAAGTTATGCATATAAACGTTTTTCCATAAGGCCGGAGTTGGCCGTTGGCTGGTGGTAGCGCTAGGGTGCTCATATGTATGAGTGAGTGAGATACTTAGATATGCTTGTAAAAAGCATGTGAACAGAACTTTTTTACAATAGGCAAATGCATTTGTTATTACAAATATGAAATATTTGTTTTACTGGTGTATGGTATACCTAAGTCGGCGAGACGACTTACTTACTTAATTTTTTTATTAATAATGTTTCGGCCTCTTCTGATCAATCTATTTCAAATTTATTTGCTAACTTCTTTTCGATATATCCATATCCTATAACGAAATCCAACTGCATTCTTAATCCTATTATAACGGAAAGTTCGCTAGCTAAGGAACTAATGACGATTAAGCCGGTATACTCACCGGGCCCAGACGGTATTCCGCCTTGTGTCCTGAGCTTCTGTGCGGAGTTATTGTGCTCGCCTTTACTAAAGATTTTTTAGTTGTCCGTTACACTGTCCGACTATATGGAAGGATTCGTTTATTTATGACGTCTCAAATACAGCATTTATGTAAATCTATTTTTACGCCATACCAGCATGGGTTTGTCAAGAATAGGTCTACCACAACTAACCTTCTACAGTTTACATCTTTTGTAATCCAAGGTTTTAAGAAACAAAAGCAAACTGATGTTATATATACGGATTTCAGTAAGGCTTTCGATTCGGTAAACCATGCCATACTATTACATAAGCTGAATTTAGTTGGCTTTCCGGATGCTCTGCTTGCTTGGATTTCACAACATTTAAGCAATAGGAGGCAGAGGGTTCTTTTTAAGTCCTCTCTTTCTAAGATCATTTGTGTTGAATCGGGAGTCCCACAGGGCAGTCACCTTGGCCCATTACTATTCACCATTTTTATTATTGATCCCCCACCGTTCTTTTAAATTCTAGAGTTCTTATGTATGCCGATAATGTAAAAATCGCTAGTCGCATCGTAGACTCTCTCTCATGTCATACCTTGCAAACTGACCTGAATGCTTTTCAGGGGTGGTGTAGGGCTAACTTGTTATCGCTAAACTGTTCTAAGTGCAAAATTATGTCTTTTTATAGAGGTTCTCCCCAATTAACGAGTTACTTTTTAAATAATTTCCCGTTAGAAAGAATTAATAATACTTCTTTGGTTATAAAAGATTTGGAGATCTTAATAGACCAAAAACTTAGTTTTAATCAGCATATATCGACTACTGTTAGTAGGGCTAAGAGTGTTCTTGGCTTTATAAAGCGCTGGTCGAAGGGTTCAAGGATTCATATACTACCAAAATACTTTATTCTTCTTTAGTCCGCCCCATATTGGAGTATGGATCTTGTGTTTGGTCTCCTCAATATGAGTTTTATCAAAACAAATTAGAATCTGTACAAAATCAGTTTTTACTCTTTGCCTTTCGTGATTTGCGCAACTCCCATCTTATTCTAGTGGACTTCAGTTAATTAAGCTGCCTTCTTTAACTAATTGTAGAATTATGCTTGGTGTAACTTTCCTTTACAAACTTTTGAATGGTGAGATTGACTCTTCCGAACTGTTGAGCCAAATTAACATTTCTGTTCCATCTACAAGGACCCGCAATTTCCCACTTGCACAACTAACTTTTCTCTGCATTAACCTGTTCGTATACTATGTAGTGACTACAACAGACTTTGGCACGTTATCGGTTCCGAAACATCGCTTCCTGGTATAAAAACTGCGATCATGTCCTTCCTCGCTCGTAATTAGTTGTAATCATTTTTATTTTAACCTATCCTGTTTTCTTTTTATACCCTTGCAAAAATTGTATATTAATTTTGTTCAGAAGTGTGCAACGCATAGAAGGAGATGCTTCCTTTAATATAAAGTATATATATTCTTGATCAGCACGACGAGACGAGTTCAAATAGCTATGTCCATCCGTCCGTCCGCCCGTCCGTCTGTCCGTCCGCCTGGATCGATGCGAACTCATCCTAGATCGTTATAGCTACATGTAGACTTGTATATACTGCAGGGTTTGTATATCTCGGATTCAGTCGGATCGGACCACTATATCACATAGCTCCCATACAAACGATAGTGATTAGTGTTGATGACAAAGATTTAATTTTAAGTTTTTCATCTAGTGCGTCTGGCTTGGTTGAGCGTCACCGGAAGAAGAGAGAGAAAATTTTCAGTGCAGCGCCAGGCCGATACCGATATTTTCCATAGGCGACTTAATACTAACAAACGATACTTAAATACTAACAAACGAGAGTTAAATACTAACAATCGATACTTAGAAATACTGACCGCGACAAATGTGTAGATAGCTAAAATTAATCGAACAGAACATAAATAAATGACATCTTACAGATCAGAAACTTTTTTCCTATTCACCTCAGTAGATGTCTCACAAACTACTCTCTTCACGAACCTTTTCGTGTTCTTTGCCAATCTTTTAACAACCTTTCTCACCTAATTTCTCCTCATCTTTCTGTCACTTCTCTTCGCGCTATACTTTTTAATTATCTACAGCGCAACCACTAAAAATATTCTGGACTCGGATTGGCTGCAACTCATCCCTGACCATATTGGCTGTGAATCGGGGCATAGCTGGCACCTTGTGCAAATAAAACACCTCCACCGGGTCGGAGATGTTTAGTTGTGCATATAGCTAAGCTATTTTTTTCAATTAATTATTATCGTAAAATAAATAAATAAATAATAGGTTGTCTACTCTGTCTACATGGTACCGACAAATTTAGCTGAGCCAATAACTCAGGCGAGTAAATTTCACCAATTAGGAGCTTGTGCATAAAAATAACACCAAGCATAATTCTACGGTGATCTAAGGAAGGAAGGTTAATCAAAAGAAGTCTACTAGAGTGCGAAGGCAAATTGACATTTAGATCCCAGCTTAAACCACGAAGAGCAAATTGCAAAAACTGCTTTTAAACGGATTCAAGTCTGAATACGCAATCACTTTAATATATGACCTAACAAAGTATTTAGTAGTAATTCCCATTGCTAACAAAAGTGCAACAACTGTAGCAAAAATCATATTCGAATCTTTTATTCTGAAGTACGGTCCAATGAAGACGTTCATTACGGTCATGGGAACAGAATATAAAAATTCCATTATTACTGACTTGTGCAAATATTTAAAGAAAGATAACATAACATCTACAGCACACCACCACCAGACATTAGGTATTGTTGAAAGAAGTCATAGGACCTTCAAGGAGTACATTCGATCATATATTTCAGTAGATAAAACTGATTGGGACATATGGTTACAGTATTTCGTGTATTGTTTTAACACAACACCATCAGTAACACATAATTATTGTCCATATGAACTAGTATTTGGTAGACAAAGTAACCTACCAATACAATTTAATAGCGTTAATACTATAGATCCAATATATAATATAGAAGACGTTAAGTTTAGATTAGAAATCGCGTATAAGGAGACAAGGTTTTCTTAAAAAACGAAATTGGTCATAAGCTTGATTTAGTCCATTAAGGACCATTCGATGTTGTAGAAATAGGTAAAAATAACAATATAAAAATTAGAAACGATAAATATAGGATACAAACAGTACATAAAGATAGATTAAGAAGAAATATAATATCAAAAATAATTTAAAAAAAAAAAAATATATATATATAAATTTTATAGATTCATCTTATTTCATACGATTTCGAAAACAAAGAAAATTTGTATGGGCAGACACAAACTAAAAACAATTTTCCTAAGATACACCTTTACTTTACCTTTACTCAACTTTCTATAATCATTATAATAAATCCATAATATCTAAACAGGGAGGTGTAGTATATGCACACAAATAATCATTTAATTCAAAGAGGTTAACTTGTAACACTTTGTTGCAAGTATAAACAATTAAACATATTCGCATTAAAATATAATTTTGCACTTGAATATGTTTATGTATATACATACATTGATGTATGCACATAAACATATTCCGATAAATAAACATCTAAGCATGTTCATATATGTATGTAAGTTAGCACATGCATCTCTCCACGATACACCGACTCCTACAGAACAAGTAGAACTTGTTTTATTAGTGACTTCCTATACCAAGAGTAATCATTTTGACACTTGACCCAATACTAAGAGAGAGTAAGAGTCTTGTGTGTCTTCTCCCATGTATATCCGAAGGATCATGGTAATGCCATGGTAATGGACCGTGCACAAACGGAGCCAATCCCTTCGCCAAAGGAAGCAAGATTGCTAGGACACCGTCACAGGCTCTTCACTCGGCCCCACCAGCCGTTTGAGAGACACCCAAACGGGCAAGGGAAGAAGCCCTTGAAATACCGAATGTGGAATCTCACCGAAGAAGCTAAAAGGACCGCCGCAGGCACTTTACACACTGATGGCCGAACTGAGCAAAATCCAGGACGAGATTATTGATGGCTCGGTTAACAAAAAGGATGAGGGTGGCACACGTTATATGAAATCAATTCAGGTGCTGGAGCAGATGCAGGAAGACACGGCGGCGGCAAAGAAGAATGACAGGAGGAGGAAAACAATCCATCAATCCAGGAGCGACCTCCAAGGAACCGGAGCCCCTTAGCAACAGCAGCATTACCAGGACCAGCAGCAGCAGAGTCTTCACATGCAACCAACACCTCTGGAAGGAAATGGCACATGGTCAAAAGCAAGCCGAGAACCGTTAAAAAGAAGAGACCGGACGTCATCATGGTTAAATTCAAGCACCCAGCCAATCACGCGATAGTACTGAAGTCAGTCCACACAGACGCCGGAATCCAGCAGTTCAAATAAACCGTACGGGACTAAAGCTGGACACAAAATCATCGTTATGACGAGGCAATTTAGAGCAACAGCAGTACACACCTAACAAAAACAGTATAGCGCGGACGGATATGTAAGGTAGAGGTACAATGGATTATATACAGCTGCTATATAGCACCGAGCATAGCCAAAGGGGCAGGGCCCTGCTAGACGCCTTTGCCACACTCAACATCAGTCTGCTCAACGTAGGCAGCACCCACACCTACTACAAGGCTGGCAGAAGCTCCATGATCGATCTCAGGTTTGCTAGCCCATACCGCAGCGAGCAATGGACAGTTTCGTATCTCTATACGCATAGCGACCACTTTGCCATTGCGTGCTCTATCAAGAGCGGTTCACCTTTACACACCAACGACGTTCTACAGCTAGGCCCCAAGCACGCTGAGCGAAGAAGCGTTATTCACCATGATGACCCAAGCGACAAGGAACATCAGCACGAACGTGGACACCCTGGCCAAGCACATGGGCAATATTCTTTGCAAAGCTTGTGATGCAGCCATGATACGCAAACGGCGTGGAATGCCAGGACTGCTTCCATTGCTTCCCATGCTTCCTTCGCTGTAGAACTATTCTTAAGGTCAACAAACGGAGACGTTCTTACACTCAGCGTTATCGTCGCCAACGCTTTCTGATTCTGTTCATCCCAAGCAACAACCGCATTCTAAAAAAAACTCATTTTTTACCACGCGCCTTATGCTGTATATCTTTCCACACGTATGTAGGCCCATAACCTGTTGAGGATCAATTGGATTGCGTGAAGTTATAAGTTTAGCTTTATTAAGTGTTCATACACTTTCAAGGGCGGAAAAGGAAGAAAAAGCATATTCAAAGTTACAGAGTATCTTATATAATATAATCTTATATAATAACTTACAAGCTAAGTACAATATAACCGGTGGTAACAAAAAAAATACAGCGCTTCAAACAGAAACATATGGTATTTTCAAGAGATATAGCCAAATCCGTCTGTCCGTCGGTGCGTATACGTTTTACTCAGTCATTTTAAAAGCTATCGGTGTGAAATTTTTTTTCTATGCTTTTTAATGGCTGGGGCAGATTAAGTATCAAAATCTATAGGATCGGACCACTGTATGATATAGTTTTATACCAAAAGTAGGTGAAGCATTTGGAGTATCGCTATGAAATTACTACTAATGTGATAGTGTTGGATATAAGAAATCAGGTCCCTAAATTTGAATCTGATCGGATAAATAGAACACAAGATACAGTCAATATAAATCGGCTCTGCCCGCAGCGCTGCCTGCAGCCTACTACGTCATTGGTAGAAATGAACAGAGCAGCAGACCACACACACACACTCACAGACGCAATGGCACAGACACACGGGACAGACACACATCCTAAAGGAACGACGCAGGTTCGTCGCTCCATCAAAATCCGGGACGTGTACGCTCTGCAAAGTAAAGCGGACGGTGTGAGACGGTGTTGGCTACGCAGGCCTACTCACGGTTTTCCCGAATCGCCTGTCATACGGTCGCGATTCTGCTTAAAGCCTGATAGGGCCGGCTGTGGTCGTCCGATCAGGGGGGTGAGGGGCGCCAATTGCTCTTCCCGCCTCTCTCACATCAACATCGATAACTGAAGAAAAATTATCCTTGTTTGAGTCATCTCTCTCTTTTTGTATTTTTGGTTTTCTCCCAGTTTGGATAGCTGGATAGCTGACTCGTGGTTCGGGTACCAGCTGTGCACTGGCCAGGCCAACCCGGACATAAAAGCCCCGATATTGGCACCTGCCAACTCCGTGGATTTTGTCGAAAGCTTTGAAGCTAAGCTTTAAAGCTTGTTACGCGATCACGCAAAGTGCGATATAGTTTTGGGGATTCCAAGGTATATAGCCGTGTTTCAGCCCGCCAGCAGTCAACTCGGTCTGTGGGCCCCAAGACGAGTACTCTGCCTTGGAGACAAAAGTACCAGGTTCAAATCCGCCCTGTGGAAAAATTTTCAATTGCTTTATTTCACACAAATTAATTGTCAGAAAATTTTTAATAATTAATTTGGGATCGTTGAGACCAGTGGTTGGCACTTTCGTCAGCCACAGACCAAAATTTCCAAGTGTGGACCCGAGCAATGAGCTGATGGCGCGGCCAACAAGTGGTCGGCGTCACTCATTGGCGCTCGCCGCAGTGCCGGTCAGATGGTCCGAATCTGTTTGCGAAGGCTGCTGCTGCCCAGCTAGTCAGCAAGAGATAGAGACTGCGTGAAGACTCGCTGAGTCCACAAGTAGGCGGTGCAATACAACCAAACAAGCTGCAATAAATTAGAATTTCCAAGCATGAGTTGCAACAAATTAGGAGTGGCAGAAATGGGCGTATTACTAGAGGCGATATCCGAGCTGCAACACACTAGGTTGCCTCGCCAGAGAGCAGTCGCCGACACTTTGGAAACTTTTTTGCCAGTGGAGAATTCGGTTTCCGGAAGGCCCTGTCCACAACTGACGCAATAGCCAAGGTAGTAGACACGGCCTTACAGGCGATTATGGGCTCGAGGTGGAAAGGTGGCTCGAAGAAATACTGCCTGGTAGTTACGTTGGATGTAAAAAATGGCTTCAGCACGGCGGATTGGGGGCGTATTCTGTATGCCCTTCAGTCTTTCGGCGTTCCAGCCGTGTGGAGCTATTTCCGCGGCAGGCCACTGGTATATAGGTCAGACCCAAGCTGTGAATCGTATAATGTGTCGGCTGGTGTACCACAAGGCTCTGTCCTAGGCCCAACATTATGGAATACCATGTACGACGGCGTCCTGAGACTAACTGTCCCTGCAGGCTGCCAGCTAATAGGGTTCGCAGACGATGTAGCCCTCGTAGTGGTCAGTAAGACCATCAGACAGAAGACGGGGCGAACACTGCCATAGCGACCATCGTGCGCTGGCTGAGCTTTGTGGGCCTTAGACTGGCAGCACAGAAAACTAAAGCGGTACTGATCAGCAGCGGAAAGATAGTAGAGACGCCTACTTCTTAATCGACGGAAACGCGGTGCAGTCAAGGCATGCGGCGTGGTGCCTATCGACTTCAGGCGGAAACAATATCAGCTACCAAGCGTGGATCTCTGGACAGGCGTCGCGCGCGATTGGACGCCAGAGACGCAAGCATCACCCTATGGCAGGCTAGGTGGGATGCGTCGGACAAAGGCAGATGGACCCACAGGCTAATCCCGAGTATAGGAGATGAACAGAATATGATACGGTAAATTTCTAGAGAGAAAGAGCATGTGGGAGGCGGGGAGCATTTTCGCCGCGTCAGCAATCCGCGAGCTGCGTTTGGCCGAGCGTGGCAGGGCTAGTCCTGGAGTGGCATAGGATTTAGCAGCTATCCTGTGAAGCAATTCCCTCGAGGAAGTACCGTGGGATCCCGGCCACCCAAATTGCCAAAGCAGTGTTTTCCCCACTTCTTCCTTTCCTCTAGTACCCACCTTTCTTTTCATATCCCATTATGCTTGTAATGCTCCACCCTACCTTTTTGTTGTTAGCCCTTAAACTTTCATTTCCGTTTTTCAATTGTTGTTACTAAATTAATTAATAAATAAATGAATTTAAAAAAAGTAAAAAAAAGATGACGACAAGCGGAAAAGGGCCAGCCCAAATATGGAGATCAAAGGAAGAATATCGGACTGCTGGAAGCAACTGTGCGCAGAAGCAGATTAGCAGCCACATGGGACTGCCTACAAGCCGGTTATGGGCAATCTCGCCAGGCGCATTATGCCAACGGATCCAACCAAGCTGGGTCAAATGGTAGCCACGTTATTCACTTCAAGGCCGACTAGGAACTTATCAGCGAGCGAAACGCCATATTCACCGAAATTTACAAATGTTTCTTAAGTCATGGAAGCAGGGAAGAGGATAAATAAAGCCCCGGTCCCGGTCCAGCTTCCCAAAGGTAAAAAAATAGATGACCCACCAGCATACAGACCCCTGTGTATAATGTGATTGGAAAACTATTTGAGCGCTTCATTTGCAACAGACTGGGGGAGAAACTGGAACCCCGTCATGGATTGTCGGACTGGCAATTTGGATTCAGCAGGAAGCGCAGCACTATCAACGCCATCAGTTCGGTGGTAGAGATAGCAGCTAAGGCCATCGAAGGGCAACGCTGGAAAGGCGGCAGCAAAAAAAATTTAATTCGGCCAATATCGCGTCCCTAGAGCGATTAAACATATCTGAGCACATCATTAGCCTAATATGCAGCTATTTCCGGGATCGGGTGCTACTCTACGACACAACAGCTGGTCCATGGAAACACACCATCACAGGCGGAGTACCTCAAAGATCAGTGATCGGGCCGACATTGTGGAATATCGTGTATGACACTGTCCTTCGACTGGATATACCGACGGCCACTCGCATAGTGGGCTTTGCGGATGACATTGCCATAGTCACTGTGGCCAAGGACATCCAGCAAACGGGAGAAAACACCAATGCAGTGTTCAGGATTTTGGATTGGTTGGAGGCAAACTCACTATCTATAGCCGCATATAAAACCGAGGCGGTGCTCGTAAGCTGCAGGAAAAAAGTGGAAACAGCCAGGATCGAGGTCACCGGCTGCTCTATAGCATCGAAGCCTGCAATTAAATACCTTAGTGTAATGATGGACCACAGGCTATCATTCAATGCCCAACTGCAGTATACCGTAGATAAAGTTGCTACGGGCACAGAAGCATCAGCAAGTCCCACACTTCGGCTTTCAATGCTTTCCACCCTATTTAAAAAAAAAAACATCATAATGACCAACATCTATAACAATACTATTTAACATTTTTTTTTTTACATTTTGGACTGGTACATCCGGTAAAGGGCATAAGGGGACTGGTTCATGTTTTGGGATAAGAGCGGCCTCTCCTTTTATCGCAAGATCGAAGGGCACCATATTAAAAACATTTCACTCTCCAGCTCCTCACCTGACCCGATGCTAACTCCAATATCACCAGACCCACGCTCAGGTGGGAAGCGTGCAAAACTACTACGCGGCGTCCACTCTTAATTTTTATACCATGCACACATAGAATAAAATGACATATTAAAGTCGCCAAAAATATGTAACAAGCAGAAGGAAGATTTTCCGACCCCATGAAGGGTTGATCAGGATCAACAGCCGAGTCGATATAGCCATGTCTGTCCGCCCGTCTGTCCGTATGAGCAGATCCGTAGATCTCGGAGACTACTAGAGTTACCAATTTTGGTACTTGGTAAGAGTATTTCAAAATTTACTAGAGCAATCTAGAAAAAACCGATTTCCTTTTGCAATTTTTGATTATCGAAACCAAAGTCGGCACACTAATAAGCCCCAATAATATCTAAAAACCTACTCAATTTGAATAAACTCGGAATAGCAAATATATGTATAAACCAGTTTTATTAGGCGGTCCATAAGGATGGAGTTGGCTGTTGGCTAGTGCCGGCGCTATGGTGCTCGTGTATTTTTTGAGGGTGAACGAGGTAGCATTTGCTATTGGCTTATTTACTAGACATACATTTGTTGTTCGAAATGTAAAACATTTTTTCACCTGGTACATGGTACACCAAAGCCGGCGAGAAGACTAACCTCGGACTAACATTAGTGATTCCTCTGCACCAGGCGTGTGCATCAGCATCTATGTCATTAACCCGAGGATTTGTTCCGGAGCAATTTGGATCTTCATACGCTTGTAGCTGTAACGAGCATCTCGCCAGCCTCCCACTCAGGTCTTTCAGACACATCGTGCATCTTGTTCAAATCTGCACAGACGAAGATGTGTTCCGCTGGCGATATAAAATAGTACTGGTCAACTCAACTCGATCAACTCGATCCTGTGCTTCATCAGTATTGTAATACCCAAACCCTGATGCTCAAACGTTTTTCTCCTGGTCGTCTATAAGAGCGGAGATGGCTGTTGGCTACATACGGGCTATGCATAACCATATAGGGGTGAGCGAGATAGTGAGATTTGCTTGTATAAAAATACATTTATTATTATAATTTAAAAATATTTGTTTTATTCGGTGCATTGTATACCGAAGGCGGTTAGACGACTTACGTACATCATTTCAAGTTCAAGTAGGCATGTCAGTGCCGTTACAGTGGGTTTTTTAAGATTGCCTTTATTTGAACATAGAAAAGTGACCTTAGGCTAGGTTTTACATATATCCTTATGCTGTCGGCGAGCGGCAGTTATAAAAAGAAAGACATCAAACATATTTATGGTGAGAGCGCTGATTCAAATATCCTTCCATTTATGTATACTTGCATTAAATTGTTACTACTGGAGCTATTTGTATATGTATAATATTTTTACTTCACTCACATCTTAACAAAATATGTATGGGTTATTTTTAAAATTTAGTTAGGAGATTTATTGGGTATACTCTTTTTTATTACACAATATATTTAAGGTTTATAGACCTGTGATATTCACATTAATAATATTTTTGCTATTACTTTTAGATTTCAATCCTACTGATTTAGTCATTAAGTTTGACTCGTTCGGTTGATTCAAATAGTGAATTAATCCACGGGAATATAAAGTATTCTTCAGTTTTGATTTGTTTTCACTATGATCCAGTCGACTAAAACCAGTTTGTGACCAATGGTTTTGCCTTGAATTTTCGGAATACATGTGCTGAAAATATAAAAGCATGGATATTTCAAAGATTAGTAAAAGTTTCTAATCCCAAATCAAACTAAAATTAGATATATTATAATTAATGTGAATCTTATTTGATAATATTATTTACTGATCAATATAACGAATAGTTTAATCGAATAGTTTAATCTTTTAGAAACTTATTTTGGCAAAGGTTAGTTTTTCTTTGTTTAAATGAAAGTTACCAGTCATTACTTTTTAACAAATCAAGTATCGGCTTAAAAATGAGAAATATTTTTTCAATTATGATTGTTTTAGCGACCTTTGTGTAGTTATTGTTGGGTTTTCTCAGGCATGAGGTCCGTAAAAATGTAGGAATATAAAAATCGCCAGCCGTCTTCAACTGGGGACTGTTGTGAACTGTTCAAAAAATAGATTTAAAATCTGCGTTGTTCCTATATTAAAACATTGCCTTCTAGCACGGTAACGTAATTTGCATTGGACAAGTCGGTAATGCATGCCCCTGCTGCGGCTAGGACTGACAGTATTACCGTGATAAACCTGTGGGAAATGTAAGCGGGGACAGGAAACTGTGAGATTTGATGTAACATTTAAAGAAACATAATCGAATTTATTTCAAATTGTCCTTATGGACAAGGCTGCCCTTAATATAGTAAGTACTGACGCCTGCTTGCACGAATCTATCTGAACACAACGGGGACAGTTTGCTTCCTAATCTTTTATTGTTTTTAAAGAATTCTTCGTCTCTATTTTGCCTATCTGCGTTGCATCTTTTGAGTTGATTTTGCTGGGATTTGTTTATCCTGTCTTTAATACTTTCTCGCAAATCGGTATTGTGCACGAATATTGTTAGCTGGTTTTTCTTATGTAACTAAAATGGATTGTTTGCTGTTCTTAATTCTATTGCTGTTCTTAATATTATTTGCTATGCAATCTAACAATGTACTGTGAAAAAGTTCCACTTGCCTATTCGAGCAGCTATGCAATGGAGGTGCGTTAACTCTTGAAGTAACGTTAACTGGGTCACCGGTTGCACCGACCAGCACCATTGACAACCATAACAATGACGACGGCAACAAAAATTACTATGTCGACAGCAACTACTGCAACGTCTGCAGAAGCATTGACCTGCTTCATACCGATAACGCTAAGTCCCCCAGAGCCAAACACAACAATAAATTCAACACCTTCTGTCCAAAGTGGAATGGATAGATATAGTAAAATAACTAAACGGAAGCTGAGCCCAAAAAATCAAATGAAGTAAGTAAGTCCTCACCGACTACGGCATACCATGTACCAGGTAAAAAAATATTTTATATTTCGATAATGTGTTTTAAATGCCTCCACAAGCCTACAGCCAACTCCACCCTTATGGACTAGCAAAACTCGTTTATACTGGAATGACCGGGTTCCAGTTAAATTAATTAACAAGTGTCTTTGGGTTGCAGTTTTAAGATTGATTTTTATTCAGAAAATATTCTTTTACTTAACCTATGTTTACAAATATATTCTAATGCTGCGGTTTATGCGACTGCTACAAAAGAGAGAGAGAGAGTGTCAGTACATACATACATACAATTTGGGGCACTTGCATCAAAGTGCTTTGTCAGCGTTCACACGCTGGCTAAGCACTAGCACATTTTACGCTTGTGCATACATTGCTTATGTGACGGACGTGTTTTTTGTTTTTTGCTCCCGAGTTTTAACTGATTTTTAATTTTTTTATTTTGTTTTTCGGCATCGCGATCGCAATTTAAATTATATTATTCAATCTAACATGCACCGTACCACTCGTTGCGTTTTTGTGTGTTTGTGTTTAACAACTTAAACTTCTGCTTATCACTGTCCTAATAACCTTTGTTATTGGTTATTTCTCTTTTTTTCTGCCTCTCTCTCCCACCTTAATCTCATTTTTTCATCGTCTTTTCTTTTTCTTGAAAATCACAAGCAACGCTTATTTGTTGTCTTGCAATTTCTTTGAGTTCTTGTTAGTGTTTTTGTAATTGTGATTTCTAGCTACCGCGCTCGCGCTCTTTAACTTTTTTTCTCGTTTTCGTTTCACTCGTCGCCTTTACTTGCGCTCATATTGCAGTCTGTTGTGTGTCTATGTCACTTAATCAGTGCTCTCTTTTTTCTTTTAACCCTTGTGCACTAACCCTCAATATCTCTCTTTTTATTATTTCTGGACCTCAGAGCTATATATTTTAATAACAAAACATTTCAAGTTTCTCATTTTTATTTGTTTGGTAACTAATTATAATAGGCTTCTGTTTATTTCTTTTTATTACCTTATAATACATGTCTGTTCGGGTAATTGATTGCAGCCGGCCCCACACTGTTAATTGGGCCGGCTTTACATGCAGGAAAGGATCTTTTAGATAAAAAATATCAAAGAAGCTAACTTCGGCAATGCCGAAGTTTATAGACCTTTGTAGTCCTTGGCAATAATTTTTTACATTTTGAAATTTGTTTCGCTGCAACTCAATTCATCAACACACAAACAAAACATCACTTCTATTTTTACTCCAATTTTTTCATTTCCATCATTCCCTAAGCAAAACACAACACGCATACACATACAGTTCGTGTAGCGCTGCGTCTGTGTGTGTGTGTGTATGCATGTGCTCTGTTTGATTTAATGATGACGCAGTAGGCAGCAAGTAGCGCTGCCGGCAGCGCTTTAAGCGATTTGTATTGACTGTGTTGTGGGATCTGAGATTTTATATCAAATTCTATCATATTGGTAAATTTCATGGGGATACTCCAATTTTTGCAAAAATGTTTGATCCAGAGCTATATGATATAGTAGTCCGATCCCAAAGATTTTCATACTTTATCTTACCCGGGTAATAAAAAGCCCCAAAAAATTTCATCACGATAGCTTTTAGGATGGCTGAGTAAAACGCATACGCACCGACGGACAGACGGACATGGCTATATCGACTCAGCTTCTTATACTGATCAAGAATATATAAACTTTACGGGGTCGGAAACATCTCCTTCTGTGCGTTACAAACATTTGACCAATTTTATAATACCCTCTGCAAGGGTATAAAAAGGGTCTCAAATGGTGATGTGAGTCATGCCGGATCGTGGAAGATGAAATGGAACTTTTCATGCGGCAAACAAAGGATAACCTGATGAGTCTGTCCGCCTGTTTTCATAAACTCTCGCAAGAGTTCAAAGCTGTCGAGTCTCAGTTTAGTAGTTTAACGCAACTGACTGAGTCTCGAAAGCGTAAGAAGGCGGGAGAACAGACTTCTGATTTGACCTTGCGTTTGCTGGTCTCCACATCTTTATCGGTTCCGGCACCTTCTCAACCAATGCAAACTCCAATTCCGCAGACGATGTCTGTGGTGTGTGTTTTGTCTGGGCAAGAATCTACTGTAATGACCGGGTTTGGTGGTAATATTCGGATTGATTTTTTATTCCAACAATATTCTTTGACTTAACCTATTGTTACATACATATTCTTATGTTGCCACTTAAGCGACAGATACAAAAGAGAGAGAAAGTGTCAGTACATACATATTATTTGGGGCACTTGCATCAAAGTGCATGGTCAGCGTTCACACGCTGGCTTGGCCCTAGCTCATGTTACGCCTGTGCATTGCTGCTCATATGAATATATGTATGTGCATATATGTATGTATGTATGTACATACATATATGAACATGTTTAGCTGTATATTGATGTGAGTATGTTTATGTGAATATATTAATGTATACACATAAACATACTCAAGTGGAGTCTTATGTTTTATTGCGTACATATTTGATTGTTTATACTTGCAATAAAAGTGTTGCAAGTTGAGCTCTTTGCGTTAAATGATTTTTTGGTATGGATATACTACACCTCCCCTTTTTAAAAAATAACGTAATATTATGGAGTTATTTGTTAATTACTAATAATGATAACACTGTGATAGTCGAAAAAAAAGACATAGCAAAATTGGATAGTTTCACCCTATTTCGGGTCCTGCGAATCGAACTGCATCATTAGTTTTTTAAGTTATCACGATGGTTTCATACAAAATTTTTTGCGGAAGTTTTTTATCAAAGTTGTCATTTTTTCCAAAAGGTCCTTTTCTTCATTTGCTTCTAACTTCTAAAATATTCCGTTTTTTTACAAAATTTCTTCAGCAAAGTTACTTAGAATTGACAAAACTACAAATGTTGGGAAGACATCTAGCCTGAGAAGCCGTCCGTTCCCGAGCTTTAAGACAAAATGTAAAAAAAATCGAATCTTGACCCCTTTTTATACCATACACCCATAGGGTGAAATGGTATATTAAAGTCGCCAAAGTGTATGTAACAGGCAGAAGGAAGCTTTTCCGACCCCATAAAGTATATATATTCTTGATCAGTATCAACAGCCGAGTCGATATAGCCATGTCCGTCTGTCCGTCCGTCCGTCCGTCCGTCTGTCCGTCCGTATGAACGCCTAGATCTCGGAGACTATACGAGATAGAGCCACCAAATTTGGAATGTAGGCTCGTGTAGTATGTAGAGTGATCGAGTTTGTTTTAAATTTTTGCCACGCCCCTTTCCGCCGCCGCAATTAAAAAAAAACGCTTATGCAGCTAGAGACACCATATTTGGTATGCATATTTGCTTAGTAAATGCGCACATTTTGTATGTATGAAGATTTTGCCACGCCCCTTTCCGCCGCGGCAATTTGAAAAACTCGATTATCTTCCGTTTGATACTAATAGCCAAAATAGCCAAGTTATGCATAAAACCGTTTTTCCATAAGGCCGGAGTTGGCCGTTGGCGGGTGGGTCGCTAGGGTTCTCATATGCATGAGTGAGCGAGATACTAAGATATGCTTGTAAAAAGCATGTGAACAGAACTTTTTTAAAATAGGCAAATGCATTTGTTATTACAAATTTGAAATATTTGTTTTACTGGTGTATGGTATACCTAAGTCGGCGAGACGACTTACTTACTTCATTTACACATACTAACGACTGTGGCAAATTTGATCCAGATCGGGTGACTATATCATATAGCTCCCATAGGAACGATCGGTCGAAAACAGAGACTTTTGTCAATAACTTCGTTACTTTGATGCGATTGATTTCAAATTAAACATTTGTTAGTTTAATATATCTGTTAATGACTAAGCCGAATTTGATAAAGATCCTTCTATGCGTTGCACACTTCTATCCAATATTAATATACCCTTATTGCAAGGGTATAAAAATTCAATTTGATTAAATGGTTATATTATAAATCGTAAATTAGATAGGTATGGTGTCTCTTCTGCTGCCATTGAGCATAATAAATTCTCATATTATGGTCAAGATTCGAATGGAAAATTATCAATTTTAGCAAAATGCGAGAAAGAAAACATACAAAAAAAGGGGTCAAGATTCGATTTTTTTTACATTTTGTCTTAAAGCTCGGGAACGGAGGGTTTCACTGGCTAGATGTCTTCCCAACATTTGTAGTTTTGTCAATTCTAAGCAACTTTGCTGAAGAAATTTTGTAAAAAAAACGGAATATTTTAGAAGTTAGAAGCAAATGAAAAAAAGGACCTTTTGGAAAAAATGACAACTTTGATGAAAAACTTCCGCAAAAAATTTTGTATGAAACCATCGTAATAAGTTAAAAAAACTAATGATGCAGTTCGATTCGCAGGACCGCAAATAGTGTGACTATCTAACTATCGAATTTTGCCATGTCTTTTTTTTTTTGAAAAAACTATCACAGTGTAATAAATGGTTGATTAATAGTAATGTATGTATGTTTGTTAAAAAAATTGTTTTATTTGTGTCTGGCCAGACAAATTTTCTTTCTCCAAAAAGAATTATTTCTTTTTTTTTTATGTATTTTTAATAAAATGAAGTAGTTGGTGGACTTCAGCGCTATTTAATTCACACTCAAATTCTTCGATTAGACAGCTTTTCAAATTGGCATAATTGTTAACACTAACTGATTTCAAAAACAGTTTGGCAACACCTTTCATCTTGCCTCTCGCCTGTGCGTACATTTGCTTTTCGTTAAGCTCAAATGCATCTGCATTGTACTCGAAAACTTCAAACCATTTCCTTGGGCCAGTTCCATTAAATTCTCCAACAATGTTTTCAAGGCAATTCGATGCCATATGGACTTGGCTTTCTCGCTGCTCGTCGACTTGGCGCCTTTTTCAGCGTTTTCTGCGAATTCGATTTTTTAGATGGTGTGCGTGACGTCATTAAGCACTTTGTATGTATACTGCTGGTTCAACTTTGTGTATTAGTATAGCATCGATCGTAGCAAACGAATCCAACTCGGACGGGACGAGCCTGAGGCCACAACTTTAACTCCTAATCCAACTCAGAATGGGACGAGCCTGAGGCCACAACTTTAACTCCTAATCCAACTCAGAACGGGACGAGCCCCCAAATGTAAAGTTTATTATATTGATTATGTTTATTAAATAAAGTATTATAGACGATTCTGAGTGGTTAGGTTACAGTACATTGGTTATATAAGAAAAACAACTGAGAACAACTTTGATTGAGCTTCTTGACGACTTTCGACTGACTACTGACGACTACGACTTTCGACTTTCAACTCTCAACCGCAACTGACGACTCCGACTTTCAACTCTCAACTGCAACTGACGACTGACGACTCTCGCTCCAATTCGCTCTCTCAATGCTCTTGTAGACGCTCTCTCAATTACCAGGGACGGGCATAACCACTCTGATGCGGACAACACCTCTTCACATATATATATATATATATATATAAGTTAACACCATACAGCAGCATTAGCGGCTGCAGTAGCATCAGCCGCAGCGGCATCAGCAGCAGCATCAGCGGCAGCAGCAGCAGCGCCAACATCAGCGGCAGCAGCAGAAGCGCCGGCATCAGCGGCAGCAGCAGCAGCGCCATCGGCAGCAGCAAAAGGGGTAGCGAGCAGGAGGACGAGCAGCACCGCAGTGCGGGCAGAACGGGCCAGGAGGCCGAAGCCAAAGGTGGCTGCGGGGAGAACACCCGAGAGAGATCAATAGAGCAAATAAACGATTATAACGTGAGACCGAACTAAAGGCTTGATGATTGGGTGGTGTGCGTGCCGTTGGGGGACGGAAATCAAATCCTTGCTGCAGCAAGGTGACCTCCTCAAATAAGAGGAAGTTAACTGGCGCCCGAGCAGGGACCGTCTTCCGTCGCGTCTTTTGATAATCAAATTTTTTTTTTTTCTCTTCTCTTTCTCTTTTCCTCGCCCATAAGTGCCTTGAGCGAATGTGTTCCCAAAATAAGTATAGTAAATAAAGTTAAAAAAAAAAAAAATTTAAGTTTTGTTTCTTGTGAATGCCCGCCGAAAAAAAAAAAAAAGTGGATGGTTACACAACAAACATTTTGGAATCGCTGTCAAGAATTTGTCCATCCAATGGGATGATGTAACATTTCGCCGAATTGCAGCAAATACAATTTTTTCAGTTTTTCTACGTGTGCCGAACAGTTCAATAATTCTAGTTAATCTGCGACCGCCGCGACGCTTCTAAATTCCTATGAAATAAAAGCAGCGCGAAGCAATTGTTTCAATTGCTCTGCGCGTGCCAAACTTCCTTGGAACCCTGACAAGCGCAACATTTCTTGTCGCTCTGGGACCGCCGTTACGTACCTAAAATTCCTATGAAATAAAAACAGCGCAGATCAAATACTTCAATTATTCTGCGTGTGAGTGTAGCAAACGCAACAATTCTAGTTAATCTGTGATCGTCGCGAAGCAGTTTAAATTCCTGTGAAATAAACGCAGATCAGCCCTTGATTTGATGTACAATTTTCGTTTCAAGATCACTCTCCCTAAATCTGTCAAACAGACAAGTCGTGGTTTATTTTTTATATCAAGGATTTTTATGCCAAGGATAAATAAATTCTCTGACAAATCCACAAGTTAATTTTTTATATCAAGGATTTTTATGCCAAGGATGAATAAATTCTCTGACGAATCCACAAGTTAATTTTTGTTTTGTGTAACCGGGGTTCAAAACCCTGTCGGTGAATGGCATAGGTAAGAAATTCATAAAATAATCAGAAAAATTTTTTTGTTTTGTGTTGCCAAGTGGATGTGAAGTGTTGGTTTCAAAAAAATAAAAATAAAGTTTTAATTTTTTGTATCCGGGGTTCAAATCTCCATCAGTGCATGATATAAAAAATAAAGAATATCCGCTGAAAATTAAAGTGGTTGGAACTCAAAGAGTTAATTTGAAAGTGAAATTTTACATTCTCATTGGCGGCATAAACGAATAAAAATTATAAAAAAAAGGGAATAACATTCGTTCAGCAATTGATGGGCTCTCGTGAACGTGGCGCTTGGCGGTCACCTACAAAAATATTAATGAGTGTCAAATCCACCACGAGTGGCAAGTTTGTGAAAAATAGAATAAAATATAAATGCGCAGGTATTGGTCACCAGTGGTGCTTCTCACCGAAGGTATCCTCCGAAATGAGGATGTGGAGTCACCTCCACCTAAGTAGGTCCTTGTTAGGACTAAAAGGGATAATGGAGATCTCCCTGAACCGACATAGGGGGGCATCACGATAGACAGCCTTACGACAATTAAAAAACGAAAATATTCAAAAATTGAAAACAAAAAGCAAATAAAATTGTGAATTAACAAAATAAAAAAAAAAAAACACACAATATAAAAAAGAAAAAAAAAAACAAATTTATGAGGAATTAAATACATCTAACGACACAATTTGTACATACAAACACTTATTCCATTTTTTCATCTTTTCACATAGCACCATCGTTCTTTGGAGAATTTGGAGTCTTTGAAAAACGGAAGACCTACAAACTAAACTGTTATATTTGGAGAAAGAAGAAATACTTACAACACTAACATACGATAATTAAATAACGGGTGAGTGAAGAAGTTGCCTCTTAGAAATTGTACTTTGAATTTATTTTCGCGCGAATATAACCCACACATACCCAATTAAGGATAGTTTTGATTCACAATAAAGAAAGTTTGAAAACAAAATTTAATGAATAAAACAAAAAATCCTACCCAATTTCATTCCAGAAAAAATGAAATTACATTATTGAAATAAACTGAAAAAATTTATTATTTTTATATGTTGATTTTTGCGACCTTTTTGTTGTTTAGAGTTGAATGTTTTTGCCGGCTCGAGGTCAATTGTTGGGCGAATAAAAACAGAAATAAAAGCAGTTTGTTTTTATTTTCGTTCCGATATATTTCGACCACTCACGTCCGCACACTGTGACGTGTGTAGTTCCACAATTGACCTCGAGCCGGCAAAAACATTCAACTTTATTATTTTTATATTTTAAAAAAAATATCGATAAACTGAAAAAAATTTATTATTTTATTAAAATCGAAGAATAAGTTGGAGAACAGAAAAAAATGCAAACAATGGAAGAAATCAAACAGTCAATTACATGTTTGGTAGAACAAGTGGCAGTGTTGACCGAGGAGCTAGAAAAGCAAAAGGAGAAAGTAACAATCTTAGAAGATAGGCGTGGGGAAACTGTGGTCGAAGTGGTTAGCCCACCCACTCGCGCAATAAACGAATATGACCTCATGCAGATAGCAACCCTCCCCGATTGCGTAAAGGAGATGGAAATATTTTCAGGCGAAGCCTGTATGTTTACCGTGTGGATACGAAGAGCAGATATAATCATCCAGGAGTATCAGGTAGTCAGGGACAAGCCTATGTATAGGGCAGTGGTTCTCCATCTGAGATCCAAAATACGGGGCGAAGCAGATGAGATGCTCTACATATGCAACGTGCCCAATGATAGTTGGGAGGAAATAAGGGCGGCATTAGCCTCCCATTATGAGGACAAACGAGACCTAGGAACTTTGTAATACCAAATGAGTGTGATAGTCCGAAATAACTCGACCCTAGAAGCATTTTACTCACAGATCAACAAGCATCTTTCACTTATTATAGAGAAGCTTAAGAGCGAGAATCACACTAGAGAAGCTCTTGAAGCGTTAATTCATTCGTACCGTGAAAGAGCCTTGCGCGCATTTGTAAGAGGATTGTCACCACAATTATCGGCTTTGGTAACAGTTAAGCACCCAAAAACGTTAGGAGAAGCTTATTCTACAGCCCTAGAACTGGAAATTGTTATTTCAGCTGGGAAGCCCTCCCTAGCATACGCCTCTAACGAAACGAAAACCGGTTGACATTTTTCTTGACAGGGTTTCCCGAATAAATTATCAAGGGCTAACAAATTTCAAACGCGAAACATTTGAGGATATCAGGGGGCTGATCGAACGTCGACAAGAACTGGCCATTAATAGACAAGTTAAAAACAAAAAACCCATTCAGTACGCCGAAGGGGAAACAGTCTTTGTTAAAAATAAGCAGATCAAGGGTAAGGAAAAGAAGTTATACAGTAAAGAAGAAGTGCAGGAAAATAGAAAAGTGACAGTTCGTACTAAGTCGGGTAAACTCATTCACAAGGCACACCTTAAATCTAAACGTAAGCATTCATAATTCTCACATTTGGCCTTTCTACTATTAATTTTTCGTTGTTGCTGTTTTTCTACGTTTTTCTTTGGGTATGTCGCGATTGAAAAATTATTCGAAATCACTATCTTTTATCAAAATAATTAATAATTGGCACTCTTCACAAACCTGGTAAATAATAATAAACAATACCATTTAAGAATACTAACCTAACATTATAAGTAATATTTAATGTCTCCACCAACAAAGATGCCAATCTACAACTGTCTGCTACAGCTCATTTCTTCAGCTCCTGTTATCCCAAAGCTCGCTCGAACCGCTGACCTGCGCCATACCAACTTTACAATTGAAGATGCAACACAAAAAGCTGCTCTGATTGCAGATAGCCATGCTGAGAAGACATTAAATGGACTTGGCAAAACGTAAACCGTTGTCCTATTTTGCCGACGCAGAACCTATCGATTGGGCATTCCTGGAAAAACCGAGGCTGCAACGTGTTGATCCGCGGGACGCAGATCTTTAGAGGGGGAGGAGTTAACACCATACAGCAGCATTAGCGGCTGCAGTAGCATCCGCCGCAGCGGCATCAGCAGCAGCATCAGCGGCAGCAGCAGCAGCGCCAACATCAGCGGCAGCAGCAGAAGCGCCAGCATCAGCGGCAGCAGCAGCAGCGCCATCGGCAGCAGCAAAAGGGGTAGCGAGCAGGAGGACGAGCAGCACCGCAGTGCGGGCAGAACGGGCCAGGAGGCCGAAGCCAAAGGTGGCTGCGGGGAGAACACCCGAGAGAGATCAATAGAGCAAATAAACGATTATAACGTGAGACCGAACTAAAGGCTTGATGATTGGGTGGTGTGCGTGCCGTTGGGGGACGGAAATCAAATCCTTGCTGCAGCAAGGTGACCTCCTCAAATAAGAGGAAGTTAACTTATATATTCTCAAACAGCATGATGAGTTCAAATGCCCGTCCGTCCGTTCGTCTGAATCAACGCAAACTCCTCCTAGACCGTAAGAGCTACAGAACTACTGCTGAAATTTTGCACCTAGGCTTGTATATACTGCGTACAAACGGCAAAGTCACGAACAGTGACTTTTTTCAATAACTTCGTTATTTTTTGAGCTATTGTCGTGAAATTTAATATTAGTGAGTTCATTATAGCTGTAAATGACTCTGGCAAATTTGGTCAAGATCGGGTGACTATATCAGATAGCTCCTATAGAACTTTGATCAATAACTTCGTTTTTTCATATGTTAATGTTGTGAGGAACATAATTTTGACGATAATGTCATACACAAGAAACAAGTAATAAACAAGGAACAGCAACAGAGACGCTATGTGGGCGAAGCAGAGCAACAAGAACAAGAGTCAATGAACGCTTAGCAGACGGAAAAGTGAATGCGGCTGCGCCAAGGACTTTAACGAGACTTTCACCACGCATGGCAACAGCGTGGATGAGAGCGATGCGCCGATGGAAAGTTACCGGCTATAGCGGTATCACACCAAGTGATTCTAGAGGCCCCAGTATCCCTATATAAGGCCAGCAGCAAATTATGAGATCATCAAGTCGTCGAGTCAAGATCAAGTTATCAAGTCATCGAGTCCTGATCAGCAAGAAGCGAAGCAACAAATCTCTTTTGGCCTTACGAGTAACCTTAAGAATATTTGGCGCCCAGCAAATTACCAGTACAAGGAAGTCAACGAGTTTATAAGGTCTTACGAGTAACCTTATGAACTCCACGAGCATCAACAAATCTTAAACATAAAACAAATAATCACGTATCCAGTGTAATCAACAACCAAACCACTAAAGGAAATACATATAGTAATATATCCGCCTTTCCATCCACCCACATAACGTCACCCCCCTTTTTAGTCTACAAAACGGATGTTTACTGCAACCGAGACTAAACAAAAGTCTATAAACAAATCTGTCCCCAAAAAATCTTCCAGCGTGAGAACGCAATATTATAAACAAATCTGTCCCCAAAAAATCTTCCAAGCGTGAGAACGCTTAGTAGGCGAAATCAATAAGCCAATCAAATTCCAGATCAAGATGTCATCCGATCCAAAGCTCCCACTACTAACATAAAAAGCTTTCTAACCGAACTTTCAACATAATTGTAAACGTAAAAAGCTTTCTACCCAAACTTTAAACTTAATTGTATGAATAATGATAAGTTAATTCTTAAGACGCATCCTTTAAATAAAGATCGTTTCTTTTGAGTTCGAGTTGAGTTGAGTTGAGTTCAGTCGGATCGGACCACTATATCATATAGCTCCCATACAAACGGCAAAGTCACGAACAGTGACTTTTCTCAATAACTTCGTTACTTTTTAAGCTATTGTCGTGAAATTTAATATAAGTAAGTTTATTGTAACTGTAAACCATTAAATTTGATCAAGATCGGGTGACTATATCATATAGCTCCCATAGGAACGATCGGTCAAAAACAGTGACTTTTGTCAATAACTTCGTTACTTTTGATGCGATTGCTTTCAAATTTAACATTTGTCAGTTTAATATATCTGTTAATGACTATGCCGAATTGGATGAAGATCGGGTAACTATATCATATAGCTCCCATAGGAACGATCGGTGGAAAACAGTGACTTTGATTAATATCTTCGTTATTTCCGAAGATTGTAGGCCGTTCTTTCCCAAACATTAGCTTTTTTAGATAAAACGTTTTTTCCTGTGATGGCTATAGGTAAGGAAAGAGTTACTAAAAAAGATGCAAGGGTATACAAACTTTGACGCGGTCGAAGTTAGCCCCGGGCCTCTGGTTTTTTTTTTCACTTATAAGGGAAATGGATTTTTAATTGGCGCAGTCGGTAGGATAAAACGAAATATATTTAGTGCGTGCTAAACCTGTGTATAAGCGACCGTTACGGATATCGAATCTAAGGTTGCCTAATAAACCAGACCTTTTGTGTATCATTAAATAAGTAAATGTGCGAAACTTGTGTCAAGCCACCGGTACAAATATCAAATCTATGGTTGGCCCGTAACGCCCAACGCCCTCGAAAATTTTTTTTTTTCGTTTTATCCGCAAAAGAATCATTCGTGCAGTCAATAGCGCGTCATCGAATCCTGGAGTTTAAATACAGTGTTGGAAGAAATAATAAAAACAACAACCTTCTTTGATTTTGAACTCTTTGTTTTTCAAATTTGTTGGACAAATTATCCGAGATGTCACTAGAAGAAACACACCTGAAACAGGCACTCACCATGCTTAGACAGTTGCCCAATTTGGATGGTAACGCTTTGACCTTGCAAAAACAGGTATTATTTAGCCGAACTATTACCATCTCTTTCTTTCATATGGATAAACCGCTGCTTAGGTAAAAAAGGACGAACAGGTATAACTACCTTTTTTGCGAGGCAACGATATAGATAGACTTATCTATTTTTTATCCGATTTTGATAATCAATATCTCATTCGACAGAATATTTAAATCACTATCGATCATAGTTCAAGTGTAGTTATACATTAGTATGAATTAGTGCCGAAAATTGACGCCAAGCAGAGAGACCATAGAAATACATACATATTTGCATTTTTCAATTGGCTCCAAATTGGACGCTGGGGCCAAAATAAAAATTTGTGGTATGCAGTTTACCTTATTTTTATTAGACCTAAAACTTTGGTCCAATTTGGTGGTCCAAAGGTGTTTAATCAATTTTACAAATTTTGAAAATGTGTCTTTTTTATTTTGCCAGGTAAGAATTTTGGGGCTTTTCATCAAAATGCATTAAAAATATCAAAGAAGCTAACTTCGGCAATGCCGAAGTTTATATACCCTGCAGTCCTATAAATAATTTTTTTACATTTTGAAATTTCTTTCCCTGCAACTCAATTCAACAACACACAAACAAAACATTCAAATTATTTCTCTTTTTACTACAAATTTTTAAGCAAAGCACAACACGCATACACATACATACATACATACGTGTAGCGCTACGTCTGTGTGTGCGTATGCATGTGCTCTGTTTGATTTGCTGATGACGTAGAACCGATTTGTATTGACTGTAACTTGTGTTCTATTTATCCGATCAAACTCAAATTTTGGGATCTGAGATTTTATATCAAATTCTATTATATTGGTATATTTCATGGGAATACTCCAATTTTTGCAAAAATTTTTGTTCTAGAGCTATATGATATAGTAGTCCGATCCTGACAATTTTCATACTCTATCATCTCCCGGCCAAAAGTAGCTCATGAAATTTCATTCCGATAGCTCTTAAGATGCCAGCGTGAAGTTGATTTGCACAGACGGACGGACGGACGGACGGACGGACAGACGGACATGGCTATATCGACTCAGCTTCTCATGCTGATCAAGAATATATATACTTTATGGGGTCGGAAACGTCTCCTTCTGTGCGTTACAAACATCTGACCAATTTTATAATACCCTCTGCAAAGGTATAAAAAAATCCGTTAGAGATACGCCTCCAAAATTTTCAGAACATAATCTCAATAGAATTACCAATTGAACGCTATAAATTTAAACATTAAAACTTTTCACTAACATTAAATACAAATCGAATGAAATCAGAATTTAAGCTAAAGAAAAAATGTCTCAAATTCATTGCCGCCACTGTACATAAGGAATATACATATGCACATCTATTTGGGTAGCTTGCATCAAAAGTGCTAGATCAGCGTTCACCCGCTGGCTCATGTTACGGTTTTCCAATAATAGTTATGTGAATTTATGAATATACTTAGATGTATATTTCTGCGAATATGCTTATGTGCATACATCAATGTAAATATGGACATAAACATATTCTAGTGCAAACTTATGTTTTATTGCGTACATTTATAATTGTTTTTACTTGCAATAAAGTGTTACAAGTTGAGCTGCTTGTGTTGTACGATTTGGCTATGAATTTACTACAGCCAATCACCTACACCACTATAGCACTTACAAATTATGGTTGAATAAAATAATGTTAACGTCAAGAGTGTATCGACCACGCGTTAATTTAACATTCGAAAGTTTTCTAACACAATGTGGTATGAGTATGGATTATGACGATTGTTCTAAGAGAAAACAAATTATAAAGTTTATTAATATTCAGGTCGATACATACTAAATCAAAGTAAAAGAATATGTGTGCCCCGATAAAGTCTCAATTCAAAAATTGAAGTATTTTTGGTTTCGCAAAATATCTCTTACAAAATAACTGTTCCTCTTACAAAGTAAATGAGTGATTCTCACCTATAGTCGTACCTCATGTCTGGTCCGCGTGCCAGTTGAACTATTTATATAACCCTTCTAATGGAATCCTTGATCTTGGTCTGTCACGATACTACTGATATTTTGTTTTCTAGCACCCGGAAACTTGTGATGCCTAGGGATTTCTAACACCACACCCCCTTTGAAGTTATACTTGCTTAAAATTCCTTTACTGTTTTCGTTAAACAAATTTCAATTTTCTTAACAACCTTATTTCCTCTTAGACATTTTCCTACCATTGCAAAAAGGGTATATTAATTTTAGTCAGAAGTTTCCAACGCTTAGAAGAAAGCATCTCAGACCATATAAAGTATATATATTCTTGATCAGTACGACGAGACAAGTTCCTACAGCCATTGTGGTCCGTCCGTCCGTTCGCCTGGATCAACGCAAACTTCTCCTAGACCGTTAAAGCTTCGGAGTTTATATTTTGCGTATTGGCTTATATATACTGCACAGGTTGTTCAACTGGGACTTAGCCGGATCGGACCACTAGCTGCCATACAGATGGCAAAGTGACAAATAGCGGATTTAATAAATAACATCGTTGTTTTCTAAGCTATTGTTATACAAATAATTATTTCTGAGTTTTGGATATCTATTAATATCATAGTGGTTTTTATCAATAACTTCGTTACTTTTAACACTGTCTGTAAATGACTACGGCAAATTCGATCAATTTCGGGTGACTAAATCATACATATAGCTACGATAGACACGATCGGTTGAAGACAATAACTTTTATCAATAATTTCGTTCCTTTTAACGCGAGTGTCATAAAAATTACTATTCGTCAGTTTAATGTATATATTAATGACTGTGCCGAAAAAGGAATTAATGACTGTGCCTATAACTATATGTTAAAATAGTACTGTACAAGAACTTTCCAGAGCAATGCACACATGTATTCTATCGACGTATGTATTTGAACACGTACATTTATATATCTTTTGTATTTGAATTCTGCGCTTGCTCAACTGAATTACTGGCACGCGCAGTATGTTAGTGTCTAATAAACTTCCGAGTTCTACGGACGTGTTACTATTCTTTTTGATCTGCCTACGTTTCTTGGGTTGTGCGTTCGCCTCCCTTCTTAACAGGTTATGGGCCACGGCCAAGTGCACGGTTTTGACTAGTAAAATAATGAAGTGATATATTTAACGATTTATATCAGTTGGCATTAAAACTACGAATAACTTACGCATGACGGAAGGTCAATAAATGGACAGTTATCTAAATGGTTTCTCAGATGTGTTAGATCAGCTTGCAGGCGCCATTGTACAGATAAATGAGGAGTTACGAACTATCATTTTGTTATCTAGTCAACCACCAGTCTATGAGAATTTCGTTGTAGACGGTTTGGCCAGTTTCGAAATTCTATGCATGAAAATAAAAAAAGAAGCGGAACGAAAAAGTTCAACTGCAACGAAAGAGAATGAGCAAGAAGCGTTTGTCGTTACCCAGAACTGAAGCAGAAATCAAATCCCTTGAAAGCAGAGAATGTAAAAAGAAAGAAGAGGTGCTTGGATTCTGGTGCAACGAGCCATATGTGTTGCGATAAGGTTATATTTTCGGATTTTATATTGTCTGGACGTTGACGCGTACAATGCGAAGTACGTTCAAGTGGCCCATACGACACCAGGACATAGCCTGTTTCGCGCGAGCCCAAGCAGAGCGCTGTCCACCTCCCGCCCGACCGACCGTGGGGAGCAGCCGTATATCGTACGGCACGATCGCGTGGACAAATACAAGTATAACGGACAAACAATTAAAAATATGATTAACTACAGCTAATTACGTGCTAAATGTGCTAAAATAGAGGTTTTCACAAGAGAAAGAGAGGCTTCTGAACTGATTACGGGATACAGAAGATTGTAATCAGAACATAGGACTCGAAGAGCTTCATGCAAAGAATAGTTGAAACTACAATGTTTTAAAGATAGAGGAATAAAACTTCTAGTAGGTCTACGGGGTACAGATAGGTTTAACTGGTTCAATAGCTCAGGAGAGTCTATTTCACCTATTAAAAGTTTATGAATAAAGATAGCACCAAGCATTACTCTACGATTAATTAATGAAAGCAGATTGATTAAAAGAAGGCTACTGGAGTATGATGGCAAATTGACATTGCGATCCCAATTTAGACCACGAAGAGCAAATAGCAGAAATGGCTTTTGAACAGATTCAATTTTACTTTGGTGCGTCTCATATTGAGGTGACCATATGCAAGATCCGTACTCTAAGATAGGACGAATTAATGAAGTATGCAGAAGTTTGGTAGAGTACGGATCGTCAAACTCGTTTGACCATCGTTTCATAAACGCAGGAACATTCATAGCTTTACTAACTGTAGCTGAAATATGAGGATTGAAAGTTAATTTATGGTCCATATGAACACCTAAGTCATTCACAATATCTAACCGCTCTAAGGCAGTGTCGTTAAGATAATAAGTTGCTAAGTATAGAGTGCATCTATAAAAAGACATAACATTACATTTAGAGCCGTTAATGTTTAGTAGGTTGGTTTCACACCAATTTAGAAGATCATTAAGATCCGATTGAAGTAGGCAAGAAGACGATATGTCTTTAAAACTGTGGTAAAGCTTAACATCATCCACGTACATAAGCACCCGACAATGTGACACTACCAATGGAAGATCATTTATAAAAAGAGTGAATAGCAATGGACCCAAATGACTACCCTGAGGTACTCCAGAAGTCACTTGGATGGTCTTAGAAAATGAAGTCTTAAAGAGGACCTTTTGAGTACGCTTAGAAAGATATTGAAGAATCCAATCTAGCAAAAGGCTGGGGATGCCAAGTGCATTTAACTTATATAAAAGCAGAGTATGATTAACAGAGTCAAAGGCCTTGCTGAAGTCAGTATAAATGACATCAGTTTGCACGGCAGTCTTGAACCCTTTGATTGAGTGAGATGTAAATTCTAATAGGTTAGTAGTTGTCGATCTACGTTTTTTAAACTCATGTTTGGATGACGAAATGATTGAGCTACAGAAATGCTGCAATTGAGACGTTATTATTTTCTCAAATGCTTTGGCAGACAATTTAGAAATACCGCTATAATTGGAGGCTTCGGACTTTTTCCCCTTTTTATGAAGAGGAATAATATATGATTCCTTCCAGATGGACGGGAATGCGGAATAAGTAACAGACAGTGTAAACAACTTAAGTATTGGCTTACATAGGGCCTCAGCGCCAAATCTTAATACGCAGCCTAGTATTCCATCAGGGCCAGGTGCATATATTGGTTTGACGGAACTAAGCACGCTAAGAACCGAACTTTCTTCAAACACAGGGTCTAAAATGCAATTAGACGATTGCAAGTGATAAGGATAAGGAGGATTTGCTTGATAAATCGAAGAGGAATAAGTTGTTTTGAAAAAATCAGCAAACATATCAGCAATTGCCTGATCATTGTCAGCTTTATTGTTTTCGAAAGACAAGTAAGACGGATGCACTGATGTCTTACGTTTTCCATTGACGAATTTATAAAATTGCTTAGGATCGCGAGAGAACCTAATATTACATCTCTGAAGATAATCCTTATAGCATTGTGAATTCAGCACCATAAAATTTGATCGAGCAACTACGTATAGGGAAAAATCCGATGCTTTACCGGATTTTTAAAATCTTTTATAGCATCTCGATTTTACGTTCTTCAAGTTACCTAGCTCACGTGAGAGCCAAGGAGGTTTATCAGACCATCCTTGAGTCACACGCGGGACACAAACATCAAAGAACGACTCAAGAGTTTTATAGAAGACAGAAATGGCAGAGTCCATATCCGTGCAAGTATACAGATATGTCCAATCATTAGTTAATAGGAGTTTTTTAAGTTTAGTAAAGTTTGTCTTGCGAAAACATCGGGTTGGAGGCATCGAATTATTATGTCGAGTCATAACCCCAAAAGGAAGGTCAATGGTTACATCCAGAGTTGGATGAAAGTTGTCTTCAGGGATAACTAAGGGATCAGTCCTGGAAATATCGCAGTTGGAAAAATCCAACACAAATACCAGATCTATTGATCTGTTCCGACTATTCCGGACAGGATTTATTTGAGTTAGGGACAACTCAAACAGACCATCTATGAAACAATGTGACGAGGAGGGCAACAGTAATAAAGAATCATATGAGAGGGTCCAGGCAATCTCAGGTAAATTAAAATCACCCAGAACAACGAGCAAGTCTTCGTCAGAGAGATATGAGGAAACAAGTTGAATAGCTTCCAAATGGTGAATGTATACTGCCAAGTCGGACTGTGATGGAATATACGAACAAATAATATAGGCAGAAAAAGAATTAAGAGAAATTTTAACACATGCAAATTCAATCTCCTTATTAGAAAACTGTACAATTTCAGACGAGAACGCCGAATCAACAGCGATCAAAACACCACCACTATTACGGATAGTCCGATCATGTCTATATATTAAATATTGTGAGGGGAGAATTGAAGCATCGGCAATATCAGGCTTCAGCCAAGTCTCAGTAAAGACAAGAATATGAAAGTCAAAAGCTAAACTATCTAAATTTCTCTGTACATGATGAGAAGATCAGACTAGCAGATGCGGTGTATTTACGTGCACAAGGCAAAGGAAACGTCACCATTCGGACTGTAAGATTTAAATTGACGATGAACAATGTACTTTATGTACCAGGGCTGAAAGGAAATTTTATGTCAGTGGCGCGTGTTATTGGACTCAACAGTGATGTACATTTTAAAAAACATATTGCAAAGGTCATACAAAATGGTTAATGTATTTTGGAAGCGGCGAAGATTGGCAACTTGTTTGTTTTTGAAGCTGCGTCCGAAAATCTGTTTGCTGCTGTTGGAGAAGATGTATCATTGTGGCACAATCGTTTTGGTCATCTTAATTATACATGTCTGGGACAAATCGCAAGTAAGGGCTTGGTACGTGGGCTAAGTGTGACAAACTTAACCAATACTCCATGTAAGACGTGCATGGTGAGTAAAATACATGTTCAGCCATTTCCAAAGATGACGGAAAGCCGGTACAGTGACTTATAGAATTGGTTCATCGTAAGTCTGCCGACCTTTTGGAACAAAATCACTTGGTGGTTCACGTTATTTGCTAATATTTATTGATGACAAATCTAGACTAATTTTTGTGTACTTCCTCAAGGTCAAAGATAATGTCTTTTTGCAAGTTTTTGAAGTTCAAGAGTCTAGTGGAGAGGCTGACAGGGAAGAAGCTAAAATGTATTCGCAGTGATAATGAACGAAAATATGTGAACAAAGCATTCGAAGACTACCTGAAGAAAAATGGAATATTAAGCAAGCTGACCACAGCGTACACTCCACAACAGAACGAGCTAACCGCACTCTGGTGGAAATGTCTAGGTGTTTGTTGGCACAGTCTGGCTTCTGTGAGGCATTGTGGGCAGAAGCTATATTTATACCTGTATATCTGAGAAACCGTTCGCCGTGTATCAATCATCTTAAAGTTTTTGGTTCTGTTGCAGTTGCGGTATCCAAGGGTCATCATGAAAGTAAATTGCGACTGAAAGGAAAGAAATATCGCATGGTGGCGTATTTAAGTAAAGTAAAAGGTTACCGACTATATGATGGAGAAACTCGCAAAGTGGTTGAAAGAAGATTGCAAACTATAGAGCAAACTAATTGTTCGACGGTTATGTTTGATTTGCCTGGACGCTATAGGCAAAATAGCAGATAGCAGATGCAAATCTGGAAATAGATGGAAGCGAGAGCGACATATCAGAGGAACAGTCTTCTGAATCTGGTACTGAAGAGGAATCGTTTCAAAGTGCACCTGAGGAGAAAGTTGCCCAAGATGAACGCAAAATGCAGGTAAGACCTGGCAGACGACGAATAATCAGAACGGGTACGCCCGAGGAAAGAGTATAATATACTTGGATCGATGGAGACGTTCCAATTCCATCGACTGACGAGGATGCCATAAGTGGACCGTATGCATGGCAGTGGCGAAAGGTAATGGACAAAGAGTTTGGAGCAGTGCAAGAGGGTTGACATAGGGTCGTACCCAACTCAAATTGGCGAACTGATGTGTCTGGCTCTAACCACCAGACCGAATATATTGCATTCAGTTGCAAAGTTGGCTCAGCGGAATCAAGATCTGCACTCAGAGCATGAAGCAGGTATGAAGCAAATCCTGCGGTATATCGTCAACGATGGGTAAAAAGCTGCACTATGAAAGGACCGGTCAAGCTTTTTCTGGATATGTATAGGCCGACTGGGGTGTTGACAAAACTGACCGGAAATCCTATACTATCATGTTGAGTTTTATTTTTGATCGAAATAATAGAACTCAAGACAAATTCATTATATTTTGATTTTTATTTTTTTGCTCAAATATGATGAGTGAGTTGTGAGTTTTATTTATTTTTTTTTTTTTTTGCTCAAAATTAATAATTTTTATTTAAGCAATTGATTAAAATTACATTGTCATACTTTTGGCTTTCTTAACGTAATTAGAAGTGGATGACTTTTTTAATTAAAAACAAAACAAAATAATCATTATTTACCGTCCCTACTTTCCATATAAAACGCTTTTTCTCGTTGAAAGCCCGCTATTACAAATTTATTTTTGTTTTCTTATAACAATAAAAATTACAAATTTTGTGAATTAAACTCATGGTAATTAAAAATTAAAAGCAAATTTTTAGTCATTTTCTATGTCTTAAATAATATATTAAAAGAGCGGAAATGAAATTTATAAATGAAGGTAAAATTAATTGATATACAATGACAACCCTACCAAAACCAACTATTTACCAAATCACTTAAGGTTCTGAGGCAACTGTTTTTTTTTTTTTTTTTTTTTGAAGCAAATTGGATTCCTCGCGGAATTAATCCTGACAATGATTTCTGTAGCACACCCATTATATCAATATGGATTGTGCAGTTAATTGTTCGTGCTCTTAATTCTCTTATCGATATATGAGTTTGTTATGTCAATGATTCTACTGATTCTTGTAAGCTGGTCTGGTCTACCTGTAATTTATCTAATCTTTCGTAATATTAAATCGAGATATTTTAAATTTGTCAAAAAAAACAGGTTCACGCCTTGAATATATAAATTATTGTGCTGCGAAATCCTAGTTTTGCTTTTTAAATATCCGATGTTATATTAACTATATCGTGCGTTGTAAGGTTGAGCTTTATCAAAAATCCAAAAAATTGTTTAATTTAGTGAAATCTAAACGGCGCTTTAATCTATTGCCTTCCACCTTTAGACGCAATGACCTGACAACTAATAATGGTTCTGAAAGTTCAGAAACCTGATAGTGAAACCTTGGCATTATAGTGAAGGTCGATAAGGACAACACATAATGTTTTATTTTATGCGGTTTCTCTACGGTATATTTTTTTGTAGAAACGAAGTTGAAGGTCGTAGATGGGGTACACTTCTTTTAGCTCTGACTGATTTGTATCCCAGGGCAACCCATATTTCTTTTAAACAAATCTGAACACATTTAAAATTTTTGTTACTTGCAACCCGAACTACTTAAGATTCAACTTTTTGTGCAACCTTACCGATATACTTGTTCCCTCAGTAAACGCTGCAGTATTTCTTATGATGTCGTCGGAGTGATGATGATAATAGAATTGGGGCTTTTGAGTCTGCGAGTATTTTCGAGTAGTATTGTTGATAACTTCGACGTCATAATGGACAACATTACTATTTGTCGATCTGCTGTATTTGCTATTAAATATTTCCGTTAAATTTAAGGTGTTAAATTCACTGGGATAGATGTAAAATGTTGCTATTAATGCACCACAAATGAAGATATGGAATAGAAGGCAACTCCATATAAGATTAATCTAAAGAAAAGATACAAAATGTAACAGTAACAATTTCGCTTATGTTGTTCATTCAATACCTTTTTTTTTCGTCCATACTTCGTAAAAGTAGTAAATGGTACTAACGAAATAGTTATGAATGCTCCACATGTAACTCCGGCAAATAGAGCAACAAAATTTAATTGATATGGCAAAGTTCCAATCGCAAATAATACGGCACATAGCATTAATAATTTGAACAGTGCAATGTGTGGGTTATGCAAATGGTTCCAATGCATTAAAATTAGAAGAGCTATGTGCGAAGATACAACACCACAAAGAGAAGCAGATGGCCCAACCTGTTAAAAAATAAACAATATTAATACATTTAAGTTCATATTTATAATTATATATATTATATACAATATATATAAAAATATAATCGCATTTTCCTTAAATAAACTAATGTTACTATTTGTTCATTTGATTGTTTCAATTTGAAATACCTTCGCTAAAATATGATAATAAGTTAACAAAAAATTAGTAGCATATGACATAGTGAGAATTTGTAAGTTGAGAGTTAACTTGTGATCCAGGAATACACTCAATACTTCATATCATTTAAAAGTTCTTTAATACCATGTGACCAGTTGAAAAAAATTTGATGAGGAGTTTTTATCTTCCTTTTTAAAATGTTAGGATTTAATAAGTAAGAAAGGGGCTGCAGTCAATGAGACCCACAAAGATAACTGCTCCTAAATTGTGTTCGGTTGTTACATCAGCTTTTTGTAGATAAGCTCATAGTTTTTACAAGTTGGGTGGACCGTATGGATTTTTGGCTTTAATCGCTGTTGACATGTTCGATTAATTCCAAACGGCACTTCCAGAGGATACTTCTGAGGGCACCTGGTATATACTTAATTGCACTTCACCCAATAGCTTCGAGTATGGGCTTAACGACGTCCAACCACGAGACCAAAAAAATTAATGACATCGGGACCCAGTATAGCCGTGAGGCCTGCATTGTATAGAGATCAGTGCTGGCCTTCTTGGACCTTCTCAAGACCTTGGACATTTGGGGTAGCTATATTTTATCTGACATATCTATTACACGGGTAAAAATCTATTTTACGGCATGAACCCCATATGCTTTTATGGGGTAATTTGGGGTGGATGACTCCAAATACTCGGATTTCTAGATCTGCTCCAGTTGAAACAAGTGTCCAAGAAAATCGGATTTTTCAATTTACTCCACATTACATCGGAAAAAAAAAATTTTTCCATAAAGAGAATACTGTTTAAGAATTATTTGCAAAAGTAGAGAACATTTATTTTTTCAACATTTGTAACCTATTTGTTATACCATACAACCAAAGGGTGAAATGGTATATTTAAGTCGCCAAAATGTATGTAACGGGCAGAAGGAAGCTATTCCGACCCCATAAAGTATATATATTCTTGATCAGCTTCTACAGCCGAGTCTACCTAGACTTGACCGTCTGTCCGTATGAACACCTAGATCCACCAAATTTTGTATGTAGGCTCGTGTAGTATGTAAAGTGATAGGGTTTATTTCAAATTTGTGCCATGCCCCTGTAATTTAAAAAATTGTGCAATCAAATTTGGCACACTTAAATTTGATACTAATATCCAGCAAAATACCAAATTTGATCAAAATCGGACTAAAAATAGCCAAGTTATGCATATAAACGTTTTTCATAAGGCCAGCGTTGGCCGTTGGGGGCGCTAGCATATGCAAAGAATTTGTTAAAAAAACAACGTAAATGCATTTGTTATTATAAATTATTTTCTGGTCTATGGTATACCTAAGTCGGCAAGACGACTTACTTACTTCATTTATTATTTATTCAGGTGGGATACAGAAATCACTGTCAGTTTCAATTCCGCACGGAATCCAAATCGCTTAAAAAAAATAAGGTGCTACAGAACTTCTAGTGATTTGATTTTTTAGAGCATAGTTGGTTGGTTTTGGCAGGATTGTCATTATGTATCAATAAATTTTGCCACAATTTTTTCTTTTTTATAAAGCAATTTATTGTTTTAGATATAGAAAAATACTTAAAAATTTGTTTTTATTCAATTACCATGAGTTTAGTTAGAAAAATTCATACTTTTTCTTGTTTTAAGAAAACAAGATTGAGTTTGAAATAGCGGGCTTATATTTTGGGCACACGGCAAGAATATCAAATGTTTGACGTTTACAGGTGAACGTTACCACTTCGGAGAAATAGTTGTTTTTTCTTGGCAAATATACGAAAACTACGTAATTTATTATTTAATAATTTTAATGCAGAATCATCAGTAACTAAGCCACTTATCTTTCGACATTAATTTTATTAATAAAGACGTTGTAGATTCCCTGAAATAGACCATTTAGCCAGCACTTTAGGGGGCGGATTGAAAACCACCAAATTTGGTATGTAGGCTCATGTAGTAAGTACAGTGATCAAGTTTATTTCAAATTTTTGCCACGCCCCTTTCCGTTGTTTCCACGCTTATATCAAAAAGTATTGCAGATAGAGACACCGTATTTGGTATGTATTGTAGTATATTCATACAAATAATCACTCAACACAATGAGCTCAACTTGTAACACTTTGTTGCAAGTATAAACAATTAAACATATACACATTAAAATATAATTGTGCACTTGAATATGTTCATATGTATACATTGAAGTATTCACATAAACATATTCAAGTAAACATACAATTAAGCATGAACATATATGTATGTACATTTGTATATGCACATACATATATTCACATAAGCACTGTATGCACAAGCGTAACATGAGCTAGAGCCAGGCCAGCGTGTGACCGCTGACCAAGCACTTTGATGCATGCGCTCCAACAGTATGTATGTATGTACTGACACTCTCCCTCTCTTTTGTAGCTGTCGCATAAGTCGCAGCATAAGAATATATATGTAAAATTAACATAAGCAAAAGAATAATTTGGAATAAAGAATGAATTCTAAAACTTCAATCAAACGACACAGACGTGTCTTTTCTTATTATTTATATATATTTATAACCCAATGGAACCCGGTCAAAGGAGGTTTTTAAATGGCGACCGTGACAGGACCTGAGCTGCACACAACATATATAAATTATAATAACATAATTTTACATTGAAAAGCGACGACAACTAAATGATGCTGCGACAACTAATATATGAAAAAGCGACGACAACTAAATGATGCTGCAACTTATTGGCAAGAAAAGAAACAACTGACAGAGATTGTAGCAACAACAACAACACAGAACAGAGAACAGCATAAACAACAGAGAGACATTAAACATTTAAAGCTAAAGAACAGCTATCAACATCAGCTTCAACACCATAATCCTGAAGATATCTAGTGAATATATTTGAGTCTCGTTCGGTATCCCAACGATGAACATCAGCATCAACACATAAGTTTGAATACAAAGAAAATCGAATGAATAACGGTGAAGATATGTAATGTACAGGAATTTCGGTTATTTTAAAATTCAACTGATTTCGACTATTTAGTATTTTTGTTGGTGTTATCGAGATTTGCTAAAGTGGTGAGAATCGAAATTTAGGAACCAGTTGAAATAAAGAATGAACTAAGTGGCAACGCCACACAGCTGATCGGAAAAATAAGGCCAAAGAGACTTAAAGACTTAAAGAGACTCCAAAGAGTTAAATAACCCAATAGGGGAGTGCATCATAAACCCTACGCATGTGCGAAAATAAATATTATATGCGTGTGTGTGTGTTCTAGAGATTGATGTAAGTTAATTTCATTGCAATAATTCTTGAATTATTGCACATTTAACTTATGCATTTTCTCTTTAACAGCATCGGAAATAGTTTCCATCAAGTATTGGCAATTTTTCTAAAAGATTCGCCTTGCTTGACATTTCTTTGAGACACCTGTCTTCGGCAGACTTGCCCCCAGCAGTCTCAAAATTTTGTGAGTGAACTGTTTGCGTCAGTCAACGGCTTGAACCGACGATCAATTGTGGAAATCCGAGAGTTAAATATATTTAGCTTTTGCCTCGGATTGTATTAAGGGTAAATTAAAGAAAATTACCAAAATGGTTTTTGTCTTATACAGTGTTATTATAGATACGGCGTTAGCGAAGCAAAGTGAAATTTCGAATGTTGGGACATGTATAATTGTCAACATCGCATTTTCGCTTATCCTGCCTCACATGTAATCCAGACCATACCAGCAGAACATGTGTAGGATTCTAAAAATAGAAGGATGTACGAAAACCTAACCTTTTTCCCAATTGCAACCTAACCTAAAGCATGAAAGATGAACAGTAGAAGGAAGTATTAAATCTAACCTTTCTACGAACAAAACCTAACCTCACTCAACATGTCATGTAGATGAGAAGAGCATTTTGGAATTATTTTCAAGTATAACCAAGGCGTTTAATTTGCCGAAGGAGATTTTTTATTCGTCTTCGATACGGACGAAATAATCAGGTTTAAGTGAAATGAGTCAACATAAGGCTCCTCAGTAGTTCAGAATCAATTTTAAGTTAAGTTTACATTGAATTTCCTTTTTTTTTTGTTTGTTGGCTAAATAGTTCAATTTTAAAGGAAATGGAATTCAATGCCAGTGTATATTTTCGTTAGTTAATAATTTTAATTTTTCAGAGTTGAGTATGCATGTAAATTCACAATGTATGATGCTTTAGCTCTATTTGGAATATGTGAACCTTCCTATTTTCAACAGCGACAACAACAAAACGAAAGATCTTTCTGCGTGGGAAAAATTAACAAGCTGTAAGTGTATCAAACGCCAATTTTCCCTATATTTTTATAAAATTTATCTGATGAAATGAATTTGTTTGGATGAGCATTAGCATTTAATACTTTGTCAATGGACATATATAAAGCAAAATATTTTTAGAGAATGAATTTTGTGAGGATATTAGTGTAATCACGCCACATAAATGTATATTTTTTTTCTCTTTTATTTTTTTTTTTTTTGAACTAATGTGAGAAGTTTAATTACAGTAAAGTTAGGAAATCATGAATATTAAATAGTAAAGTAATTATTAGTAATAAGAAACAACATGCAACATTTGCAATTCTTATAATCGGATTTGTACCGAGATTCAGCTACTTAGCTAAACATGTTTTGAAAATGAAGAATTTTTGTAGATCAAATTGATCGAACCTATCGCACGATGATGCTAATTATTTTGAAATGTTTGAATAAATATTAAGTTCATTATGAATTATTAATTTCTTTAGTTCCCTGATGTAGAAGAAGAAGTCCTAGCTTTCGTTTTGGGAGTCTGCGATAACTTTCGCTGGCACGCTCATGGTAGGGTGGGTACAGACGCGGAGCGCAATTATCATCTATAGCGCCTGCAAGAAGTGATGTCCGAAACTCTTTTGTATTCTTCTCTAATAAAAACCCAGGCAAGGGATTCGGTTAATATTTGTCAAAATGGGTCTCACTAGGAGTGAAGAAAACTTAGCTCATGAGATCTCAGATGCGTTATGCTCAATTTGTCAGAAAGCAGTATGGGCCACGCAAGAGTTGGTGGTGAAAACTTCATGCCATCATCTATTTCATAAAAATTGTATATCAGCATGGATTGATCAGTTTAATGTATGTCAAGTTTGTAATACGTCGATACGTAGAGCAGATTTAGAAGTGCAAAACGTGCCATTTGCAGAGATAGAATCCGAACGTCCTGTAAACATAGGTGCAATCACAACAGGAGCGGTGCCGAAAGGCCCAAATACACGCTCTCGTAGAAATTTTAGTGGGGGTGAACAAGCTAATCAAGCAACTGCAAATATAGAGATGTCTGCAGGAGACCGACCCACAACGATAAGAAAACAACGAGGAAGACCTCCAGGAAATGGGTCTAATATACCTCGTAGAAGTTTGGACGCATGTAGAAGACCAGCGCGAGCATCGGTAGAAATTGATTATGACAGAATTTGCAATCAAATAGAGTCCATAATAGACCGAAGAATAGGACAAATGGGAATTACAGAGCAACATGTAAATGCGTCAGCGCAAAATCAAAGTATTCCTAGGAGTTCATCTTCAGTCAGACCAAGCAGAACAGGTCATAACCCAGATAAAATTACACAGCTAATTCATAGTTGGAATGTAAAATTTGACGGTTCGTCAAAAGGAGTTACGGTTGAAGAGTTTCTTTATCGTATCAAAACGTTAACTGAGGATTGCTTAGACCAAGATTTTGATGCAGTATGCAAAAATTTCCATATTCTTTTAGTAGGCAAAGCTAAAGAGTGGTATTGGAGATACCGTAGAGATGTAGTAAACTTAGAGTGGTCAGAATTTTGTGCAGCCATGAAATATCAATATAACGATTACAGAAGTGATGTAGATATACTAGAAGATATTCGTGGGCGTAAACAAAAGGTAGGAGAAACCTTTGAAAACTTTTACGATGAGATTATGACTCAGATGTCACGTATGTCGAAAAGCATAGACGAAGAACAACTTATTCAGTTGCTCACACGTAATTTATTGCCAGACATTCGTCATGAATTGTTGTATATACCTATTCTCTCTATACCTCATCTTCGAAAGCTAGTGCAAATGCGAGAAAATTTATTAGGTGATGTAGTCTCTAAGAGAGCGAATAAAACTTCAGCCAATTTTCAGTATGCTAAACGCAACATTGCGGAAGTAGAAGAGCCAGAAAGGTTTGAACACCCCGAAAAGATGAATTTAAATGTGTACAATGTTGAAGCAGTGCAAGCTCCGGTTAAAGTATTTCGGTGTTGGAATTGTGATACAGAGGGACATGGCTGGGACAACTGCTTAGAGCCTCGCACTATATTTTGTTACGGGTGTGGCTCGAAATGTATATAAGCCCCAATGTAAAAATTGTATCGCCAAGAAAGCGGAAAACTTAGTGAAGGGTCCATCTGTGAAAGCTCGGATGGCCCCGAAAAATCTTTAATTGAAATGTTACCTGATTTACCGGCTAGCTCAGAACCAATAGAGCAAGCAAACCAAATACCAGACTTACCCTTTAACTGTTACGATAAGACGCAAGTTATATCGTCAGTGAAACCCTATCAAGAACGTTTGAGAAATTATCTCAAAGTGCGTAGTAGAATTTTTGGAAGCAACCCAATTTTAACTCGGTCACGACCAAAGAGATCTACTATTCGATTGCGAACTTTTTGGAAAGCAGTTCGACAAACTAAGCGCTTACTTATTTCGGCAATGATTCATGAAAAGTCGGATGGAAGATTGTATGCGGAAGTATCATTTTTAAATTTTCGTGAACAAGGTCTCTTAGATACCGGCGCCAACATAAGTTGCGTGGGTTCGACTTTGGCTTCAGAAGATTGGTCAAAGTATCCAAAGTTTCGTCGTATTTCTTCCCAAGTTAAAACAGCTGATGGACAAGGTCAACCAGTCATCGGTTTCATTACGCTAGATATTACCTATAACAATAAAACCAGACCGATAAAGTTATTCATCATACCATCTATTCAGAAAAGGATGATATTGGGAATAGATTTTTGGAAAGCGTTTCAATTAGCGCCAGGTTTTATATCAACTTTAGATTACGAAAGCGAATTCAGAATTCCAGATAGTAAAGAGGAACAATCATACCCATTATCTGACTGTCAAAAGAGACGACTTCAAGCCATTATTGCAATATTTCCGTCATTTGAAAAGACAGGGCTTGGACGAACTACGTTGATTAAGCATCATATAGATGTTGGATCGGCAAAACCGATTAAGCAAAGGTTTTACCCCGTATCCCCAGCAGTGGAAAAATTAATGTATAGCGAAGTTGATCGAATGATAGAGTTAGGAGTTATAGAGTTAGTAGTTAAACCTGAGAAAGTGAGATTATGTCTAGATGCTAGAAAGATAAATGCGTGTACGACAAAGGATGCATATCCGTTACCAAGTATTGATGGGATATTCGCACGGCTTCCTCGTGCCGAAATCATTACTAAAATCGATCTTAAAGATGCGTATTGGCAAGTGGAATTATCAGAAGAATCTCGTGGAATCACAGCATTTACTATTCCAGAAAGGCCTTTGTACCAATTTCGAGTAATGAAATTCGGATTGTGCAATGCTCCGCAAACTATGTGCAGGTTAATGGACGAAGTTATTCCAGCGGATTTAAAGTATTGTTGTTTTGGATATCTTGATGATTTATGTGTAGTAACAGCTGATTTTGATTCACATATATCGGTATTAACGAGATTAGCGGATCAATTTCGGAAAGCGAATCTAATGTTAAATCTGAAGAAAAGTCAGTTTTGTGTGACCAAAGTTAAATATTTAGGGTACATAATTGGCAGAGGCGGAATTTCAACCGATCCGAGCAAGATTGAATCGATTTTGCAATGGCCTACACCAAAGTCCCTTAAGCAAACGCGTGGATTCTTAGGACTAGCAGGATGGTATCGAAGATTCATCGCAAACTTTTCAGAAATTGCAGCGCCGATTACAGATTTGCTAGGAAAGAAAACGGAGTTTGAATGGACAGATAGTGCGCAGAAAGCTTTTGATGAGCTCAAGAGACAACTGACGACTGCTCCAGTTTTGCAAAACCCAGATTTTAGTAAAAAGTTTTATCTTCAATGTGATGCAAGCGATGTTGGTGTTGGTGCAGTTTTAGTGCAATTGGATTTGGAAGGCGAAGAAAAACCTATAGCCTATATGTCCAAAAAGCTAAACGCGGCACAAAGAAATTACAGTGTCACGGAACGTGAATGCTTAGCCGTAGTTTGGGGTGTAGAACGCAATCGTTGTTATCTAGAACTTTAAGATTTTGAGATTGTTACAGATCATGCCAGTCTATCTTGGTTGATGAAGCAGTCCAATCTCAAAGGGCGTCTTGCGAGATGGGCTACGCAATTGCAAGGTTATAAATTTGAGATAAGTCATAGGAAAGGACGAGAACATATAGTACCAGATGCATTATCGCGTATGTACTCCGAAGAGATCGCGCAATTAGACTCATTTGGGCCAGAAATTGATTTATCTTCAGACTGTTTTAATGATGAAGAGTATCAAAAACTAAAGGAGAAAGTACTACAAAATGTGCAGTCATACCCTGATGTCAAAGTAATGGATAACTTGGTGTATATTAGGACTGAACATGATGATGGTACCTAGGAGTGCAAAAAGAAAATGTGGAAATTGTGGGTGCCGCAAAGAATGACCGCAGAAATCATATCACGTGCGCATGATTCCACTATTACAGCTCATGGATGCATGGTAAAAACCATGGAACTAATAAAAAGACATTTATATTGGCCAGGGATGGTTTCCGAGATTCGAGAATATGTGCGTAATTGTGAGGTATGTAAGTGTACTAAGCCTCCTAATAGGACATTAAAACCACCCATGGGTAAACAGGCAGTGTCTGAACGACCGTTTCAACGTTTGTACATCGACCTCTTAGGACCATATCCAAGGAGTAGAAAAGGAAACATAGGTTTACTTATCGTGTTAGATCATTTGACCAAATTTCAATGGCTTTGTCCAGTGAAAAACTTCACGACAAAACCAATTATTGAGTTTCTTCAAAGTCAGATTTTTCTATCCTATGGAGTGCCAGAAATTTTAGTAAGTGATAATGGAGTGCAGTTTAAATCAAACGAATTTAATTCATTTTTAACTACGTTTGGAGTTCAGCATACTTATACAGCTGCATATTCCCCTCAATCAAATGCTTCAGAGAGAGTGAATCGCTCGATCGTGTCCGCTATTCGTCCGTATTTAAAATCTGATCAAACAGAGTGGGATACCCATATCCAAGAAATAAGTTGTGCCTTAAGAAATAGTTATCATCAAAGTTTAAAGATATCTCCATACCATGCTGTATATGGATTAGATATGATAACACATGCAATGTTAACAATGTTAGATGAACCAGTAGTACAGCTCGATCGAGATGATCAGCTTAAATTATTACGAGCAAAGTTACGTGAGAACTTGAAAAGTGCATATGAACAACAAGCCCAGCAATATAATTTAAGAACCAGGCCTATCTGTTTCAAAGTTGGTCAGGAAGTTTTTAGAAGAAATTTTGTTCAGAGCAATTTTAGTAAAGGAATAATGCGAAACTTTGCCCGGCGTTTCTTAAAGCTCGTGTTCGTGAAAAACAAGGGAATTCATACTATATTCTAGAAGATTTACAAGGGAAATTAGTAGGAACTTTCCATGCGAAGGATATTCGTCAATAATTATTGTAATATCACAGACTTTCACATTTCTGTTGAATTCATGACGTTGAATAAACTACGAATTAAACAGTGGTGTAATGTACAGGAATTTCGGTTATTTTAAAATTCAACTGATTTCGACTATTTAGTATTTTTGTTGGTGTTATCGAGATTTGCTAAAGTGGTGAGAATCGAAATTTAGGAACCAGTTGAAATAAAGAATGAACTAAGTGGCAACGCCACACAGCTGATCGGAAAAATAAGGCCAAAGAGACTTAAAGACTTAAAGAGACTCCAAAGAGTTAAATAACCCAATAGGGGAGTGCATCATAAACCCTACGCGTGTGCGAAAATAAATATTATATGCGTGTGTGTGTGTTCTAGAGATTGATGTAAGTTAATTTCATTGCAATAATTCTTGAATTATTGCACATTTAACTTATGCATTTTCTCTTTAACAGCATCGGAAATAGTTTCCATCAAGTATTGGCAATTTTTCTAAAAGATTCGCCTTGCTTGACATTTCTTTGAGACACCTGTCTTCGGCAGACTTGCCCCCAGCAGTCTCAAAATTTTGTGAGTGAACTGTTTGCGTCAGTCAACGGCTTGAACCGACGATCAATTGTGGAAATCCGAGAGTTAAATATATTTAGCTTTTGCCTCGGATTGTATTAAGGGTAAATTAAAGAAAATTACCAAAATGGTTTTTGTCTTATACAGTGTTATTATAGATACGGCGTTAGCGAAGCAAAGTGAAATTTCGAATGTTGGGACATGTATAATTGTCAACATCGCATTTTCGCTTATCCTGCCTCACATGTAATCCAGACCATACCAGCAGAACATGTGTAGGATTCTAAAAATAGAAGGATGTACGAAAACCTAACCTTTTTCCCAATTGCAACCTAACCTAAAGCATGAAAGATGAACAGTAGAAGGAAGTATTAAATCTAACCTTTCTACGAACAAAACCTAACCTCACTCAACATGTCATGTAGATGAGAAGAGCATTTTGGAATTATTTTCAAGTATAACCAAGGCGTTTAATTTGCCGAAGGAGATTTTTTATTCGTCTTCGATACGGACGAAATAATCAGGTTTAAGTGAAATGAGTCAACATAAGGCTCCTCAGTAGTTCAGAATCAATTTTAAGTTAAGTTTACATTGAATTTCCTTTTTTTTTTTGTTTGTTGGCTAAATAGTTCAATTTTAAAGGAAATGGAATTCAATGCCAGTGTATATTTTCGTTAGTTAATAATTTTAATTTTTCAGAGTTGAGTATGCATGTAAATTCACAATGTATGATGCTTTAGCTCTATTTGGAATATGTGAACCTTCCTATTTTCAACAGCGACAACAACAAAACGAAAGATCTTTCTGCGTGGGAAAAATTAACAAGCTGTAAGTGTATCAAACGCCAATTTTCCCTATATTTTTATAAAATTTATCTGATGAAATGAATTTGTTTGGATGAGCATTAGCATTTAATACTTTGTCAATGGACATATATAAAGCAAAATATTTTTAGAGAATGAATTTTGTGAGGATATTAGTGTAATCACGCCACATAAATGTATATTTTTTTCTCTTTTATTTTTTTTTTTTTAACTAATGTGAGAAGTTTAATTACAGTAAAGTTAGGAAATCATGAATATTAAATAGTAAAGTAATTATTAGTAATAAGAAACAACATGCAACATTTGCAATTCTTATAATCGGATTTGTACCGAGATTCAGCTACTTAGCTAAACATGTTTTGAAAATGAAGAATTTTTGTAGATCAAATTGATCGAACCTATCGCACGATGATGCTAATTATTTTGAAATGTTTGAATAAATATTAAGTTCATTATGAATTATTAATTTCTTTAGTTCCCTGATGTAGAAGAAGAAGTCCTAGCTTTCGTTTTGGGAGTCTGCGATAACTTTCGCTGGCAGGCTCATGGTAGGGTGGGTACAGACGCGGAGCGCAATTATCATCTATAGCGCCTGCAAGAAGTGATGTCCGAAACTCTTTTGTATTCTTCTCTAATAAAAACCCAGGCAAGGGATTCGGTTAATATTTGTCAAAATGGGTCTCACTAGGAGTGAAGAAAACTTAGCTCATGAGATCTCAGATGCGTTATGCTCAATTTGTCAGAAAGCAGTATGGGCCACGCAAGAGTTGGTTGTGAAAACTTCATGCCATCATCTATTTCATAAAAATTGTATATCAGCATGGATTGATCAGTTTAATGTATGTCAAGTTTGTAATACGTCGATACGTAGAGCAGATTTAGAAGTGCAAAACGTGCCATTTGCAGAGATAGAATCCGAACGTCCTGTAAACATAGGTGCAATCACAACAGGAGCGGTGCCGAAAGGCCCAAATACACGCTCTCGTAGAAATTTTAGTGGGGGTGAACAAGCTAATCAAGCAACTGCAAATATAGAGATGTCTGCAGGAGACCGACCCACAACGATAAGAAAACAACGAGGAAGACCTCCAGGAAATGGGTCTAATATACCTCGTAGAAGTTTGGACGCATGTAGAAGACCAGCGCGAGCATCGGTAGAAATTGATTATGACAGAATTTGCAATCAAATAGAGTCCATAATAGACCGAAGAATAGGACAAATGGGAATTACAGAGCAACATGTAAATGCGTCAGCGCAAAATCAAAGTATTCCTAGGAGTTCATCTTCAGTCAGACCAAGCAGAACAGGTCATAACCCAGATAAAATTACACAGCTAATTCATAGTTGGAATGTAAAATTTGACGGTTCGTCAAAAGGAGTTACGGTTGAAGAGTTTCTTTATCGTATCAAAACGTTAACTGAGGATTGCTTAGACCAAGATTTTGATGCAGTATGCAAAAATTTGCATATTCTTTTAGTAGGCAAAGCTAAAGAGTGGTATTGGAGATACCGTAGAGATGTAGTAAACTTAGAGTGGTCAGAATTTTGTGCAGCCATGAAATATCAATATAACGATTACAGAAGTGATGTAGATATACTAGAAGATATTCGTGGGCGTAAACAAAAGGTAGGAGAAACCTTTGAAAACTTTTACGATGAGATTATGACTCAGATGTCACGTATGTCGAAAAGCATAGACGAAGAACAACTTATTCAGTTGCTCACACGTAATTTATTGCCAGACATTCGTCATGAATTGTTGTATATACCTATTCTCTCTATACCTCATCTTCGAAAGCTAGTGCAAATGCGAGAAAATTTATTAGGTGATGTAGTCTCTAAGAGAGCGAATAAAACTTCAGCCAATTTTCAGTATGCTAAACGCAACATTGCGGAAGTAGAAGAGCCAGAAAGGTTTGAACACCCCGAAAAGATGAATTTAAATGTGTACAATGTTGAAGCAGTGCAAGCTCCGGTTAAAGTATTTCGGTGTTGGAATTGTGATACAGAGGGACATGGCTGGGACAACTGCTTAGAGCCTCGCACTATATTTTGTTACGGGTGTGGCTCGAAATGTATATAAGCCCCAATGTAAAAATTGTATCGCCAAGAAAGCGGAAAACTTAGTGAAGGGTCCATCTGTGAAAGCTGGGATGGCCCCGAAAAATCTTTAATTGAAATGTTACCTGATTTACCGGCTAGCTCAGAACCAATAGAGCAAGCAAACCAAATACCAGACTTACCCTTTAACTGTTACGATAAGACGCAAGTTATATCGTCAGTGAAACCCTATCAAGAACGTTTGAGAAATTATCTCAAAGTGCGTAGTAGAATTTTTGGAAGCAACCCAATTTTAACTCGGTCACGACCAAAGAGATCTACTATTCGATTGCGAACTTTTTGGAAAGCAGTTCGACAAACTAAGCGCTTACTTATTTCGTCAATGATTCATGAAAAGTCGGATGGAAGATTGTATGCGGAAGTATCATTTTTAAATTTTCGTGAACAAGGTCTCTTAGATACCGGCGCCAACATAAGTTGCGTGGGTTCGACTTTGGCTTCAGAAGATTGGTCAAAGTATCCAAAGTTTCGTCGTATTTCTTCCCAAGTTAAAACAGCTGATGGACAAGGTCAACCAGTCATCGGTTTCATTACGCTAGATATTACCTATAACAATAAAACCAGACCGATAAAGTTATTCATCATACCATCTATTCAGAAAAGGATGATATTGGGAATAGATTTTTGGAAAGCGTTTCAATTAGCGCCAGGTTTTATATCAACTTTAGATTACGAAAGCGAATTCAGAATTCCAGATAGTAAAGAGGAACAATCATACCCATTATCTGACTGTCAAAAGAGACGACTTCAAGCCATTATTGCAATATTTCCGTCATTTGAAAAGACAGGGCTTGGACGAACTACGTTGATTAAGCATCATATAGATGTTGGATCGGCAAAACCGATTAAGCAAAGGTTTTACCCCGTATCCCCAGCAGTGGAAAAATTAATGTATAGCGAAGTTGATCGAATGATAGAGTTAGGAGTTATAGAGTTAGTAGTTAAACCTGAGAAAGTGAGATTATGTCTAGATGCTAGAAAGATAAATGCGTGTACGACAAAGGATGCATATCCGTTACCAAGTATTGATGGGATATTCGCACGGCTTCCTCGTGCCGAAATCATTACTAAAATCGATCTTAAAGATGCGTATTGGCAAGTGGAATTATCAGAAGAATCTCGTGGAATCACAGCATTTACTATTCCAGAAAGGCCTTTGTACCAATTTCGAGTAATGAAATTCGGATTGTGCAATGCTCCGCAAACTATGTGCAGGTTAATGGACGAAGTTATTCCAGCGGATTTAAAGTATTGTTGTTTTGGATATCTTGATGATTTATGTGTAGTAACAGCTGATTTTGATTCACATATATCGGTATTAACGAGATTAGCGGATCAATTTCGGAAAGCGAATCTAATGTTAAATCTGAAGAAAAGTCAGTTTTGTGTGACCAAAGTTAAATATTTAGGGTACATAATTGGCAGAGGCGGAATTTCAACCGATCCGAGCAAGATTGAATCGATTTTGCAATGGCCTACACCAAAGTCCCTTAAGCAAACGCGTGGATTCTTAGGACTAGCAGGATGGTATCGAAGATTCATCGCAAACTTTTCAGAAATTGCAGCGCCGATTACAGATTTGCTAGGAAAGAAAACGGAGTTTGAATGGACAGATAGTGCGCAGAAAGCTTTTGATGAGCTCAAGAGACAACTGACGACTGCTCCAGTTTTGCAAAACCCAGATTTTAGTAAAAAGTTTTATCTTCAATGTGATGCAAGCGATGTTGGTGTTGGTGCAGTTTTAGTGCAATTGGATTTGGAAGGCGAAGAAAAACCTATAGCCTATATGTCCAAAAAGCTAAACGCGGCACAAAGAAATTACAGTGTCACGGAACGTGAATGCTTAGCCGTAGTTTGGGGTGTAGAACGCAATCGTTGTTATCTAGAACTTTAAGATTTTGAGATTGTTACAGATCATGCCAGTCTATCTTGGTTGATGAAGCAGTCCAATCTCAAAGGGCGTCTTGCGAGATGGGCTACGCAATTGCAAGGTTATAAATTTGAGATAAGTCATAGGAAAGGACGAGAACATATAGTACCAGATGCATTATCGCGTATGTACTCCGAAGAGATCGCGCAATTAGACTCATTTGGGCCAGAAATTGATTTATCTTCAGACTGTTTTAATGATGAAGAGTATCAAAAACTAAAGGAGAAAGTACTACAAAATGTGCAGTCATACCCTGATGTCAAAGTAATGGATAACTTGGTGTATATTAGGACTGAACATGATGATGGTACCGAGGAGTGCAAAAAGAAAATGTGGAAATTGTGGGTGCCGCAAAGAATGACCGCAGAAATCATATCACGTGCGCATGATTCCACTATTACAGCTCATGGATGCATGGTAAAAACCATGGAACTAATAAAAAGACATTTATATTGGCCAGGGATGGTTTCCGAGATTCGAGAATATGTGCGTAATTGTGAGGTATGTAAGTGTACTAAGCCTCCTAATAGGACATTAAAACCACCCATGGGTAAACAGGCAGTGTCTGAACGACCGTTTCAAGGTTTGTACATCGACCTCTTAGGACCATATCCAAGGAGTAGAAAAGGAAACATAGGTTTACTTATCGTGTTAGATCATTTGACCAAATTTCAATGGCTTTGTCCAGTGAAAAACTTCACGACAAAACCAATTATTGAGTTTCTTCAAAGTCAGATTTTTCTATCCTATGGAGTGCCAGAAATTTTAGTAAGTGATAATGGAGTGCAGTTTAAATCAAACGAATTTAATTCATTTTTAACTACGTTTGGAGTTCAGCATACTTATACAGCTGCATATTCCCCTCAATCAAATGCTTCAGAGAGAGTGAATCGCTCGATCGTGTCCGCTATTCGTTCGTATTTAAAATCTGATCAAACAGAGTGGGATACCCATATCCAAGAAATAAGTTGTGCCTTAAGAAATAGTTATCATCAAAGTTTAAAGATATCTCCATACCAAGCTGTATATGGATTAGATATGATAACACATGCAAGTCAATATAAACTGCTAAGGAATTTAACAATGTTAGATGAACCAGTAGTACAGCTCGATCGAGATGATCAGCTTAAATTATTAGGAGCAAAGTTACGTGAGAACTTGAAAAGTGCATATGAACAACAAGCCCAGCAATATAATTTAAGAACCAGGCCTATCTGTTTCAAAGTTGGTCAGGAAGTTTTTAGAAGAAATTTTGTTCAGAGCAATTTTAGTAAAGGAATTAATGCGAAACTTTGCCCGGCGTTTCTTAAAGCTCGTCTTCGTGAAAAACAAGGGAATTCATACTATATTCTAGAAGATTTACAAGGGAAATTAGTAGGAACTTTCCATGCGAAGGATATTCGTCAATAATTATTGTAATATCACAGACTTTCACATTTCTGTTGAATTCATGACGTTGAATAAACTACGAATTAAACAGTGGTGTAATGTACAGGAATTTCGGTTATTTTAAAATTCAACTGATTTCGACTATTTAGTATTTTTGTTGGTGTTATCGAGATTTGCTAAAGTGGTGAGAATCGAAATTTAGGAACCAGTTGAAATAAAGAATGAACTAAGTGGCAACGCCACACAGCTGATCGGAAAAATAAGGCCAAAGAGACTTAAAGACTTAAAGAGACTCCAAAGAGTTAAATAACCCAATAGGGGAGTGCATCATAAACCCTACGCGTGTGCGAAAATAAATATTATATGCGTGTGTGTGTGTTCTAGAGATTGATGTAAGTTAATTTCATTGCAATAATTCTTGAATTATTGCACATTTAACTTATGCATTTTCTCTTTAACAGCATCGGAAATAGTTTCCATCAAGTATTGGCAATTTTTCTAAAAGATTCGCCTTGCTTGACATTTCTTTGAGACACCTGTCTTCGGCAGACTTGCCCCCAGCAGTCTCAAAATTTTGTGAGTGAACTGTTTGCGTCAGTCAACGGCTTGAACCGACGATCAATTGTGGAAATCCGAGAGTTAAATATATTTAGCTTTTGCCTCGGATTGTATTAAGGGTAAATTAAAGAAAATTACCAAAATAGTTTTTGTCTTATACAGTGTTATTATAGATACGGCGTTAGCGAAGCAAAGTGAAATTTCGAATGTTGGGACATGTATAATTGTCAACATCGCATTTTCGCTTATCCTGCCTCACATGTAATCCAGACCATACCAGCAGAACATGTGTAGGATTCTAAAAATAGAAGGATGTACGAAAACCTAACCTTTTTCCCAATTGCAACCTAACCTAAAGCATGAAAGATGAACAGTAGAAGGAAGTATTAAATCTAACCTTTCTACGAACAAAACCTAACCTCACTCAACATGTCATGTAGATGAGAAGAGCATTTTGGAATTATTTTCAAGTATAACCAAGGCGTTTAATTTGCCGAAGGAGATTTTTTATTCGTCTTCGATACGGACGAAATAATCAGATTTAAGTGAAATGAGTCAACATAAGGCTCCTCAGTAGTTCAGAATCAATTTTAAGTTAAGTTTACATTGAATTTCCTTTTTTTTTTTGTTTGTTGGCTAAATAGTTCAATTTTAAAGGAAATGGAATTCAATGCCAGTGTATATTTTCGTTAGTTAATAATTTTAATTTTTCAGAGTTGAGTATGCATGTAAATTCACAATGTATGATGCTTTAGCTCTATTTGGAATATGTAAACCTTCCTATTTTCAACAGCGACAACAACAAAACGAAAGATCTTTCTGCGTGGGAAAAATTAACAAGCTGTAAGTGTATCAAACGCCAATTTTCCCTATATTTTTATAAAATTTATCTGATGAAATGAATTTGTTTGGATGAGCATTAACATTTAATACTTTGTCAATGGACATATATAAAGCAAAATATTTTTAGAGAATGAATTTTGTGAGGATATTAGTGTAATCACGCCACATAAATGTATATTTTTTTTCTTTTTTTTTTTTTTTTTTTTGAACTAATGTGAGAAGTTTAATTACAGTAAAGTTAGGAAATCATGAATATTAAATAGTAAAGTAATTATTAGTAATAAGAAACAACATGCAACATTTGCAATTCTTATAATCGGATTTGTACCGAGATTCAGCTACTTAGCTAAACATGTTTTGAAAATGAAGAATTTTTGTAGATCAAATTGATCGAACCTATCGCACGATGATGCTAATTATTTTGAAATGTTTGAATAAATATTAAGTTCATTATGAATTATTAATTTCTTTAGTTCCCTGATGTAGAAGAAGAAGTCCTAGCTTTCGTTTTGGGAGTCTGCGATAACTTTCGCTGGCACGCTCATGGTAGGGTGGGTACAGACGCGGAGCGCAATTATCATCTATAGCGCCTGCAAGAAGTGATGTCCGAAACTCTTTTGTATTCTTCTCTAATAAAAACCCAGGCAAGGGATTCGGTTAATATTTGTCAAAATGGGTCTCACTAGGAGTGAAGAAAACTTAGCTCATGAGATCTCAGATGCGTTATGCTCAATTTGTCAGAAAGCAGTATGGGCCACGCAAGAGTTGGTGGTGAAAACTTCATGCCATCATCTATTTCATAAAAATTGTATATCAGCATGGATTGATCAGTTTAATGTATGTCAAGTTTGTAATACGTCGATACGTAGAGCAGATTTAGAAGTGCAAAACGTGCCATTTGCAGAGATAGAATCCGAACGTCCTGTAAACATAGGTGCAATCACAACAGGAGCGGTGCCGAAAGGCCCAAATACACGCTCTCGTAGAAATTTTAGTGGGGGTGAACAAGCTAATCAAGCAACTGCAAATATAGAGATGTCTGCAGGAGACCGACCCACAACGATAAGAAAACAACGAGGAAGACCTCCAGGAAATGGGTCTAATATACCTCGTAGAAGTTTGGACGCATGTAGAAGACCAGCGCGAGCATCGGTAGAAATTGATTATGACAGAATTTGCAATCAAATAGAGTCCATAATAGACCGAAGAATAGGACAAATGGGAATTAGAGAGCAACATGTAAATGCGTCAGCGCAAAATCAAAGTATTCCTAGGAGTTCATCTTCAGTCAGACCAAGCAGAACAGGTCATAACCCAGATAAAATTACACAGCTAATTCATAGTTGGAATGTAAAATTTGACGGTTCGTCAAAAGGAGTTACGGTTGAAGAGTTTCTTTATCGTATCAAAACGTTAACTGAGGATTGCTTAGACCAAGATTTTGATGCAGTATGCAAAAATTTCCATATTCTTTTAGTAGGCAAAGCTAAAGAGTGGTATTGGAGATACCGTAGAGATGTAGTAAACTTAGAGTGGTCAGAATTTTGTGCAGCCATGAAATATCAATATAACGATTACAGAAGTGATGTAGATATACTAGAAGATATTCGTGGGCGTAAACAAAAGGTAGGAGAAACCTTTGAAAACTTTTACGATGAGATTATGACTCAGATGTCACGTATGTCGAAAAGCATAGACGAAGAACAACTTATTCAGTTGCTCACACGTAATTTATTGCCAGACATTCGTCATGAATTGTTGTATATACCTATTCTCTCTATACCTCATCTTCGAAAGCTAGTGCAAATGCGAGAAAATTTATTAGGTGATGTAGTCTCTAAGAGAGCGAATAAAACTTCTGGAATTGTGATACAGAGGGACATGGCTGGGACAACTGCTTAGAGCCTCGCACTATATTTTGTTACGGGTGTGGCTCGAAATGTATATAAGCCCCAATGTAAAAATTGTATCGCCAAGAAAGCGGAAAACTTAGTGAAGGGTCCATCTGTGAAAGCTCGGATGGCCCCGAAAAATCTTTAATTGAAATGTTACCTGATTTACCGGCTAGCTCAGAACCAATAGAGCAAGCAAACCAAATACCAGACTTACCCTTTAACTGTTACGATAAGACGCAAGTTATATCGTCAGTGAAACCCTATCAAGAACGTTTGAGAAATTATCTCAAAGTGCGTAGTAGAATTTTTGGAAGCAACCCAATTTTAACTCGGTCACGACCAAAGAGATCTACTATTCGATTGCGAACTTTTTGGAAAGCAGTTCGACAAACTAAGCGCTTACTTATTTCGTCAATGATTCATGAAAAGTCGGATGGAAGATTGTATGCGGAAGTATCATTTTTAAATTTTCGTGAACAAGGTCTCTTAGATACCGGCGCCAACATAAGTTGCGTGGGTTCGACTTTGGCTTCAGAAGATTGGTCAAAGTATCCAAAGTTTCGTCGTATTTCTTCCCAAGTTAAAACAGCTGATGGACAAGGTCAACCAGTCATCGGTTTCATTACGCTAGATATTACCTATAACAATAAAACCAGACCGATAAAGTTATTCATCATACCATCTATTCAGAAAAGGATGATATTGGGAATAGATTTTTGGAAAGCGTTTCAATTAGCGCCAGGTTTTATATCAACTTTAGATTATGAAAGCGAATTCAGAATTCCAGATAGTAAAGAGGAACAATCATACCCATTATCTGACTGTCAAAAGAGACGACTTCAAGCCATTATTGCAATATTTCCGTCATTTGAAAAGACAGGGCTTGGACGAACTACGTTGATTAAGCATCATATAGATGTTGGATCGGCAAAACCGAAACAGTGGAAAAATTAATGTATAGCGAAGTTGATCGAATGATAGAGTTAAAAGTTATAGAGTTAGTAGTTAAACCTGAGAAAGTGAGATTATGTCTAGATGCTAGAAAGATAAATGCGTGTACGACAAAGGATGCATATCCGTTACCAAGTATTGATGGGATATTCGCACGGCTTCCTCGTGCCGAAATCATTACTAAAATCGATCTTAAAGATGCGTATTGGCAAGTGGAATTATCAGAAGAATCTCGTGGAATCACAGCATTTACTATTCCAGAAAGGCCTTTGTACCAATTTCGAGTAATGAAATTCGGATTGTGCAATGCTCCGCAAACTATGTGCAGGTTAATGGACGAAGTTATTCCAGCGGATTTAAAGTATTGTTGTTTTGGATATCTTGATGATTTATGTGTAGTAACAGCTGATTTTGATTCACATATATCGGTATTAACGAGATTAGCGGATCAATTTCGGAAAGCGAATCTAATGTTAAATCTGAAGAAAAGTCAGTTTTGTGTGACCAAAGTTAAATATTTAGGGTACATAATTGGCAGAGGCGGAATTTCAACCGATCCGAGCAAGATTGAATCGATTTTGCAATGGCCTACACCAAAGTCCCTTAAGCAAACGCGTGGATTCTTAGGACTAGCAGGATGGTATCGAAGATTCATCGCAAACTTTTCAGAAATTGCAGCGCCGATTACAGATTTGCTAGGAAAGAAAACGGAGTTTGAATGGACAGATAGTGCGCAGAAAGCTTTTGATGAGCTCAAGAGACAACTGACGACTGCTCCAGTTTTGCAAAACCCAGATTTTAGTAAAAAGTTTTATCTTCAATGTGATGCAAGCGATGTTGGTGTTGGTGCAGTTTTAGTGCAATTGGATTTGGAAGGCGAAGAAAAACCTATAGCCTATATGTCCAAAAAGCTAAACGCGGCACAAAGAAATTACAGTGTCACGGAACGTGAATGCTTAGCCGTAGTTTGGGGTGTAGAACGCAATCGTTGTTATCTAGAACTTCAAGATTTTGAGATTGTTACAGATCATGCCAGTCTATCTTGGTTGATGAAGCAGTCCAATCTCAAAGGGCGTCTTGCGAGATGGGCTACGCAATTGCAAGGTTATAAATTTGAGATAAGTCATAGGAAAGGACGAGAACATATAGTACCAGATGCATTATCGCGTATGTACTCCGAAGAGATCGCGCAATTAGACTCATTTGGGCCAGAAATTGATTTATCTTCAGACTGTTTTAATGATGAAGAGTATCAAAAACTAAAGGAGAAAGTACTACAAAATGTGCAGTCATACCCTGATGTCAAAGTAATGGATAACTTGGTGTATATTAGGACTGAACATGATGATGGTACCGAGGAGTGCAAAAAGAAAATGTGGAAATTGTGGGTGCCGCAAAGAATGACCGCAGAAATCATATCACGTGCGCATGATTCCACTATTACAGCTCATGGATGCATGGTAAAAACCATGGAACTAATAAAAAGACATTTATATTGGCCAGGGATGGTTTCCGAGATTCGAGAATATGTGCGTAATTGTGAGGTATGTAAGTGTACTAAGCCTCCTAATAGGACATTAAAACCACCCATGGGTAAACAGGCAGTGTCTGAACGACCGTTTCAAGGTTTGTACATCGACCTCTTAGGACCATATCCAAGGAGTAGAAAAGGAAACATAGGTTTACTTATCGTGTTAGATCATTTGACCAAATTTCAATGGCTTTGTCCAGTGAAAAACTTCACGACAAAACCAATTATTGAGTTTCTTCAAAGTCAGATTTTTCTATCCTATGGAGTGCCAGAAATTTTAGTAAGTGATAATGGAGTGCAGTTTAAATCAAACGAATTTAATTCATTTTTAACTACGTTTGGAGTTCAGCATACTTATACAGCTGCATATTCCCCTCAATCAAATGCTTCAGAGAGAGTGAATCGCTCGATCGTGTCCGCTATTCGTTCGTATTTAAAATCTGATCAAACAGAGTGGGATACCCATATCCAAGAAATAAGTTGTGCCTTAAGAAATAGTTATCATCAAAGTTTAAAGATATCTCCATACCAAGCTGTATATGGATTAGATATGATAACACATGCAAGTCAATATAAACTGCTAAGGAATTTAACAATGTTAGATGAACCAGTAGTACAGCTCGATCGAGATGATCAGCTTAAATTATTACGAGCAAAGTTACGTGAGAACTTGAAAAGTGCATATGAACAACAAGCCCAGCAATATAATTTAAGAACCAGGCCTATCTGTTTCAAAGTTGGTCAGGAAGTTTTTAGAAGAAATTTTGTTCAGAGCAATTTTAGTAAAGGAATTAATGCGAAACTTTGCCCGGCGTTTCTTAAAGCTCGTCTTCGTGAAAAACAAGGGAATTCATACTATATTCTAGAAGATTTACAAGGGAAATTAGTAGGAACTTTCCATGCGAAGGATATTCGTCAATAATTATTGTAATATCACAGACTTTCACATTTCTGTTGAATTCATGACGTTGAATAAACTACGAATTAAACAGTGGTGTAATGTACAGGAATTTCGGTTATTTTAAAATTCAACTGATTTCGATTATTTAGTATTTTTGTTGGTGTTATCGAGATTTGCTAAAGTGGTGAGAATCGAAATTTAGGAACCAGTTGAAATAAAGAATGAACTAAGTGGCAACGCCACACAGCTGATCGGTTTGTTTCGCATTGCTTTACATTATTTTTCTACAAATGGAGTTTGGATAAAACCATAAGAAAAATAAGGCCAAAGAGACTTATTGGACAGCGTGGTTTTTGGAAAAGTGTTCTTTCTTTCCTCCACGTGAATTCCAACTGATCGGACGTATTTGTCCAAAGAGTTAAATAACCCAATAGGGGAGTGCATCATAAACCCTACGCGTGTGCGAAAATAAATATTATATGCGTGTGTGTGTGTTCTAGAGATTGATGTAAGTTAATTTCATTGCAATAATTCTTGAATTATTGCACATTTAACTTATGCATTTTCTCTTTAACAGCATCGGAAATAGTTTCCATCAAGTATTGGCAATTTTTCTAAAAGATTCGCCTTGCTTGACATTTCTTTGAGACACCTGTCTTCGGCAGACTTGCCCCCAGCAGTCTCAAAATTTAGTGAGTGAACTGTTTGCGTCAGTCAACGGCTTGAACCGACGATCAATTGTGGAAATCCGAGAGTTAAATATATTTAGCTTTTGCCTCGGATTGTATTAAGGGTAAATTAAAGAAAATTACCAAAATAGTTTTTGTCTTATACAGTGTTATTATAGTTACGGCGTTAGCGAAGCAAAGTGAAATTTCGAATGTTGGGACATGTATAATTGTCAACATCGCATTTTCGCTTATCCTGCCTCACATGTAATCCAGACCATACCAGCAGAACATGTGTAGGATTCTAAAAATAGAAGGATGTACGAAAACTTAACCTTTTTCCCAATTGCAACCTAACCTAAAGCATGAAAGATGAACAGTAGAAGGAAGTATTAAATCTAACCTTTCTACGAACAAAACCTAACCTCACTCAACATGTCATGTAGATGAGAAGAGCATTTTGGAATTATTTTCAAGTATAACCAAGGCGTTTAATTTGCCGAAGGAGATTTTTTATTCGTCTTCGATACGGACGAAATAATCAGGTTTAAGTGAAATGAGTCAACATAAGGCTCCTCAGTAGTTCAGAATCAATTTTAAGTTAAGTTTACATTGAATTTCCTTTTTTTTTTGTTTGTTGGCTAATTAGTTCAATTTTAAAGGAAATGGAATTCAATGCCAGTGTATATTTTCGTTAGTTAATAATTTTAATTTTTCAGAGTTGAGTATGCATGTAAATTCACAATGTATGATGCTTTAGCTCTATTTGGAATATGTAAACCTTCCTATTTTCAACAGCGACAACAACACAACGAAAGATCTTTCTGCGTGGGAAAAATTAACAAGCTGTAAGTGTATCAAACGCCAATTTTCCCTATATTTTTATAAAATTTATCTGATGAAATGAATTTGTTTGGATGAGCATTAGCATTTAATACTTTGTCAATGGACATATGGCAAAATATTTTTACAGAATGAATTTTGTGAGGATATTAGTGTAATCACGCCACATAAATGTATATTTTTTTTCTCATTTATTTTTTTTTTGAACTAATGTGAGAAGTTTAATTACAGTAAAGTTAGGAAATCATGAATATTAAATAGTAAAGTAATTATTAGTAATAAGAAACAACATGCAACATTTGCAATTCTTATAATCGGATTTGTACCGAGATTCAGCTACTTAGCTAAACATGTTTTGAAAATGAAGAATTTTTGTAGATCAAATTGATCGAACCTATCGCACGATGATGCTAATTACTTTGAAATGTTTGAATAAATATTAAGTTCATTATGAATTATTAATTTCTTTAGTTCCCTGATGTAGAAGAAGAAGTCCTAGCTTTCGTTTTGGGAGTCTGCGATAACTTTCGCTGGCAGGCTCATGGTAGGGTGGGTACAGACGCGGAGCGCAATTATCATCTATAGCGCCTGCAAGAAGTGATGTCCGAAACTCTTTTGTATTCTTCTCTAATAAAAACCCAGGCAAGGGATTCGGTTAATATGAATAGCCGACATACATAAAATACGCTGTGAAAATACTAGCTATGACGTTCACAAAGAACCCCCCCACAGGCTGTTTTTGCTAGTTGTTTATGAATCCCATTGAGTAGTCATATGCATACTAAACATCTTTTCTAAAGTCTATCACACGCGTTCTCAATATAATCGAAGTGGTTCGGGTAACTCTAGTTCGAAATCGAGGTGAAGTCCTGGTGGAACAGCGGCAGTATGTTTATTCGTTCTGCCTCCATCTTATTGAGCAAAAGGATCGCAGTGTCACTAGCCTTTGTGTTTTGCTGAGCCATGTCGACAGTTACAGGGTGCAAAACAGGAGTGTTAGACTGCTCCTTTATTTTATTGATCTATCTGTGTAGTTCTCTTTAGCTAATACATATAGAAGGCGGGATGTCCCAATTTTTTTTGAGATTTTGTTGTCATGTGTCAGGTTTTATTACAGATATTCCCTTTGCGGAATCTGCTCCCGTCGAGCAAAGGTATGCACTGACGCTAGAAGAAGCGTTAGAGCTGTATCCCAACGATGGACCACGCCCACTCACAATAGCTGAGTACCGGGCCCGCAACACCAGAACTACAAAGGCAAAGAAGACCAAAAGAGGAGGCCAAATTCGCAAACTACTCCAGCAGAAGAGGCTGGAAGTAGAGCTACTGGCCACTCTAAAGACGGAGGAAGACCGACAACGCTGCATAGAGCGTATCGACAACTTGAAAGCAGAACTTCGCCAAAGAGCGAAGAAAAAAAAAATTAATTAATAATTTTTTTAAATAAAATTTCTTAAAATGCATGAATCCATAACAATTTTTTTTATAATTCAAATTCAAATTTTTATAATTATAATTCGTATTCAAGCAATTCGTAAATTAAGGGGGGTTTCTACCTTGTGTTATAAAAAAATTTGATATTTTTTTTTTACATTTTCGGATAGATCTATGTTTCAAGAATACTGTGTAAAAATTTTAAGTTTAAATCAGTAAAATTACGAAAGTTATTGGTCGTTAAGTGGAGCGGTCTCAAGCGCGCTGGGCCGCACTGCAAATTTTCAAACGCGTTTATCTCAAAACTACGTTTTTGGAGCTCATGGAAGTCCTACAGGGCGCAAAAATGAACCAATCGCTACGAATTGGCGAAAAATATTAAAAACTGTTAATTTAAAAAATTAAATAGTAACGAAAAATCGGCAAAATTAAAATTTTTTCCTAAAAAAACTCATAACTTTTTCATCTTTCATCCTTTTATCCCAATTCTACTACCAGCGCTGCGAAAAAGTGTCTAGATTAAGAATAAATTTTCGTTTTTGGATTCAGACTTTATTTGCGAACGGTAGGACTTCCATAAGGACAAAATGGGGACGCCATTGTAAAATTCACCCCACCACCCCCTTTACACGGATCACCGAAAAAAATTTTTTTTACATAGAACTAAGTTTTTCCAACAACTGTGGCAAATTTCATTCGTTGATCTATTATACTTTTCCCGAAAAAAAATTCTTACTAAAAAGCAACTTTACGGCCCAACAAGGTAGAAACCCCCCTTAATTGCTAAACAAAAGGTTTTGAGCTGTTTTTATGGGCTTTTGTTCCCTATTTTTTCCCGTATTTGTCATATTCATTTTGCTAAATTAAAATAGTCTCATATAGGATCGTTAGTCAGTGAGATTATTATTAGAATTATACACAAAAAAAAAATTTTTTTATATAAACTCCATATGTTCGATAATTCCATAAGTAAATTTGATGATATATCTCTTATACCCACAATGGGGTTAATAGAAACAAAATCAGTGGACTCCACTGCTAATGTAATAAATAAAATCGAATCATCAAATACTGACTTGAGATTAACGAACATATTGTTATTGATAATCGTCGTAATAATGTGCGCATATATTTTATATAAAGCTTATCTATTACACAATAAATGTGTGACCAAAAGAGCCATAAGCCAAGCTAATGACCTAGATAAGGTCTAAGAATACATATGCACACACGCGAATAACAATTAAAAAAAAAATTTTTGTGGAAAACAATGGCCACTCTTGATAATTATTTTGGAAGAATAAACGCTAGGCATCCCAGTATTGTCCAAGATTTAATTGAGGTTTTTTTCACCACAGAACTCAATAAACTTGTTACAAATTAAGTCAGCTTACCTAAATATAACGGGAGAAGATTTCCTAGTTCAAGGAAGCACTAGGGTACAGATGAGTTTCATCCTCACAGTACCATATGTATGTTGCTTTTCCAATGCAGCAGGCACATATCGTTTCTACCGAATGGAGGAACCGAGGCAGTAAGCCTAAACGATTTTTTTTTTTTGAAGTGAAAACTTCTTTATAATCGTTGGGCGACACTAAAAAGAGACATACATATAGATCTAATAGTATATAGCCTGCGAGAGAATGAGATAGAACAGAGGTATATAGCGTTCCTTATTTGTGTTTGCTCAATTCTTTTCGGTAGCCGAAGTGTTTCGGCGACGATATTGGATAGTTCGGGCACCGTCGGCTGGTCTTTGCTTGTCGACGCCGGCAGAATTTAATTCTGCCGACGCACAGTGGGGCCTTCTGGCATTTAGCATTGCAAAAATCATAGCGTCTAAACCAATAAAGCGATCAAAAATTTAAAAAGCATATGATAAAGAATTCCTTAAGCTTCAAAATAAATGTTTGTCAAAAGTGCTGGGTGTTCGTGGTGCTGTAATATTAAAGGTCAAAGTCTGAAAATATTTCCAAGCATGTTTTTCTTTTAAAAATGGATCGAAACCCGGTTTTTTTCAATCCCAAATGGAATTTTTCATTGTTTTAGACGACTATGTAACATTTTTTAATGTTTTAATTTGATTTTTTAACATAATTACAAAAAGAAAAAACATTTTTTTTTACATTTTTTTTAGGTTATTTTTGAAAATTTGCTATTGATGGCTGATTTTCTTCAAAATAAATTTCAATATTTACATTAATATCTAATAAACTCAACATTTCGGGACTATAGTTGCTATTTTCCAAATACTTTCGTGATCGCACGTGTCTCAGTGATGCAAAAAGTGGGTCCGAAGAGGCTGCTAGCATGTTAAAAAGATCTTCATTTTGTCTAAGACGAGAAGTTTTTAATGTATTAGTGTATTTGAACCTTTTGTAGTCCTTGTTTTTAGATTCCTGTGCTTCTTCGGATAGCTCTCCAATTGGTAAACACTGATATTCTATTAAATCCTTTCCGTGAGCCAAAATCCTATGTACCGTTGGGGTAAGTTTTTTTTGCGGATACAATTCAGTCAAAAGTTGAGCAGTCTTTGAAGTATATTCGGCAAATTTTTCACCATTTACCATTTCCTTGCAATTTATAACATTCAAGATAACAGCCAACCTTTTAATGATCTCTTGACTAACACCTGTTATAAAAGATGTCACTTCACTGCTCCGTACTAGCGTTTTTGAATGAAACGCTCGTCTTCTTTAGCAATCCCATTTCAAAATCATTTAAGTTTTCACACTCGTGGAAAACTTTCAAAATCCTTTTATTCTTTAACAACATTTTTGCACAAATAAATAAAACTGTGTTGAATTATATTGACAAATACTATTCAGTCCTGATTTAAGGTGTTTCCACTTATGAAGTTAAAAATAAACTGTCGCAAACAAGAGGAATAATTAGCTCTTTATGTTATATTTTTTGAATTAACTAGGTAGAACGAAAAATCGGTATTACCCTTTTTGTATTAATTGGGTAAAAAACTTAATATTTACATCCAATTAGGTAAACGGAAATAAAAACGACCAACCCACAATTAGGACAAATTTTTCATCAACTTAAATAACATTTACTTGTCTTGTCAGTTTTTCCAAAGCAGGTAATTAGCAATTTATCATTGTAGAAAGGCATATATGTAAACAGGTAGTATTTGCAAAACAGCATTACGCAATGTTATCATTTAAATACAAAGAAGCTACAGGCCAATAGGCATGCGCTCTTCTTCTCCCTTATACCTGCAGCACATTTTTTAGGCGAGGTTGCCTTAGTTTTATGGCTTACGCATCGCTGTCGCACCTCTCCGCATATTGGGACTACATACATCTGATAGGTAAATATTTCACCTACCTAGTGTATGTAGTCCGGTAGTGATACTAGGTGATACTTGTTAGTTGTATTCCACCAAAGTTCAAAAAACGCCAATATTTAGTGTATTTTTTAAACGCTTCTAGTTCAATAACTATTTAAGTAATTATTAAAATTTATAAAACATGCTATTAACAAAGAACATACTTTTCAGATAAAAAAAATCCAAGATCGATTGTTGAAATCGCCCAATATTCAGTTTTAAAGTTGCGACTTTTTTTAAAAATTATCATTTTTTCCTTTTCACTAAAAATGTTTCAACTTTGGGCATCTCTAGCCCCCATGAATCTCAACCGATTTCAAAAATTTTTCGGATTCATAATCTCTGAAGTATTTCCTATCGATTGCATATATCATTTTTGCCAAACGCGATCATGAAAAAACGTATTTTTGCAATGCTATCCGAGCAGAGGCCCAACTGTGCGACGTCGGTATTGTCGACCGATGCGGCGACATTGTCGACCGGGGACATTTGGTACTGCAGGAAATTATTATACAAAATATACATACATATAAAGGTACAGATGATATATGTATTTATGTACAATGTACATATATATGCATATGTACATACATATGTATTTATATGTTTGTGCACATTTGGCCTTGAAAACGCGTGCACACTTGGCCTTGAAAACGCATGCGTACACACATATGTATATGTATGTATGTACATTTTCGGCCGGCAAGTGTGCATGCATATACATACATACATATGTATACATAAGTACGCTTTTGTATACATATACATATATTTTTTTTTTATTTTTCAAACATATTTATATTCATACATACGTATATATACGAATTATATGGTTTATTTATTATTTTTATTTATTATTATTTTTTCTCCGTCTCCTCTTTGTGCGGTGCTTCGTAGCCTCCCCACTCTTGGCTCCGAAGCGTTATATGTTGATATACGTATATGTGTGTGGCTGCGTACTGCTGAGCCACGATAGTAGAGTGAGTATTGTAGTATGTATACTACACTGCCTAATACTTGCTTTAGTGTTAGTTCAAGCGTCATACGTATGTATGTTTGTATGTATGCTAGTACGTATGTGTGCGCGCCTGCGTATTACGGAGCTACGGTGGGCGAGAAGGCATTATGTATAGCTATACTACACTACCTAATACTTGCTTAGACCAAGCGTCCTACGAATGTTTGTGTGTATGTTAGAACGTCTGTGTACGCTCATAATAGCAACCGCGTGTGCTGTATTGCGTCCGTATTTTTATACCCTTGCAGAGGGTATTATAAAATTGGTCAGATGTTTGTAACGCACAGAAGGAGACGTTTCCGACCCCATAAAGTATATATATTCTTGATCAGCATGAGAAGCTGAGTCGATATATCCATGTCCGACTGTCCGTCCGTCCGTCCGTCTGTGCAAATCAACTTCACGCTGGCATCTTAAGAGCTATCGGAATGAAATTTCATGAGCTACTTTTGGCCGGGAGATGATAGAGTATGAAAATTGTCAGGATCGGACTACTATATCATATAGCTCTAGAACAAAAATTTTTGCAAAAATTGGAGTATCCCCATGAAATTTACCAATATAATAGAATTTGATATAAAATCTCAGATCCCAAAATCGGATAAATAGAACACAAGTTACAGTCAATACAAATCGGTTCTACGTCATCAGCAAATCAAATAGAGCACATGCATACGCACACACAGACGTAGCGCTACACGTATATATGTATGTGTATGCGTGTTGTGCTTTGCTTACGGAATGATGGTAGAAAAATTTGTAGTAAAAAGAGAAATAATTTGAATGTTTCGTTTGTGTATTGATGAATTGAGTTGCAGAGAAAGAAATTTCAAAATGTAAAAAAATTATTGCCATTATTCCTAAATATTTTCATTTTTAAATATTTACCGCAATTATGCCGAAAAATAATGAAGTAAAGTGTCGTGAATATCGACAGAAAAAAAAAAGAAAATAAAATATGACCTTTATAGCAATATTATAATGAACCTATAATTATCCCGCTCCTAATGCTGCTTTCCTCTCATTCTCTCTCAGTTTGTTTTACGGAAGGTTTCACTTCTATCGTGTCTAACCGTTAGACGCACTTTTTTTTTTTATATACGTACATCCATATTAATAGGCCTAACAAGTTAGTGTAGAATATGGATAAGATAGAAACAAAAAGGCTACAAAAATACTTACCTTTCCTCGAATTCCTGATACAATCAGGTGAAACAAATCACAAATACAAGGAAATAAGGTATTGGATAGCCCACAACTACAAATTTACAAAAAATATTGTAGATCTTATGGAAAAATCCATAAAAGTGGCTTATAGTAGATTGTTAGCTAAGATTCCTTTACATAAAGACGTGCCCGGATGGGTCCACGAACTTTTTAAGGACTCAATCGCGCTGATAGACATATCAGAATCGAGTACAGAACCAATAGATATAACAGACTCAGATGTAGAAATAATAGATACAGAATAAAAAATAAAAAAAAAAAACCCATAAACATTTTCGAAAATTTTGTTATTTTTAACAAACTATGGTTACTTGGGATGATATAATAGGAAAAGCTAGAATACACGCACAAGAATTAACTAAATCTTGTAAGTGCCTCTCGCAAAACAGAGAAACATCCCAAGACACAGTAACCAAACACACGAAAATAATAACTGAGAAGCTCCAAGCTATTAGGGCAGTATTAACTGAGCACTATAGCAAACTAAAGGAAGGGCAAAAAAAACAGCCGCAAATGCGTTCTACAGTGATTGCAAACAAAAAGCAATAGCTGTGCTAAACAGACACAATATTGAATTTAAACAAACAACTGATTTGGAAACTTCAATATTGCTGGAAGAAGAAACGCAACTAATGGCTGATGAAGAAATAGGTCAAGAAAAACCACAAGTGAGCTCTGATCAGTCAATCATAAGTCATAATAAACCAGCAATTCCAAAAGGAAGCAACAAAATGACTCAAACAGTGGTAGAATTCATAAACACAGCCACCAGGCTGCTACCATTCTTCGATGGTGACATTAAAACCCTACAAGGCGCTTCGCGTACTTGACACAATAAAAGAAACGCATGAAGCCGTAGCCATCGAAATCATAAAATCAAAATTGAAAGGTCAAGCGGGTAATACGCTAAGCTCTGAAACAACGATTGACGAAGTAATACGAAAGCTGTCAACAATCTTTAAGGGTGAATCAGTGGATCTTTTAACAGCGAAAATTAAAAATCTGCAGAGAAACCCTAATAACTGTGTTTCATACACAAAAGAGATTACTGAGTTGACCGACGCCCTAAAAGGCGCATATATTTCGGATGGTCTGGTCAGGCAATAAAATACACTACTAAAGTGGCAGTAAATGCTATGGTAAGTCATACCCAAAGTCAAAGAGTCCAGTTACTAATGGAATCAGGAAACTTTGATTCAGCTAAAGAAGCCATCACTACATTTACCACTCTTTCAGTAGAGTCGGGCTCCACAGGAAGTTCCCAAAAAAATACCATTTTTTATGCCCAGCATAATGACCGTGGTAGACGCCGCTACAACAATAATGGTAACTGGAGAAACAACTCGAATTGGAACAACAACAATTCGAGCTGGAGCAATAACGATGCCCACAGAGCCCAACGAGGCCGAAATAATTCACGCTACCGAAGAGGCGGACGTGGAGGTGGACAACAAAATAATAATAGACAAAACACAAATAACCAACAGAATGGTTATAACAATACAAATGTCCGAATTACCCAAAGCGACCAGGGAAACGAACAAGCTCCTCCAAATGCTCAGAATTAAAAAAATAAAGTATACTCTATTAACCTAAGTCTTAATAATTTCGTATCGTTTAAGAATGTTAAAACCAATAAGAAAATAACCTTCTTAAGTGACACCGGTGCAGATATTTCAATAATAAAAGAAAATTCTGATGTATTTCACGACATCAAAGTAAACAAAACTGTAGACATTCGAGGCATAGGAGAAAGAGTAATAAATTCCAAAGGCCTAGTCTCAATAGAATTGCAGACAAATAAATATATTATTCCATACGAATTTCATCTGCTTCATTCAGATTTCGCAATCCCATGCGATGGAATAATAGGATTAGATTTCATAAAAACTTTTAATTGCAAAATAGATTACAGCAATTCAGAAGATTGGTTTATACTTAGACCACAAACATTGACGTACCCAATTTATGTTCCAATAACATTCAATTCTGGTAATAACTCAACACTACCAGCAAGATCCCAAGTGGTACGCAAAATAGAACTATCTTCAGCAGAAGGTAACATTTTAATTCCGAATCAAGAAATTAAACCGGGCGTTTATGTTGCAAACACTATTGCAACAGTCCAAAGTACTTTTGTCCGATTTTTAAATACCACATATAAATGCCAAATACTAGGCTTTAACAATTTAAAATTTGAATCACTTTCGAACTACGATATAGTTCAAAATACCAAAGATATAAGAAAAGAAACTGTAATTCATCAATTGAAGAAAAATTTCCCAACACTATTCAAAGACAAACTCGAAAAATTATGCACTGAGTATAGTGATGTGTTCGGACTTGAAACCGAACCGATCACAACAAATAATTTTTATAAACAAAAATTAAGACTTAAGGATGATGAACCGGTATATGTGAAAAATTACCGGAGTCCGCATAGCCAAATAGACGATATCCAGCGACAAGTTGGAAAGTTAATTGAACAGGGTATTGTTGAACCGTCTGTTTCGCCTTATAATAGCCCACTCTTACTAGTCCCGAAGAAAACACTTTCGGGGTCTAAAGAAAAAAACTGGCGAGTAGTAATTGACTATCGTCAAATAAACAAAAAATTGCTGTCAGATAAGTTTCCGCTCCTCAGAATTGATGATATTCTTGATTAATTGGGCAAAATATTTTTCTTGCCTTGATTTAATGTCAGGTTTTCATCAAATAGAACTAGAAGAAAAATCAAGAGATATAACGTCTTTTTCAACGAGCAATGGCTCATATCGCTTCACGCGATTACCTTTCGGTCTAAAAATAGCACCTAATTCATTTCAAAGAATGATGACAATAGCATTCTCAGGGCTTGAGCCCAGCCAAGCTTTTCTCTATATGGATGATTTAATCGTTATTGGTTGTTCTGAACAACATATGATTAAAAATTTAGTAGATGTTTTTAAACTTTGCAGAAAAAACAATCTAAAACTGCATCCAGAAAAATGCTAATTTTTTATGCATGAGGTGAAATTCCTGGGTCACAAATGCACAGACAAAAGAATCTTGCCAGACGACACAAAATTTGACGTCATCAAGAATTATCCAGTCCCACATGATGCAGATAGTGCTAGACGTTTCGTTGCATTTTGCAATTATTATAGACGTTTCATAAAAAATTTCGCCGAATACTTCCGGCACATAACAAGATTATGTAAAAAGAATGTTCCATTCGAATGGACAGCAGAATGCGAAAATGCATTCCAATACTTAAACGAAAAGCTCATTCAACCTAATCTATTGCAGTACCCAGATTTCAGCAAAGAATTTTGCATAATCACAGATGCAAGCAAACAAGCATGTGGAGCAGTTTTAACACAAAACTATAATAGACTCCAGCTTTCAGTTTCATATGCATCAAGAGCGTTCACTAAAGGTGAAAGCAGAACAAGAGCTAGCAGCAATACATTGGGCAATAACACATTTTCGACCATATATATATGGAAAACACTTCACAGTGCGAACAGACCATAGACCATTAACATATTTATTCTCCATGGTCAACCCGAGTTCAAAACTAACACGCATGCGGCTAGAATTGGAAGAGAATTTTGCCAAGGCAAAAACTTCAAAATGCTTCTAGGTCCAACGTATACGAAATCATCAATAATGACGAGGTACGGAAAGTAGTGACCTTGCGAATAACAGAATCTAAATGTTTACTGAAACATGGAAAGAAAGTTATGGCAAGAATTGAAGTTAGCGATTTGTATACCAATGGAATTCTCGACTTAGGTCAGTTCTTCCAAAGGCTTGAAATGCAAGCCGGTATACTTGAAATCAGCCAACTAAAACTGGCACCGAGCGAAAAGATCTTTGAAATTATTTCAATAGATTCTTTTAAAAATATGGGCAATACTATATTGAAAACATTAAGAGTAGCGCTACTCCAGCCGGTGACCCTAATAGAAAATGAAAAAGAAAAAGAAGCAATACTGTCTACATATCATGATGATCCAATTCAAGGAGGTCATACTGGCATTACCAGAACGCTGGCAAAAATCAAAAGACACTACTATTGGAAAAATATGGGACGCCATAACAAAAGAGTACATAAGGAGATGTCATAAATGCCAGGTGTCAAAAACGACGACACATACGAAGACTCCCATGATAATAACAGAAACACCAGCGAAGGCTTTTGATAAGGTTATAGTGGACACAATAGGTCCACTACCAAAATCAGATAATGAAAATGAGTATATTGTCACATTGATATGCGATCTGACAGAATACCTAATAGCCATTCCAGTTGCATCTAAGAGTGCAAGTAATGTAGCTAAAACTAATTAACTAAAACTAAAACTAAAATTCTTCATTAATTAATCGTAGAGTAATGCTTGGTGCTATCTTTATTCATAAACTTTTAATAGGTGAAATAGACTCTTCTGAGCTATTGAACCAGTTAAACCTATCTGTACCCCGTAGACCTACTAGAAATTTTATTCCTCTATCTTTAAAACATTGTAGTTCTAACTATTCTTTGCATGAACCTTTTCGAGTCCTATGTTCTGATTACAATCTTCTGTATCCCGTAATCAGTTCAGAAGCCTCTCTTTCTCTTGTGAAAACCTCTATTTTAGCACATTTAGCTTGTAATTAGCTGTAGTTAATCTAATTTTTAATTGTTTGTCCGTTATACTTGTATTTGTCCACGCGATCGTGCCGTCCGATATACGGCTGCGCCCCACGGTCGGTCGGGCGGGAGGTGGACAGCGCTCTGCTTGGGCTCGCGCGAAACAGGCTATGTCCTGGTGTCGTAAGGGCCACTTGAACGTACTTCGCATTGTACGCGTCAACGTCCAGACAATATATTCGAAAACTGAATACTACAGTACGGTCCAATGAAAACACTCATTACTGACATATGAACTGAGTATAAAAACCAAATTATAACAGATATATGCAAGTACATGAAGATTAAAAATCTGACATCTACAGCATACCACCACCAGACCTTAGGGACAATAGAACGAAGTCATAGAACATTCAATGAATATATTCGTTCATACATATCAGCAGATAAGTCCGATTGGGATGCTTAGATACAATATTTCACTTATTGTTACAGCACAACACCCTCGGCAGTGCATGAATATTGTCCATACGAACTAGTATTTGGAAGACTACCAAATCAGTTCATAGATTTTAACAAACTAGATAGAATAGATCCAATATACAATTTTGACGACTACTCTAAGGAAGTAAAATTTAGAATAGAAATAGCATATAAAAGAGCTAGGATAATGTTAGAAAACCATAAGTTAAATAATAAAAAATACTACGACAAAAATATTTCCAATTTCGATTTAAACATAGGAGATAAAGTTTTATTAAGAAAAGAAATAGGTCATAAACTAGATGCTAAGTATGTAGGGCCTTATAAAGTAGTGAGTATAGAAGATAATGACAATATATTAATAGCAGATAATAAGAATAAAAACCAAAAGGTTCATAAAAACAGACTAAAACCATTTTCGGAATAATCAACCGTGAAAATAATAACATACATTTTATAATTTTCATGATATTAAAGTAATTAAAAAAAAAAAAATCTTTATGGATTCATTATTATTATTATTGAAAACAAATTCATGCAATTTAAAAAAAAAAAAAAAACAAGAGAAAGAAAATTTGTCTGAAGAGACACAAAAAAAAAAATTCCTACAATACACCTTTACTTTACCTTTATTTTACTTTTCTATATCAATAATCATTACAATAACTCCATAATATTACGTTATTCTCTAAAAAGGGGAGGTGTAGTATATTCATACAAATAATCATTCAACACAATGAGCTCAACTTTTAATACTTTGTTGCAAGTATAAACAATTAAACATATACGCATTAAAATATAATTGTGCACTTGAATATGTTCATATGTATAAATTGAAGTATTCACATAAACATATTCAAGTAAACATACAATTAAGCATGAACATATATGTATGTACATTTGTATATGCACATACATATATTCACATAAGCACTGTATGCACAAGCGTAACATGAGCTAGAGCCAGGCCAGCGTGTGACCGCTGACCAAGCACTTTGATGCATGCGCTTCAACAGTATGTATGTATGTACTGACACTCTCCCTCTCTTTTGTAGCTGTCGCATAAGTCGCAGCATAAGAATATATATGTAAAATTAACCTAAGCAAAAGAATAATTTGGAATAAAGAATCAATTCTATAACTTCAATAAAACGACACAGACGTGTCTGCTCTTATTATTTATATATATTTATAACCCAATGGAACCCGGTCAAAGGAGGTTTTTATAATATCCAGTATAGGAAAAGTGAAAATTTGACCTTTACTAGTACAATAAAGCATATCATCAGAACCAAGCACGAGGACCCAATATACAAACACCCATACCCATACAAATACCCACAAATCTTTGACGAAGAAGTCAATAAACAAATTAATGAAATGATAGAACAGGAAATCATACGAAAATCGAAATCGCCCTATTGTTCACCAAACTGGATCGTACCCAAAAAAGAGGACGCATCCAAGGAACAAAAGTTCCGTTTAGTAATCGACTATCGTAGTCTTAATGAGATTACTTTCGATAACAAGTTCCCAATACCGGTAATGGATGAAATATTAGAAAAACTTGGAAAATATCAATATTTCACAACCATTGACCTCACCAAAGGATTCCATCAAATCCAAATGGATCCCAAATCAATCGAAAAAAAAACCGCATTTTCGATGAAACATGGTCATTACGAGTACACACGAATGCCATTTGGGCTAAAAAATGCACCAGCCACGTTCCAAAGATGTATGAACAATTTATTAGAAGATCTAATCTATAAAGATTGTTTAGTCTACTTAGACGATATAATTGTTTATTCCACCTTATTAGAAGAACATTTGGCATCACTAAAAAGAGTCTTTGCAAAATTGCGCAACGCTAATCTAAAACTACAATTAGATAAATGCGAATTCTTGAAAAAGGAAACAGAATTTTTAGGTCACGTCATAACTACAGAAGGCATCAAACCAAACCCAGATAAAGTCAAAGCAGTTCATAAATTTCCGATTCCTAAAACCCCAAAAGAAATAAAATCATTCCTAGGATTATGCGGATTCTTCCCGAAATTCATACCAAACTTGGCTCATATTGCAAAACGTTTAACTCTTGGATTAAAGAAAGCAGCTAAAATTAACATAAACGACCCACATTATATTTCATCCTTTGAAAAATTAAAATGTCTCCTTATGAACGATCCCATACTTGCATATCCCAATTTCAAAAAACCATTCTTTCTTACCACAGATGCTAGCAATATAGCTCTAGGTGCGTTCATCTCACAGGACCATAGACCTATTTCTTATGCTAGTAGAACACTCAATGAACATGAACTTAATTATTCAGCCATAGAAAAGGAACAACTATCTATCGTATGGGCAACCAAATATTTTAGATCCTACCTCCTCGGCAGACATTTTGAAATCCTAAGTGATCATAAACCCCTTGTCTGGTTGGACAATATTAAAGAACCTAACATGAAATTACAGAGATGGAAGATAAAATTGAACGAATTCGATTACAAAATAAAATACTTACCAGGAAAAGAAAATTACGTGCAGACGCCCTTTCCAGAATAAAAACTAGATGAAAATCTTTTAGGTGAAGAAACAAGTAGTTCTAGAGCCACAGTACATAATGCTTAAGAAGATAATGAAAACCTAATAGCCATTTCAGAAAAACCTCTGAAATTCTACAACCGTCAAATAGAATTCACTAAATGCAATGAAAATAAAATCAACGTTACTCACTATTTTCACAAAACTAAGATAGAAATATCATATGTAGAAATGACCAATCATGCTCAAAAAATAATGCACTTTACATTGAAAACGACTTAGATTTTCAAACACTCCAAGAAGCTTATCTTGAAATAATTAGTCCGGACAGCCAAAGAAAAACTTTAAGAACCACTTACAAATTAGAAGACATTCCCACTTATGCAGAATTCAAAGAAATTATACTAAAGAACCATAAATCGCTACTTCATCCAGGTATCACTAAAACTCAAAACTGGTTTAAAGAGAAATATTATTATCCAGATTATCAAAAACTAATTCAAAACTTCATTAATGAATGCCATAAATGCAATTTATCGAAATCAGAAAATCGAAATACTAAATTAACCTTTGAAACCACCCCAGAGATATTTAACACGAGAGAAAAATACGTGATGGATTTCTATTTAATCGACAACCAACAATTTTTATCTTGCATAGATATTTACTCAAAGTACGCGACTTTAGTTGAAGTTAAAAGTCGTGATTGGCTTGAAACAACAAGGGCAATCATATGGGTATGGGTAAACCCTTAGAAATCAAAGCAGATAAGGACTCAGCTTTTATTTGTATAGCACTTCAAAATTGGCTACAATCAAACACCGTTAATATAAGTATAGCATCGAGCAAAAATGGTGTTTCAGACGTGGAAAGATTCCAAAGAACCGTAAACGAAAAACTAAGAATTGTTAATGCATAGAAGACAAACAAACTAAAGGTGAAACTATCCTTTACACATATAAACATAAGACTAAACATATAACGACAAACAGAACACCAGCTCTTTATAATACGCAAGCTAATAAAGTAAAACAAATTGATAAGCTAAATGAAATTAGGCACGATTTTGAAATAAATACAAAATATAAACAAGCCCCCTTAGTTAGATCAAAAACGACAACACCCTTTAAGAAAACAGGAGAAATTACCCAAGTTGAAACAAAACGAGGTAGACAAACAACACACTACAAATCAAAATTTAAAAAGAAAAAGAAAACTCATCTAAGTAAATATACTAGTTAATTTCAGAAATCCCAACATTACTATTTCTACTCTTATCAATAGTACACTCAACGCATAATCAAAGTATTGAAATTAATGGATATCTTGTATTCAAAACAGGAACCATGGATTTACCCTCAGATTTCGAATATCATTACATAACTGTAAATTTAACCAACTTACAAAACACTTACAACAACCTGGTAGAGCAGTCAGAACAATATAAGAACAAGGTCCACATTCACTATATAGTTGAAAAATTAAATCGCGATATGAACGGCATAAAAATAATAAAGAGAAATAAGCGAGGATTTATTAACATAATAGGTACAGCACATAAATTTATTTTCGGCACTTTGGATCAAAACGATAAAGAAGAGCTTGAACAAAAAATTAATAGTCTATCAGCAAATAGCGCCCAAAATGAAATTAATCATATTATCGAAGCAGCCAACAAAAATATAGAACTATATAATAGATGCAGACAAAAAATTAAATCTACTAATGTTCAACTTAGAGCATTTTACAGAATACATAGAAGACATAAAACTAGAAATGCAGTTGACAAGATTAGGAATATTTAATCCAAAACTTTTAAATCATCAAGAAATATTTAACATAAATACAGAAAAACTTTTAAACATAAAAACATCTACTTGGTTAAAATCAGACACGAATGAAGTATTCATAATCTCACATATACCTAGAAAAATATATAAAACATCACTATTTAAAATTATAGCCTATCCAGACGAAAATAATAACACTTTGACACAAAATATTCAAGAAACTTACTATATTTAAGACAATAAAATTTATGCAAAATCAAGCAAAAAACGAGCTATGGAAGTTAACTTCGGCCTTGCCGAAGTTTATATACCCTTGCAGTTCTTTATTATATTTAATTCGATAAGAAAAGTGAAATTTCATACATCAACAGCATTAGTTGTCGTATTATGAATATGCTCAAATATTTTTCAAACTACTGAATTCAAAACACATTTAATGATTATTTAACAATATATGATATAGTAGTCCGATCCCGATGATTTTCATACTTTATCTCACACAGGTAATAAAGAGTCTCCAAAAAAAATTTCAACCCGATATCTCTTAAGATGGCTGAGTAAAACGCATACGCACAGACGGACGGACAGACGGACAGACGGTCAGACGGACAGACGGACAGACGGACAGACGGACAGACGGACATGGCTATATCGACTCAGCTTCTCAAGCTGATCAAGAATATATATACTTTATGGGGTCGGAAACGTCTCCTTCTGTGCGTTACAAACATCTGATCAATTTTATAATACCCTCTGCAAGGGTATAACAAGAAATAAATGGTTGTATAATGGGCATTATTACACAAAAAACCAGCAGAATGCAAATACACAAAAATATTTAAGACAAATCTAATTAGTTATCTAGAACCCAAATTTAGTCGTAACTTGGAACTTGCCCAAGACAAATTTAAAACAAATTTGTAACCAGAACAAAATATTCATAGAAGGTGAATAGGGATTCCCGGAGAGAAGGAAAATAACCCAGTTTAAGTGTCGACAGAGTGCGGATGCATGTTTGTTTGGTTTTAAGCAATACTTGCCATATGAATCTTTATGACATATTTATACCCTTGCAGAGGGTATTATAAAATTGATCAGATGTTTGTAACGCACAGAAGGAGACGTTTCCGACCCCATAAAGTATATATATTCTTGATCAGCTTGAGAAGCTGAGTCGATATAGCCATGTCCGTCTGTCCGTCTGTCCGTCTGACCGTCTGTCCGTCTGTCCGTCTGTCCGTCCGTCTGTGCGTATGCGTTTTACTCAGCCATCTTAAGAGATATCGGGTTGAAATTTTTTTTGGAGACTCTTTATTACCTGTGTGAGATAAAGTATGAAAATCATCGGGATCGGACTACTATATCATATATTGTTTAATAATCATTAAATGTGTTTTGAATTCAGTAGTTTGAAGTATGCGTTTTACTCAGCCATCTTAAGAGATATCGGGTTGAAATTTTTTTTGGAGACTCTTTATTACCTGTGTGAGATAAAGTATGAAAATCATCGGGATCGGACTACTATATCATATATTGTTTAATAATCATTAAATGTGTTTTGAAAATGCGTTTTACTCAGCCATCTTAAGAGATATCGGGTTGAAATTTTTTTTGGAGACTCTCTATTACCTGTGTGAGATAAAGTATGAAAATCATCGGGATCGGACTACTATATCATATATTGTTAAATAATCATTAAATGTGTTTTGAATTCAGTAGTTTGAAAAATATTTGAGCATATTCATAATACGACAACTAATGCTGTTGATGTATGAAATTTCACTTTTCTTATCGAATTAAATATAATAAAGAACTGCAAGGGTATATAAACTTCGGCAAGGCCGAAGTTAACTTCCATAGCTCGTTTTGTTTATGTTTCGTTTGTGTATATTTCTTTGGTCAATCTGATTTAGTGAAGCCATTTCAGCTGACCACGATGTTTAATCTTAAACATTCTGCGAAGGGCCGCCAAATGCGACGTTTTGGATTGTATTTTTATAGTTAGTTAGTTATCTTATTATGCAAATTATTATTAATATTATCTTTAGTAAGATAACTATTGTTAGAGAAGCATGACCAGTTACATAATGGACGTTCAACTTAGTCAATCTAATGTTCCTTTACGATTGTCACTGACTTCTCTTCTTTTTGTAATATTTGGCATATTACCTAACAGATTCTGTTTCGGGATATCTACCCATTCCTGATGTGCATTACTGTGCTGACTTCTAGCCTTTTTATAAGATGGAGAATTTAAAAAATAACTACCTTCACTTTTCGAATTTTTCCAATGTGATCTTCGCTCCACCATTTTTAAATGATTGCTAAAATATGATTGGTTATTCTGGTTACCATTAAATGTTGTCTTTTCATAATTATTTTGCCATATCTGCCTTTTTGGCACTATAGTTTCGGACAATTTGTTACCGGAATCTATTTTGATATTATTTTTTAGATAATCATTATCTAATTGACCCATTGCCTTTGGAATATTTTCATTTTGTACTGGCTCTGGGATATATACTTTTTGTTCCCCAATTTTCACTTTACCTCCAATGTGAGGTCCTGCCGGGGGCCATAAATTTTTTTCTTGCGTTTTCCTTTTGTACTTCTTTGGAATTGTGTTGTTTTTATTTTGAAATTTACCTTTCCTCTCCTTCCAACGTTGTTCAAAATCTGTGACATCTATTGTTGCTGCCACTACAGATTTAGTCTGATTTGATTTGGTGCATCCCGAGACGATCCAATCAAATTGAGTATTTTGACCTAGCAGGCCATCAATCTTTGTAATTCCCCTTTTTAAAATTTGGGTATATACATTTACCCCCATTATTATATCAACCCTACCAGGTTCATTAAAGGTAGGATCAGCTAGCACGTAAGTTTGCCATTTTGACATATCCACGTTTGCAATTTTTAATGGAAGAGCTTTCATTAACTTTGGCAACACAATTGCCTCAACCTTTAGATGTCCTTTCCAAGGATTTCGCGTCTTTACATATATTTTTACCTTATATTTTGATTTATTAGATTTTATTGAGGACACGCAACTTATTTCTGTATATTGTTTAATTTTAGGTAGTTTTAATACTTGAGCGGCCTCTTCAGACAACATGGTGCTCTGTGAACCACAATCAATAAGGGCTCTTAGAGTCTTATATCCTCCATTTGCATTTCTTACTTGTATTACAGCTGTGGCCAACAGTGTTGGTTGTGCGGTTACACAAGTATTAACTCCCTCATGTGTTTCTTCAAAATGGAGTAAAGTATGGTGTTCCTTACTGCACAATGAACAGACCATTTCATTAGTGCACACCTTATTGCTTGAATGGTTTAAGCATCTTATGCAAAGCTGCACTTTTTTGGCTGTCTCATACCTTTCAGTAGGTGTCAACCCTTTAAACTTATAGCACTTATACGCTTTGTGCCCGGCAATTTTGCAAATCGGGCATTTATTTTCGACTTCCGCATAATTTAAAACAGTTTATAGCGGTTTTTTCTCTTCCTTTCTCATGGCACTTAGCGAGCAATATCTTTGCTCTAAGTATTCCATGACATCAGATAACATCTGAACTTGCCTGGTTTTTCTAATCTGACTCTCATACAGTTGCAGAGCCTCTCTGTCAAATTTCCGAAGTATGAGTTGTGCAAATATTATGTCCACTTCATCGGACAAATTTGTTTTAATTTTCATTAAGTGTATTGATTCATTAATTATGTCAATCACTCCTTTTACACTTTTTGCGGATTCATTGTTGATCATCGGTAAATCAACGATCCGACTTAATTGCTCGGAAAATACCCTCCGATTATTTTCATACCGCTTGGCTAATAATTCCCAAGCGGCACTATAATTGTCAGCTGAACCTGACAATAGATGGGCTACCATGCTCTTGGCTTCGCCCTTTAACGCGGATTTTAAATAATTGAATTTAAGAGCAGGACTTAGATCCTCTCTTTTTTCAATCAGTTCCGCAAATAATTCCACAAACAGGTCCCATTCTCTAGGTTCCCCAAAAAACGTGGGTACCTGTATTTTCGGCAATACCGGTAGTTCGCCTCTCACGGTTACATTCTCAATCTTACTTTCCTTCTTGTTTATTTTCATTTCTAACACTGATACAGAATTCCGAACATCGAATTCTAAATCCTCCATAGTATTTTTAAATTTTGCATCTTTCAACGCAGCCTGGCACGCCTGTACTTTCTCCCATAAACAATTGATCTTATTAATATATATTATGCATGCCTCATTGCCTGTTGAATTATCTATAGTGCGTAAATCTTTGGTTACCCTATCCAAATATTCCTGGAGCTGTCGAACTTTATCCATAAATATCTCCTGATTACCACTAGCGTTTTCATTACTGGAGGTCGCATTCCCTCGCGACTCTCCTTTGCTATCCTCAAACATTTCTGACATATTCGCTTCTGCTTCAACTAACGCTGACTTACTAGTGCCTGGTCTTTCCGACTCTCCTGTAGCTATTATTTTGGCAACTATCTTTAACATTCCTTCATGTATTTTTTTTTTTTTTTTTTTTTTAGCGGACGTTGACGATACTATGCGCAGTACGTTCAAGTGGCCCCTACGACACCAGGACAAAGCCTGTTACGCGCGAGCCCAAGCAGATGACTGCCCACCTCCCACCCGACCGACCGAGGGGTGCAGCCGTATAACGCACGGCACGAATCGCGTGGACAAATACACAATAGAAAAAACAGACAAACAAATAACTAAATAATACTATAGCTATCTATTAACTAAATGGGATAGGATAGAAGTTTTAATCTTGTTAATAGAAAACTCTGAACCGATTACAGGGAAAAGAAGGTTGTAATCAGAGCAGAGGACCCTAAAAGGTTCATGCAGGGCATAGTTAGAAGAACAACGACTTAGGGATAAAGGAATCAAAGGATGTCTACTCCGTCTACATGGTACCGACAGATTTACCTGAGCTAATAACTCAGGCGAGTCGATATCACCAATTAGAAGCTTGTGCATAAAAATAACACCAAGCATAATTCTACGGTTAGTTAGGGAAGGAAGGTTAATCAAGAGAAGTCTACTAGAATACGAAGGCAAATTGACATCGCGATCCCAGCTTAAGCCACGAAGAGCAAATAGCAAGAACTGCTTTTGAACGGATTCAAGTCTAATCTGGTGCGACTCATATTGAGGTGACCAAATGCATACTCTAAAATAGGACGGACAAGCGAAGTAAAAAGAACTTTAGTTGTATAGGGGTCATCAAATTCTTTTGACCATCTTTTAATGAAACCCAGGACACTCATGGCCTTTGCGACCATGGTGGAAATATGGGTGTTAAAATTTAACTTATGGTCCATAAGTACGCCCAAATCATTCATATTATTTAGACGTTCTAAAGGACTGTTGTTTAGAAAATAAGTGACCAGTTGAGGAGAGTTACGAAAAAAGTCATTACCTTACATTTGGTAGTGTTAAGATTTAGTAGATTAAACTGGCACCAGGATTGAAAGTTTTTAAGATCAGCTTGTAGCCGACTAAATGAATCTGTATCTTTATAAGTAAGACAAAGCTTGACATCGTCAACATACATAAGCACACGCGAATGAACAATGACTGATGGAAGATCGTTAATGAATAGTGTGAAAAGCAGAGGGTCAAGATGACTACATTGAGGTACACCAGAAGTCACAGGAATGGAATCGGAAAAAGAAGACTTAAAAAGTACCTTCTGTTTTCCATTTTTTAAATATTCTTGAAGCCAAGAAAGGAAAAGGGGTGGAAACCCAATGTCGCTCAGCTTAGAAAGTAATAGGGTATGATTAACGGGCTTTGCTGAAGTCAGTGTATATGACATCAGTTTGTTTACCATTTTTGAACCCCTTGATAATAATTGATGTAAATTCTAAAAGGTTAGTGGTTGTAGATCTACGTTTCACAAACCCATGTTGGGATGGCGAAATAATAGAGCTGCAAAAATGTTGCAATTGAGAAGTTATAATTTTCTCAAAAGCTTTCGGAATAGCGGACAATTTTGAGATACCCCTATAATTAGAGGCTTCGGACTTTTTGCCATTTTTATGCAGAGGAATGATATATGACTCCTTCCAAATAGATGGAAAAGAGGAAGATTCGACAGACAGTAGAAACAATTTTAAAATGGGTTTACATAATGCGTTTGCACAGAACCTGAGTACACATCCAGGAAGACCATCTGGCCCCGGAGAATAAACAGGTTTAACTAATTTAAGTTCGCTAAGAATAGAACTTTCATCAAACACTGGATTGAAAATGCAATTAGCCTTTTCTAAATGATAAGGATATGGACTTGCTCTATATTCCGTTGAGGAATAAGTTGTTTTGAAAAAACTCGCAAACATATCGGCAATTGCCTGATCAGTGCTCGCTTTTTTATTTTGAAAAGACAAAAAAGATGGGTGCACAGAGGTCTTACGTTTAGAATTGACAAAATTATAAAATTGTTTAGGGTCAGATGAAAACTGAAGCTTACACCGCTGAAGATAATTCTTATAGCATTGTGTATCAAGCATCATGAATTTTGAACGAGCGACTGTATACAGAGCATAATCTGATGAACGACGTGATTTTTGAAACTTCTTATAATATCGTGTCTTCACATTTTTCAAATTGGATAACTCACGAGAGAACCAGCGAGGTTTGTTAAGCCGCTCCTGCCTACCAAGAGGCACACAAATATCAAAGAGTGAATTCAGAGTATCATAAAAGAAGCGAATAGCTGAGTTCATATCTCTCCAATTGTACAGATAAGACCAATCGGTAGTAGTAATGTTTTCATTAAGGCTAACAAAGTCAGTCTTACGAAAGCACCTAGTTAGAGGTAACTGATTTGAACCAAGTAATGGTGAAAGCAAGGGCAGATCAATTTTTAAATTTAATGTAGGATGAAATTTGTCTTCTGGAAGAACAAATGGTTCGATCCTAGAAACCTCACAATAAGAAGAATCCAATACAAAAATAAGATCTAACGATTTTCCATTAGAATTTAAGACAGGATTGACTTGGGATAAAGATAAGCCTAGAAGGCCATCAATAAAGTCATGTGACAAAGAGGGCAGCAACATGGTAGATTCATCTGTTAGTGACCATGCTAAAGCGGGTAAATTAAAATCACCTACAACTATGAGCATGTCTTGACTGGAAACTAAAGAGGAGACAAACTGAATTGCCTCTAAATGATTTAAATATACCACCATGTCTGACAATGGTGGAATATAGGAACAAGTAATGAAAGCATTAAAAGATTTAAAATTTACTTTAACACCGAGAAACTCAATCTCCTGGGTACTAGAAAATTGAATCATTTCAGATGATAAAGCAGCATCAACAGCTATCAGAACGCCACCACCTATGCGAGAAATCCGGTCACGTCTGAATATGGAAAAGTTTGTGGAAAACACCGATGCATCAGCAATATCAGGTTTTAGCCACGTCTCTGTAAAAGCTAAAATGTTATGCTCAAAAGAAAGACTATCTACATAGAAATTAGGAAGTTTGGATTTCAGTCCTCTAACGTTCTGGTAACCCAGGTTAAGGGACGAAGCTAGTTTTTTGACACACCAGCAGATGCTGATGTGGCAGGAATAGTATTAATTGTTGTTGTTGGCAAGCGAATCGGTTGCCGATTTTTCTTTTTTACAGTATATTCCTTAACTATTATATGTTTTGGCCAAAAATCTTCTCGACATATAGTGTCGAAGATATTGGCAGAAACACTAATTTTAAAGGACGAAATGTCCCGAGAATAAGAAAATTTAAACTTCTCCACCGCAATATTCGAGACGTTAACTTTCTTCCGAATATAGGCCATTACATCATCAGATGTGACAACAGGGTCTAGCCTAAAAACAAATATATGTTTCTTTGGTGGTATGCCAACGAGAGGCCGCGGTCCCGAAGCGTCAGCCGTAGCAGTAACGTTGGACGAGTCACCCACTGCAGCAGTCAACTTGTTTACGGGGCCCTCGATACTTTTAGAACTATCGGCAATTTCCATTGGAATGGGTAATTGCCCGGACACATCGGACACTACAATAGGCATCGTTTTAAAGAGATCATTCCCAGGTGATACCGGTAATTCCTTACTAATAGCATTCACAACCGGGCTCTTAAACGATATCAACTGCTGTACGTTAGGAGTAGACGGTGCATGAGACCGGTCGGGGACGATAAGAGACGCTGGCGGATCTACAGATACTGAAACACCCCAAGGACTGGTCCTTTTACGTTTCGGAGACTCATTCATAAGCGATAAACTCCTGAACTGAGTCTCCACCGCAGTAAACTCCGCTTTATCTCTAGTCCGCCTCATGAAAGAGCGCATCTCATTCTCGACCTCCCGGCAAGCATCACATCCATATTTTAAGCCGCCGCCTTTAGCAATAGACTCCTTGATTCTGCCTGTGTAACCTGCACACTTAACGTGAACCGCATTGTCACACAGCCAACAAAGAATATAATCATGGGAGTCAACCGCATTAGTGTCAACTATGCAATTATTTTTTTAACAGACAACCATTTTATCAAAAATTAATTAATTTAATTAAAAAAGGAAATACAAAAAAATAAAAATTCTAAAGGTTAAAAATCTGTGTATGAGAATATACTGACCAGTTCTGACACAAGGGTTAATGTGCAGAGTAAGCCTTCACAACTAAAGAAAAGAAAAGAATACACAAAAACAAAAACACGTATCACAGAGTCGCGGGTAGGCAAAAGACGAGAGCGCAAATCAAACAAGAATAGGAAAGAGCGGGAGAGCGCGTCAAATTGAACACATGCAACAACAATTTGTACGCAAGAGCGCGATAGTTAGTTACAACGGTAAAGACACAAAAGCAAAAGAGATTGGCAAAACAACAACACCGCTAATGCAAGTAATTGTTGTAAGTTAAATTTATGTACAAATATTGAAACAAAAAGCACAAAAGCGACAGAAAGAAATCACGGAATGAAAATGCAATTCGAATGTTAAAATTAAACCGATAATGAGTTTAAAAGTTAAAGAAAAGTTATTAATCACGAGAAACAAATAAAATTTGATAAGCGCAAAAAAAACACGTTCGTCGTCTGCAACGAGTGAAATGATTTTTCTCTGTGAAATACTGATGATCAAAATTCCCTTGCTGTAGCAATTTGTTATGATTAGGTAACCATCGATTCCTAATCTCTTTGACTTCCTCGATCACCTTGCTAATTATGCTTCTGGGATCTAGTGCTTCTAATTGCCTTATCTTGGTATGCAACTCTAACTGCTTCCCTAACAACTTTTCTGTTTTGTTAAGAAACATTTTGTATGATGTATGTAAATATATTTGACAATAAATTGATTTTTTTTTTTTTTATTTTCTTTTTATGTATTTACTTATATGAATGTATTTTTTTTATATATATCTTTATATTATTATTGACCCTTCAACGGGCATCTTGCTTATAAATAAATTGAATTTTTTTTTTAATGAATTTTATATTTTTACTTTCCCTACTCGATCATCGCAGTGATCTCCTGTCTATTTGGCGTATGGCTTTACGGGCCACACTCTAGACCGAGCAACGCAATTATTGCCCAGTTTAACAGAGTAACATATTTCTTTTTTGCAAACAATTTTAATTTATGATGTATTTTATTGTTGGGCGCTCTTTGTAGCGCTACCGGTCCTACTACATCCCTGGTCTAGCTTGTCGCGCTAGACGGTGCCGGTGCTGGTCTTCGCACAGGCTGTTGGGGCGCCGATGCTGGCTTCTCAGATCTCTTGGCTCCGGGTCTAGCTTGTCGCGCTAGACGGTGCCGGTGCTGGTCTTCGCACAGGCTGTTGGGGCGCCGATGCTGGTCCTCTTGACACAAGTGTACTCGCAATATGGCGAATATAATGGTCCAGGGCAGTCTGCCGGGCACTTCTTCTCTGGTGTGGTCTGGATTATCTTCTTGGGTTCTGCTTTTTGGGATTCGTATGTATAATTACTTTTATATTTTTAGGCGTAATTTCTGTAGAGGTTGAGCCTTTTTGCTTTAATTTTTGCTGAATCAGCTCGATGTTGTCTAATTCAGCTTGCAATTTATTTGCCTTTGCCCAACTAATTGTTGTGTTGGTGGCAAACAGTAGCTTAAGGAGTTCGGCTTTCCTTTGTTTTAGCCGATTCTTAACTCCGCTACGTCTTGGCATTGCTCATCACCTCTACTCACTCAGATTTCCTCTTTTTTTTTCCAGACCATGTGTGTCTATTCCGCCATGTGATGACTCTACTTCTTTTTTCTCGTTGCTCAGCTGTTGTTGTCCAGGGCCTATGGGCTCAGGCGGTACCGGTGCCGGTCCTCGCACCAGATTTTCTCGTCAACTATCTTGTTGCTCTGCTGCTGTTTGTAGTTGCCGACTTGCAACTACATATACACTTTTAACTTTAACTTTTTTATTCGATATTAGGGCTTCGAATACGCCACAGATCAATTCTGTAATTATTTTTTTTTACCGCCGCCGAAATTATTGCAGTTGCTCGACTAGCCAAACTGCCTTTATATAACTCGGTCGCACGCACTTTTTATTTTTTTTATTAAGCAATATTTTGCTTTTTTGTTTTATACTCTGTCTCTTACCACTGGTGGGGGAGAACAGAGTTATTTTATTTTTTGTAACCTTTAGCTGATCTTAGCATTTACACTTGCATAAGAATTCAGACTTACAGGTACTGATTCATCCTCTGAGTCTCTTACCACTGGTGGGGGAAAACTACAGAGTTTCTTTTTTTCGAAGGACCAAAATGATGAGGGATTTCCGATGCGAAAGAAAATAACCCAGTCTTCATTCGTTGAATTCAAAATATGAACTGATTTTATTGGAAAAATCTTAAACTCTAAGAAGCGACAATTGTTCTTAAAAAATACTTATTCTAATGCCCCACGTCTTCGGGGTTTGGAATTTGTTTATATTTCATGCTCAGCGCTTGGCGACTTAAGTGTTAAGTGTCGACAGAGTGCGGATGCATGTTTGTTTGGTTTTAAGCAATACTTGCCATATGAATCTTTATGACATATTTTTGTTTATGTTTCGTTTGTGTATATTTCTTTGGTCAATCTGATTTGGTGAAGCCATTTCAGCTGACCACGATGTTTAATCTTAAACAGAAGGAAATAATATAATAAAAATATACGACTGTATTATGCAGTTAAATGAAATATCAATAGTAAATACATTACAAGATTATACCCAAAACATTTACGTAACCAACAATGTAACGAAACTAGAACCAATCTCTTATATCCAAACTAAACAAATCATTTCTGAAAAAACTGCTTATAACAAAATTGTAAACATCAAAATCTTTCTAACCGAACTTTAAACTTAATTGTATGAATAATGATAGTTCTTAAGACGCATCCTTTAAATAAAGATCGTTTCTTTTGAGTTCGATAGATCCAATTTTTCTTTTTATACCATACACCCATAGGGTGAAATGGTATATTAAAATCGCCAAAATGTATGTAACAGGCAGAAGGAAGATTTTCCGACCCCATAAAGTATATATATTCTTGATCAGTATCAACAGCCGAGTCGATCTAGCCATGTCCGTCTGTCCGTCCGTCCGTCCGTCTGTCCGTCTGTCCGTCCGTATGAACGCCTAGATCTCGGAGACTATAAGAGATAGAGCCACCAAATTTGGAATGTAGGCTCGTGTAGTATGTAGAGTGATCGATTTTTTTTTAAATTTTTGCCACGCCCCTTTCCGCCCCCGCAATTCAAAAAAAACTTTTATCTCAAAAACTATTTCAGCTAGAGAAACCATATTTGGTATGCATATTTGCTTAGTAAATGCACACATTTTGTATATATAAAGATTTTGCCACGCCCCTTTCCGCCCCCGCAATTTGAAAAACTCGATTATCTCCCGTAATTTTCTACCTTGTGCAATCAAATTTGGCACAGTTAAATTTGATACTAATACCCAGCAAAATACCAAATTTGATCAAAATCGGAAAAATAGCCATGTTATGCATAAAACCGTTTTTCCATAAGGCCGGGCGGGTGGTGCGCTAGGGTGCTCATATCCATGAGTGAGCGAGATACTAACTTATATGCTTACTTACTTATATGCTTGTAAAAAGCATGTGAACAGAACTTTTTTAAAATAGGCAAATGCATTTGTTATTACAAATTTGAAATATTTGTTTTACTGGTGTATGATATACCTAAGTCGGTGACACGACTTACTTACTTCATTTTCACCTATAAAGGAAATGGATATATAATTATATATACAATGTACAATATACATACTTAAGGGGTCAGAAACGTCTCCTTCTGTGCGTTACAAACATCTGACCAATTTTATAATACCCTCTGCCACGGTATAAAAATGTGAAATTAAATATGTAAACAATTCTGATAATTTTATGTTTTCGACCATAAAACAAATGCATAAAGTTGTGTGTTTGAAATTTCAATGCCGTCAAAAATGTTACACAAAATCGATCTTTACAAATTAAAACTCTGCAGTGAACGTTCCCTCCAGATTGGGCAGAAATTTTTGGCCCGTTGCAAAGTTTATTTAAATTTTGTTTGTTTCTATTGGTTTTTTTGCCATTCATTGTTCACACTTTCGCCGTGAATGGTTCATTTTTTTCATTGAATGACAAATTTTCCGTGTTGCATTCAGAAAATGTCGATAAGAAAAGTCAATAAAACTATATGCATTTGTTTTACGTACGAAAAGAAAAAGTTATCTGAATTGTTTAAATATTTATTTTTACTTAAATTTATACATAATAAATATTATTTATACATATGTACAATGACTATGCCCATATATGTCAACCATCAGTGCTAGTGTTTTTGTTGTTCTCTCTGCTTTGTGCTTGTGCTTAGCTTCTCTCCCGCGTAATCACTTTTGTAAGGCCGCCTCTCAAAGCTCGTCTTATAACTGTTCTTGCAATCTCTCTTGTGCTTTGTACTCTAGCTGTCTCTTTGTTTTATTTGTAATTATTGATTTTTTATCGATAATTATCTTTGTGCTGTGTATTTAAATTTTTCTATATATTCTTGTATATAGATTTTTTTTTGGCCTTGTGTTTCTTTTGGCTTTTCAATGGCTTGTTGTCTACCTACTTGCAAGCATTCTGATCGTTTTGATGATCAGAATAGAGCAATATCTTGTTGGCTCTGTGATAATCTTGTTCACTTAAAATGTGCTGGTATTAATGGCCGCGACTACGACAAATTTTCTGGTTTGTCTGTGTCTAAGCCTGAGCTTGGCTTAATGCGCTGGACTTGCCCATCTTGTGCCAGCCAGCAGCTTGATTTTATCCGTATGTACAGGGATCTTCGTTTAAAGTTTCTATCTTGAAACAAACTGGCCAAACAGCTGTCTAACGAGTGTGACTCTAGCGTACATTTATTGTCGCAATTCAAGTTTGTTCCAAGTTTGCTCATTAGCAGTCGCCAGCAATCTCTCTTATAGATCGTGTTGGTCGTCGTGGCGGTGGAGTACTGATTGCTGTCAACTCGAATCTGTGTTCAAATTTTTTTTTTTTTAACGTTTATTATATATTTGTTGAATCTACTCTGAAATTAGAGCCTAACAATATTGCAGGCGGCCCTAATCACTTATTATTGGGTTGGTCCGTCATTTCTTTTAAGACGAGTTCTATTATTAGTTCGCGTAAGGGAGTGAACAAGAACAATAGGGTGTACATCCAGTTTCGCAGAATACTTTAGTTGTTGACTACCTATTTCAGATTTTATGCTAGGTATATTTAGATCGTTTTGAATGTTGTCGTTCCGTATGTACCACGGAGCCACAGTGATTGACCTTTTCGTTACTAATTGTTCTATCCGCCGGTTCGTAGGCCTGTCAACAGGTTTAGCGTAAGTAGAGGCACGTGGTGTAGATACTCATGGTGCAGCTCCCAGCATTGACTCAAGTGCAGAGACGGACATGTCAAGGTCCTCTGCAAGATCCAGTTTCGGCGAACAGTTAATGTGGGCACTCATGTACATTTTGAATTTAAGCCAATTTGTTTTGTTGTTTGTAAGCCAATAAGGGCGATCAAGTACTTGAGGTCTTGTTAATCGTGTGAACAGTACTGGAAGTTAAGTAGCTTGTTGGTGTTATGTTTCAAATTTTTTGAGGGACGAGTGTTTTAGACTTTTATTGATTACGATATCAGATTTGCCGTCTGAATGATTTGTTGCGTAGAAGGTATGTTTCAGTATTTGAAAATTATTTTTTGATGCTAATTGTGTTTTTCGATATTAGCATGACGTCGATTTCACTTGAGTCTAGGAAGAGTAGCAGTTCGTTTTTGTGCTTGGAGATTGCGTTAGCATTCCAAAGACATAGACGTAGGGCAGCCATTATTACTTATTAATAAGCTTCAGGATAAGCAGATTTTGATTCCGCATTAGTTCCTGCATGCAGTTTTGCATGAACGTCGTAAATGAGTTCATGTTTGGTATTTGGATTCTAAGCTACTTTTGCTAGCCAAGTTCTGGTGCTAGTAAAGGGACGAAGTCTCTTTGACGGGCCCCGTCTGTCCAGTTCAGAACACTCTATCGAAGGATACACTAGTACTAGTTCTAGCTATGTTAAATAATCTAACAGCATTAGTGAAGAATACCCGCGGTGTAGTTTAGGTGGCCGTTGGCCGAGTTAAAGGTTTGCGCCTGTTAAGGTGTGTTTTAAGATCCTTAAAGACAGGACGTTCTTTATAGTTGGAAGTACGGTTCCCTCCACAGTTACTGCACAGTCTTAGTGCGACGTTATATCTGTCCTTGGTTGGAACTCGATTTCAAAAAACGGCTGTGCTACTTTGTTTTAATTGATGATATTAACACTTGACCGCAGACCAGTCCAACGCCTCTGATATTTTTTGTGCTGGAACCGATGACTCAATCCCCGATGAATTGAGTCGTGAATTTTATGCCGATTCCCGCTTACTACTTTGTTTCAATTGATGATATTAACACTTGACCGCAGACCAGTCCAACGCCTCTGATATTTTTTGTGCTGGAACCGATGACTCAATCCCCGATGAATTGAGTCGTGAATTTTAAGCCGATTCCCGCTGCTACACGTTCATTTGTTTTTGTTATTTTCGGCGTTTTTGTTATTTTTATACCGTCACTCATAGGGTAAAATGGTATATTAATGTTGCCAAAATGTATGTAACAGGCAGAAGGAAGCTATTCCCCATAAAGTTTATATATTCTTGATCAGGATCAACAGACGAGTGGATCTAGCCATGTCCGTCCGTCCTTCCGTCCGTTTGTCGGTCCGTCCTTCCGTATGAACACGTAGATCTCAGAGACTATGAAAGCTAGAGTCACCAAATTTGGTACTTAGGCTCCTGTAGTACCTACGGTGTTCGAGTTTATTTCAAATTTTCACCACGACCACCTTACGCCCTCGCCAATTAATTTTCTCGAAAACTAACAAAGCTAGAACCACGAAATCTATTGAGTTTGGTATATGTACTCGATTAGTTAGCGCACAGTAACTAATTGTTCAAACATTTTGCCACGCCAACACTAAAATTTGGTATGTATACTGGCTTAATAGCCGCGCAGACATTGATTATTTAGAAAGTTCGTCACGCCCACATCCGCCCCCGCAATTAAACTAAATTAAACTGATTTTCGAGACCACTGACAAAGTTTAAGTCACCAAATTTGGTATGTAGACATGCTTAGTATGAGCGCAGATCATAATTGTTTAAATATTTTGCCACGCCCAAATTCTGCAAACTTATTAATTTTATATATATCTACCAACTCTGCATGGCTCCATTCATTCAATACGCAAAATTGAGTACATTCGAATGGAATAGAATTGAATGAGTGAGAAGGACACAATGAATGAATGTGTATAGAGTAGTGGTATATTTTGACACTCATGCAAAGCGAATTGAGTGAGAATGGCACACACAAATTGGCAGAGTCAATTTCGTTTTTCTGCAGAGCAAAAGAACAACAGCAACCGTTTTGACATTCGAATACATTCGAAGCCTATTCCTCTCATTTTCGGTTGTTTCACTCGTACTCATTGCTTCAACATTGTGCGTCCGAGTGCTTCGCGAAATCACTCATTCATTCATATTCATTCCGCTTTGTACTCATATTCACTCAACTTAATTTAGCTGTTGACATTCGAATGTCACTTTATTGCAACTCATGCAGATGTCTAGTATGCATACTTAGATGTGTGCACATAAACATATTCACATAAATATACAGCTAAGCATCTTCATATATGTATGTACTCCGGCCTTATGGAAAAACGTATATATCCATAACTTGGCTATTTGTAGTCCCATTTTGATCAAATTTGGTATTTTGCTGGGTATTTGTATTAAATTTAAGTGTGTCAAATTTGATTACACAAGGTGGAAAATTACGGGAAATAATCGAGTTTTTCGAATTCCGGGGGCGTAAAGGGGCGTGGCAAAATCTTTATATATACAGAATGTGCGCATTTACTAAGCGAATATACATACCAAATGGTGTCTCTAGCTGCAATATTTATTGAGATAACCGTTTTTTTTTAATTGCGGGGACGGAAAGGGGCGTGTCAAAATCTTTAAACATACAAAATGTGCGCATTTACTAAGCAAATATACATACCAAATATGGTGTCTCCAGCTGCAATAGTTTTTGAGATAAACGATTTTTTCGAATTGCGCGGGCGGAAAGGGGCGTGGCAAAATTTCTATACATACAAAATGTGCGCATTTACTAAGCAAATATACATACCAAATTTGGTGTCTCTAGGTAGAATAGTTTTTTAAATAAACGTTTTTTTTTAATTGCGGTGGCGCAAAGGGGCGTAGCAAAATCTTTATACATACAAAATGTGCGCATTTTCTAAGCAAATATACATATTAAATATGGTGTCTCCAGCTGCAATAGTTATTGAGATAAACGATTTTTTTAATTGCGGGGGCGGAAAGGGTTGTGGCAAAATTTGTATACATACAAAATGTGCGCATTTACTAAGCAAATATACATACCAAATTTGGTGTCTCTAGGTAGAATAGTTTTTTAAATAAATGTTTTATTTTAATTGCGCGGGCGGAAAGGTGCGTGGCGAAATTTCTATACATACAAAATGTGCGAATTTTCTTAGCAAATGTACATACCAAATATGGTGTCTCTAGCTGCAATAGTTATTGATATAAAGGTTTTTTTTGAATAGCGGGGGCGGAAAGGGGCGTGGCAAAAATTCGAAATAAACTTGATCACTGTACATACTACATGAGCCTACATACCAAATTTGGTGACTCTAGCTTTCATAGTCTCTGAGATCTACGCGTTCATACGGACAGACGGACGGACGAACGGACAGACGGACATGGCTAGATCGACTCGGCTGTTGATACTGATCAAGAATATATAAACTTTATGGGGTCGGAAAAGCTTAATTCTGCCTGTTACATACATTTTGGCGACTTTAATATACCATTTTACCCTATGGGTGTATGGTATAATTAGTTTTACAACAACTATCCACTCCGACCTAAGGGCAAAGGCGTATTATATAAGTTAACACCATGAACTCTGGGAGTGCATTCAAATATCAGGCCACTCTTCCCTTTACACAAACTGCTGGCTCAGCATGGTTTGCTGGCTCAGGAGAGAGGAGAAGCAGACATACCAACCGCCAAAGAAGTATTCTTGGAGCAGCGAGCAACAGAGCAACAAGCTTAATATTATTCTTAGCAATTGTAAAAGCATTTCATGTTATTCCTAAGCACCATTCCCAATAAATTACTTGTAATGTTATTGAAGTCCGTTGGATTGTTCTTTAGGTCATTATTCTTTGATCAAATCCTTACTTAATCGTAAGGTGATTCCCGCATAACTATGTGGGAGTTAACTGGTAAAATAAGAGTATCTACATTCTCAAACCACTGCGAGAAACAAGAAAATAAAAATGTGAATAAATTAGTTGTAAGAAAATGATTTGTCGCAGTGCGTGGGTATTGCCCGCTGGCTGTTTCTTCCACCGAAAGTGTCAGTGTGGAGCCCACTCCTACCTAAGTAGGTCCTTAACTGGACTAAAAGGGAAAAATGGAGCTTCCCTCAACTAACAAAGGGGGACATAGCAACAGGCAGCTCACGCATGCGACGAAAAAACAAAACGAAAAAATGCTTCCGACAGCAAAAAAAGAAACAAAAGAAAAAAACGAAAAAGAAACAAAGGAATTCAAAGAATAATAAGAATTCAAAATGATATATCAATTTAAAGAAAAAACTCGCATTGTCGAGAAAAAGAAGAAAACGAAAATGCAAACTAAAATAAATTCTAGAATTTCTTTTTTTGACCCGAGTATAGTAGCATTATTGGAAAAAAAAATCTTTACAAAACCAATGTACTAATTATCTTAAATGTCATTAACAGAAACACGCTGATCCTGTAAGGAGGGATTGCCATATAACGAAAACAAACTACACCTAAAACAGAACACTACTAACCATAATCACACAGGTAAGTGAAGAAGTTCCCAAACAGAAATATAAAAAAAAAATTTTAATAAAAAATCAACAAGTCAAAACAAAGAATCTATCACCTTATTGCATCCTATTTTATTTTATTGTATTTAAATATATATATATATTTTTTTTCTCTCGAAGAGAAATGGACGAAATGAAAGAGGCAATTTCCACCTTACTGGCTCAGGTAGCCTCCCTTACGGAGGAGCTAAAAAAGCAGAAAGAGAAGGTCTTGGTTTTAGAAGGGAAGAATTCAGATCCCGTAGTCGTGGCGACCAAGCCGCTATCCAAAGCCCTTACCGAATTCGATCTAAAGCATATAGCAACTTTACCAGATTGCGTCAAAGAGATAAGGCCCTTCACGGGAAAAGCTGCGCAGTATCCAACCTGGATCAGGCAGGCTGAAGTCATAGTACGGGAATATGAGTCCCGTCGTCCTCCACCTGAGGTCGAAGATAGAAGCCAGGGCGGACGACATACTGATCTCTAGCGATGTAGCAGATGACGATTGGCCAAAAATCAGGAAGGTCCTTGCCTCAAACTACGAGGACAAAAGGGACATAGGGACTCTAGATTATCAGATGAGTATGCTAGTCCGCGGTGATGCGAACCTGGAGGCGAACTACAACAATATTAATAGGCACCTTTCATTGATTGTGGCAAAACTCAGGAATGCAGAGCACGCTAAAGGAGTGCTTGAAGCTCTCATAGGCTCATACCGCGAAAGAGCCTTGCGGGTCTTCATAAGAGGGTTACCTCAAGAAATGTCGGGCTTGATCACAGTGAATCGCCCCAGAGCCTTACCAGAGGCATTTTCAATTGCCCTGGAGCTAGATAACGTCATGAACACTAAAAGTTTAGCCTCCCCGACCGCTTCCGTTAGACCACCGTATCAACATCGGGCCGTTTATCGGCAGCAATATCCATTAAGTAATTTCTCCCCAAGATTCAATAACCCCATGGCCTATGTAAATTATAGGACCGCGGAGCCGCACCAGACCCCGCTGATAACAAGTGGGTACCGGAGCCAGCAAATTTCTAGACCGGCTATTAAAATGGAACCGGCAACCTCAAGTCAGTCTAGGAATCGATTCTCAAACCAGGGAGTCGAAGGGGACGTCAAGAGAAGCCCCAGCGACTCAACTAACCCCTTCAAAAAGGCGCAGTATCTATTCCATGTGGAAGCACCAAGCGTGTCCAATCCCAATGCAGTAGACTGCACCCCAAGGGTTAGTGAAGGTACCCCAAATAATGAACAGATGTACGAAGAAATGCCGGTGATCGCGGTAAACGAGGGAGATGAGGGTGCGGCCCATGTGACCCCACAGCACCCCGACGACCTTGTGATCCATGATCAAATAAATTTTATGGGCATGGCCTCTCAAGTGTACCATACATAGAATATGAGGATAGGAATGGGGTAGTGCGACAGTTTCTCATTGACACTTTCGCAAACAGAAACTTCATTAGTCAGGAACTAGATGACGGGGCTTCAACTTCCTAGTGCAGTCAGCCGGAGCCCCTATTAAAGTATCGAAATCGCCCCCTTGGACAATAACACTCACCTCACATTTTACACATTGTCAAATCTGAACAGCTTTGACGGTATTATTGGCGATGATACGTTAAGACATCTGCAAGCAATTCACTCCGTTATCGGAAAAGGAAAAAAGTTGATATTTTCCTAGACAGGACGTCTGGGATAAATTATCAAGCCTTGACAGATTTTAGGCGCAATACTCTAGAAGATATAAGCGGCCTTATACAATCTAAACAGGAGGCAGTTATCCGCAGGCGAAACAAGGGAAAAAAGAAGCAGGTAGAGTTCAAACCAGGAGAAGAAGTCTTTGTTAGGAACAAACAAATTCAAGGGAAGGAGAAAAACTTATTCAATATTAAGGAAATACAGGAGGATAGAAGGGCCACAATAAGAACGAAATCAGGAAAAGTGTTCCACAAGGCTCACTTAAAATCTAAGACAAAAAAATAAATAGATGGGAAATCGCCCCTCTCATTAACCCGTTTCCGCAAAAGTCAAAAATATACAAAAAATAAAAATACAAGCAAACATAAAAACAACAAAAAAGCAAAGAATTAAGAATTATTTAAAAACTAAGAAATCATTAAACAAAGCACTCTTCAGGAACCAGGTGGTAACCAATACTTAGCCCTAAGAAAATTCGTATTATAAGCATTACTAACTCTCTTCATCTTCAAGGATGGCAATGGTGACGATGCAGCAGGCAAGTGCTGCCCATTTCTCAATTATGACTCTCCGGTAATCCCCCTTCAGCAGGGATACGTCTGGCGAGTTAGTGGCGTGTTTCGGCTGATTCACGTCATAAATCTCCTGGAACTCCAACAGGCAATCCAAACCACTCGGGAGGAATCCACACTGCTAGGCGACCAGCGTACGAAGATGATAACGAATCACTACTTGGATCAGGCTGAAGAGGATACAGAAAGATTACTTTCTACACCGGCTCGGAAACTCAGGGCCGTAGAATGGCTCGGCTCAGCTTGGAAATGGGTCGCTGGCTCCCCGGATGCGGCCAACTGGAGCGCGGCTCTGAAGACCCAGGATAACCTTGTTGCGGGCAATAACCAGCAAGTCCGTATCAACGAAAAGCTTTTCGAGGCTACATATCGCACTCTAGAACAATTGAATGGCATCATCGGCAAGGTCAACTCTATAGATGGAGACATAAACGCCGCCACTGCAACCCTGCATAAGGCCATACTTCTGGCGAACCAAGTCCATGAGGTGACCAGAGCATGTCAATTAGCCAAGACGGGGGCGGTGAACTCGGACCTGCTAAACGGAAAGGAAGTAGACGATATCTTGAGCGAAGTATCAGGATTCCCGTACCAGAACGCGATTGAGGCCATTGAATTCTCCCGCCCAACGGTCGTGTCTAATGGGACCTCCCTACTCTACGTCCTAGCCATCCCTAAGGTGATGGACAAAAAATACAATGCCATTACCTGAGGGACGCACAGGAATCGGTGACACTAATAGACGAGAGTACGGTGTTCCTCACTGGCTTTAACGGAACAGTGACCACCTCCTCGGGACAACGTAGACTCCAGGGCTCGTTTATAGTGAAGCTGGAAAACGAAACGATAACCATCCGAAAGAAGACCTACTCGAGCCGATCTATTTCCACTCTCACCGCCATTCCGGCGGTCCTCTCAAATGTAACGGCCATAGGTTACACCCCGACGCTGCAGTACGTCCACGAATTCTCTGTCCAAAATCTGAGGAAACTATACAACGTATCGAGAAGGCTCCAGATATGGCTATTAACAGAGGCCATTTGAACCATATGCGTTGTCATCCTGCTATACATTGCCTGGAGGAAGATAACATCCACGAGGGGCCTGACGATACCACAGAAGGCCAACCCGCCGTCTTCACCCTAATCTGCGAGACGCAGATCTTCGGAGGGGGAGGAGTTAACCGGCCACTCTTCCCCTTACACAAACTGCTGGCTCAGCAGAAAAAAGTTTTCTTGGAGCAGCGAGCAACAGAGCAACAAGCTTAATATTATTCTTAGCAATTGTAAAAGCATTTCATGTTATTCCTAAGCACCATTCCCAATAAATTACTTGTAATGTTATTGAAGTTCGTTGGATTGTTATTTAGGTATATATTCTTTGATCAAATCATTACTTAATCGTAAGGTGACTCCCGCATAACTATGTGGGAGTTAACATATATTTATTTATTTATTTACGTCAACTAACACAGCAGTCGAAAAAGCTTAAGCTAAAAGACAGATAATAATTAATTGAAGACGGTAGCTTAGCTTTATACACAACTAAACATTTCCGACCCGGTGGAGGTGATTAATTTGCACAAGGTGCCAGCTATGCTCCGATTCACAGCTAATGAGGTCAAGGATTAGTTGCAGCCAATCCAAGTCCAGAATATATTCAGTGGTTTAGCGAAACCACATCTACAGCGGTAGATAATTAAAAAGTATAGTGCGAAGAGAAGTGACTGAGATATGAGGTGAGAAAGGTTGTTAAAAGATTGGCAAAGATCACGAAAAGGTTCGTGAAGAGAGTAGTTAGTCAGACATCTACTAAGTTGAAAAAAGTTTCTGCTCCGACGTGAGTAGTAGTAAGTAAGTCGAAACGACTTCGCCGTTGACTAGTTTATGGAGAAAGAGAATGCCAAATACGAGCCTACAGTTGTAAAGTGAAGGAAGATTAATAAGAAGAAGTATGTCAGAATAAGAAGGTAGGCGAAGACTTGGGTCCCAATTAAGACCGCGTAACGTGAACTTAAGGAATTGCTTCTGTACCGATTCAATACTACGCTGGTGAACATCATATTGAGGGTTCGACACTGGCGAGGAATATTCTAGAGTAGGGCGACCCAACGAAGCGTGTAAAACCTTCGTTCCATAGGGATCATCAAATTCTTTGGCGCAACGTTTTTTGAAGCCATGAAAGCTGCATGCTCTATTGACACTTGAAGATATATAAACATTAAATGAAAGTTTTGGGTCAAACATAACGACTAAGTCTTTGAATGATGGTACACAGTCTAACAGAACAGGCTTAATTGAGTAATGAGCTAGGAATGTCATAAAAGAGCACTTTGTGGCATTAAGGTGTAATTTATTAACGTGGCACCAATTACAGAAAGCATCGATAGCTGATTGCAAGTACTGTAACAAGTCTTGACGTCATCCGCAAACACGATCACGCGTGAATGAGCCAAGGTAAATCATTTATAAACAGGGTAAATAACAATGGGCCCAGATGGCTCGCTTGGAGGACACCTGAGGTAACTCAAACAGTTTTAGAAATTTAGGAAAAAAAGAGACCATTTGGGTTCTACCAATAAGATACGATTTTAACCAAGCCCATGATGTTAAGTTTCGTGAGAAGCATAGAATGATCAACCGTATCGAAAACCTTACTAAAGTCAGTATAAATAACATCAGTTTGACACTTTTTACGGAAGCCATGGTGTACAAGGGAAGTCAATTCTAAAACGTTGGTAAGCGACGAACGACCTTTCATGAAGCCATGCTGATAAGGAGAAATAGTGGATCTGGATAGGTGTTGAAGGGAAGACGTAACAATTTTCTCAAACAGCTTAGCTATTGCCGAAAGTTTGGACATGCCACGGTAGTTAGAAATATCCGATTTGCTACCTTTTTTAAAATGCGGAATAATAAAAAACTCCTTCCAAATATCAGGAAAGCTACAAGTCTCACTTGATATAAAGAAAAAACGAGATCTAGGCTTAGTTAGGGAAATCGAACACATTTTAAGGATGCAACTAGGTATATTATCAGGCCCGGGTACGAAGGAAGACGTCATAAATGACAAGCTAGAGATATAACAGTCTTCAGTAATACTAGGATAAAACATACAATTTAAATGTGGGATTGAGAAAGAATCGAGTATTGGATCCGAAAAAGTAGTAGAATAAGTTGAATCATTATTAGCAGTCTGGTCATCAAGTCTGAAGGTTTAAGGTAGTAAATTAGAGCGTCCTTTGGAATTAACAAAGTTGTAAAACCTTTTGAGGTTCTTATAAAACCCTAACAGAGAACGATAAAATTATTGTATCATTGAGTATTTAAAATAAAAAATTGAGAGTTGGCTACACCATAATTTGCATAGTCAAGTCGCGAACCACTTTTTTTAAATCTCTTAAAATATCTCTGTAGGCATCACCTAGTCATACTAACATAAGTCCCACAGTGGATCCTCACACTACCAAGTTATCTGAGTTATCAACATTTATAAGATCCACACACATACATGTAACTATCTAGAATAAGCTAGCAATAAGAATACTCAATAAATCAGTTCTTGTGCGACAATCGAAAAGTAAAGACGTGTACCACAATTTCAGAAGTGGGATAACAGTGAAAAAAAAATATTTCTTTCATTGAAAAATCACACAGCCTACAAAGTGTCTGAAATAAATCAAGAACTTTTTTTTCGTTTTTTTAAACATTTAAATGGAAACAATTGAATTAAACAAGTACAGCGCAACCCAGTTGCGAAAGTGGCTGGAGAACCTAGGCCTCCAAAAAAGTGGCACTAAAGCGGCATTGGCCGCACGACTCAACCTGGTGCCACCCGAACCCCGAGGATCATGCCCACCTCCGGATGGCATGGACGAACCATACCTAGATGTCGAAGAAGCCGACCAGCAAGTTCCAGATAAAATCGAAGGCGCCGTTGGTGGCATAGAACTCAGCAACGAGAGTGAGCAGGACAGTGATGACGCGCAGTTTGAAGTCAATCACGACGTTGGCGCCCCTGCAGTCTGTAATGAGTGTGAGCGAGATAGCAACGACGCGCCTTTCGCGCGCGAATCTGAATTTATTGGTGAGCAACCGAACGAGCGTGACGGAGAGATAGGAGCGTCACAAAAAAGCGCGCGTGAATCGGTTACAGAGTTGGAACTCTTGCGTCGCCAATTGGAACTCATTCAAATAGAAAACATTCTTCTTAAGAAATCCAATTCGATACGAAATAATGTGACCGTATCTAAATTGCCAAACCTTGTAAACAACACTGGTCACAACAGCGTTGCCGGCACTAGACAGCCCAGCAGTGAGCAAAACAATGTTGCCATATCTGAAGTTGGAAACATCAACAACGCAAACTTATTTTCAAAGGAAAGCTCCCAATTCGTCATGGTAAGGGAAATGCTAACAATATTCGACTGCGCAGTGGAAGCAAAAGTAAATATTTGGATCGCTCAGCTAAACGCCGTGGCCAAGATATACGATCTCAATGACGAAGTCGTTCGCACACTAATTATGTCAAAATTGAAAGACCGTGCTCAGGTCTGGCTATACTCTAACGAAACATTATTGACTATGCCGGCAACACAGCTGTTAAATCAAATGGCAAATGCTTTTAAAGTTAAGGAAAGCAAAATAATGTTGCGTCGCAAATTCCAGGACCGGAAATGGAAGACTACCGAAAACTTTTCGACATATTTCAAGGAGAAGATCCTTCTGGCAGGAGAAAGCCAAATGGATGATGTAGAATTAATCGACAATATCATCGAGGGAATTCCCGATGATCAACTGAAACAGCAGGCCCACATGCAATGCTTCGTCACGACTCAACATCTATTGCAGGCTTTCGATAAAGTTACCTTGCGTAAGCGTACGCAGGTTATAGAAAAATCGAGGATGGTGGCCAAGGACGGTTCTTCTAAGGTCAGAAGGTGCTTCAACTGTAACTCAATCGGACATTTTGCGGCCGATTGCAACAAACCGAAGCGCGAGTATGGAGCTTGCTACGCATGTGGCAGCCTGGATCATTTGGTATCGAAATGCAGCAAGAGAAAAAAGGATCGTAAAAACGAATTTGTAAGATTGTTTCAGATAAATTTTAATTCTAAGACTAAAAAATGTTTATTTCTAGAATGCCTGATTGATTTTGGGAGTCCAATTAGTTTTATCATGCATTGAACAAATATTGAATTACGTCAACTTTGAAGTCAATGAAGACAATACCACCTACTTTGGGTTAAATAACAGTCCTTTAAATGTACTGGGAAAAATTTCATGTTTTGTTGTTATAAATAAAGAAAGAATTTATTTTGAATTACTAGTTATGACAAACGGATCGATGGCATTTAACGTTGTGTTAGGCAGAGATTTTTTAAGAAATGGTAATTTCGAATTTGTAAGTAAAAATGATCATCCTAATGAAAATGATAGATGTAAAAATTACCGCCCTAATGAAAATTATAGATGTAAAAATGATCGGCTAAACGAAAATGATAGATGTAAAAATGATCGTCCTAATGAAATTTATAGATGTAAAAATGATCGGCTAAACGAAAATGATAGATGTAAAAATGATCGTCCTAATGAAATTTATAGATGTAAAAATGATCGGCTAAACGAAAATGATAGCTGTAAAAACCATCGTCCTAATGAAAATGATAAGAGTTAGAAAAAATAATAATGCTAAAGCAAAACTTGCGGAAGATAAAGCGGCTGAAAAGAAAGAAATTATAGAAAGAAACGATAGAAATTATACAAATGTAAAAATAGTAAATAATGATCGTAAAAATGATGAAAAGATTAAGGATAATAGTGCGAAGCACGAATGTCAAGAAAATACAAAAAGATCGGTCGAAAATTTAGAGTCTGAGAAGAATGAACAGTCAGCGCTTGAAATATTGTCAATCGAGTATCCCGAACCAAATGAGGGTAGTTCGCTAAAAATCAACGATAATTGTAACGTTAAGTTAAGACAGGAACTCATAGATATTTTTAGTCAGTTTTATGTCAAAGTCAAAAGACCAACGCATCCGTCAGTTAAATGGGAAATGAAACTAAATTTTGAGAACACGAAACCCTTTAATTATCCCCCGAGACATTTGCCATTTGCAGAGAAAGCCCAAGTCCAAAACATGCTAGATGAGTATATTCAAAATGGAATCATACGTGTAAGCGAGTCAGAGTACGCATCACCAATAGTACTTGTTAAAAAGAAATCCGGAGAACTTAGAATGTGTGTAGATTACCGAACCCTTAACAAGAACATGCTCAAAGACAATTACCCCAAACCTTTAATAGATGATCTTATAGACAAACTTTCGGAAAAGAGAGTGTTCACCAAGTTAGACTTAAAAAATGGCTTCTTTCACGTCTTTATGCATGAAGACTCTATCAAGTATACGGCGTTTACAACCCCGATGGGTCAATACGAATGGCTTCAAATGCCATTTGGACTACGAAACGCACCCGCAGTTTTTCAAAGATATGTTAACAAAATTTTTGCTGATTTAGTTCGAGAAGACAAGGTTTTAATTTACATGGATGACATATTGATAGCAACAAAGGATAGTAAAAGTCATTTAGAAATATTAACAGAAGTTTTCAAACGTTTAGTTGCCAACAAACTTGAATTAAGAATTGACAAGTGCGAATTTCTTCAGGAAGAAATTAAATATTTGGGATACGTGATAACAGGAGACGGCATCAAGCCAGATCCAAAAGGATTACAGGCAGTTAGCGATTTTCCAGTACCGACTAAAGCACATAAGGTACAGAGTTTCCTAGGGTTGTGCTCTTATTTTCGACGATTTGTTAAAGATTTTTCAACAATAGCAAAACCATTGTACGATCTGGTGGGAAAAGATAGAAAATTTGAGTTCGGTGGCAAAGAATTAGAATGTTTTGAAAAATTAAAAAGAAATTTGCTAGAAGCCCCTATACTTGCTTTGTACAACCCGACCGACCCAACAGAGTTACACTGCGACGTTAGTGCCCTTGGTTTTGGTTCAATGCTTTTGCAAAAGAAGAAAGATAATAAGATGTACCCAGTGTTCTATTTTTCTAGGCGAACAACAGATGAAGAAGCCAAGTACCATAGTTTCGAACTTGAGACACTAGCCGTAGTGTATTCATTGAAAAGTTTTAGAATATATATTCAAGGATTAGAGTTCAAGATAGTCACGGACTGTAGTGCACTTACGTTAGCACTTAATAAGAAAGAACTTTCTCCCAGAATAGCTCGATGGGCTCTTCTTCTTCAAGACTATGACTATACCTTAGAGCACCGAGCCGGAAAGCGCATGCAGCACGTTGATGCGCTTAGCAGAAAAACACATGTGAGCCGGACAAAGGATTGTATTGGGACACAATCTTAGAATGAATATGCACTCAACAACACGTTACAAAGGTCAATTAGTCAGCATCCAAGTAAAGTTTTCTTCGGAGTTGCACAAAGAGGAAAGGTTATAGACGCATTGAAAATTAGTTTAGATGAATTAAATAGAATGAGCATAGACAGAAACTTGGATAAAACAAGACAGGAGGCGGGTAGGAGTATAGAAAAAGTACAAACGTATAACAAGTTAAAAGTAGACTCTAAAAGGAAAGATCCAGTTAAGTATAAGACAGACGATTTGGTGATGGTTAGGAATTTTGACTCACATATAGGAGTGTCTAAAAAATTTATTCCCAAATTCAAAGGTCCGTATAGAGTGACAAAAGTGCTGCGCAATGACAGATATGTTTTGGAGGATGTTGAGGGTTTTCGGCAAACCAGACTTCCTTATAAAGGAGTATGGGCTATAGGAAACATACGGCCATGGCTAAGTAATTTAAATAGCTAAGAGATCGGGAGCTCTCTGGTCAGGATGGCCGAGTTGTAGGCACCACCTAGTCATACTAACATAAGTCCCACAGTGGATCCTCACACTACCAAGTTATCTGAGCTATCAACATTTATAAGATCCACACACATACATGTAACCATCTAGAATAAGCTAGCAATAAGAAAACTCAATAGATCAGTTCTTGTGCGACAATCGAAAAGTAAAGACGTGTACCACATCTCGATTTAATGTTACGGAGATTAGAGAGCCTACGTGTGAACCAGACTGGCTTACTGGAGACGGTAGAGACCTTCACATAAGGAACGCATTTATCAAGCAGGAAAGAAAAATTCCCTGCACAATCTATATCACAGCACTCAAATAGAAATGACCAATCAAAAGAGAAAACAAGGCTGTTAAGAAGATTGAAATTTGTTTTACGAAAACATCTACGACGAGATATTGAGATGTTATTAAATGAATTAGTAACGGAATTGTAAGAAATAGTAACTTCCATGGTAGGATAATAAGGATCTTCAGGCTTCACTGTGTTTGTGATACAGCACTAACAGTGGTATCCGAGACAAAAACAAGATCAAGGATTATTTTAGCAGAGTTAAGAAAATAATTCAACTGACATAGCGGACATTCAAGTAGGCTATCAAGAAAAACATGTTGAGATGAAGAAATTAAGAAAGATATATTATCATCAACAAGCCAAGAAATATTAGGCAAGTTAAAATCACCTTATACTATAAGAAAATCACGATCTTTTTAAGACGACTAAAAATAGTTCGCAAAGCATCAGTATGGTGCATGTAGATCATGATATCAGAAGCTGGAGGAATATATGAACAAGAGATATATAAGCTAAAAATAGAACATGTAACTACGGCGCAAATAAACTCAACACCTAAGGGAAGATCAATAGGCACATATCATGCTGCTTCCAAAAACAATAATATAAATATGGATTCTTAATATTATTAAGACTTGCCGTCAACATTTACCTAAATATTCTATTTTTTGCTACTGGCAAAGCTTCCTATAATGCCACATATCTTTTTGCCCTAGTGCACCATGATTTCCTTAAAAAAGTATTTTGGCATGCACAACCAATCTCTATCTATCTCTCTATCTATGTCGCTATATTTGCAATTCCTTTTCTTTACATTCATATACGTCAATAATGGGTATGGATACACATTCAGATTATGTAGCGTTGCATCTGTATGTGTGTGTGTGCCCCGCTGCTCTCGTTATTTCAAGCAATTACGCTGCTGGCAGCGCTTTTGGTAGCGTTTCAGGAGATCCGATTTATATTGACTGTATTGTAACTTAATTTGTACCTTATAATTTAATCTAATTTTATAAAGATACTCGAGATATTTGTATACCCTTGCAATTTTCTATAATAGTTTTTTCATCCCTAAAGTCTTCAAAGAGGAAACACGTTTCATAGGCCGACAAACTTATCGTATGTTTATTTATAATATAAAAATTCCCACCATTATAGAATATTACATGCGTAAGCTAATGATAGTATATATAGTCAAAGTCATATTCATGGAATTTGGCAATGTTACTAAGAGGTATATCAAACTGACAAACAATAATTTTTGTGATAATCATGTCAAAAATAACCAAGTTCTTCAAGCCAAAAAAGTCGCTTGGTTAGGCCTAATATTGAAAAATTGTTCATAAAGCCTTGTCCCGAAAAGGTGTTTCTTTAGTGATTTTCCCATTGCATGATCGCTAAAGTCATTCCTATCTTAAAGCACTTCATATAGACCTATTACCCTGCTTTCTTCGCTGAGTAAAGTTCTTGAAAAAGTCATGAAGTATAGGTTACTGGATTACGCAGAAAATAACGAGTGCTTGGCGAGTCAACAGTTTGTACCCCCTTGCTGTGAATTAAAAAAAAAATTTTAAAGTCGACACAAAAAGCAAAAAAAACAAGATCAATTTTTTTTTTTGAGGAAAAAAAAAGACATTTACACTCCATTCAACTCAATTAAACTCAACCAGACAGAAATCAACTGGGGAAATAATGGTAGATACCTTTGAGTCATTTTAGATACCTGTTTCAATTATCAAGTCTACTGTTTCCTACAAAGCCCCTGATTAGGCATAACTTACAAATCTTAAAAAAAAATTGTTGATATTCGTTTTTTTTGTATTTAATTCCAGAATGTTCTACGTATATGTCTAAGCAGAAAAGGATTAGGCTTGTATTTTTAACATTAATATATGTTAAATGACCAACACTAGTGATATATTCAATTTATGTAAATAAATCAATATATGAAAGTAACTTTTCTCAATTTCTTCGTTATTTTCTGGGTTATTATCATAAAAGTTAATATTTATACTGATAAATACACTTATTAAAGATTGTGCCATATTTAATTAAGTTCGGGTGACACAAACATTAGAAACATTATGCAAGACTCTTTTCTTTCACGACATTAAGTATGAATTATAGCGGACGTTGACTATACTATGCGCAGTACGTTCAATTGGCCCCTACTACACCAGGTCAAAGCCTGTTACGCCCAAGCCCAATAGGATATCTACTCCGTCTGCATCGCACCGACACATTAACCTGAGCCAATAACTGAATAACTGAAATAACTGAACTTGGTGTCGGAAAACGGCATCCAGCCAAAAGACATAAAAAATTACACACAGAAACACAAAATTTCGATTGACCCCAAAACAAATTCTAGGGTTTAATTAAAAATTTTTGGTATGGAGTTTACCTAAATCTACAACTTCTTTAATGAATTCACATGTCTTTAAATGTCATAAAAAATTTGGAAAACTGTTGTCCAGTTGGAAATTGGCTTTTTTGTTGAAATCCACCTGAAAAAAACCGTCGAAAGATGGCAAGACGGCATTTGCAGACAATTATTAAAAAACTAATGATCTTTCGTTAAGTTACTTGGGAGCCAAGGCAATCAAAATCAAAGTTAAAACCAGAGGGCCGGGGCTAACTTCGACCGCGTCAAAGTTTGTATACCCTTGCAAGTTTGTTAGTAACTCTTTTACCTAAACTAACTGTTTTATCTAAAAAGGGTAATGTTTGCGAAAGAACGGCCTTCAATCTTAGCATAGGATATAACGAACTTTCTGATGAAAGTCACTGTTTTCCACCGATCCTTCCTATGGGAGTTATATGATATAGTTACCCGATCTTTACCAAATTCGGCACAGTCATTAACAGATATATTAAACTGAGAAATGTTAAATTTGAAAGCAATCGCATCAAAAGTAACGAAGTTATTGACAAAAGTCACTGTTTTTGACCGATCTTTCCTATGGGAGCTATATGATATAGTCACCCGATCTTGATCAAATTTGGCACAGTGGTTTATAGTTACAATAAACTTACGTTAAAACTTATGTTAAATTTTACGCCAATAGCTTAAAAAGTAACGAAGTTATTGAGAAAAGTCAACCAAAACGCGCTAACCTGCTGTCCACCACTGTATATTATATAGCTGTCTTATAAACATATGATGAAATGGCATGTCAAATTCGCCGTAACTGTAGGCCGTTCGTTTGCGAAGATAAGAATTTCAATATATAAATGAAATTAAAATTATACTTTCCTTTATTATATTGTTTAATTTTATAGCAGGATGTGATTTCCTTAATTTGTCTTTATTATTAATAAGATTCTTTGTGTTAAGAATACATATAAATATCAAAGAAGCTAACTTTGGCTATGCCAAAGCTTATATACCCTTGCAGTCCTTGGTAATATTATTTTTACAATTTAAAATTTTTTTCCCTGCAACTCAATTCTATGGCGGACGTTGACGATACTATGCGCAGTACGTTCAAGTGGCCCCTACGACACCGGGACAAAACCTGTTACGCGCGAGCCCAAGCAGATAACTGCCCACCTCCCACCCGACCGACCGTGAGGTGCAGCAGTATAACGCACGGCACGAATCGCGTGGACAAACACACAATAGAAAAAACAGACAAAAAAATTAAATAAATAATACTATAGCTATCTATTAACTAAATGGGATAGGATAGAAGTTTTAATCATATTATTACAGGGAATAGAAGGGTGTAATCAGAGCAGAGGACCCTAAAAGGTTCATGCAGGGCATAGTTAGAGGAACAACGACTAAGGGATAACGGTATCAAAGGATGTCTACTCTGTCTACATGGTACCGACAGATTTACCTAAGCTAATAACTCAGGCGAGTCGATATCACCAATTAGGAGCTTGTGCATAAAAATAACACCAAGCATAATTCTACGGTTAGTTAGGGAAGGAAGATTAATCAAGAGAAGTCTACTAGAATACGAAGCCAAATTGACATTGCGATCCCAGCTTAAGCCACAAAGAGCAAATAGCAAGAACTGCTTTTGAACGGATTCAAGTCTAATCGGGTTCGACTCATATTGAGGCGACCAAATGCAAGATCCATACTCTAAAATAGGACGGACAAGCGAAGTAAAAAGAACTTTAGTTGTATAGGGGTCATCAAATTTTTTTGACCATCTTTTAATGAAACCCAGTACACTCATGGCCTTTGCGACCGTGGTGGAAATATGGGTGTTAAAATTTAACTTATGGTCCATAAGTACGCCCAAATCATTCATATTATTTAGACGTTCTAAAGGACTATTGTTTAGAAAATAAGTGACCAGTTGAGAAGAGTTACGAAAAAAGTCATTACCTTACATTTGGTAGTGTTAAGATTTAGTAGATTAAACTGGCACCAGGATTGAAAGTTTTTAAGATCAGCTTGTAGCCGACTAAATGAATCTGTATCTTTATAAGTAAGACAAAGCTTGACATCGTCAACATACATAAGCACACGCGAATGAACAATGACTGATGGAAGATCGTTAATGAATAGTGTGAAAAGCAGACGGTCAAGATGACTACATTGAGGTACACCAGAAGTCACATGAATGGAATCGGAAAAAGAAGACTTAAAAAGTACCTTCTGTTTTCCATTTTTTAAATATTCTTGAACCCAAGAAAGGAAAAGGGGTGGAAACCCAATGTCGTTCAGCTTAGAAAGTAATAGGGTATGATTAACGGGCTTTGCTGAAGTCAGTGTATATGACATCAGTTTGTTTACCATTTTTGAACCCCTTGATAATAATTGATGTAAATTCTAAAAGGTTAGTGGTTGTAGATCTACGTTTCACAAACCCATGTTGGGATGGCGAAATAATAGAGCTGCATAAATGCTGCAATTGAGAAGTTATAATTTTCTCAAAAGCTTTCGGAATAGCGGACAATTTTGAGATACCCCTATAGTTAGCGGCTTCGGACTTTTTGCCATTTTTATGCAGAGGAATGATATACGACTCCTTCCAAATAGATGGAAAAGAGGAAGATTCGACAGACAATAGAAACAATTTTAAAATGGGTTTACATAATGCGTTTGCACAGAACCTGAGTACACATCCAGGAAGACCATCTGGCCCCGGAGAACAAACAGGTTTAACTAATATAAACAAACACTGGATTGAAAATACAATTAGCCTTTTTTTAATGATAAGGATACGGACTTGCTCGATATTCCGTTGAGGAATAAATTGTTTTGAAAAAACTCGCAAACATATCGGCAATTGCCTGATCAGTGCTCGCTTTTTTATTTTGAAAAGACAAAAAAGACGGGTGCACAGAGGTCTTACGTTTAGAATTGACAAAATTATAAAATTGTTTAGGGTCACAAGAAAACTGAATCTTACACCGCTGAAGATAATTCTTATAGCATTGTGTATCAAGCATCATGAATTTTGAACGAGCGACTGTATACAGAGCATAATCTGATCAACGACGTGTTTTTTGAAACTTCTTATAATATCGTGTCTTCACATTTTTCAAATTGGATAACTCACGAGAGAACCAGGGAGGTTTGTTAAGCCGCTCCAGCCTACCAAGAGGAACACAAATATCAAAGAGTGAATTCAGAGTATCATAGAAAAAACGAACAGCTAAGTTCATATCTCTACAATTGTACAGATAAGACCAATCGGTAGTAGTAATGTTTTCATTAAGGCTGACAAAGTCAGTTTTACGAAAGCACCTAGTTAGAGGTAACTCATTTGAACCAAGAAATGGTGAAAGCAAGGGCAGATCAATTTTTAAATTTAATGTAGGATGAAATTTGTCTTCTGGAAGAACAAATGGTTCGATCCTAGAAACCTCACAATAAGAAGAATCCAATACAAAAATAAGATATAACGATTTTCCATTAAAATTTAAGACAGGATTGACTTGGGATAAAGATAAGCCTAGAAGGCCATCAATAAAGTCATGTGACAAAGAGGGCAGCAACATGGTAGATTCATCTGTTAGTGACCATGCTAAAGCGGGTAAATTAAAATCACCAACAACTATGAGCATGTCTTGACTGTATTAGTTGTTGTTGTTGGCAAGTGAATCGGTTGGCAAATTTTTTTTTTTTAATTTTTAAAGTATATTCCTTAACTATTAAAATTTAAACTTCTCCACCGCAATATTCGAGACGTTAACTTTCTTCCGAATATAGGCCATTACATCATCAGATGTGACAACAGGGTCTAGCCTAGAAACAAATATATGTTTCTTTGGTGGTATGCCAACGAGAGGCCGCGGTCCCGAAGCGTCAGCCGTAGCAGTAACGTTGGACAAGTCACCCACTGCAGCAGTCAACTTGTTTACGGGGCCCTCGATACTTTTAGAACTATCAACAATTTCCATTGAAATGGGTAATTGCCCGGACACATCGGACACTACAATAGGCATCGTATTTAAGAGATCATTCCCATGTGATACTGGTAATTCCGTACTAATAGCATTCACAACCGGGCTCTTAAACGATATCAATTGCTGTACATTAGGAGTGGACGGTGCATGAGACAGGTCGGGGACGATAAGAGACGCTGGCGGATCTACAGATACAGAAACACCCCAAGGACTGGTCCTTTTACGTTTCGAAGACTCATTCATAAGCGATAAACTCCTGAACTGAGTCTCCACCGCAGTAAACTCCGCTTGGAGTTTATTAAAACCTGTCCTTGAAGTGTCAAAACTATCTCTAGTCCGCCTCATGAAAGAGGCATCTCATTCTCGACCTCCCGGCAAGCATCACATCCATATTTTAAGCCACCGCCTTTAGCAATAGACTCCTTGATTCTGCCTGTGTAACCTGCACACCTAACGTGAACCACATTGTCACACAGCCAACAAAGAATATAATCATGGGAGTCAACCGCATTAGTGTCAACTATGCAATTATTTTTTGAGCAGACAACCATTTTATCAAAAAGTTTAATTTAATTAAAAAAGGAAATACAAAAAAATAAAAATTCTAAAGGTTAAAAATCCATGAATAAGAATATACTGACCAATTCTGACACAAGGGTTAATGTGCAAAGTAAACCTTCACAACTAAAGAATAAAAATTACAAAAATACACAAAAATAAAAACACGTATCACAGAGTCGCGGGTAGGCAAATCAAACAAAAATAGAAAAGAGCGGGAGAGCGCGTCAAATTAAACACATGCAACAACCATGTGTACGCAAGAGCGCGAGAGTTAGTTAAAACGGTAAAGACACAAAAGCAGAGAGATAAACAAAACAACAACACCGCTGACGCAGGTATTGCTGTAAGTTTTGATTTTATTTAAATTTAAACAAATACACAAAAGCGACACCAAGAATTCGCGAAATGAAAATAAAATTCGGATGCTGGAAATATTAGCCGATAATGAATTTACAAGTTATAGAAAAGAAATTAATCGCGAGAAAAAAATAAAAGTTGATAAGCGCAAAAAAAACACGTCCGTTCTCTGCAACGAGTGAAAGTGAATTTTGATCAATTCATCAACACACAAACAAAACATTCAAAATAGTAAAAAACTACAATTTTTCTTCTTCTTCCATCATTCCCTAAGCAAAGCACAACACGCATACACATACAGTTCATGTAGCGTTGCGTCTGTGTGTGTATGCATGTGCTTTGTTGATATGATGACGTAGTAGGCAGTGCTTGAGCCAATTTATATTGACTGTAACTTGTGTTCTATTTATCCGATCAGATTTAAATTTTGGTATCTGAGGTTTTATATACCAATACTATCATATTGGTAAATTTCATGGGGATACTCCAATTTCTGCAAAAATTTTTCTTCTAGAACTATATGATATAGTAGTCCGATTCCGATGATTTTCATACTTCATCTTAATAAAAAGCACGCAAAAAAAATTTCATCCCGATAGCTGTTAAGATGGCTAAGTAAAACACATACGCACCGACGGACGGACGGACGGACAAACGGACATGGCTATATCATCTTCTATATCAGCTCTCATGCTGATCAAGAATATATACTTTATGGGGTCGGAACCGTCTGCTTCTGTGCGTTAGAAACATCTGACCAATTTTATAATACCCTTTGCAAAGGTATAAAAATTATATTATTTTGGCCAGTTACAAATTCGGGTGTGCGCAATGTGATCGAGGCGAGAGTACGATTGCGAGTGTTTCTGAATCGAAGCTTCTCGTTCATTTGCGAATAAGTAAGTCGATCAGATAGCTAAAGTCGCTGCGTGTTGTTCTGTCTCGCTCACTAGCCACTACACGATTACGATTATTAGCCCGCCTTTCACATCATTTCCTACATGAATAACGTTTTTACACTTTGACGGCTATGAGTAAAGGAAAAACAACAAAAAACTTGCAAGGGTATACTAACTTCGGCGTGGTTGAAGGTATGTATGGGCGAAGATTTCGTTTGTTTATAAATTTTGTCACGCCCATTTCTGCCCAAGAAAATTGAATAAAACTGATTTTCTCGAAAACGAACGAAGTGAACGTCACCAAATTTGTGTGTAAACTTGTTTAGTATGCGATCAAAATAATTGAAATATTTTGCCACGCCCACTTCCACCGCCATAATTTAGGAAAAACCGATTGTGTTTTGCAATTTTTCGACTATCGAAATCAACTTCGGCAGACTAATTAATCCTGCTTATTTCTACCAACCATCAAAATTATTGAAATCGGACTAGAAACATGCAAAAATATAAGTATTAACGTGTTTTACTAGGCAGAGTTGCCGTCAGGTGGTGGCAGCGCTAGAGTGCTCATGTGTTAGGCAGGTAAAAATAATTTAATAGACAAACATTTGGTTTTTGAAATTTATAATATTTTTTCACTTGCTGCATGGTATACCCAAGTCGGCCAGAAGACTTACTACATTTAAAATATTATATAAATATATGGTTAAAAACATTTGCGTAACTTACTTCAGAACGATGAGGTAAGAATACAGCACTAGTAAGGTTTCCCGTAAGCCCCGATACAACATAAACAATTGCCGTGCGAACAGTTCCCAGAAGTCTTTCCAAGTCAGCAAGAAATAACTGTTGAAAAACTAGTGTTATTGCCAAGTGCAGAACACCAGCATGCATACAAATGGATGTTAAAAGCCTATAAATTTGATCCGGAATTTCTACGGAAATGAAAGGAAACATTCCACAAACGTTGTTTAGACATGATATCTAAAAGTAAAATTAAAAAGTTTTCAACAGTGATAATAATGATATTAGATAATAATAATTAGACATCTGCATGATGATCATTCACATATGTACTAAATAAAATGAGTACACTCGAATTAAATTGAAGTGAGGGAGTGAGAGGCTCATATTGAGTGAGTGTGTATGAGTACTGTATTGTTTACGTACCCATACCATGCAAATTAAGTGGGTATGAATAATGCACAAAAAAAAAAAATTAACAACAAACGCTTTGCCACTCGAATACATTCGAGACCTGTCAACTCATTTCGATTCAACATAGTGTGACTGAGTGTAGCCTGAGATAACTCACTCACTCATACTCATTCTGTTTCTCACTAAAACTCACTCAATTCATTTCCAGTGGTGTATATTCGAATGTGTTTTTTTGCTAGTCATGCAGATGTCTAATAATATTAACCATACCTGTGAACAGAGCGACGCTTCCTCGTGGAAATATCCATTTACAAACTCACAATATTCTCGGGTTGTTATACGACATTCACCGTAAAGGCCAGTACAACATGGATGACCTATTACTTCGCAAACCATGTGCTCTGAAGTATGGTCTTTGTATCGATATCTTTGTGAAAAGGAATTGGATTTTCGGCAGATCGGCCATTTTGTTATATCATCGGGCCATTCATAAGGTGCTATCGAAGCGGGAGCATCACAAAATTTTGGATCCAGACCGCATACGGATCCTGAAATGCGCCCTCCAGGACCGGACTCTACTGGTGACCACTTCTTCCAAGTCGATATGGATTTCTTTATTATGAATATATAAATAAGAAATACAGATATGTTTTTTTTAGATCAGTTTAAGTTTTAGCAAAGCAAGAAAGCAGTTTTCTTACTATAATTTAATTATATATTTTTATACTTTTTTTATACCCTTGCAAAAAGGCTATATATTTTTTTTGGTTAGAAGTGTGCAAAGCATAGATGTAAGCATCTCCGATCATATAAAGTATCTATATTTATTGATCAGCACGACGAGACGAACTCATATAGCCATGTCCGTCCGTCCATCCGTCTGGATCAACACGAACCCCTCATAGACCGTTGCAGCGACAGATTTCAAATTTTGCATGTAGGCTTATATATACTGCAGGGGTTGTATATCTCAAAATCAGCCGGATCGGACCACTATATCATATAACTCCCATACAAATAGCCAAGTCACGAACAGGGACTTTTCTCAATAACTACGTTATTTTCTTACCTATTAAAATGTAATGAAAGTGAGTTTCTTTAAATTTCAGAAAACCTATAAACGACTGCCAAATTTGATCAAGATCGAGTGACTATATCATATAGCTCCCACAGTATCGATCGGTCGAAAACTGTGACTTTTGTCTTTATATCAAATAGCTCTAGTAACTTTGATCAATAACTTCGTTATTTTTTATACTAAAATTGTAGGCTGTTCTTTCGGAAACATTTAACTTTTTAGAACAAACGTTGTTATTATATTCCATATTTAATCATAATCATAGCGAATTGATGTCAAAGAAATCCGTCCTCTAATTTAATTAGCGGACAACCAAAAATAATGTTCTTCAAGGATTGTCCATAGTTAAGGAGGGTAAAGAATAAGAGTATTTATGTATATAATTATAAATCCATTTCCTTTATAACTGAAAAAAAAAAGAAAAAATTGGATCTATCGAACTCAAAAAAAAAAAACGATCTTTATTTAAAGGAGATTTCTTGGGATGGTGACAGTTCATGCAAAACGGCATTGTTAAGCTGAGCCACTTCGTTGTACAAAAGTTTCATTCTTAATTTGTGTAATAATTATTTTCTTTGATATTGACTTAAATTTATAGATAAGATATAGGGTTAAACTTAGTGTAATTACAAATGTTGTTGTAGTTATTATGTTGAATATTTTGTTATAAGCAGTTTTTTCAGAAATGATTTGTTTAGTTTGGATATAAGAGATTGGTTCTAGTTTCGTTACATTGTTGGCTACGTAAATGTTTTGAGTATAATCTTGTAATGTGTTTATTATTGATATTTCATTTAACTGCATAATACAGTCGTATATTTTTATTATATTATTTCCTTCTATGAATATTTTGTTCTGGTTACAAATTTGTTTTAAATTTGTCTTGGGCAAGTTACGATAATATTGAGTTCTAGATAACTAATTAGATTTGTCTTAAATATTTTTGTGTATTTGCATTCTGCTGGTTTTTGTGTAATAATGCCCATTATACAACCATTTATTTCTTGTTATTTGCTTGATTTTGCATAAATTTTATTGTCTTGAATATAGTAAGTTTCTTGAATATTTTGTGTCAAAGTGTTATTATTTTCGTCTGGATAGGCTATAATTTTAAATAGTGATGTTTTATATATTTTTCTAGGTATATGTGAGATTATGAATATTTCATTCGTGTCTGATTTTAACCAAGTAGATGTTTTTATGTTTAAAAGTTTTTCTGTATTTATGTTAAATATTTCTTGATGATTTAAAAGTTTTGGATTAAATATTCCTAGTCTTGTCAACTGCATTTCTAGTTCTATGTCTTCTATGTATTCTGTAAAATGTTCTAAGTTCAACATTAGAAGATTTAATTTTTTGTCTGCATCTTGTTTAAGAGTAAGGTTATTCAGGAGTTCTATATTTTTGTTGACTGCTTCGATAATATGATTAATTTCATTTTGGGCGCTATTTGCTGATAGACTATTAATTTTTTGTTCAAGCTCTTCTTTATCGTTTTGATCCAAAGTGCCGAAAATAAATTTATGTGCTGTACCTATTATGTTAATAAATCCTCGCTTATTTCTCTTTATTATTTTTATGCCGTTCATTTCGCGATTTAATTTTTCAACTAAATAGTGAATGTGGACCTTGTTCTTATATGGTTCTGACTGCTCTACCAGGTTGTTGTAAGTGTTTTGTAAGTTGGTTAAATTTACAGTTATGTAATGATATTCGAAATCTGAGGGTAAATCCATGGTTCCTGTTTTGAATACAAGATATCCATTAATTTCAATACTTTGATTATGCGTTGAGTGTACTATTGATAAGAGTAGAAATAGTAATGTTGGGATTTCTGAAATTAATTAGTATATTTACTTAGATGAGTTTCCTTTTTCTTTTTGAATTTTGATTTGTAGTGTGTTGTTTGCCTACATCGGTTTGTTTCAATATAATGTTTGCCGTCAACTTGGGAAATTTCTCCTGTTTTCTTAAAGGGTGTTGTCGTTTTTGATCTAACTAAGGGGGCTTGTTTAGGTTTTGTATTTATTTCAAAATCGTGCCTTATTACATTTAGCTTATCAATTTGTTTTACTTTATTAGCTTGCGTATTATAAAGAGATATCCGCTGGTGTTCTGTTTGTCGTTATATGTTTAGTCTTATGGTTATATGTGTAAAGGATAGTTTCACCTTTAGTTTGTTTATCTTCTATGCTAGATTCTGCAACAATTCTTAGTTTTTATACCATACACCCATAGGGTGAAATGGTATATTAAAGTCGCCAAAATGTATGTAACAGGCAGAAGGAAGCTTTTCCGACCCCATAAAGTATATATATTCTTGATCAGTATCAACAGCCGAGTCGATCTAGCCATGTCCGTCCGTCTGTCCGTCTGTCCGTCCGTATGAACGCCTAGATCTCGGAGACTATAAGAGATAGAGCCACCAAATTTGGAATGTAGGCTCGTGTAGTATGTAGAGTGATCGAGTTTGTTTCAAATTTTTGCCACGCCCCTTTCCGCCCCCGCAATTCAAAAAAAAACGTTTTTCTCAAAAACTATTACAGCTAGAGACACCATATTTGGTATGTATATTTGCTTAGTAAATGCGCTCATATTATATGTACAAAGATTTTGCCACGCCCCTTTCCGCCCCGACATTTGAAAAAATCGATTATCTCCCGTAATTTTTAACCTTGTGGAATCAAATTTGGCACACTTGAACTTGATACTAATACCCAGCAAAATACCAAATTTGATCAAAATCGGACAAAAAATAGCCAAGTTATGCATATAAACGTTTTTCCATAAGGCCGGAGTTGGCCGTTGGCGGGTGGTGGCGCTAGGGTGCTCATATGCATGAGTCAGTGATATACTAAGATATGCTTGTAACAAGCATGTGAACAGAATTTTCTTTAAAATAGGCAAATGCATTTGTTATTACAAATGTGAAATATTTGTTTTACTGGTGTATGGTATACCTAAGTCGGCGAGACGACTTACTTGCTTCATTCGTTTACGGTTCTTTGGAATCTTTCCACATCTGAAACACCATTTTTGCTCGATGCTATACTTATATTAACGGTGTTTGATTGTAGCCAATTTTGAAGTGCTATACAAATAAAATCTGAGTCCTTATCTGCTTTGATTTCTAAGGGTTTACCCATACCCATATGATTGCCCTTGTTGTTTTAAGCCAATCTCGACTTTTAACTTCAACTAAAGTCGCGTACTTTGAGTAAATATCTATGCAAGATAAAAATTGTTGGTTGTCGATTAAATAGAAATCCATCACGTATTTTTCTCTCGTGTTAAATATCTCTGGGGTGGTTTCAAAGGTTAATTTAGTATTTCGATTTTCTGATTTCGATAAATTGCATATATGGCATTCATTAATGAAGTTTTGAATTAGTTTTTGATAATCTGGATAATAGTATTTCTCTTTAAACCAGTTTTGAGTTTTAGTGATACCTGGATGAAGTAGCGACTTATGGTTCTTTAGTATAATTTCTTTGAATTCTGCATAAGTGGGAATGTCTTCTAATTTGTAAGTGGTTCTTAAAGTTTTTCTTTGGCTGTCCGGACTAATTATTTCAAGATAAGCTTCTTGGAGTGTTTGAAAATCTAAGTCGTTTTCAATGTAAAGTGCATTATTTTTTGAGCATGATTGGTCATTTCTACATATGATATTTCTATCTTAGTTTTGTGAAAATAGTGAGTAACGTTGATTTTATTTTCATTGCATTTAGTGAATTCTATTTGACGGTTGTAGAATTTCAGAGGTTTTTCTGAAATGGCTATTAGGTTTTCATTATCTTCTTAAGCATTATGTACTGTGGCTCTAGAACTACTTGTTTCTTCACCTAAAAGATTTTCATCTAGTTTTTATTCTGGAAAGGGCGTCTGCACGTAATTTTCTTTTCCTGGTAAGTATTTTATTTTGTAATCGAATTCGTTCAATTTTATCTTCCATCTCTGTAATTTCATGTTAGGTTCTTTAATATTGTCCAACCAGACAAGGGGTTTATGATCACTTAGGATTTCAAAATGTCTGCCGAAGAGGTATGATCTAAAATATTTGGTTGCCCATACGTTAGATAGTATGGCTGAATAATTTAGTTCATGTTCATTGAGTGTTCTACTAGCATAAGAAATAGGTCTATGGTCCTGTGAGATGAACGCACCTAAAGCTATATTGCTAGCATCTGTGGTTAGAGAGAATGGTTTTTTGAAATCAGGATATGCAAGTATGGGATCGTTCATAAGGAGACATTTTAATTTTTCAAAGGATGAAATATAATGTGTGTAGTTTATGTTAAATTTAGCTGCTTTCTTTAAACCAAGAGTTAAAGGTTTTGCAATATGAGCAAAGTTTGGTATGAATTTCAAGAAGAATCCGAATAATCCTAGGAATGATTTTAATTCTTTTGGGGTCTTAGGAATCGGAAATTTATGAATTGCTTTGATTTTATCTGGGTTTGGTTTGATGCCTTCTGTAGTTTTAACGTGACCTAAAAATTCTGTTTCCTCTTGTAACAACTCACATTTATCTAATTGTAGTTTTAGATTAGCGTTGAGCAATTTTGCAAAGACTCTTTTTAGTGATGCCAAATGTTCTTCTAATGAGGTGGAATAAACAATTATATCGTCTAAGTAGTCTAAACAATCTTTATAGATTAGATCTTTTAATAAATTTTTCATACACCTTTGAAACGTGGCTGGTGCATTTTTCAGCCCAAATGGCATTCGTGTGTACTCGTAATGAACATGTTTAGTGGAAAATGCGGTTTTTTCGATTGATTTGGGATCCATTTAGATTTGATGGAATCATTTGGTGTGGTCAATGATTGTGAAATATTGACATTTTCCAAGTATGTCTAATATTTCATCCATTACCGGTATTGGGAACTTGTCATCGACAGTAATCTCATTTAGAGTACGATAGTCGATTACTAAACTAAACTTTTTTTCTTTGGATATCCTGGATATCGCTAAATTCATGCAATATTTTCTTTAACTTTTCTACTTCTTCTGAATTTAAGTGATGAGTCTAAATTCGTTTCTTTTCGTACTTTCTCTTTGTCTTTTAGAAGGTTGATTTACCACGGGATTTTGATTCTGGGGTTGATTCTGAATCTGATAATTAAGTGGATTTCCCTGTCTGCCCTGATTAAGATTTTGTTGAAATTCTTCTCGAAACTGTTGGTTATTTTGGGGAGTAGGATTTGAATTATTGTATTGGTTGCTTTGCCTATAATAGGTTTGCCCTGAATTATATTGGTTTGATCTGTAGTTTGAGTTTCCTGAAGTACTTTGATTATTAGTTTTGGATTTCTCGGTGGAATTATTTTCATATTGGCCTTCTCTCTGAGCTACTTGCTTTAAATTAGACACTGTAGAAATATCAAATTTTGCTAATGTCATGTAAAGTTTGTCGCGTAATCTTTTGATAATAACATCTTTGATTGTGTTATTCATGGCATTTGTGTATAATACGGTGTTGGCCGCGTCACCTTCTAATGCTAACTTATTTACTATAATGAATGACTTATGTTCTAAATCTTCAATAAACTTACGAAAGTTTCCTCCAAAAGAAGTGTGGTATAGCCGTCGTAGTAGTTCTTCATAAGGCGTTTGCACCTTATATTCGCTGATGAGGGCGGCCCGCAACTCGCTCCAATTGTTGGCGTGCGATAGTTATGTTGGGTTGTAAAATATAATCAACTCTCCGTATGAACGTGCTCAAGGTCAAAGCGTTACCATCCACATTGGGCAACTGTCTAAGCATGGTGAGTGCCTGGTTCAGGTGTGTTTCTTTTAGTGACATCTCGGATAATTTGTCCAACGATGAAAAACAAAGAGTTCAAAATCAAAGAAAGTTGTTGTTTTTATTATTTTTTCCAACACTGTATTTAAACTCCAGGATTCGATGCCGCGCTCTTGACTGCACGAAAGGTTCTTTTGCGGATAAAATTTAATTTTTAGCACAAAAGTCTCGATCCCGGGCCAACTTTAGATTTGATATCTGTAACGGTGGCTTGACACAAGTTTCGCACATTTACTTATTTAATGATACACAAAAGGTCTGGTTTATTAGGCAACCTTAGATTCGATATCCGTAACGGTCGCTTATACACATGTTTTGCACGCATTAAATATATTTCGTTTTATCCTACCGACTGCGCCAATTATAAATCCATTTCCTTTATAAGTGAAAAAAAAAAGAAAAAATTGGATCTATCGAACTCAAAAGAAACGATATTTATTTAAAGGATGCGTCTTAAGAACTAGCTTATCATTATTCATACAATTAAGTTTAAAGTTCGGTTAAAAAGATTTTTATGTTTACAATTATGTTGAAAGTTCGGTTAGAAAGCTTTTTATGTTAGTAGTGGGAGCTTTTGATCGGATGATATCTTGATCTGGAATTTGATTGGCTTATTGATTTCGCCTACTAAGCGTTCTCACGCTTGGAAGATTTTTTGGGGACAGGTTTGTTTATAAAGTTTTGTTTAGTGTCGGTTGCAGTAAACATCCGTTTTGTAGACTAAAAAGGGAGTGACGTTATGTGGGTGGATGGAGAGGCAGATATATTACTATATATATATATATATATATCAACCTAAATCATCTCATAAGTTCGATCCTGTCAACGGTGACCCTTAACAGGAACCAGTGTACGGACTTAACATTATAATTTATATACAATATATCCACTGGTTCCTGTTGAGGGTCACCGTTGACAGGATTGAACTTATGAGATGATTTAGGTTGATAACGATGAGATACGATTAAGTATCTGAATCACTGTCCTTGTGGATCAGCAATATATTACAGATTATAAATTGTGTTACGACCAAGTGCCAGAATTATGTGTCTTTATTGTTTATAAAAAACTGAATATGTTTAAGGAAATTAAAGAGAACTAAACCTAAGTACATAAATGGGAATATGAATCTAAAGCTAAATACATAAGAAGTAAATAATTAAGGCGTATGGTCATCCTATGGGATATTGATCAGACGCTGTGCCAGTATATTTATGTTTATATGGAATTCGTCACATCGACGTTGCAGCTACACAGATTGTTTTAAGACTTAGTACGAAGGCAGTTCGTTGGATTTTTTGTTAACTTCTCCCCTTCTAAGTTCATTGCCGTCCTCGGTGATGCATGACTCTTGGACGAATCTTTGCAGTTTAGAAGCTGACTTCCTCTAATACCTGCAGTGACCAGCTACGATGAGGCTTCAGAGCAAGAAGCTTACAAGTACTCCGATCGCGAACCAAACCTTGGGGGATCCGTTGGATGTCACATTATCATTCAGCTCCCGCATGGCGTTTAGGTTGAGTTCATTCATTCGCTGTAGCAGAGGTAGACTTAACACATGATCGTTACCCGTTATATGCAGCAAAGGGAAAGCCGGAATGCCAGGAACCTTGCTTATGACTTTGTTGTGGTTGAGGTACATGGTCCCGTTTATCGTAGCGCTTTTCTCCAACGTTAAAGATGGGTTACGTTGGCGTGCAACGTGGGGCCATCATCTACGCTGATGCTCGCAAGCTTGTTGACAATAATTATCCCTTCGTCAACCCTTGTAATGGGCTCCAGGTGACTGGGCTGCGTACGACATATAGCTGATTGCCCTGAATGTAGTCTGCGAGCGCATGTGTCATGACGTGACCGCCTTCACTTCGTCGTCGCATTCTGCCACTACGTTGTCGTGTATCTGTAGTATGGTGTCCCCATATATCACAGGGAAAATAATGACCTTCTTACATAAAAGTTTAATTCTAGGATAATCTATAATTATGTGGATGGTGCTATCGGACTGAAATATTTTAATGTTGGACACTGCCATTAAATTAACTATGGAGACTGTTGTGAACTGTTCGATAAAAATAGATTTTAAATCTTCTTGATCAAAAATAGCTGGGTATATTAGATTTGGCAAGTGTGACAGTAAGCATAATGTCTTTAATTTCTGTAATTAGCATTCTATTTCTAGTTAGTAGCGTTTCGTATAAGTGGGATATCGGTAATTTCACCACTTCTGGATTGTATTATTTTATTAACAGTATTTGTAAGTAAATTAATTTGACTTTGAGTTTCTGTGTTAATTATTATTTGTCTATTTTTAGATTAAATTAGCTATGCTTGTGTTATTTTAATTCTTTCCTGAGTTCTATGATTTTCATGAATTCGGTCAGGTTCGTCGAGTGTCTTAGGTAGCTGCGTTTAATATAGGAGCCTATATTAAAACATTGCCGTCTAGCACGGGTAATTTGCATTGGAGTAGTCGGTAATGCGCGCCCCTGCAGTGGCTAGGACTGCCAGTGTTATCGTGATTAACCTGTGGGGAATGTAAACAAGGACTATAGTGACTTTGTGGTTTGATGTAGCAAATAAAGAAATTGATCAAAATTACATCAAATTGTCCTTATGGACCACCCTGCCCTTAATAAGTACAGAAATTCCCAGGTCTGCTTGTACGTGCCAGAACACAACGGCTAACGGATAATTTTCCCAACCTTTTATTGTTCTTAATAAATACCATGTTCCCTACGTCAAATACCCTATTTTGCCTATCTGGGTTGCATCTGTTGAGTTGATCTTGTCGGGCTTTGTTTATTCTGTCTTTAATATTTTCCCGCAAATCAGTGTGTTTTGCATGGATAAAGTATATTGGCTTTTCTTCCGTAACCGAATAAATTACTTTATTATATTCTATTGCTGCTCTTACTATGATCTGGGTCGTATCATTGAGTTGTTTATCAATTTTTTACGTATCTGGCTATCTCTAGCAATGTACAATTAAACAATGCTTCGTTGTCACAATAAATTGTCTTTATTTTTGGAAAAATATTGAGTAACTGCAATATGGGGATAATAATATCCGTTATTCCTCGGGATAACAAGGATTGTACAACAGCAAATTTGGAAAACTTGTCCACGCAGGTCAGGAATAGCTTGTGGTCAGTGGAGAATATATCAATGTGCAGCATTTCGCCGGGATAATTCCGCCTTATCCGTTTGCGGCGTTTGCCCAAGTTCTTGTTTTTTGTGTGATCGTACTTAGCTGTAGTGCAGACTTTGCAATTTAAGACGATTTCATTGGTTAATTTGGCCATTTCTGGGAAGTAATACTTCGAAATGTATTTGTTTGATATTTTCTTGCGCTGCTCTATGTGCGCGATTATGTTCGGTATTAACTATCTGAATCTGATCATCTTTGTTGGTTATATCAGTAACCATGTTCTTGCAATGCCAAAACTTTGTTGTGGGGAAAAGTCGCACTAATTCATGTTGAAAGGCGGCTAATGTAGGAAGATCGCAATCGAATGCATTTATAACATCACGGTTCACTACAAGCTTTAAGGATTCAAGGAGATCGTTCTTGGCTGTGAATTGTATTACATGGCGAATAGAATTAGTCTCCGATGCAAGTTGTAGCGCGCCTCTTCTAGGATTATTTGGTTCCTAAACATATTAAGTAGAACTTGTCGGCAGAAGCGTCGGTTGTGAGGTCGAAAGGTTTTTGAAACTTTGGGTACATGAGTATGACATCCTCAGATGCCAGAATGTTTCTTAAGCGGTCAAAAGTGTGACGTTGCGATTCATCAAAGTCGATTGGGACCTTTTTGGACATGCGCTTGCTTACTTTTCCATTTTCGCCTTTCAAAATGTCGGTTAAAGGTCTTGCGATTGCAAAATTAATAAACGCCCTGTAATAACTAGCAAGGCCCAAAAACGATCTTAGTGTATAGAGGCTCTTTGGCTCGGGGTACTCCTGAATTGCCTTGACCTTTTCGGAGTCAGTTTTTGTTCTGTCATTAGAGACGATGAAATCCAAATATTCGACGCTTTCTTTATAAAATGTCTTTTCTTTCGACACTCTCATGTTAGCGTTGCAAAGCAGCTGGAGCACAGTGTCAATGTGTTCGACATGCTCGGCTTCATTTTCAGAAAATATTAACACGTCATCTACGTAGACGTAGCATATTTTCCCGATTTGTTCGCTAAGAACATCATCGATTGCTCTCTGAAATATGCTTCCAAAATTTCAAACCAAAGGGTAAGCAACAGAATTCGTATTTCCCTCCGTTTACTGAGCACGCCGTTGTCGCGCGATGCTTTTTAGCTAGATAAATTTGGTGGTACCCAGACTTTAAGTCCAAAGTCGTGAAAAATTTTGCCTTTCCAAGATTCGCTAGAATCATTGGTATGGTTGGTATTGGGTACCGGTTGGCAATGCTTCGCTCGTTTAACTTTCGAAAGTCAATGACGAGTCGTTTTTTTTTTTGTTACCTTTTTTTGTCAACAACCCATTCAGAACTGTTGTACGCAGACCGAGATGGTCTTATAATGCCGTCTTTCAACAACTGAGAGATTTCGCTATTAACAAAATCGGCTACACTAATAGGATATGGGTAAGACTTGGAGTACACTTCTTGGTTGTCTACTGTGTGAATAACTGAAGTGTTATATGGCAATGACTCGTTAGAGGTCGAAAATGCGCCGATCCTGTTCAGTATTACCTTTTTAAATTCATTCCATTACGCTATCAGAAACTATTATGTCATCAATGCGTGTGAAATTAACGCTATCGCAAGTATGGTGTTGCAATGCTTCCGTCGTATTGCCATATATAATACTACCGCTGTGTAAGTTTAGGGTTACTCCTGACTGCGTTAGCAGATCAAAGCCTATTATGGCAGCAAAAGTATCAAGGGTATCTAAACTGAAAAACGGGGCATTCTTTCCTAAAATTCTCATGAAGCATTTTCATTTAATTTTACTGGACTTATTTATGGAGTTCACTATAAATGGGGTGTCGACAAGTGTTGTGTTTTTTAACTCCTTTAACGCCTTTAACATAATTCTTTGCGGCCCTAGTGTCGATAAGGATTTTTAGTGTTCTACCAGCCGACTGTAGCTCGACGAACGGCAGTTGGGAGCGTTCTCTAAAAAATTTAGCAAATCATTGTCCGGTATGGAGTCGTTCTCCTCGCTAGCATCTGCGACGGCGGACTCTGCTTTTTGAGAAATGTTGTTAACGCTGGGGTCTATTTTAAACTTGTTTTCTTGTAAAGTGGGGGTTTTTCTCAAAATGTTTTCCCTGTCTGGGCATTGAGCGATTTCCTTGCTTGTTTTTTCCCCTGGGTGGCTCCTATCTTCAATTGCTTTAGCAAATGTAGCAGCCTCGCGAGCCAGTGCTAAAGACGAAGGCAAATGTTTGGGCTGTGCCTTAACAGGCCTCCTCAGGACTGTCATGAAGGCGTGCAGAGCATCACTCCTAATTTCTGTATTAAAAATGACCTCTTCTTGCTTCTCATGCGTCATGGCAATTTTATTTGTCGTAAGAGTGAGTTTTTTCTCAACCTCATTATATTACAGCATTAAGTCTATGTCGCCTTGCCTGACCATTTCTAATTGATGCCTGAGATCGCGCAAAGACCTTTTATCGGCGTATGTGCAATCAAGTCTAGCAATGATTGCATCGAAATTTAGCACATGTGAGGTAAGCACTGCGCGTGCGGCACCACAAACTTTATTTTTTAAATTGATCACTGCCTGGTAATGTGTGTCACTTCCATAGTATCCCTTGTAGGCCTGATATGCCTCTGGCTGATTGTCTCCAAGACACATATTCTTCATGGTCACCATTAAAATTCGGCACCGATTTCGCAGCGTCTAGACTAACCTCACATCTAATGCTGGGGTCAATTATTACGCTTAGGTTCACCTGTACTTGGGGAGCTTCTATTCTAAGTGAGCTTACTTGGTTTCTCAGACGTTCGAGTTCGTCGTGAATCTCGCCTTTTATGCGTTGTTGTTGTGTGTTAAGCGCGGTGATAACTGCGCTGTTTGATCGGGAGCCTGTGGCCTAGATTGTACTATAGTATCTTCGTCGCTATCAGATTCTTTTTTAATGTCCCTCTTGGACCAACTCATTGGCAGTTGTCTAACACAGTGTCTTAGCGAAATATATCTAACAATATAACCGCACACATTGAAACTCACAATTAAATTCAATGCAAATTAATTACAAATTCTATGCAAATTAGTTACAAATTCACTTTTATTTATTTATTATTATTTTTATATTTATTTGGTTTCTAATTTTATATATTGTAATTTGTCTCTATTTTTTTCGAACAGTCACTTACATGTTTGTAGTGTGTGAATTCTTAGAGGGTAATATAATTCTGGTTGGGCGCCAATTATAATGTTGGGTCCGTCCACTGGTTCCTGTTGAGGATCACCGTTGATAGGATCCAACTTATGAGATGACTTAGGTTTATCAACCTAAGATGAGATACAATTAAGTATCTGAATCACTGTCCTTGTGGATCAGCAATATATTACAGATTATAAATTGTGTTACGACCAAGTGCCAGAATTATGTGTCTTTATTGTTTATACAAAACTGAATATGTTGAAGGAAATAAAAGAGAACTAAGCCTAACTACATAAATGGAAATATGAATCTAAAGCTAAATACAGAAAAAGTAAATAATTAAAGCGTATGGTCATGCTATGTGCTATGGTCAGACGCTGGGTCAGCATATTTATGTTTATATGGAAACATAACTTTGCAGCTGCACAGATTGTTCTAAGACTTAGTGCGAGGGCAGTTCGCTGGATTGTTTGTTAACTTATATATTTATATGGGTACTAATAAAATCTAGCACGACAATCGCCCTTGATTCTGGCAAGGAATATCTACTAAAAATAATAATAAATAGGCAGTACTCGGTATATAAAATGTGTTAATACAGACTTGTTTTGTCGGAGCAACTGATACCATTTCGCTGTTAATTCTCAAAACCAACCGGAAATAATACAATACAGAATTCAAAACAAATACAATATGTAATGAAATACATAATACATCCATAATGTATATTGTCAATAAAAAGACAACAAAAATTTAGTCAGCAAAAAAAATTTTATGTACGCCCAAAGGGTGAAATGGTATATTAAAGTCGCCAAAATGAATGTACAGAGGCAGGCTATTGTTGTTGCTGTCTTTTTGCAGGTGAAATTTAGCAACTATAGCCGTGTTTCGTGGTACATTACTAGTTCTAAGCGTGTTTCATCTCGCAGCTAAGAACTGTTCAAGTTTAATGTTTATATATTCGGAATTACTAAGTTTACTTTGCTCCTATTTGCTCGACACAAGGTGGCTTTCGCAGTCAATTATTTTGATGTTAGATAAAAAGATGAACCCGCATCCCTTGGTCTTTCACTTTTTCTCTGCTCAGTAATATCATTGAATATACAATTCGAAACAAAAACAAAAGTAAATCATAAAAATATGACAATTATTGCTTAATTCCAAACAAAACATGCATCCACACTCTGTGGAAAACACTTAAGATTATAACAGCGGCGCGGTATCAAGTAACCAGCGCTGAGCATGAAATATAAACAATTTTCAACCCCCGAAAACGTGGGGCATTAGAATAAGTATTTTTAAGAACAATTGTTGCTTCTTAGAGTTTAAGAGTTTTTAAATAAAATCAGTTCATATTTTGAATTCAACGAATGAAGATTGGGTTATTTTCTTTCTCTTCGGAAATCCCTATTCATTTTGGTCCTTCGAGCCGGATTCATTTTAGTCCTTCGAGAAAAAGGAACTCTGCAGTTTTCCCCCACCAGTGGTAAGAGACTCAGAGAGTGAATCAGCTCCTTGAAGTCTGAATTCCTATGCAAGTGTAAATGCTAAGATCAGCTAAAGGTAGCAAAAATAAAATAACTCTTGTTTTCCCCCACCAGTGGTAAGAGACAGAGTATAAAAAATAAAAAGCAAAATATTGCTTAATAAATAAAAAGTGCGTGCGACCGAGTTAAATAAAGGCAGTTTGGCTAGTCGAGCAACTGCAATAATTTCGGCGGCGGTAAAAAAAAATAATTACAGAATTGATGTGTGGCGTATTCGAAGCCCTAATATCGAAAAAAAAAGTTAAAGTTAAAAGTGTATATGTAGTTGCAAGTCGGCAACTACAAACAGCAGCAGAGCAACAAGATAGTTGCAGAGAAGAGGCTGCTAATAGGAGAAAATCTGGTGCGATGACCGGCACCGGTACCGCCTGAGGCCATAGGCCCTGGACAAGCAGCAGCAGACTATCGGAAAACATACTTGGCAAAATCTACTTGGCGGACAACAGTGGCGAACGGTGTCAACAGGATCATCAGATAAGATATAAATTAAGATAGTTATAAGTACATCTATCTATTTTTATTATTATATATTTATATCGATATCCTAATATTGGCACAAGATAAAATGTTCACTAATAAGACTGCGAAATTGTTAGAGAAGCAGGTAGAGTTGCATACCAGGTTAAGGCACTTGGAAGCACTAGATCCCAGAAACATTACTAACAAGGAGATTGAGGAAGTAAAAGAGATTAGGAATCGATGGTTACCCAATCATAACAAATTGCTACAGCAAGGGAATTTCGATCATCAGTATTTCACAGATAAAATACATGAAGGAATGTTAAAGATAGTTGCCAAAATAATAGCTGCAGGAGAGTCAGAAAAACCAGGCACTAGTAAGTCGGTGTTAGTTGAAACAGAAGCAGATAGGTCAGAAATGTTTGAGGATAGCAAAGGAGAGTCGCGCGGGAATGCGACCTCCAGTAATGAAAACGCTAATGTTAGCCAGGAAAAATTTCAAGGACAGGTCCGTCAGCTCCAGCAATATTTGGACATGGTGAGCAAAGATTTACGTATGATAGACAATAGAACAGGCGAAATGTATATTAAAAAAATAGAATTCTTGTTCAAGAAGGTACAGATGTGCCAAGCTTATACAGATGAACTTGTATGTAATGCAACGTTTAAAGAGGTCATAGAAGAATTGGAGTTCGACGTTCAGAATAGCTTTTTAGCACTAGAAGAGAAAATAAACGATCAGAAAAATTTGAAAGCTGAGAATGTTGCCGTAAGAGGCGAACTACCGGTGTTGCCGAAAATATGGGTACCCACCTTTTATGGGGAACCTAGAGAATGGGACCTGTTTGTAGAAATATTCGCGGAACTGATTGAAAAAAGAGAGGATCTAAGTCTTACTCTTAAATTCAATTATTTAAAATCCGCGTTAAAGGGCGAAGCAAAAAGCATGGTAGCCCATCTATTGTCAGGTTCAGCTGACAACTATAGTGCCGCTTGGGAATTATTAAGGGGGGGTATAGTATTAAAATTTTTTTTTTCATTTTTTTTCTGAATGCACGACATCTCAAGAATAGTGTGTTAAAATTTTAGATCGATCCGAGTGAAACTTCTGAAGTTATGGGCAGTTGAAGTCAGGTCGGCCGACCGCGTTTATATTAGATTTTTGGGTGTCCAAAACTTTAAAACGCTCTCCTGAAAAGTTGCCATTTTCAAAGTCGGTGTACACGATCCTACAAAATCTACTGGACAAATCGTTTTGAAATTTTGCACAGTACTTCTTCACTAAATTCTTCAGGTAACGCTGTCGAGTTTTTTTTTTTTTTTAATTTATCATTTTTACAACAACAAATAACTTGGTTTTTTGGGCGTAAATCGGGGTTTTTGACTTTCAAGTGCCTTTAAAAATCGAAAAGAAAATTAAATGAAGTAAGTAAGTCGTCTCGCCGACTTAGGTATACCATACACCAGTAAAACAAATATTTCAAATTTGTAATAACAAATGCATTTGCCTATTTCAAAAAATTCTGTTCACATGCTTTTTACAAGCATATCTTAGTATCTCACTCACTCATGCATCTGAGCACCCTAGCGCCACTACCCGCCAACGGCCAACTGCGGCCTTATGGAAAAACGGTTTTATGCATAACTTGGCTATTTTTTGTCCGATTTTGATCAAATTTGGTATTTTGCTGGGTATTAGTATTAAATTTAAGTGTGCCAAATTTGATTGCACAAGGTAGAAAATTACGGGAGATAATCGAGTTTTTCAAATTTCGGGGGCGGAAAGGGGCGTGGCAAAATTTTTATACATACAAAATGTGCGAATTTACTAAGCAAATATACATACCAAATATGGTAGGCTAGCTGCAATAGTTTTTGAGATAAACGTTTTTTTTTAATTGCGGGGGCGGAAAGGGGCGTGGCAAAAATTTGAAATAAACTTGATCACTCTACATACCACACGAACCTACACACCAAATTTGGTGGCTCTATCTCTTATAGTCTCCGAGATCTACGCGTTCATACGGACGGACGGACGGACAGACGGACAGACGGACGGACGGACAGACGGACAGACGGACGGACAGACGGACATGGCTATATCGACTCGGCTGTTGATACTGATCAAGAATATATATACTTTATGGGGTCGGAAAAGCTTCCTTCTGCCTGTTACATACATTTTGGCGACTTTAATATACCATTTCACCCTATGGGTGTATGGTATAAAAATAAAAACTCGACAGCGTTACCTGGGGAATTTTACCCTTCAACTAATGCAATTTGATTTTTTCATTTCCGATGATGCGTGACGAGTTACGATGTACCCCGCAAACCACTTCTTTTTCGAGGTCCCGCCGAAGATTGCCTATATCTCACTCAATTTTCAATATTTTTGGATGAAAATTTTCACACATATTGTTTAAATGTTGTATTATCACACGGGCATTGAACTGAGACTATCCGTATCGCCAAAAAAATTCTTAAAAAATGACCGATTTTGCACCGAATTAACTATAACCCCCCCCCTTAAACTAGCGATATGAAAATAATCGGAGGGTATTTTCCGAACAATGATCAACAATGAATCCGCAAAAAGTGTTAAAGGAGTGATTGACATAGTTAATGAGTCAGTCTACTTAATTATATAAGAGTCAGATTAGAAAAACCAGGCAAGTTCAAATGCTATCTGATGTCATGGAATACTTGGAGGAAAGATATTGCTCGCTAAGTGCCATGAGCAAAGAAGAGAAAAAACCGCTACAAACTGTTTTAAATTATGCGGAAGCCGAAAATAAATGTCCGATTTGCAAAATTGCCGGGCACAAAGCGTAAAAGTGATATAAGTTTAAAGGTTTGACACCTATTGAACGGTATGAGACAGCCAAAAAAGTGCAGCTTTGCATAAGATGCTTGTACCATTCAAGCAATAAGGTGTGCACTAATGAAATGGTGTGTTCATTGTGCAGTAAGGAACACCATACCTTACTCCATTTTGAAGAAAAACAGGAGAGAGTTAATACTTGTGTAACCGCACAACCAACACTGTTGGCCACAGCTGTAATACAAGTAAAAAATGTAAATGAAGGATATAAGACTCTAAGAGCCCTTATTGATTGTGGTTCACAGAGCACCATTTTGTCTGAAGAGGCCGCTCAAATATTAAAACTTCCCAAAATTAAACAGTATACAGAAATAAGTGGCGTGTCCTCAATAAAATCCAATAAATCAAAATATAAGGTAAAAATAGATGTAAAGACGCGAAATCCTTGGAAAGGACATCTAAAGGTTGAGGCAATTGTGTTGCCAAAGTTAATGAAAGCTCTTCCATTAAAAATAGCAGACGTGGATATGTCCAAATGGCAAACTTACGTGATAGCTGATCCTGCCTTTAATAAACCTGGTAGGATTGATATAATAATGGGAGTAAACGTCTATACCCAAATCTTAAAAAGGGGAATTACAAAGATTGATGGCCTGTTAGGTCAAAATACTCAATTTGATTGGATCGTCTCGGGATGCACCAAATCAAATCAGAATAAATCTGTAGTGGCAACAACAATAGATGTCACAGGTTTTGAACAACGTTGGAAAAAAAAAGGTAAATTTCAAGATAAAAACAACACAATTCCAAAGAAATGCAACAGCAAAACTCAAAAAATAAATTTATGGCCCCCGGCAGGACCTCACATTGGAGGTAAAGTGAAAATTGGGGAACAAAAAGTATATATCCCAGAGCCAGTGCAAAATAAAAAGATTAAAAAGGCAATGGGTCAATTAGATAATGATTATCTAAAAAATAATATCAAAATAGATTCCGGTAACAAATTGTCCGAAACTATAGTACCAAAACGGCAGATATGGCAAAATAATTATAAAAGAACAAAATTTAATAATAAACAGAATAACAAATCAAGTTTTGGCAATCAGCGATATTTAAAAATGGTGGAGCGAAGATCAAATTGGAACAAGTCGAAAAGTAAAGGTAGTTATTTTTTAAATTCTCCATATTATAAAAAGGCTAGAAGTCAGCACAGTAATACACATCAGGAGTGGGTAGATATTCCGAAACAGAAATTTTTGGGTAAAATGCCAAAATGTAGAAAAACCAGTAGAAGCCAACTCAGTAATACATACAGGAGAATTGGTAAGAATAGGAAGTCAGTGACAATGGTAAAGGGACATCAGATTGACTAGGTTCAACGTTCATCAAGTAACTGGTCATGCTTCTTTAACAATAGTTATCTTACTAATGATAATATTAATAACAATTTGCATAAGATAAGTAACTAACTATAAAAATAAAATCGAAAACGTCGCATTTGGCGGCACTTTGCAGAATGTTTAAGAATAAACATCGTGTTCATCTGAACTGGCTTCACCAAATCAGATGCACCTATGAAATATACAATTCGAAACAAAAACAAAAGTAAATCATAAAATTCATATGACAATTATTGCTTAATACCAAACAAAACATGCATCCACACTCTGTGGAAAACACTTAACATTATAACAGCGGCGCGGTATCAAGTAACCAGCGCTGAGCATGAAATATAAACAATTTTCAACCCCCGAAAACGTGGGGCATTAGAATAAGTATTTTTAAGAACAATTGTTGCTTCTTAGAGTTTAAGAGTTTTTAAATAAAATAAGTTCATAGTTTGAATTCAACGAATGAAGATTGGGTTATTTTCTTTCTCTTCGGAAATCCCTATTCAAAGGGGATAAAGAAATTGTCATTAAATATGCCACACAAATGACTCTTATTGATGGCAAGGTGCTTAACACCTTAACTGTTTTGAATTCGAATGTGCCATATAGGCTCGAAATTCGAAAGTGGCATTCTAAGCAGGCAGAAAATGGAAGTGTTGTCTCGAAAAAAGAATATAAACATGGTCAAGCAAAACGGTAGTAGCAATAGTAATGACGTACACACAGCCAGAAGAGCCTTCTCTAATACCCGTTTGTTTTGATTTATTACAAACTTTGATCCAGCTCTTCTACACAACTTCCATATAATTTTGATTACCATTTCCTCTCAGAATTGTAAGGAATTTTGTACGAGCACATTTTTACTGTACTTAAGTATATATTCTTAGTACCCAATGTCTCCGACGGTCTACAAAATATTAGTTCACGGCTGGAACTCATCCGTAGTTCCGGTTGGAACACCATGACTGATGTTATTTTCAATTCGCCCCGCTCAACAGAGTTGCCAGACCAAATCCCACATATTTCTGAATAAAAGACAAAATGAAATAAAAAAGAAATATCAAAGAAGGCTATGACGAAGTTTATATACCCTTGCAGTCCTTTGCAATAATAATTTTACATTTTAAAATTTCTTTCCCTGCAATTCAATTCATCAATACACAAACAAAACATTCAAATTAGCGCTTAAACCGATATATATTGACTGTAACTTGTGTTCTATTTATCCGATCAAATTTTGGGATCTGAGGTTCTATATCCAAATCTATCATATTGGTAAATTTCATGGGAATCAGACGGACATGGCTATATCGACTCATGCTGATCAAGAATATATATACTTTATGGGGTCAGCAACGTCTCCTTCTGTGCGTTACAAACATCTGACCAATTTTAAAATACCCTCTGCAAGGGTATATCTTCTAAAGGCAGTATCTCCGCCGATGATTTGATTTTTGTTTATTTGAACAAAGATCTTATTAGTTAGATAATATAACGTTTGTAGTCTTTGCTCTAAAGTTGTATTCAATTTTCGTCAACTATTTCAATTTTAATTCAATTTCATATGTAAACAATAGGGTTCTCAATTCATCGACTATTTTGCGTGGGATTGATATTTTAAAGTTTTGGAATATAATAATAATTCAATTACCAAATTGCAAATTTTTTCTTGTTTTTCTGTAACATTTTTTATATATTTCCAATTGCAAAAACGAACTCAAAAAGGTGCATGCAAAGAATAGTTAGAAATACAGTGTTTTAAGAATAAACGAATAAAATTTCTGGTAGGTCTACGGGGTACAGATATGTTTAACTAGTTCAAAAGCTCAGGAGAGTCTATTTCACATATTAAAAGTTTGTGAATAAAGATAGCACCAAGCATTACTCTACGATTAATTGAAGAGGGAAGATTAATTAAAAGAAGCCTACTGAAGTATGATTGTAAATTGACATTGCGATCCCCATTTAGACCGAGAAGAGCCAAAAGCAGAAATTGCTTTTGAACAGATTCTAGTTTACTTTGGTGCATGTCATATTTAGGTGACCATATGCAAGATCCGTACTCAAAGATAGAACGGACTAATAAAGTATTCAGAATTTTGGTTGTGTACGGATCGTCAAACTCTTTTGACCATCGTTTCACAAACCCAAGAACATTCATAGCTTTACTAACTGTAGCAGAAATATGAGGATTAAAGGTTAATTTATGGTCCATAAGAACACCTAAGTCATTGACAATATCTAACCGCTCTAAGGCAGTGTCGTTAAGATAATAAGTTGCTAAGTGTGGAGTGCATCTATAAAAAGACATAACTTTACATTTAGAGCCGTTAAGGTATAATAGGTTGGTTTCATACCAACTCTGAAGATCATTAAGATCCGATTGAAGTAGGCAAGAAGACGATATGTCTTTAAAACTGAGGTAAAGCTTAACATCATCCGCGTACATAAGCACCCGAGAATGTGACACTACCAATGGAAGATCATTTATAAAAAGAGTGAATAGCAATGGACCCAAATGACTACCCTGAGGTACTCCAGAAGTCACTTGGATGGTCTTAGAAAATGAAGTCTTAAAGAGGACCTTTTGTGTACGCTTAGAAAGATATTGAAGAATCCAATCTAGCAAAAGGCTGGGGATGCCAAGTGCTTTTAACTTATATAAAAGCAGAGTATGATTAACAGAGTCAAAGGCCTTGCTGAAGTCAGTATAAATGACATCAGTTTGCACGGCAGTCCTGAACCCTTTGATTGAGTGAGATGTAAATTCTAATAGGTTAGTAGTTGTCGATCTACGTTTTTTAAACCCGTGTTGGGATGACGAAATGATTGAGGTACAAAAATGCTGCAATTGAGACGTTATTATTTTCTCAAATGCTTTGGGTATGGCAGACAATTTATAAATGCCCCTATAATTGGAGGCTTCGGACTTTTTCCCCTTTTTATGAAGAGGAATAATATATGATTCCTTCCAGATGGACGGGAAGGCGGAATATGTAACGGACAGTGTAAACAACTTAAGTGTTGGCTTACATAGGGCCTCTGCGCAAAACCTTAATACGCAGCCTGGTATTCCATCAGGGCCAGGTGCATATATTGGTTTGACGGAACTAAGAACGCTAAAAATCGAACTTTCTTCAAACACAGGGTCTAAAATGCAATTAGACGATTGCAAGTGATAAGGATATGGAGGATTTGCTTGATAAATCGAAGAGGAATAAGTTGTTTTGAAAAAATCAGCAAACATATCAGCAATTGCCTGATCATTGTCAGCTTTATTGTTTTCGAAAGACAAGTAAGACGGGTGCACTGATGTCTTACGTTTTCCATTGACGAATTTATAAAATTGCTTAGGATCGCGAGAAAACCTAAGTTTACATCTCTGAAGATAATCCTTATAGCATTGTGAATTCAGCACCATAAAATTTGATCGAGCAACTATGTATAGGGAAAAATCCGATGCTTTACCGGATTTTTAAAATCTTTTATAGCATCTCGATTTTACGTTCTTCAAATTACATAACTCACGTGAGAACCAAGGAGGTTTATCAGACCATCCTTGAGTCACACGCGGGACACAAACATCAAAGAACGACTCAAGAGTTTTATAGAAGACAGAAATGGCAGAGTCCATATCCGTGCAAGTATACAGATATGTCCAATCATTAGTTAACAAGAGTTTTTTAATTTTAGTAAAGTTTGTCTTGCGAAAACATCGGGTTGGAGGCATCGAATTATTATGTCGAGGCATAAACCCAAAGGGAAGGTCAATGGTTACATCCAAAGTTGGATGAAAGTTGTCTTCAGGGATAACTAAGGGATCAGTCCTGGAAATATCACATTTGGAAGAATCCAACACAAATACCAGATCTAGTGATCTGTTACGACTATTCCGGACAGGATTTATTTGAGTTAGGGACAACTCAAACAGACCATCTATGAAACAGTGTGACGAGGAGGGCAACAGTAATAAGGAATCATATGAGAGGGTCCAGGCAATCTCAGGTAAATTAAAATCTCCCAGAACTACGAACAAGTCTTTGTCAAAGATATATGAGGAAACAAGTTGAATTGCTTCCAAATGGTGAATGTATACTGCCAAGTCGGACTGTGATGGAATATACGAACAAATAATATAGGCAGAAAAAGAATTAAGAGAAGTTTTAACACAAGCAAATTCAATCTCCTTATTAGAAAACTGTACAATTTCAGACGAAAACGCCGAATCAATAGCGATCAAAACACCACCACCATTACGGATAGTCCGATCATGTCTATATATTAAAAATTTTGAGGGGAGAATTGAAGCATCGGCAATATCAGGCTTCAACCAAGTCTCAGTAAAGGCAAGAATTTGAAAGTCAAAAGCTAAACTATTTACATAGAGTCTAGAGAGTTTAGACTTTAGTCCACGTTCGTTCTGATAGGCCAGAGTTAGGGACGAAATTAGTTTTTTGACTCGCCAACAGGTGCAGACGAGCCGGAAGGAACGTTATTCACAGAGGCAGGAAGCAGGCTAATCGGAGTACGATTCTTCTTTTTTGTTGTATACTCTTTTACAATGAGGTGTTCCGGCCAAAAGTCTTTATGACATATTTGCCCAAAAAGATTTGGGGAAACACTTATTTTAAAGGACGAAATGTCCCGAGTATATGAAAAACGGAACTTTTCCACAGCGATGTTTGGTGCTTGAACTTTGCCCTGGATGTAGGCTATGACTTCTTCAGAAGTAGTATTGGGATCAAGCCGCGAAATAAAAATTTGCTTTTTGGGTGGAACTACAACAAGGGAACTAGAAGTGCCAGGCACAGCAGTAGCAGCAACAGCAGATGCAGCAGCAGCTGAAGCAGCCAACACTTTACTAGCTCCTCTTGTAACTACTTTATTGGCAATATTCCTGGAAACGGATGTTTGCCCGGACGGTTCGGAAACTACAACCGATATCGTGTTAGTAGGTGGGATACTGTCTCCAGGGGAAATGGGAAGAGACTCCACACCTTCCAAAGCCGGACTCCTAAACGATATCAGCTGCTGTGCATTTGGTGACATAGGGTCATTGTCGGAAGCCGGAACTGGTAGAGAACGATGTGCCGACGGACTGAGGGACGCGCCCTGAAACCTGGCCCTCTTTCGGGTCGGAGATTCAATCAAAAGTTTAGAACTTCTGAATTGAACCTCCATCGCCAAAAGCTCTTCTTAGAGCTTATGAACGCCAGCTGACAGAGTTTTAAACGCATCCCCAGTCCGTTTCATAAAACTTCGCATCTCGAGCTCCAAGCCACGACACGAATCACAGCCCCATTTAAGGCCGCCACCCTGTGCAATACTATCCCGCACCTTGACTGTGTAACCAGCACATTTAAAGTGCATTACATTGTCACACAGCCAACAGTAAAGAAAGTCTTCACTGGTCTTGCTGGGATTATTGCAATTATATTTGCAACAGACAGACATTATTAAATAATTGATTTATCACAAACAAATTATAAATCAATATGTAAATAAGAAGGGAAAAATGTTAAGAGAGGCGTATTCAAACCAAAGCAAAAGCTAACTGCAATATGCAAATTAGAAAGAGAAGAAAAAAAAAAAGAGAATATTTTTTTTTTTTTTGTATTACAAGACACAACAACAAAAACTTGTCACAAGCGCGAAGTTAACGGCCGCGAGCGCGATCAAAAGAGAAAGCAGAAGAATAGAGAGCACCAACACTACACAAACAAACACAAACTATGAACTGTAAATTGAGAGCGCGCGTGGGAGCAAAAAAATAGAACGAAATCAAAAAGTAAGCAGCGCAACAACAAAATTATATTTGCGTTTGTTAAAGTTTTGATATTAATAAATATAAATATAAAATTTAACACAAACTTCGCGATCAGTATAGCGAATTATTAAAAATTTATAAAACAATGAATTTAAATTGAATATTATAGATTAACTTCACAAAAGAACGAAAGACAGTAATTAAGCGAGAGCGCAAAAAAAACACTACCGACTTCGATGAGTGACAATAAAAAAAGAGTAAATAGCAATGGACCCAAAGACTACCCTGAGGTACTCCAGAAGTCACTTGGATGGTCTTAGAAAATGAAGACTTAAAGAGGACCTTTGGTGTAAGCTTAGAAAGATATTGAAGAATCCAATCTAGCAAAAGGCTGGGGATACCAAGTGCTTTTAACTTATATAAAAGCAGAGTGTGATTAACAGAGTCAAAGGCCTTGCTGAAGTCAGTATAAATGACATCAGTTTGCACGGCAGTCTTGAACCCTTTGATTGAGTGAGATGTAAATTCTAATAGGTTAGTAGCTGTCGATCTACGTTTTTTAAACTCATGTTTGGATGACGAAATGATTGAGCTACAAAAATGCTGCAATTGAGACGTTATTATTTTCTCAAATGCTTTGGCAGACAATTTGGAAATCCCCTTTAATCTTTTTATGAAGAGAAATAATATATGATTCAGTGACAGTGACTTTATTTATTTATTTACTTCGACTGCCTGGAAATATCGCAGCAGTTCGTCAGTAGGGGAAATCTGTAAGCGACAATGAAACGAATGCTAGTTGATACTTTATTGCTTGGAGGATTAATCAAGTCAAACATTCTTATGGGATCTGAAGTGCCAGATTTGTCATTCAGCTGGGATCTGTTGTTTTCGTACCGCGCAGTAATGTTATGGCTATGGGTTCACCGCGGGTTTTGCAACATAAGTAGTAAAGTTTCTCCCCTCCTGTTATGCTTGGATTATAGATAATCAGTCCATTGCTTACAGTCAACGTGTGCGGTCGACACAAAATCATAGTCAATCGATTATCATCTATTCTCCCTCTTCGTTAAAATTTACGGTTCTTAGCACGCCCGATCAGTGTTCTTGCTTTGGTTAGACCAAAAACCAACAATAAAACGTCGTAGATTGTCTTCTGGCGGTGGTAATGCACCAGCGAACTGTAAAATGCCTCGCACTAGAAGCAGTTCTTTGAAAAATTGTTCAACAAACAATTACACAAATTACTTTCGTCCACTACAGACTATAGAAGACGGAATTATTACCAGCCCTCTTGAAAATGTGACTGAGCCCGTGGTTACAGTAAGATTACCACCAATAAATGTCATCAAGCAAACATCTAAGTTTGCTCACGATCTTCTTGCTAGTAATTTAATCACTGATTATTTTATAAAAACGATCTCAATTGGACATAAAATATACCTTAAATCGGAAACTGGATTTAATCTAAAGGAAACTAAAGGAACAAAAATGTGAATTCTTTTCCTATGAGACAAAACATACCAAGCCCTATATGGCAGTGCTCTCTGGACTGGACAAACTACCCTGCGAAGAAATTAAATCCATGCTTGTAAATCTTGGCCTCGCTTGTACTGACGTAAAGCTTATCGATAAAACTACTAGAAACGGTTATAAACTGATCCTGTATCTAGTTTACTTCTCTTCCAGAAGCATAACCTTGAAACAGCTACGTGATGATTGTTACATAAGCCACACCAAAGTTCGTTGGGAATTCAAAACCAAGTCAAATAAATTAACTCAATGGTACAATTGCCAACTCTATGGACATGGCGCCAAGCAATGCGGAATTAACACATCTTGTGCGCACTGCGCTGGCTCACACGACACCTTCAATTGTCCAGACAAGGAAGCAGTGAAGTGCGCACTGATGTCTGCTGCCCTTGCCGTCTCTCTTACCAGTTACTTTTGCTTATGAGATCAAGGCAAGGTAAAAACAATCCAAGTAATGTCTATAAGTCATATATTCATGCCCCTCACTCTACGGCAAGAGCAAATGCCCTACCAATCACGAATTATAGTGTACCGCAAACTACAAATCCCAGCTACAGCCATGTTATTACTAACGGATTCAATCAACCTACAAATCCTGACCTCTTCACTCTTGAAGAAATTACTGCTATTACGTCCAGACAATAAAAAAAAACATAATACTATTTATTTATTTATTTATTTATTTATTTATTTATTTATTTATTTATTTATTTATTTATTTATTTATTTATTTATTTATTTATTTATTTATTTATTTATTTATTTATTTATTTATTTACGTCAACTAAATCAGCAGTCGACGAAAAAGCTTAAGCTAAAATACAGATAATAATTAATTGAAGAAGGTAGCCTAGCTTTATGCACAACTAAACATTCCCGACCCGGTGGAGGTGTTTAATTTGCAACAAGGTGCCAGCTATGCCCCGATTCACAGCCAATGTGGTCAGGGATGAGTTGCAGCCAATCCAATATCCAGTTCTGAATATTTTCAATGGTTTCGCTGTAGATAATTAAAAAGTATAGCGCCAAGAGAAGTGACAGATAGATGAGGAGAAATAAGGTGAGAAAGAGAAAGAGAATGCCAAATACGAGCCTACGGTTGTAAAGTGAAGGACGATTAATAAGAAGAAGTCTGTTAGAATAGGAAGGTAGGCGAAGGCTCGGGTCCCAATTAAGTCCGCGTAACGCGAACTTAAGGAATTGCTTCTGTACCGATTCAATACTACGCTGGTGAACATCATATTGAGGGTTCCACACTGGCGAGCAATATTCCAGAGTAGGGCGAACTAACGAAGTGTATAAAACCTTTGTCACATATGGATCATCAAATTCTTTGGCCCAACGTTTAATGAAGCCAAGAAGACTGCATGCTCTATTGACAATTGAAGATATATGAACATTAAATGAAAGTTTTGGGTTAAACATAACGCCTTAGTCTTTGAATGATGGTACACAATCTAACAGAACAGACTTAATAGAGTAATGAGCTAGGCGACAAACGACTGAAAGTCATAAAAGAGCACTTAGAGGCATTAAGGTGTAATTTATTAACGTGGCACCAATAACAGAACGCATCGAGATCTGATTGCAAGTACTGTTGGAAAGAAGGATCATTATATGAGTAACAAATCTTGACGTCATCAGCAAACATGAGCACGCATGAATGAGCCAAGGCCAAAGGTGTGACAGAGGTTGAATGTGAAGTGCGGACGCGTTCTGTATTCGCTCCGTCTAACGAACCTGAATTCGTGTGTGTTTCCTGCAACAAACCAAAGGGAATACTAGTAGAGGCTCATTGAGGAGGTGTCGCTCACCTAGCACCAAAATTAGCTGGGCCCACCCACCGTGGTGGAGTGCAACCGGTAACAAAATTTTCTGTTTGCCTTAAAAAAAAAAAAAAAAAAATTCGCAGCTGGGTCGCTCCGCAAGGGGGAGGGGTCCATATTTTCCCGCGCTTCTCTCGCCAAGGGCTGGAACTCCTGGAACTTTCTCCTCCTTCTCCTTTACTTTGCCGATTTCCTTTCGCTGCTAAACTTTCTTTATCAACTACCGCCGATAACAACAGCTGATAACTGCAGCTGTGCATCAGTGTTAGAAAGCAGCGCCCTATCTTGGTCCCCAGAGGGCGCCAAAGCCCCGCTGGCCAGCCCCCGGAATCATTGCATACTTTCGGGAGCAGCCAGAATTTAAAAATTTTAAATTTAAATTGGAAATCGCCGACGGAACTACCAATCTTCTTCTTTTCTCTTATTTTCTTTTTCCCTTCGGGAAGCCCTAAATCCATATAGCGTCTGTCCTCATATTGAGCGGCTTGTGGTCTGCGTCTGCGTCGCATCGGCCGGCAGCATATTAACGAACTTTCGTACCTGGCAGTAGGTATAAAATGCATCATAGTTAATAAAAAAATATGGCTGGAAAAAACGAAACTACTCCAGGTGGCAGCCACAAAAGTGGAAATCCACCCGCGAACAAAACCGCGGCCGGGGCACGGATTCTGGAGGCCTCTACATCCATAAATAACAGGAAAACTACTGCATCGGTGGCACACTTGGCCGATGCAGCGGACAATGCAACAAGCAGTAATGGCTGTAAAATGCCAGCCGGAGCAACTGCCCCTTCGCGAAGTAGCTTAATGGCCAGAACGCCGCCAACAGCTACGCATTCGGCTCCGACGGCCATAAACTTGATAAACAGCTTTCACACCAGCAGCAGTCACTACAGTAGAGGATACGCCAAAAAGAGGCCGCGAAATAAATCCACCTGCCGACGAATCAGAAGCGGCAGCAAAAAGGCCTAGAAGCGTCCAAACAGGTCTAAAAGAACAGATCTCTGAACTCGGAGCACTTGTCGACCAAATAGCTGCAATGGTCGCTATTCCTGCACCAAGCCAGCATCCACTCGTAAATTGTGGCATGAAGGATGAATTGGCAAGAATGAGGACGGTTTTGGTTGGTGTAAAAACCCAACTGCAAAGCAGACCTCGGGCCAATAAGCCAAAACAGGAGCCGCGGCCTCTGACGTTTGCGGCTATCGTGGCCAAAAGTGCTACACCAAATGTAGCAGCTACAAGGCAGAGGGCAAAGGAACGGAAAGCCGTCACACGGCCCAGCGCGGCGTTAAGACAACTACCAACTACCCAAAAAACGACTGCAGAACCATCGGAGGGGGGTACCGTCCCCTTAAAAAAAGTCGCCAACAAATGGGAAACGGTCAAAAGACCTAAACGCAAGAGTAGAAGACGGCCTGATGCTTTGATGGTGCAATGCAATGCACAACTAAACATTCCCGACCCGGTGGAGGTGTTTTATTTGCAACAAGGTGCCAGCTATTCCCCGATTCACAGCCAATGTAGTCAGGGATGAGTTGCAGCCAATCCAATACCCAGTTCTGAATATTTTCAATGGTTTCGCTGTAGATAATTAAAAAGTATAGCGCGAAGAGAAGTGACAGATAGATGAGGAGAAATAAGGTGAGAACGGTTGTTAAAAGATTGGCAAAGAACACGAAAAGGTTCGTAAAGAGAATAGTTAGTCAGACATCTACTAAGGTGAAGAGGAAAATGAAGAAGTCTTTTTGGAAGAAGTCTTTTATTATTCCGCTTTTTAAAAAGGGTAGCAAATCGGATATTTCTAACTACCGTGGCATTGTCAAACTTTCGGCAATACCTAAGCTGTTTGAGACCCTCTGCGCAAACCCTCAAAAAGCAGACGGCTATTCTGTCAGAGCCAGGTGCATAAACTAGTTTGACGGAACGGAGCAAGCTTAGAACCGCACATTGCAAGTGATAGGAATAAGGAGGATTCACTTTGTGAATTTATTTATCTTCATGAAATATGTTTCCAAAAAGATCTGGGGAGACACCTACTTTGAAGCAGGCTATGACTTCTTCAGAAATAGTATTGGGATCAATCCTCAAAATAAAAATTTGCCTTTTGGGTGTAACTACAACAAGGTAACTAGAATTGCCAGGCACAGCAGTAGCAGCAGCAGCAGATACAGTAGCAACTGAAGCAGCCAACACTTTACTAGCTCCTCTTGTAACTACTTTATTGGCAATATTCCTGGGAACGGATGTTTGCCTGGACGGTTCGGAAACTACAACACATATCCTGCTAGTGGGATACTGTCCCCAGGGGAAATGAGAAGAGACTTCACACTGGCCCTTTTTCGCGTAGGAGATTCAATCAAAAATTTAGAAATTCTGAATTGAACGTCCATCGCCAAAAGCTCCTCTTGAAGCGCACGAACGCCAGCTGACAGAGTTTTAAATGCATCGCCAGTCCATTTCATAAAACTTTGCATCTCGAATTCCAATCCACGGCACGAATTACAACCCCATTTAAGGCCGCCACCCTGTGCAATACTATCCCGCAACTTGACTGTATAATCAGCTCATATAAAGTGCATTATCCCACAGTCAACAGCAAGAAAAGTCTTCAATTGTTAATACAATTGATTTAATAAAAATATTGATTTATTAAAAAACCAAAGGGCCGGGGTTAACTTCGACCGCGTGGAAGTTTGTATACCCTTGCAACTGTTTTGGTAAGTCTTTCCTTACCCATAACACTGTGCAACATCAAAAATCAAACCGAACCGGACCTTATTTTTCTGAAAGTACATGTATTGAATAGCAAAACCCTATTTGGATTTTTCAAAGTTAGCTCGTTTTTTTTTTTTTATAGCGAGTTGAAATTTTTCATTTTTGGGCTATTTTTTAGTTTGTCATATGAGCTAAATATGACTTATATATCGATTTCTTCTTCATGTATAGGACCTAATTCATCCTCATTTATTGTAGAAATATTGTTAATGGTTAAATAAATTCATTTTATGAATGTTATATAACCCAAAATGACTTTTACAGCTACAGTTCTAGAAAAAATTACAACTAAGCCCTTTTTTAGAGTAGTTTTGGAAGTATTTTTAATTTATAACTATTTTTTATGAGAATAATATCAAGATTAATTTAAAACAAAAAGTATAATTTGAAATATGGCAAATTAGAAACGAGTTCTTTTTGGTTGTGGTTCATTGCCTTTATCAAGATCAAAGTAATCCGATTCGTCAGTAGAGAACTCCATTCCGTCGCGTTCATCTTAAAGCACTTCTTCATTTTGATTTTCATCTTCTTCGAATTGAAATATTTGCTTAGTCCACCAACATATTTCGGCCAGTATAGCATCTGGAGCTCCTTTTCCCTGATACCTTAATTCAAATGGCAAGGCAATTTGATGGTACCGCTCTCCCTGTTCATCTGATTCAGTCGATAGCTGTCGACGCGGTGGTGAAGAAAGTGAATTTTCAGCGACATGTGGACTCCAATTTTCGAAAATGAATTAAGCATTCTTTTTACAGACTCGTCAAAATTAAGTGAACGTTTTTTGCCTAAAAGCCCAATGACCTCGTCGCTAGCTAAAACTTTGTCGAAATCTTCAGACTTTACCAATCTCCGAATATCAGGTCCATTCAAAACGCCTAAAACATTTGATATAAGTCAAAAGTATTCGTGTATATATGTATGTACATAGATATAAGAAAACGTCTTACCATTTTTTAATTTGGCATCCTTTTTCTCACTTTCAGCTCTTATTTTCCAATTTTTTTCTTTGTGCTGATCGCCCTCGAACCGAGTGTCCCAATCGCATAAAAAACACATGTGTTTAGTGTAGCCGCCTTGGAGTCCGGTTAGCATGGCAACGACTTTCAAGTCGCAACACACACGCCAATTGTGTTTTTTGTATTCCACCAATTCTAAAATCCATTTCATTTTTTCAAACGTCTCTTTAGTATCAGTTCTATATGCAATGGGGATCGATGGCTTTGAATTGTTTTTTTCAAGCAATACGGCTTTCAAACTAAATTTTAAACTATCAATGAATAGTCTCCAATCGTTTGGCCTGTACTGAACACCCATTTCATTCATGGGAGACAAAATATCGTGACAATAGGCAAAAGTATTTTCTTGGTTCACCGTGAAAAACTTTTTAAATTGTTGCTTGCGATTTCGATACGCTGTGACTCTTGTACCTGTTGCTAACAAGTTATGGGATTTTAAAAAAGATGCTAACATTTCTGATTTTCTCTGCGTTAGCTCTAATTTTGCAACCATTTCATCCAACTTGCTTTGTGTTATAAGAACTGGTTGATTTGATACTGATGGTTCGGGGATATACTCGGAATAATCATCAAATACAGTCGTATCGGGGTAAAAACTAACATTGTCTGTGCCTGGAAATTTTGGTACTGGAATATTTTTGGCATGGTCCAGGGGCAGTTGCACACTCGGAACGGAGACATAGACTTTGTTTTTCGCCTTTCTTCTGTTAAGTCCAGTCACATTGTTGACACAAGCATAACAATTTTTAGGGTCATGTTCTCCTGGATTGTACCACATCATTGGTACACCAAATGGCATTTTTTTTGTTTATTATGCATCCAGTTAACTAACCCAACATAACAAGCTCTGGCGCCCACGATTCATTAAATATAACATCACAATTAAAGTAGTGTCGAAATGCCGTAACAAAATTTGCACTAACTGATCCGTGCTTATCACTCGCCGGGGTAAAACGTCCACAACAGTAGCAGAAGTTATTAATATTTGCTGGACACTTGCACATTTTGCTTAAACTTGGAACTTTAAACTGCGGGCACCAGTTCTGAATACTGATTTTTGCGACAGTAAGTAAGCTTACTGTAAGTTTTGTAAGCTGTGCTTACATTATTATAATTATATGCCATTACTTACCGGAGTCAATTGCTATTGCTCATACTTTGAACTATATTCTATAAGAATCCAAACGGTAAATTTTTTTATAATTTATATGTTCCGTTGGAATGCCTCGCGTTAAAGAACATACGAGAATCTTGCAATTATTATATTATATTATATTATTCTCACAAAAAATAGTTATAAATTAAAAATACTTCCAAAACTACTCTAAAAAAGGGCTTAGTTGTAATTTTTTCTAGAACTGTAGCTGTAAAAGTCATTTTGGGTTATATAACATTCATAAAATGAATTTATTTAACCATTAACAATATTTCTACAATAAATGAGGATGAATTAGGTCGTATACATGAAGAAGAAATCGATATATAAGTCATATTTAGCTCATATGACAAACTAAACCAGAGGGCCGGGGCTAACTTCGACGGCGTCAAAGTTTGTATACCCTTGCATCTTTTTTAGTAACTCTATAGCCATCACAGGAAAAAACATTTTATCTAAAAAGGCTAATGTTTGCGAAAGAACGGCCTACAATCTTCGGAAATAACGAAGATATTAATCAAAGTCACTGTTTTCCACCGTTCCTATGGGAGCTACATCATATAGTCACCCGATCTTTATCAAATTCGGCATAGGTATTAAGAGATATATTTAACTGACAAATGTTAAATTTAAAAGCAATCGCATCAAAAGTACCGAAGTTATTGACAAAAGTCACTGTTTTTGACCGATCGTTCCTATGAGAGCTATATGATATAGTCACCCGATCTTGATCAAATTTGGCACAGTGTTTTATAGTTACAATAAACTTACTTATATTAAATTTCACGACAATAGCTTAAAAAGTAACGAAGTTATTGAGAAAAGTCACTGTTCGTGACTTTGCCGTTTGTATGGGAGCTATATGATATAGTCACCCGATCTTGATCAAATTTGGCATTATTATTAATAAGAACACAAAACTGACCAATACCAACTTTTATGGCAATTGCTGATAAAATAACGAAGTTATTGAGAAAAGTCACTGTTCGTGACTTTGCCGTTTGTATGGGAGCTATATGATATAGTGGTCCGATCCGACTGAATCCGAGATATACAAACCCTGCAGTATATACAAGCGTACGTGCAAAATTTCAGCTCTGTAGCTCTTACGGTCTAGGAGGAGTTCGCATCGATCCAGACGGACGGACGGACGGACGGACGGACATGGTTATTTGAACTCGTCTCGTCGTGCTGATCAAGAATATCTATACTTTATATAGTCGGAGATGCTTCCTTCTATGCGTTGCACACTTCTGACCAAAATTAATATACCCTTTTTGCAAGGGTATAATAAATCAATATGTGAATAGCAAGGAAATTTATATATGTATGTTAAGAGAGGCGTATACAAACCAAAGTAAGACTGCAAAATGCAAACGAAAAAGAAGAGACAAAAAATACTTGGCACAAGCGCGTAGTTAACGGCCGCGAGTGCGGTCAAAAGAGAAAACAAAAGAATAGAGAGCACCAACAGTACACAAACAGAAACAAACTACGAACTGTGAATCGAGACCGCGGTTGGGAGCAAAAAATAGAAACAAATTAAAAACTAATGTAATATACATATAGTAACGGTGTTGTGTTCTTATGATTAAGCCTTCACTGTATGGTGCGGTACACCATAGATGCATATTCAATTTATCCATAAGTACACACACGCGCAGTGTAGTCCATTAACATATTCATTGCAAGACGGCCAGTTGTGTTGGCCTGCACACGGCCCACTGCATAAGCTATGATTCCAATGTAAGCATAACCTTGGCTTATATAAAGGCCCGAATTTATTAATGATGATTAAAAATGAATTATCAGCCTGGCCATTGGCTAAATAACAATCTCTGGCCTTTTTAATTATACCAAGCAGCGCAACAACATAATTATTTATGGGTTTGTTAATCGTTTAATATTAATAAGAATGTAAATTAAACTTTAAATTTCGCGATGAATATATCATTGATTAAAATTGGTTGAATTAATTTAATATGAATAGTATAAATTAACAACACGAAAGAACGAAAACCAGTAGTTGAGCGAGAACGCAAACAAAAAATACGACCGACTTCGATGAGTAACAATTTTGAATTGAATTTTCATTTCGCAACCCTATTGTCTTCACCAACTATCGAAATAGCTGCTATCGGTAATCGTTTTTGTTAATTTTCAATCGGCACCAGTAAGTCCAAAAATAGTTTCAAAAATGAAATGTTCCTGATTTCTGTGATACCAAGATATTATTTGGTAGATTTAAAATTAAACTGCCTCAAAATCTCTAAAGATTTCTGTGACATCCTTGATAATAAATGTTTGTCTGCCTGCTGAAATTTTTTTTGCAATAATCCTGGCAAGACCAGTGAAAACTTTCTTTACTGTTGGCTGTGTGATAACGTAATGCATTGCAAATACATGTTACACAGTCAAAGTTCGGGATAGTATTGCACAGGGTGGTGGCCTTTAATAAGAGATTTAAAGATCCGAAATTTTATGCCACGGACTGGGGATCCATTTAAAACCCTGAACCCTTTCGGCGATAGAGGTTAAATTCAAAAGTTCTAAACTTTTCATTGAATCTCCGACGAGAGAGAGGGCAGGTTTCAGGGTGCGTTTTTTAGTCGGCAACTCGATCTTTACCAGTTCCGGCTTCCGATAGTGACCCAATTTCACCAAATGCACAGCAGCTAATATCGTTTAGGACAAACATCCGCGCCAATAAAGTAGTTAAAAAAAGGAACTACCTCAGCTGCTGATGCATCTGCTGCTGCTGCTACTGTTGTGCCTGTTTGTTTCGAGGCTTGATCCAAATACTACTTCTGAAAAAGTCATAGCGTACATCCAGGGCAAAGTTTAAGCCCCTAACATTGCGGGGGAAAAGTTCCGTTTTTCATATACTCTAGACATTTCGTGGTTCAAAATAAGTGTCTCCCCAGATCTTTTTGGCCCAATATGTCATAAAGATATTGGGACGGAATACCATATTGTAAATGAGTATATAATAAAAAAAGAAGAATCGGCCTCCGAGTGCATTGTTATCTGGCTCTGCTAATAACGTACCTTCCGGCTTGTCAACACCTCTTGGCGGGTCAAAAAACTGATGCTTCAATTCTCCCCTCAAAATATATAACATGTCGACATTATCATCCGTACTGGTGGCGGTGTTTCTAGTTTCAGCGTTTTCGTTTGAAATGGTCCAGTCTTTCAATCAGGAGAATGAATTTGTTTGTGTTTAAATTTATTTCAATTATTTTTCTGCCTGTTTTACTTGTGCGTATATTCTACCACAGTCCGACTTGGTAGTATAAATTCGCCATTTGGAAGCCATTCAACATGTTTCCTCATATCTCTATGACAAAGACTTGCTCATTGTTCTGGGATATTTTAATTTACCTGAAATTGCCTGGACCATCCCATATGATTGTTCATTACTGTTGCCGTTCTCGTCACATAGACGGGCTCCTTGAGTTGTCCCTAACTCAAGTAAATCCTGTCCGGAATAATCACACCAGATCACTAGGACTTGTATTTGTGTTAGATTGTTTCATCTGCGATGTTTGCAGGACTCATCCCTTAGTTATCCCTTGAAAGCAACTTCCATCCAACTCTTGATATAACCATTAACCTTCCTCTTTGGGTTCGCCTTGAAGCCGATGTTTTCGCAAGACTAACCTTACAAAACTAGATCAATTTTTTTATTAAAGATTGTCTTTATTTGTTTTCTTGCTCGGATATGAACTCTGTAATTTCGGTCTTCTACAAAATGCTTAAATCGTTTTTCGATGTTTGTGGCCCACGGGTGACCCAAAGATACTCTGATAAACCATGCTGGAACACGTGCGTTATTTAACATGCAAAACGTAAAATCGCTTGATCAAATTTCACGGGACTAGATTCACAATGTTTATATAATGATTATATTCGGCGATGTAAACATCGATTTTCTCGCAATTATGTAACTTCATAAACGCAAAACTTAAAAAACCAATGCATTCGTTTTACTTGTCTTTCGAAAACAATAAGGCTGATATGGATCAGGCCATTGCCCATATGTTGGCTGATTTTTTCAAAACAACTTTATCCTATATGGAATGTTAAGCGAATCTTTTGTATCCTTATTATTTAAAATCGCCTAATTGTATCCTTTGAATTAATCTGCCTTCTCTAATTGTAGAGCATGATTCTATCTTTATGCGCAAACTTTTAATTGGTTAACGAGACTCAACAGATCCAGTTTTATCTGTGATATATTATCATACATATATATGTGTATAAATCTTATATCTGTCTGAAGTTTTTTACGCCTTGTAGTTGAATAGCAGGAGTATTGTTTCTGAGCAACAGCAGGAGTATCGAGCCATCGGTCCCAAGTCAAGAAATAGCAGACGCATTGGCCGAAAATGGGTTTACGGCCGCTCTTTAAAATCGAGCTCTAACCATATGCAAAGCGGTCGAAGCAAAATAAAGTGCACCCAATCTACAACACTCAGCTCCTATTGCACAGAAGAATCACCGTCGAGGAGCCCCATAAGAGATACCAACCACGGCAGTGTAAAAACTGCCAGGAATACAACCACACCTCTAACAATTGCAATCTTAGGTCAGTGTGTGTTGGCTGCGGCGAATATCATAAAGATGTCATTTGCAGAAAGGACAGAAACAACATCGCACTAAGACTATGCAGTAACTGTGGAGGGAAACACACAGCCAACTACTTCAAGGATCTTAAATCACACCTAAACGGACGCAAACCCCCATCTGTACCAAAAGTCACCTTCAACGCCTCCAAAACTACACCGGAGGTATTCTTCGCCAAGGCTGTTAGATCATCTAATATGCCTGCTACAATCAGTCCTAATGTATCCTTCGCTAGTGCACTCCGAACTGGACAGACGGAGCCCGCGAAAGAGACACCGTCACTCCACCATCTACAGAATCCGCAACCTAGCGCACCAGAACTTGGCCAGCAAACTCCAAGTGGTTTAGAAGCCCTATTGATCTCACTTAATCAAAACATGACCGCTTTTATGACGTTCATGCAAAACTGTATTCAGGAACCGATGATAAATCTAAACCTGCTTATCCAGAAGCTGCAACTATTTCTAGACTCAAGTGAAATCGACGTTTAGCTGATATCGGAAACACATTTAACGTCAAAAAATAAATTTAAAATACCAAAATTTACCTTCTACGCAACAAACCATCCAGATGGAAAAGCTCTTGGTGGGACTGGTATCCTAATCAAAAACCGTATAAAACACTCGTTCCTCAACAGATTTGAAACACAGCACCTACAAGCAACTGCTATAACCGTGCAAACCAGCTGCGGCAACACTTCATTGGTTGTCCTGTACTGTCCACCACGCTTCTCAATTTCTGAAGCGGAATTTACCGATTTCTTTAACACACTCGGAGATCGCTTCATTGTAGCAGGGGAACATATGCACTGGGGATCCCGCCTGGTAAATCCTAAAGGCAAGCAGTTGTACGACACAATAGTCAACCCACTCAATAAGATGGATTGCGTCTCACCGGGTAGGCCTACTTATTGGCCCACAGAATCACAGAAAATGCCTGACTTGATTGATTTCGCAGTAACCAAGAGGATTCCGCGCAATCGGATTACTGCGGATACACTGCTAGATTTAACCTCCGATCACTCTTCAGTGCTATTCACATTATTAACAAGACCTCCAGTACTTGATCGTCCATATAGGCTTACAAACAACAAAACAAATTGGCTTAAATTTAAAATGTATGTACATTAGTGCCCACATTACGTGTTCGCCGAAACTGGATGCTGCAGAAGACATTGGCATGTGCGTCTCTGCACTTGAGTCGATGCTGGGAGCTGCAGCAAGAGTATCTACTCCATATGCCTCTACTTACGCTAAACCTGTTGACAGGCCTACGAACCGGCGGATAGAACAATTAGTAACGGAAAAACGACGTCTAAGAAGAGAATGGCAGATTATTCGATCACCAGCAGCAAAAGTTCGCCTAAGGCATGCCAGCCGCAACCTCTCCGAAGAGTTAGGACAAGAGGAAATCTAGGCTCAAAGGAAATACATAGAAAAGCTCAGTCCAACCAGCACTAAACTGAACTCATTTCTGGCATCGGAGAACACAATCCCTTCACACCAGTTCGGTTTCCGCGAAAAACATGGGACAATTTAACAATTTAATCGCATAACATCCGAAATACGAACAGCATTCGAACTAAAAGAATACTGTGCGGCTGTCTTTCTCGACTTTGCCCAGTCTGATGTTTAAAATCCGGCAAAAACTCCCACAGTACACTCACAAACTCATGGAATCTTACCTTTACAATAGGAAATTCGCTGTAATGGCTCCGTCTCGGCTGACTTTGAAATCAAAGCTGGTGTACCGCATGGCAGTGTACTCGGCCCATTGCTCTACCTGCTGTACACTTCAGACTTACTAACGAGTTTAGGACTTACAACGTCTCCTTTTGCCGATGACACGGCAATCCTCAGCAGATCCAAATGCCCAATACAAGCGTCTGCAAAATTAGAGGAACACTTCAAGGTGGTAGAGGAATGGCTAACAACCTGGCGTATCCGGGTCAACGAGCAGAAATGCATACATGTTACATTTACGCTTAACAGAAGAAACTGTCCAGCTCTACTGCTAATCAACGTACCAATTCCTCAAGCGGTGGATGTCACTTACCTTGGTATCCACCTAGACAGAAGACTAACTTGGCGCAAGCACATCGAAGCAAAAAAGTCACAGCTTAAACTGAAAGCGAGTAGCTTACATTGGATCATCAATGCTCGGTCCCCTCTACGTCTGGAGTATAAAGTCCTGCTATACAACTCCGTACTGTAACCCATCTGGGTTTACGGTGCCGTACTATGGGGAAATGCAAGTACCAGAAGTGTCGACATTATACAAAGGGCGCAGTCGAAGATTTTAAGATCAATAACGAGGCTCCGTGGTACATACGGAACAACATTCAAAATGATCTAAATATACCTAGCGTAAAATCTGAAATAGGTAGTCAACAACTAAGGTATTCTGCGACACTGGATGTACACCCTTATGTTCTTGCCAATTCCCTTACGCGAACTAATAATGGAACTCGTCTTAAAAGAAATGAGAGACCAACCCAATAATAAGTGATTAGGGCCGACTGCAATATCCCCAGGATTTATGTTAAGTAATAGATTAAGAAAAATATCTGAAACTTGTTGTTATGCTTTAATTTAAGAGTAGATTCAACAAATATATATATAACTAAATATTTAAAACAAAAATAGCTTTTACTGCGTTTTTCTCGGTAATGGAAAAACTGACATAAACATCGAACATCGGAGAAAAAATTTATGATTATTACGATAGAAGAAGCATCAATGTATCAATACTACGTCGATGTTTCGCACAGCTCTACTAGAAACCTAATAACCTCTGAACAGACGACAGAAGCAATAATTGAATGTATTACCAATAATGTAAAAGCAGAATCGGTAGCATCACTAAATGCTGAATTAAAAAAACTACCACTGAGACACAAACCAGCAATCCAGTAAGCCCAAGAGGTTGAAAAGTTTACTGATTCTCTGGAAGGAGCCGTCGAAGTAGCTCAATTGCTAGAAAGGCTTTAACGAAGAATTGTATAAACAATCAAGTACAAAACATACTAAAACAATAAAGTTCGTAGACAGTTGCACATCGGTAACAGGACAGGCAAACTCAGGCTTGCACTACCGTCAACAATAATACAACCGAAATTAACAAAATAATTACCGCAGCAGAGGTTGTTACCAAAATAACCGTTATCGGAATAACAATAATACAAGCGGATATCGTGAAAACTCACGATACAATAACCGAGGAAAGAACGAGGTAATTCCAGAGGTAATTCCAACCGAGGTAATTCCAATAATGGAAATTGTAATCTACGAATTACCCAAAGTAATTCGGAAAACCAGTAAGTCCCTACAGATACTCAGGTGAAACTATGAATTCACATTCAACCTTAGACTTAGTAATTTCATCAAAATTAAAAATGAAATTACAGGTAACATGTTTACTTTTTTGTTAGATACTGGTGCAGAGATATGAGAAATAAAAAAAAAGAAGATAACTTTGAACATATAGATACTTCAAACACAATTGAAAAATCAGGAATCGGTTGAAGGTCCAATTCAATTCCAAACGTCTAACCCTTATAGAACTCCGGCAAAATTAATTCAAAATTTCACATAGTAAATGAAAATTTTCCGTTGCTATTCGATGGAATCTTAGAACTAGATTTTTTCAAATTGTTTATGTGTTAACTAGATTTCAGTGAACACAATGATTCACTAACATTAAGACCAAGTAATTTAGATTTCGCAATGAACAATCCAATAGTACACCCCTGTGACACAATACACAATACTACCAACAAAATCTGAAGTAATCCGACAAATAAATATTCCAAACGAAAATACAAATACCGTCATCTCAAAAAGAAGTCGAAAAATAAATATTTATTGGGAATTCGATCTCAAGTCCGAATCAAACATTTAAAAAATCAAACAAGTAAAAATTTTAAATCTGAAAAAATCAATCACGAATCATTACAGAATTATGAAATATTACAGAAAACTACGGACCAAAGAGACTTCTTTGGAATGCAAAAACTAAAGCCAAACTTTCCACCTATGTTCAAAGACTCACTAGAAGAGCTCTGCACTAAGTACACAGATATATTCGGTCTAGAAAATGAATCAATTACAACAAGTACCTTTTACAAACAAGAACTAAGATTGAATGATAAAAAGCCAGCACATATACATAAAAAATTACAGCATACCACACTGTGATAACTCCAAACACTTTTCCTTTATATTTTTCTTGTATTATTTTTTGACTAACACAAAAGCATGTCTTTAGGTGGTTATTTCTCTCTATTCTGTTGTTAATTCTATAACAATTGTCTTATACAGCTAAAGACCGCGTAGCTACGCTGCCAGTGACGCCGGCAGAGGATCGATCTGCTTATGTATAAATGCTTACATATTTATGTATAAGTCTGTAGAAAAGTCGCCGCAGGGGAGAGTGAACGTATCATGCTCACTTGGTGACAGAGCCGTCGTGCGTGTAAAATATGCTGACTCAGCACTGTCCAGTCCCAAGCACTTATGTGTGGTCTTGTTACCAAAAATTCATTTTATTTGAATTTGTTAATTTGTATATAAATATTATAACTAACATATTGTAGCATGTTTGTAATATTATTTATGTATATAATATGTGAACATGCTACAACACACTCATACTATAGTGTACTGATACTATAGTTAATCCCTTAGTGTCCGTTACGACTGGTGTCAAAAAAAGGCTCACCGGGATCAGAAAAAAAATATGGCGATCAATAATAGACTATCGTCAAATAAACAAAAATTCTAAATTGTCCGATAAATTCCAATTACCAAGAATAGATGATATTCTCGATCAACTATGTAGAGCCAAATATTTTTCATGCCTAGATATAATGACCGGTTTCCACCAAATAGAATTAAAAGAAAAATCGCGAAGTATTGCGTCATTTTCAACTAGCAATGGATCTTATCAGTTTACTAGACTATGGTCTGAAAATAGCACCAAATTCCTTTCAAAGAATGATGAGAATTGCTTTCTCTGGACTAAACCCGTCACAAGCATTCCTTTACATGGATGTTTTTATCAGGATATTTTTGACATATGCTTTCTGCAAATCCGCAAGCTGCATCCAGCAAACTGTCCATTCTTTATGCTCAAAGTGACATTCTTGTGTCACAAATGTACTACTAAAGGAATATTGCCAGATGACACCAAATACGATGTCAGTAAAAAATATCCAGTGCCGAAAGATGCTGATAGTGCAAGAAGATGCATAGCTTTTTACAACTACTACAGACTAATATTAGAAACTTCACAGAACATTCACGCCCGATATCCCGACTATGTAAGAATGTATATTTTGTTTGGTCTGAAGAATGCCAAAAAGGATTTGAGTATCTGAAACAAGCTTAGCAAAGAACTTTGTATAATAACAGATGCTAGCAAGTATGCATGTGGAGCAGCTTTGACTCAAACTTGGGGCAAGCATATTATGAAAAGAAAAGATAATTTTGTTGCGGTTAATTATGATAAGGGATCTAAAAAACATAAGCGCGCATATTGTGAAAGTCACTACCGGGCAGCAAAGTAGATCAAATTATCTCTGGCCAGAGAATAAAAATGAAAATATAATTAGGCACGTACTTTATAACGATTCTAAGCCCAAAATACATGAGTACTAAGCAATTTTAAAGTACGAAAAATAGTGGCTTTGCATAAAACAAATAAATAATTTATTTATTTATTTTACGTCAACTAACACAGCAGTTGACGAAAAAGCTTAAGCTAAAATACAGAAAATAATTAATTGAAGAATGTAGCTTAGCTCTATGCACAACTAAACATCCCCGACACGGTGGTGGTATTTTATTTGCATAGTGCCAGCTATGCCCCGATTCACAGACAATATGGTCAGGGATGAGTTGCAGCCAATCCGAGTCCTGGTTTCGCTGTAGATGATTAAAAAGTATAGCGCGAAGACAAGTGACAGAAAGATGAGGAGAAATAAGGTGAAAAAGGTTGTTAAAAGATTGGCAAAGATCACGAAAAGGTTCGTGAAGAGAGTAGTTAGTCAGACATCTATTAAGGTGAATAGGAAAAAAGTTTCTGGTCCGACGTGAGGGAACACAAAAATATAGCGTATCTAGTAAATTAGTAGAAATGACTTCGCCGTTGACTAGTTTATGAAGAAAGAGAATGCCAAATACGAGCCTACGGTTATAAAGTGAAGGAAGATTAATAAGAAGAAGTCTGTCAGAATAGGAAGGTAGGCGAAGGCTCGGGTCCCAATTAAGACCGCGTAACGCGAACTTAAGGAATTGCTCCTGTACCGATTCAAAACTACTCTGGTGAACATCATATTGAGGGTTCCACACTGGCGAGCAATATTCTAGAGTAGGCGAACTAACGAAGTGTATAAAACCTTTGTTACATAGGGATCATCAAATTCTTTGGCCCAACGTTTTTTGAAGCCATGAAGACTGCATGCTCTATTGACAATTGAAGATATATGAACATTAAATGAAAGTTTTGGGTCAAACATAACGCCTAAGTCTTTGAATGATGGTACACAATCTAACAGAACAGGCTTAATTGAGTAATGAGCTAGGAATGTCATAAAAGAGCACTTTGTGGCATTAAGGTGTAATTTTTTAACGTGGCACCAATTACAGAACGCATCGAGATCTGATTGCAAGTACTGTTGGAAAGAAGGATCATTATAGGAATAACAAATCTTGACGTCATCCGCTAACACGATCACGCGTGAATGAGCCAAGGTAAATCATTTATAAAAAGGTAAATAACAGTGGGCCCAGATGACTCGCTTGGGGGACACCTGAGGTAACTCAAACAGTTTTAGAAATTTAGGAAAAAAAGAGACCATTTGGGTTCTACCAATAAGATACGATTTTAACCAAGCCAATAGTTTCGGGGAAAAATCCATGATGTTAAGTTTCATGAGAAGCATAGAATGATCAACCGTATCGAAAGCCTTACTAAAGTCAGTGTAAATAACATCAGCTTGACCTATTTTACGGAAGCCATGGTGTACAAGGAAAATCAATTCTAAAACGTTGGTAAGCGACGAACGACCTTTCATGAAGACATGCTGACAAGGAGAAATAGTGGATCTGGATAGGTGTTAAAGGAAACACGTAATAATTTTCTCAAACAGCTTAGGTATTGCGAAAACTTTGTTAGAAATATCCGATTTGCTACCCTTTTTAAAAAGTGGAATAATAAAAGACTCCTTCTAAATATCAGGAAAGCTGCAAGTCTCACTCGATATAAAGAAAAACCGAGATCAAGGCTTAGATAGGGAAATCGAACACATTTTAAGGATGCAACTAGGTATATTATCAGGCCCGGGTACGAAGGAAGACGTCATAGATGACAAACTAGAGATAATACAGTCTTCAGTAATACTTACTAGGAAAAAACATACAATTTAAATATGGGATTGAGAAGGGATCGGGTGTTGGATCCGAAAAAGTAGTAGAATAAGTCGACTGAAAGAATTTAGCAAACAGATCTGCAATATCTGAATCATTATTAGCAGTCTGGTCATTAAGTCTGAAGATGGAAGATAGTAAATTAGAGCGTCTTTTGGAATTAACAAATTTGTAAAACCATTTGGGGTTGTTATAAAGTCGTTGTTATAAATCTTTTAAAATATCTCGATTTAATGTTATGGAGATTAGAGAGCCTACGTGTGAACCAGACTGGGGTACTGGAGACGGTAGAGACATTCACATAAGGAACGCATTTATCAAGCAGGAAAGAAAAATTCCCTGCACAATCTATATCACAGCACTCAAATAGAAATGACCAATCAAAAGAGAAAATAAGGCTGTTAAGAAGATTGAAATTTGTTTTACGAAAACATCTACGTGGAGAATTTGAGATATTATTAAATGAATTAGTAACGGAATTGTAAGAAAAAGTAACTTCAATGGTAGGGTGATAAGGATCTTCAGGCTTCACTAGGGGGTGTGTTTGTGATACAGCACTAGAGCACCGAGCACCGAGACAAAAACGAGATCGAGGATTCTTTTAGAAGAGTTAAGAAAAGAATTCAACTGATATAGCGGACATTCAAGTAGGCTATCAAGCAAAACATGTTGAGATGAAAAAATTAAGAAAGATAGATTATCATCAACAAGCCAAGAAATATTAGGCAAGTTAAAATCATCTAATACTATAAGAAAATCACAATCTTTAAGACGTGAGTTCGCAAAGCATCAGCATGGTGCATGTAGATCATGATATCAGAAGCTGGAGGAATATATTAACGAGAAATATATAAGCTGAAGTTAGAACATGTAACTTCGACGCAAATAAACTCAACACCTAAGGGGAGATCAATCGGCACAGTACTCCACCGCCACGACGGCGAACACGATCAAGCTTATAAGAAATAAAGTTATTATAAAGAATTTCATTATCCAAAACAGAGGAGTTAAGCCAAGTTTCAGAGAAAGCTAATATGTCAGCCGAAAAGGTTTGGCTATCACAGAACAGTTTCGACAGCTTGGTAAGAAGTACTCTTACATTTTGATAATGAATGCAAAGACTAAACGTTATTGGTTTTTTGAAGCAGAAGATAAATTAGGAAGGTGGACGGGCAACGGACGAACTCGTGTACAACTAGGCCCTCTGGCCAACAATTAGGGTCAACCATAGCTGAGAAATACTCATTTGGTACTGTAATTTTGAAATAGGAGATTTCGCGAGGCCTAGAAAACTTAAACTTTTGGATTAAAACGTTAGCAGAAAACCTCCTTAAAGTTAAAAAAAAGTTATAGCAAGAATCGACATACTTAGGTCAGTTTTTTCAAAGGCTTTAAATACAAGACGGTATACTTGAGATCAGACAACTCAAATTGGCATCGAGTGAAAAGATCATTGAAACATTTTCAATAGAATCTTTTAAACAAAACATTAAGAGAAGCGCTGTTCCAATCGGTGACCACTATAGAAAAAGATAAAGATAAAGAAGCAATATTGTCTACATATCATGATGATCCTATACAGGGTGGCCATACAGGCATTACAAAATCGTGGGCCAAAGTAAGGAGATACTATTATCGGAAAAACATGACACGTCATGTAATAGATTACATTAATAAATGTGAAAAATGCCTAAAGTAGAAAACGACGAAACACATTAAAACATCCTTCGTCATCACTGAATCACCCATGTATGCTTTTGACAGAGTAATAGTGCGCACCATTGGTCCACTACTAAAATCTGAAGATGGTAATGAATATGCAGTCACCTTAATTCGTGACTTGACGAAATATATACTTTATTTTGAAGTACGAACCAATGAAGACGATCATTATAGAGATGGAAACAGAATATTAAAATTAAATAATAAATGTGGGGTTTAAATGAAAATACGACTAAATAGAGATTACAAGAGATTAGAGATTAGAATGACAATCGACGTTTTCCTCGGATCGACTTTAACGTCCATCTATGACGCTTCGACTTTTATCATCTATTTATGGTAGTCGTCTTGACCTTGCATCCGACTATCACACAAGACCTAAAATCACGTCCGTCTTGTTCGACGGGCAAAAATCAACTCCCTTGTCGTCATCCCTCTTTGATCGTCTTTTCTCACACGTTAATGTTCTCTCTTTGATCGTTGTCTCGTCTACCGTCTCTCATCTTCGTGTACAGTGGGATTGATGCCTATCGCAAATGCTTATCCCACATTCGGCCATTCTGATTACGCATTCGACCTCGTCATCTTCCTTGTCGTCTCGGTTTCGGATACAGGGCTTTGTGTATTCTGCACCTATGGACGTCACTTTAGGCCCTACGCACTTGCCTATTTTTTCGACATCGTATGCGTTGTAGTGCTTCACCTTCGTACCTTGGTAGGGTCCAAAATATTTTGGTTTTAATTTGAGACCACTGCCAAATTGCGTCCTCTTAATTGTCCTCAAGGTCGCTAAAATCATAGGATCTTGGTTTTGTCTTGTATCTATTTCGTTTAAAAAAAAAAAACAGCAAGAAAATTTGTCTGGCCAGTCGCACCCAAAACAATTTTTCCAACATATGTACATATATTATCTTTAACCATTAATCAATAAATAACTCCACAATAATACGTTATTTTCTAAAAAGGGAAGGTGTAGTATATTCATACCCAAATCATTTAATACAAAGAGCTCAACTTGTAAAGTAGAAATAAAAATGTACGCAATATAACATAAGTGTAACTCAAGTGTGTACTTGAAAATGCTTACGTCTGTATTTATGTATGTATATACACACAGTGACGTATGCACATACATAAATATATTAACATACATTGACATCTAAGTACGTTCATATAGATACATATGTATGTGCATTTATATATGCACATACATATATTCACATAAGCACTATAGTACAAGCGTGACATAAGCCAGGGCTAAATTGTCGTGTGAACGCTAAGCCAGCACTTTGATGCAAGCGCCCCATGTTTTTTTTTTTCTTTACTTCTATTTATTTAACAAATTAATTAACATCTAACAGTGAGGCAGCATACATACAGTATACCTACAATACATTAAGATACAATACGTACACTACAGTAATATACAAGAAAAAATGACAAGAACTGCTGCAGGACGGCCGAAAGGCAATGCTTCACAGCAGCCGTGTTGTTTTTATTGTCTTGCCTCCACCCCTGCCCTCCGGCGTTCGACTAATCGCAGATCGCGCATGAATCTTAACCACTGCGAGGCAGCACACAACCTACTTGCGCAGAACATATATGAAGTCAAAGCGGAGCTCGCGATCATAAGCGAGCCCTTCAGAAGAAAGTCCACTGGCAATTGGGTGGCCAGCACCACCGGTAAGGCTGCACTTTCGGCATGCGGCGGGGTAGACGGAAAATGGGTCTATAGCTGCTACCTGCCCCCCAGCGTGAGCCATGAGAACTTTTGCAAAGCGCTCGACGAGATAGTTAACGATGCGCGCTCTCGCAATCCCCTCGTTATTGCAGGGGACTTCAACGCATGGGCCCTTGACTGGGGGAGCGCGGTTACCAATGCGAGAGGACGCTCGCTTCTGGAAGCCTTTGCATCACTGGACGTAGCCCTTCTGAACAGAGGGTCACGTTTTACATTCAGCAGTGCAAACGGCGGATCCGTCATAGACCTCACCTTCGTAAGCGGTGGGATATTTAGGTCTTCATCATGGAGCGTTGGCGAAATCTATACAGGCAGCGATCACGAGGCGATAATATTCTCGCTAGGTGTCACCCAACCCCGTCGGGTGGCGCCGCCCCAAAGCAGGGTATACAAGAGCGACACTCTGGACGTAAGAGCCTTCGCCGATACATTGGCGGCACACGAGTGGACCCAGAGCACAGCTCAGCGAATGGCAGACCAGCTATCCAGCATGCTGGCTGCATCGTGCAACGCGAGCATGGCGGTAAGGAGACCTTTCAAGGGACGTCAGCAACCGGTCTTCTGGTGGAAAAGCTCTATCGGAGATATACGTAGAAGGTGCCTAGCCTCTAGGCGGCGTTACCAGAGAGCAAGGAAGCGAGGATTAGAGACATGGCCGCAACTATGGGCAGCCTATAGCGCATGAAGGAAGGAGTTGAAGAAGGCTATATATGAAGCGAAGCGGCAAGTGTACCTCAGTCTCTGCGACTCGGCCGATCGGGACCCTTGGGGCAAGGCGTACAAGATCGTGGTCAAGCGAGTCTACGCCAACAGATTCTCTTCTCCTACTGAAGCCAGCGAGTTGGAACGAATTGTCTGCGATCTCTTCCCCCAGCGTGGGGACTCCCTAAACTGTAGGCGCGTTGAACATGTCGATTCCCGCTACCACGTCCCAGTCACTACCGATGAAGTGCTTGCGGCCTCCAGGTCGCTGAAACAAAACAAGGCCCCGGACCCTGATTGCATCCCCAACCGTGCACTTCGGCTGGCAAAGGCAACTCGCCCGGAATTATTCGCGGCAACCTTTGACCAGTGCCTGAAGAAGGGAGTATTCCCATCTCAGTGGAAGCTGCAAAAGCTGGTGCTGCTACCCAAGCCTGGGAAACCAGCAGAGGTAGCGTCATCATATCGCCCAATCTGCCTCGTGGACTCCGTGGGTAAGGTGCTGGAAAGCCTCATCAGTGCCAGACTGAACGAGGCGATCAACGCAGGGGGCGGCCTGTCCGCAAATCAGTACGGATTTCGCAAGGCAAGGTCCACAATAGACGCGGTCAACAGAGTAGTGAGCACAGCGGCCGATGCTATTAAGGGCTCTCGTTGGAAAGGAGGTGCGAAGGAATACTGCCTGGTGATCACCCTGGATGTGAAGAATGCCTTCAACACGGCGGATTGGGGCTGCATTCTTGATGCGGCCAGAAGCTTCGGGATTCCTTCGTACCTGTACGAGGTGATATGGAGCTTCTTTTCAGGGAGAAAGCTGGAGTACGCTGCGTCGTCAGGATCCGTTCAACGGCAGGTGTCCGCAGGAGTGCCTCAGGGCTCGGTTCTGGGTCCGCTTCTGTGGAACATCATGTACGATGGCATCCTTCGACTGGACATGCCGAGTAGGTGTCAGCTAGTCGGCTACGCGGACGATGTTGCGGTCGTAGTGGTGGGCAAGACTCTGAAGGATGTAGAGTCAATGGCAAATACAGCCATTGCATCCATCACGAACTGGCTGCGCTCGGTGGGCCTAGTACTAGCGGCGCACAAGACAGAAGCGGTACTAATTAGCAGCCGGAAGTTAGTGGAAACGGCCACCGTTACAATCGACGGCATCGAGGTGAAATCGGCTAGAGCAATTCGCTACCTAGGAGTGTGGCTGGACACAAGATTGTGTTTCCGAGAACACCTAATGGCGGTACAGCGGAAGGCAGCGGAATCGGGGAGAGCACTCGCCAGGATTATGCTCAACACAAGAGGGCCCAGACAGGAGCGGAGAATGTTGCTGATGAGTGTGGTAAAATCACAAATATTGTACGCAGCCCAGATCTGGGCACCGGCCATGGAGGTCGAAAGCTACCGCCGCCTCATCAGTCCGACTTATCGACTCTGCGCTATTCTCCTTCTAGCATCAGCCCTCTTCTCCCTGCTAGATGGCCCATCCTCGAGCAAAGATGCTACTAGTCGAGCTTCCTCTACTTGTAGCTCTATGGGAACCATTCCCGCAATAACAATTGCGGCGTAGTCGGAGATGGTCCTGAACCCGCAACATACTCTTAGCGCACTGAGACGATATGCTGCCCGGATACCGCTGGTATAGCTCTCAGTCCTTACTGTCTCTATCCATACCTGTGCCGCGTAGGGAATGATGGATATTGTAACGCTAGAGAGTAGTAGACGTCTTTCTTGTCTGGGGCCGCGTGTATTCAGCATGATTCTTGATAATGCCCTCGCTGACTCCAAAGCCTTTGCGTGCACATGCTCCAGATGTTCTCGAAAGCATAGCCGCGGATCCAACCAAACTCCAAGGTACCGAATAGCCCGCTTCGAGCATATGATGGAGCCCTCCACACTGACCGATGCCGTCTCGACCCGTTTCCTGCTGCTTATTAGGACAAGCTTCGTTTTTTGCGCTGCGAGTTGTAGGCCCACCGAACGAAGCCACTCTGTGATGAGCAAGGTCGCCTCGTTCGCCAACGCCTCTGCTTTCGCGACTTCTTTTGCCACTATGACCAGAGCGCCATCTTCAGCGTATCCAACAGTTTCGCAGCCCGCCGGCAGGTTCAAGCGAAGGATCCCGTCGTACATAATGTTCCACAACAGCGGCCCCAGAACGGAGCCTTGGGGTACCCCTGCAGAAACCGAGTATGTTGATTGGCCGTTCGTTGTACTGAAGCACTGTTGCCTGTCCTCGAAGTAGCTCCAGATGATTGCGCGTAGATACTCTGGGACTCCAAAGTTGTATAGTCCATCCAAAATACATCCCCAATCTGCAGTATTGAAAGCATTTCTGACATCTAGCGTGACAATCAGACAGTACTTCTTCGTCCTGTGCTTCCATCGAGTGATTCTATGGCTGCCGCGGCTATACTGACAACCTTGGCAATGGCGTCGACCGTCGATTTGGCTTTGCGAAAGCCAAATTGATTGGACGATAAGTCCCCTCCGGCATTAATAGCTCTGTGACGCCGGGTACATATAAGACCCTCTAGAACTTTGCTCATAGTATCCACCAGGTAGATGGGCCTGTATGATGAGGCCGTCTCTGTTGGTTTCCCTGGTTTCGGGATCAGAACCAATTTTTGCCGTTTCCAGATCCTGGGGAAAACTCCTTCATATTGTATGCCTCCAAAAATGCGTCTGGGCGCAGCGCCACTGCCAGCTTGAGGGCCCGGTTGGGGATGGCATCTGGTCCTGGTGCCTTACCCGGCTTTAGTGCGCTTGTTGCAGCCACAATTTATTGCATTGACACAGGGTCAGTGACATAACCTCCTGCTGCTGGTGTCGCGGGACGTCTACTATCGAGTGAGTTTTCTCTGCGCGGGAATAATTCCGTGACTATAGAGCCGAGTTGCTCCGCTTCTAGGGGTGTGTGCTGCCTATTTGCATATATGCGTTTAACGACGATTTTATACGCCTTCTCCCAGGGGTCTTGCTCGGCTGAGTCGCACAGTCTTAGAAAAATTTCCCAAATAGTGTGCTTTAATGTCGTCCTTGTCAAGCTAAATTTGTGCCGCAGCTGCGGCCAAGTTTCAGCATCACGGCGTCTAGCCCTTTGGTATCGTCTCCTGGCTGCAAGACATTTTTTCCGCAATTCACTAATATTTTGGTTCCACCAGTATACGGACTTGTGGTGCCTCGTGTATGCACCACATTGCTGCATGCCCGCATCGCATGCTCTCTCGACCATATTGGAGAGATGGTGAGCCATAACCTCTGCTTCATCCTGTCCCCATTCGCAGCTATTGAGTGCAGCTGTAAATTCCTGCAGGTTAAGCGTTTTTATCTTATATTTTTTATATTGAGTCTCAGGAGCATTTGTTGGGCGGCCAGTTTCCTCCACCGCAAAAACGATAGTGCGCGCCTGAAGGTAAATTGGGAGCCGCTGTTTAACAGGACAACGTCTACGGCAGCAAACGCCTCTAAAAGTACACGCCCTCTGCACGTCCAGATAGCCACCTTTAATGAGAGACTCCTGTTCCAGTTACTGTCTTCGCTGCACCTATAAGGCTCGCTAATTCGCACCGGTTGCGCTAACAATGATTGCGCCGCCTTACAATGGTTTAGATTTATCTGTAAAAATCTAATCTTTTTTGTGGTGGGACACCGTCTTGGGACTTTGCTTGGTCCATGCAGGGCAATTCTGACCCCCGGAAACATGGTCCAACTGGGCAAAGCCCTTTTCTAGGCACAAAAAACATTAAGCCTTGTTGTGACACTCTTTTATCTTGTGGTCGTTCTGCCCACATCTCAGGCACATTTTGCTCCTGTCCACTCGCCTGTTGCACTTGGCTACGATATGCCCAATTTCCAGGCACTTATAGCACCTCACTGGGGTCTCATTGATGCGAATCCTGCATACGTTAAAAACGACTTTAATGGTACCAACTTTAGGCAAAATCTCCGCTACGTGTGCTGGGATGCACAGAATGGCTTTCTGAGTCCTCGAGCGCAGCGGACGCAGACTCTTTTCAGCATCATGGGGTAGATTTATGCTCAGTTCAGCAGAAATCGCATTGATGATCTCGTCCACGGTTGTTTCATCATCCATGTCTATAATCTCCAGCCGGGTAAGGTGGGAGAGGGTATGGGCTTCGGCCTTGCCATTCAGCGCCACATCGATATCTCCTTTAATCTGCTGCAAATTATCGGCACTGCCTTTGAACTCTAGAAGAAGGTCGCCCTTGCTGTTCTTCTCACTTTTTGGACACATTCGTCGACGGCTTTAAGCTTCGCATCCTCGCTCTGCGTCACTAGTTTTAGAATGTCACTATATGACATGTTGCGCTTCTTTTCGACAATAATAGCATTTGGTTGCTGCCTCTGCTTTGGATGCCTTCTCGGCTTTGGTGCTTTTACCTGCCATTCGGCACCGTCAGCAGCAGGCTCTTTTGCTCTCTAATATGTGCACTTTTTTGCTTTTTAGCTGGCACACAGCTTTAAGTCACCACTTCATCCCTTGGGCGTTTAGGAGAATCCCCAAGTGGGGGCTTTCCACGGAGTCTACATACGGCCTTGGCCTCGCCGGGCGCTTGATCTGACTCTGGCCGTCGAGCACCTTTTGGAACAGGAGTTTTTGCAGCTCCATCATTCTTGTGATAGCCTGTTTGGTGTTGACATTGACGTGGCGGACCGCCTTTGTCATGAACACCTCTACTAAATCCCCAAGGAGCTTACCCAATTCGTCGAGCTCAGGGATATTTGATGCCGGTGGAGCTACCGGTGCCGCATCCGTGCACTTAACCATTTGCGTTGACGCTGGTGCCACAATTAGTTGCGGGCCATTCTCTGGTGGAGCCGTAACCCGAAAACAGCCTCTTCCACTGCCTCAGCAGCAATCGCACCAACCATACTGGATTGGCACTACCGAGACGAGGTTTAACGGCAAGGCGCTATCCGTTACTCCAAAAGTTGAATATACAAATTAGCGAAAGAACCGCCCAAAAACCCTTCTGGCGCCCTCTGTCAGATACAAGGGCCCGCCCCCTGCGTTGCCCAACACTGGCTTTAGTCAGCTGACAAACGATCGGGGAAGAAGAAGCAGCTTCTTGCAGCAACAAGAAATGTGGAATGGCCTGGGGAATTTCCGGATAAATTCACGACACACTCACACAGGCAGGAGGCCAAGACGATGAGAGGCGGGAAAACCAGCAAGCAAGAGAGCCCGTCATTCTATACTACGCCGTTTTGGCGCCGCATGCATTCTGGACTGCTTTCGTGCCCAAAACGGCGCAGGTATGAATTGTAGCACCCATGGCCACTTAACAGTTGGGTTAACTCGAACGTTACTTCGCCATGACTTCTTGAGAGCCAGGACCACTATCGTCTGCAAAGCCGACAATCTGGGTTTCAGGTGTGAGAGAAAGCCTAAGCTCGATGGCACTACTGGCTATGTCGACTACCGTTTGTAGTGAATCGGTGAGAGGTCGCTAGAGTGCTCGATAGAGGACTCAACTCTCTGCACCAGCGGTTTTTTAAAAAGTTTCGAGACCGAGTCTAAAAGGCAGATCGGCCTGTATGCTGATGGGTCCTCGGTCCCCCTTCATCTGGAGCTGCCGGCTTAACAGCCGTAAGCTTTTTCATGGCAACTTTATAGGCCAAGCCCCAGGCGTAATTTTCTACTGAGTCGCAAAGTTCGAGAAAACAGTTTTTTTCATGACTTTATACGCTCTTTAAGATTCCTTCTTCTGGCTGCAAATTCTGCTTGCAGCAGCAAGAACTCCGATATGTCACGCGATCTTTGGTAGAGCCTTCTAGCACGAAGACAGTTTTTCCTTGCCTCCGCAATGTTCTCATTCCATCAGTAGACGGCGGCTCGATGTCGGCTATGCCCTCTTCGGGCTTTCATGCTAGCGTTGCATGCCGCCCTCACTGCGTCCATAATGGTGTCCGCCTGACTTGATGCATCTTCGTCTAGTCGCGGAATGCTGAGTGCCGACTCAAAAATCGATGGATTAAGAGTGTCCACGCGGAATGATTGGCCTCCTTGATCTGTTCGCGGGTGGTTGGGCCTTTGGAGTGAGATGCTACTGATGGAGCATACATGGCCAGGTGATCGCTACCAGTGTAAAAATCGCATAGTTTCGAGCTTGAGTGGGTAAAAGGACAGGCACTTGTGAATGTAACATCGATTACAGAGCCGTATCCCGAACTGCTAAACGTATGCTTGGAGCCAGTGTTTAGCACAGCAATATCAAGGATCGCCCAGGACTCGAGAAGCATTCTACCCCTAGAATTAGATGAGCTACCGTCCCATTCTTCGGACTCAGCGTTAAAATCACTTGCGATTATAACATTTTGCTTTCCACTTGCGTCAGCTACGATGGAGTCAATTATTCTCTCGAATTCTGAAAGTCTCAGACTGGGGGCTAGGTAGCAACTATAATACCACATATCCCCGATTTTTGCGCGAGCGTAGCCGAGAGACGAATAAATCGACTTCATAGCCGGCACGTTTGCTGCCGGCAAAGTGCTTCCTCTCGACGCGGTTTTCTTCGACGCATTTGTAACAGTTTGGATCGTTATCGCAAGCCGCAGCTTTATGTCCATGCTGCCCACATCTGAAGCACCAGCTGGTTCGGTCAACTGCGCTCTTGCAATTGAATGCCACATGTCCAAAATTGAGGCATTTGTAGCATCTCTACTGAGCCACTCTTTCCCTGATGTGGCAGCTGAACCAGCCCACTACCAGTGCTCTCTTCTCTACAAGAAAGGCCGCAGACATCTGGTACAGACATACAGCTGCTCTTTGGGTCTCGTTGAAGGTTGGCCGCAGCGTCTTCACCGTAATAGCACAGCTGCTCTTTGGGTCTCGTTGAAGGTTGGCCGCAGCGTCTTCACCGTAATAGCACTTTCCGATATACCCGTTGCCTTTGTAATTGCCGCTATGATGTCGGTTGCCGTTACCAGGTAATCTAGCTTCCGCAGTTCGATGTGTGACATGTCAGTGACAGTTCGGACTTTAGTGTTCATGCCCAGTACGTTGCATAGTTCCTCTTGAATTTTCCGGTCGCAATCTTTGCTTTTAACCTCCAGAAGTAGATCGCCACTTTGCGTCTTCCTGGCCCTAATCTAGCTTCCGCAGTTCGATGTGTGACATGTCAGTGACAGTTCGGACTTTAGTGTTCATGCCCAGTACGTTACACAAAAAAAGCGGTCAAGATTCGATTTTTTTTACATTTTGTCTTAAAGCTCGGGAACGGACGGCTTCACAGGCTAGATGTCTTGCCAACATTTGTAGTTTTCAAGTCAATCTAAACTTTGCTGAAGAAATTTTTTTAAAAATCGGAATATTTTAGAAGTTAGAAGCAAATGAAAAAAAGGACCTTTTGGAAAAAATGACAACTTTGATGAAAAACTTCCGCAAAAAATGTTGTATGAAACCATCGTGATAACTTAAAAAACTAATGATGCAGTTCGATTCGCAGGACCCGAAATAGGGTGAAACTATCGAATTTTGCCATGTCTTTTTTTTCGACTATCACAGTGATATTGGTATGAATATACTACAATACAAGGTTGCCAGATGGACGGGTGACAAGGAAGGGTGTCAGATGTCTTCGCGCTATTTCTCTTCAAATGGCGCCTTTTTTTATTTTTATACGCCCAACAGTGTCACACAGGACTCGTGAGTAATCAATACGGAGTGCTCACTGGCTTACGGTCCTCAATGAATTTCTTTAGTATGGCCTTTACAAATCTTGTTTGTCCCAAAGAACATTCACTTTTTTTTTTTTTTTTTTTTTTTTATTAGACGTAGTTGTACAACGCTCAGTACGAACAAGTGGCCCATATGACACCAGGCCCGGGCCTGTTACGAATGACCCTAAGTAAAATTAATGTTACAACCTCTACCCACTCCGACCTAAGGGCATAGGCGTAATACATATATAAACATAAAATTAAACTAAAGAAATAGAAAATATTAAACGTAATACAATAATAAGTTACATATAAAAGAAAACAGGATAGGTTAAAATAAAGATGATTACAACTAGTTACGAGCGAGGAAGGACAAGATCGCAGTTTTTATACCGGGAAGCGATGTTTCGGAACCGATAACGTGCCAAAGTCTGTTGTAGTCACTACATAGTATACGAAAAGGTTCATGCAGAGAAAAGTTAGTTGTGCAAGTAGGAAGTAAAAGCGGTGTGAAATTGCGGGTCCTTCTAGATGGAACAGAAATGTTAATTTGGCTGAACAGCTCGGAAGAGTCAATCTCACCATTCAAAAGTTTGTAAAGAAAAGTTACACCAAGCATAGTTCTACGATTAGCTAAAGAAGGAAGGTTAATTAACTGAAGTCGACTAGAATAAGATGGAAGTTGTACAGTTGGATCCCAGCGCAAATCACGAAAAGCAAAGAGTAAAAACTGTTTTTGTACAGATTCTAATTTGTTTTGATAAAACTCATATTGAGGAGACCAAACACAAGATCCATACTCCAATATGGGACGGACTAAAGAAGTATAAAGTATTTTGGTAGTATATGGATCCTTGAACTCCTTAGACCAGCGCTTTATAAAGCCAAGAACACTTTTTGCCCTACTAACAGTAGTCGATATATGCTGATTAAAACTAAGTTTGTGGTCTATTAAGATCCCCAAATCTTTTACAACCAAAGAAGTATTATTAATTCTTTCTAACGGGAAATTATTTAAAAAATAACTCGTTAATTGGGGAGAACCTCTATAAAAAGACATAATTTTGCACTTAGAACAGTTTAACGATAACAAGTTAGCCCTACACCACCCCTGAAAAGCATTCAGGTCAGCTTGCAAGGTATGACATGAGACAGAGTCTACGATGCGACTAGCGATTTTTACATCATCGGCATACATAAGAACTCTAGAATTTAAAAGAACGGTGGGGGATCAATAATAAAAATGGTGAATAGTAATGGGCCAAGGTGACTGCCCTGTGGGACTCCCGATTAGAAATTCCTCTGTAATTAGTGACGTCGGATTTATTGCCACATTTGTGAAGAGGTAAAATAAACGAATCCTTCCATATAGTTGGAAACTCGGACAGTGTAACGGACAACTCAAAAAGCTTAAGTAAAGGCGAGCACAATGACTCCTCACAGAACCTCAGGACACAAGCGGGAATACCGTCTGGACCCGGTGAGTATACCGGCTTAATCGTCATTAGTTCCTTAGCTACCGAACTTTCCGTTATAATAGGATTAAGAATGCAGTTGGATTTCGTTATAGGATATGGATATATCTGACTAGAGTTGTACTTAGTGGATGTGTACGTAGTCGAGAAGAAGTTAGCAAATAAATTAGAAATAGATTGATCAGAAGAGGCCGAAACATTATTAAAAACTGCAAATGATGGAAGGGAGATAGAATGTCGCTTTGAGTTAACGAAACTATAGAACTCTTTAGGATTTTCAGAGAACTGCAACTTGCAACGTTGTAAGTAATTATTATAGCAATTAGAATTAGAAACAATAAAATTTGATTTAGCAACCAAGTAACGAGAAAGATCCGATGATAGACCCGTGACTTTATACTTTTTGTAATACCTAGACTTAAGATTCTTCAGTTTTGACAGCCCCCGCGTAAACCATGGTGATTTTTGCGTCACCACAGGAGACACTAGGGGTACACAGTCATTAAAGATTGAGTCAACAGTGGTATAAAATGAAGAAATGGCGGAGTTCATATCCGTACAAGTGTATAAATTAGTCAAATCGGTATTAAGAAAGGCATTGTTTAGTGCGACAAAGTCAGTCTTCCGAAAACATCGGGTACGTACCGTAGGATCACACTCGGACATGGGCTCGCGGCTGGGAAACTCAATAGATAACTCTAAAGTTGGATGAAAACTATCCTCTGGTAACACCAGAGATACTTCACAAAAACTGGGATCAGAAGTAAAAATCAGATCCAGAAATCTGCCAGACGTATTAGGAATCGAATTCAGCTGGGCCAACGAAAGCTCAAGCAGACCATCAATAAAATCGTGACACCCAGAGGGCAGCAATGTTTTGCTACCATTAAGTGTTGACCAAGTTATAGTGGGCAGGTTAAAGTCCCCAAGGACAATTAATGAAGGTCTGTCAGAAAGTAGTTCAAGTATAAATTTAATAGATTCTAAGTGTAGTAAGTAGGTTGGCCATTCCGATTGGGGCGGAATGTAAGAACAGGTAACAAAAATGGAAAAACGAGTAAAAGATACCTTAACGCATATAAATTCGATACTACTTGAGACAGGTATTGTTATCAGACCCGATGATAGGGCGGAATCTACGGCAATAAGAACTCCACCACCCCTACGATCAGTACGATCACGTCTAAAAATATTGAAATTAGAGGGTAAAACTGTGGCGTCAAAAACGTCAGGTTTTAACCAAGTCTCAGTAAAGATAATTAGGTCAAAATCAAGTGACAGACTATCTACAAAGAGTTTAGTAAGTTTAGTATTAAGGCCTCTGACATTCTGATAGCCGACAGAGAAGGAAGTTGTTAGTTTTTTGATAGAGTAGAAGAAGGAATAGATAAGGAAGGATTGGGAATAGATGAAGAAGAAAGAGGAATAGATGGTGAAGGAATCCTTGTTTGACCCCGTATCTTCCTTTTTCTGGATGTAAACTCCTTCACAATTAAGCTTTTCGGCCAGAAGCTAGAACTGCAGATACAGTCAAAGAATTCAATTGGAACACTGATTTTAAAAGATGAAATTTCTATAGAATATGAAAATTTAAACTTTTCTATGGATATATTAGAGACATTCAGTTTAGCCCGAATGTGGGCCATGACATCATCCGATGTAGCATCAGGGAGAAGTCTCGAAACAAAAATGTGTTTTTTAGGAGGCACTCCCACCAATGGTTTCGGCATTCCAGGTATTGCATCAGCTACCGCATTAATTGTTGCATCAGTTGCAACAAGTGGCACTCCGGTATTACTAACATTAGGATCCCTGTTGGCAATATCCATGGGTGTAGATTCTTGCCCAGACAAAACGGACACTACAGACATCGTCTGTGGAGTTGGAGTTTGCATTGGTTGAGAAGGGGTCGGAACCGAAATAGATGTGGAGACCGGCAAACGCAAGGACAAATCAGGAGTCTGTTCTCCCGCCTTCTTACGCTTTCGAGACTCAGTCAGTAGCGTTAAACTACTAAACTGAGACTCAACAGCTTTAAACTCTTGCGAGAGTTTAAGAAAACTGGCAGACAGACTCATCAGGTTATCCTTTGTTTGCCGCATGAAAAGTTCCATTTCATCTTCCACGATCCGGCATGACTCACATCCCCATTTGAAACCCTTTTTTTGATCTAAAAGATCCTTCACCCTGCATGTAAAGCCGGCACACTTAACATGTACTGTAGTTTTACACAACCAACAGTACATAAAACTATTCAAGGGTGGGGCGGGATGCAAACAATTTTTAATCGAACAAACATTCATAATGAGGTAATAAGAAAAAATTGGTAATCAAACAAATAAAACTGAAAAATGAGAAATGTTTGGTATTAAAATATATAACTCACTCTGAGGTCCAGAAATAATAAGAAAATAGAGATTTTGAGGGTGCACAAGGGTTAAAAGAAAAGAGCACTGACTAAGAGAATATAGACTCTAAATTACAGACACACAACAGATTGCAATATGAGCGCAAATAACGGCGACGAGTGAAACGAAAGCGAGAGAAAAAAAAAGTCAAAGAGCGCGAGCGCGGGAGTTAGAAATCACAATAACAAAACACTGCAACAAGAACACTATGAAATTGCAAGACAACAACAACAGAGCGTTGCTTGTGATTTGCAAGGCAGAAAAAATGAGATTAAAGTGGGAGAGAGAGGAAGAAAAGAAAGGGGAAAAAAAAAGAAAAAGAAAAAACCAACAAAGGTTATAAGCAGAAATTAAAGTTGTTAAAAATTATTAACACAAACACACAAAAACGCAACGAGTGATACGGTGCAAGTTAGATCTACTAATTAATTAATATTTCGATCGCGATGCCGATAAAACAAAATAAAATAAATGTAAATCAGTTAAAAACGCGACAGCTTGAAAAAAACACGTCCGTCTTCCTCGAGAGCGTTGATGATATGATATATTTTATTATATTTTTGATGAAATTCGACACAGTGAAACGATAATATTCACATACGCAAGTGGCTTTAAATTCATTACCTTCAATTTCTGATTCAGTTTCCTATACCATTGGCGTTCACTTTGTTTTAAACTATACAAAGCTTTCTTTAACTTACATATTTTATAGTGGGTGTACTTCTGCTTCTCCTTTTATTTCGGTGAATTCTTGTGGAACCTTTGTATACAATTCATCCTCTATATCTTCATTTAGATATGCGCTGTTAAAGTCAAATTAATGGAGGTCTATTAGTGTTCGTATATATCTTATACTAGCTACAGGGAAATATGTTTCCCTCTCTTTGAGTGAAACCTTTTGCTACTAGCCGAGCTTTGCGGCAATCAACTTCGCCGTCTGGTTTGTACTTTGTGCGGAGAACCCACTTGGTTTCTATAACTTTCTGATTCTTCTCCTGCTTTACAATTTCCCAGAACTTATTCTTTTGTAGCGCTTTATGCTCACTTATTAAGGCGTTTTTCCACTCAATTGCATTTGGACTTAGTGCTGCGCATGTCGAGGTGTCATAAAATTCTTCTTCTTTATCAAATTCCGGTTTAGGTTCATTTCTGATGCTTGGCTGGTTTCGGATTTCGTTATAGATGACCTTGGGACGACCAGATTTTCCTGAATGCAATTTTCCGGGTCTTCTAGATTTACGCCTTTGTAGTACTAGTTCTTCTTGTAATTTGTAAATACGACATCCCGACTTCTCAGTACCATATTGGCTTCGGGATCATACAGTCTGTAGGATTTGTACACAATTTGACCCAATGTGCGCAAATGATTGACAGATACAATACGATGATGTCATAATGAAAATGAGACTTCGCCCCGTAGACTTTTTGATGGGCATCTGCTCCGTAAGTAATTTGTTGTGTTTATTGCCTCAGCCTAGTAGCTATGTGGTAGTACAGCTTGGATTATCATCCAGTAAGCCATCTCATTATTAGTATACTCGGTTCCATTGTATGATTTAAAACATTTGATTATTTTTTCAGTTTTGAGTTCAACACATTTCTTAAACTTTTTGAATTTGTTGAAAACATCTGTTTTACACTGATAGTACCCAATTCGCACTATTTCGCAAAATTATATATAAATATCTCTCTTATATATGTATCATCAGTGCCTGGTGACGATTCTCCTTTGTTTTCATTTTGTGCTTCGTTTTCATCAAATACTTTCACCTTTAATGCTTCAGGTGTAATTAAAATGTCCTGCGATTTCGTAGGGGTGAATTGATATATTAAAGACGCCAAAATGTACGTAACAGGCAGAAGGAAGCTTTTCCGAACCCATAGAGTACATATATTCCTGATCAGTATCAACAGCCGAGTCGATCTAGCCATGTCCGTCTGTCCGTCCGTATGAACGCCTAGATCTCGGAGGGTTTAAGAGAAAGAGCCACCAAATTTGGTTTACGAAAAGATCGAAAAACAAGATACTGTAAGGAAGTAGGGTTAAATGTCACATAATTGTTAAATGTTTCTTGTACTTTAATGTAGTTGTCCTGAAGACGGTTGCCGCTGCGCAACCAAAATATATCGGTTACAAAAATAAACTAGAAACTGCGGTTTTTATTTTTATTTCAATATAAGGCCTGAAGACAACAAATATAAATTTGAAATATTTGTTTAGCTGGTGTATAGTATACCTAAGTCGGCGAGATGACTTACTTACTTCATTTTGTTATTCTATATAGTATACAGATCGAAATCAGATCATTTATGTCCACCATTTGAGTTTAGTTTATGTTGTCTACAATGTCGTAAAACTTGTCGACGTGATCTCACTTGTTGGCGCCGGGTTCAATTTCAGCAAAATCAGAGACTTCAGTAGTGTGGCTTTGCGTACGGGGCCCGTGGACTGGTAGCTGCTATGCAACTTCTTCCATACTTCGTTTGAAGTCTCTCTTGTCACTATGGCCAGAATTAAGTCCGATTTTGCCTTAGCATCTTCTTTCAAACACTGCACAATATTCTCTTTTGTCTTTACACGCGTATTGTTCACATATTTGCACGTATCAGTTTTCATCAAAAACGCTTCCATTTGAATTTTTTAAGTATAAAAAATTTATGTGCCTAATGGCTCTATACGTACTCTTGCGATACTACATTTTTCTGTTATTTTTTATATTATACCCTTGCAAAAAGCGTATTTTAATTTTGGTCAGAAGTGTGCAACGCATAGAAGGAAGCATCTCCTACCATATAAAGTATGTATATTCTTGATCAGGATGAAGAGCTCAAATAGCTATGTCCGTCCGTACGTCCGTCTGGATCAACGCGAGCTCCTCGTAGACCATAAGAGCTACAGAGCTGAAATTTTTCACGTAGGCTTGTTATACTGATAGTCACTCAATCTTTATCAAATTCGGCACAGTAATTAACAGGTATATTAAACTAACAAATGTTTATTTTGAATCGCGTCTAAAGTAACGAAGTTATTGACAAAAGTCAGTGTTTTCGACCGATCGTTCCTATAGGAGGTATCTGATATAGTCACCCGATCTTGACCAAATTTGGCACACTCGTTTACAGCTATAATAAACTCACTAATATGAAATTTCACGACAATAGCTCGATATCTAAGTTATTGAGAAATGTCACTGTTCGTAACTTTGCCGTTTGTATGAGAGCTATATGATATAGTAGTCCGATCCGGCTGACTCCGAGATATACAACCCCTGCAGTATATTCAAGCCCACATTTCAGCACTGTAGCTCGTACGGTCTATAAGGACCTTGCGTTGATCCAGACGGACGGACAGACGGACGGACATGGCTATATGAACTCTCGTCGTGGTGATCAAGAATATATAATTATATATCTTGTCTTTCCAAAAGGAAAAAAAAAGATATTGTTTTATTTGAGTTAAAAGCGGGGACTTTATTCGTTGGAATGAATACTTAAAACTAAACTACAAAATGTCTTACAGTTATATTTAATGGCTAAATTTGTGAGCCCTTCAGTGGCGTGATCGATATTGATGCGGTTTGATTGTCCCGAATTTTAATGCTGAATTAGCGTTCTCACGCTTTTGATTTTAGGGGGACAATTATTATTGCAAGTGTTCAATTGTTTTTGAATAAAACGGATTTTATTGCTTGTGCTTTAATTATGAGTTAGCGTTCACACGCTTTGATTTTGAGGGGGACAATTGTTATTGCAAGTGTCCAATCGTTTATTATAAAAAACGGATGTTTACTTTAAAGTTTGATTTTAGGGGGCGAAAAGTTTATAAGGTTTTGTGTGTTGAAGTTGGCTATATGACTATATATACTTTATATGGTCGGAGATACTTCCTTCTATGCGTTGCACACTTCTGACCAAAATTAATATACCCTTTTTGCAAGGGTATAAGGTATATTTTACACAGGCGAGACACAAAATTCTTTCTAGAACTTATTTCACCACAATTTTTACATTTTTTCTTTCATTTACACTATTCTGTATCCATCGACTTATTTAACAGAGTTATTGATAGATATATTTGTAAGGAACACATTATTTTTGGTACAACTAAGAGAGAACGGCTGATACAGAAAAAGTGTGATTTATGCATGCAAGGTCGGGTGGGTGACAAAGAAAATAAAAATATAGAATGCTTAAAATTTGTTGTAATTTGTTTTTAAAATAGAGAACTAAATTAGACAGCTGTATTGTAAACATACGATAAAGTATCAGGATTTTTCTCTCTAAACGCTCTGCAATCTTCATCCTCAGAGAGAGCTGTTAGGACATTTAAACCTAAAGCCTAATCTGATACCTAACTCAAGATGTATTTGTCGCATCAATAGACGATGTCAAAAATAATATTCAATTCAACTGTATCAATAAATATCAATAAAAAACAAATAATCAAACTTGCATTCTCATCCTCTTATACCACTATACTATATACATAAATACATTAATGTTGATTAGTAACATCGACCCAAGTAAAAAACGTATACAAATTTCATAGGTTGGATTCCCTATTTAATCTACAAGAAGCTAGTAACAAGACTGTTGGGGAGTAAACGAGAAAATCCATAGCTTAAAAGTTGCATAATTTGAGCAAAATATACAACAATTATATTTTGTACTTACTGTAGGGTAAAGTCCTCTGATAGAGCAATCCGCTTGAGAGCTTTGAACGCAGCCAGAGTCATCATTGCGAATGCAGCATGCTGTTTCTCGCTCCTGACGTCTAGTTCTAGTTACCACGTCTGTAATCTTCATATCACGCCGCATACAAGCAGCAAACTTAGCACCCATATGAACTAAATCATTGTGACGAGGACCAATCCAAAAATTTCGTTGCACTACATGTTGCACTGTTTGTAAACTTAAGCTGGTTACTAGAACCTGACCAGTCTTTTGTTCAGATCCAAATCCAATTGGTGCAATGCCGTAACACATTATTGAAAGACAAAGAACTATTACATGGACGGTGTTTATCCAATACGTAAAATATGGCCTATAATCTGTGCGATCGTCCAAGTCGTTAACTGAGAAATATTTTATACACTTGTTTGATGGTCGTCGTGAATTTTCTAAAACACCGTCAAGAACTTGGGCTGTGATTCGAGTGCCACGATTGGCAATTGAGGAGCTTAAGTTGGATGATCGTGTTGCTGTGTGAAATTGACCAGGCATGGAACTGCCTAGATGCATGTGGTTTGTATTTGCTTGATGTATGTGCTGATCATGGGTTAAATTAATATCACTGTTCCCGTTCTCATTACTGCTTAAAGCGGATGTGCGCCATCCATTTTGATGTCGTTCCCCCATGTATACACCAGCACTAACGGTTGCTCCAGTTGCCATGGCTGTAGAAAGCGGCTGCTTATTTATTTGCCGTTCAATTTCTGTACCATTATCAATAGAAGATGAAGTAGTTTCACAAGGGCTGTCAAAAAAAACTTCATCATCAATAAGTGCTATTAAGCTATCTGATAAATTGAGGGTAATTTCTGTCTCAATATCGACCTGACTGTTACCAGAATCTATTTCTGGACTACTTTTCTGAACATGTAGTGGTGCAAAACTTCTGGACCATTGCCAATAACATTGATGAGCTAAGTTATTACAATGTCGGGATTGTCTCTTGATCAATAGATGAATTACATAAGCTAAAGTTGACATTAACATATGTACCACCGATGGCCTACGCTCCACAAAATCATCCGTATGAAAGTCACTGTTGGAATAAAATTTACGGCATTGTGCAGATATGTCCACATTATGGGCAGGTAAAATATCAGGACGATCTGGTGCGTAACAGTAGTTGACGCGACTACAATTTTGACTTAGGTCGTGAGTAGTGCGGTTAATGGTAGAATGAGAATTACCATTGCTTCCATTTGGAGCTTGACAGTTAGAGTGTAACAATCCAAAACGTCGAATGGCCAACCGTCGGTGCCGTCCATACCAAAGAGAAAAATCTTCATTCTCAGTGCTGAGTTCCACTCCAAAGAAACTTGATACTTCTCGCTTCATATACTTACTTAAGCGCTTTTTATACGAATAATGATTACCCTGTTGTTGTTGTAATATTTGTGGTGTCTGCTGTTGTGCCTGAGAATGCAAGTTATGGACTGTGCTCATCTGTGATTGCTGTATGCGTGAAGTATTAATCATTTGCTTAACTGACGACCCTGCTCCAGGACCATGCTCGCGCTGCAGCTCAGTGTTGCGAGTATCATTAATCTTCAATTGAGCGGTTAAGACATTTGATTCCATTGATGCCTGTGAGAGCGATAGGGTAACATTTGACACCTGTTCTGTGTTTGCATGTTCACTAGATGCTAGAGGGATTGACAATGGTATTGTTAAGGGGAGCGGTACTGGACTAATGGGGCCAGTTGTTTGTGTTGTCTGATGTACGCCAGTAGTTCTGCGTGCTGTGTTGCAGTGAATACAGGTACCAGTAGTAGTGGTAATGACTTCAGGCTTATTTGCGGTCATACTAGGAGATATGACTATTACAGGGTCTGCCTCATCTAAAAAACTGGTTGCCAAGCGCGTCATCTCAGAATTTGTTAATGTAGATCGGGTCTTGTTTCGCGAGCCAGAGTTTGTTGTGTTTGGAGAACAATCGTTAGGTGTGGGGAAAGCTACAGATATAGCTGAAGTTGTTGTGGGTAAGGGCGAGTTACATGATGACGAACAAGATGCGGTCATGTTGAATGTTTGACCTGAGTTTAATAAACTATTTTGCACTGTTTCGATATTTTCTGTGTGACAACATTTGTTTCTGTAGCCGTATGGTATGTTTGCATATTGAGATTGACTTGATGTTGCGATTGGCAGAACTGTAGCTGAGGATGACGTTAACTGCAAATCTGAGAAAATGTCGCTTGCAGGTGGTGGGGTTGGTATATATCGTTTGACTGGCGTATGAACAGTAGATCCCAAGTAACCATTAAGGGTTTCACATTGAACTAACGGTAACGTTGTGGTAACCGGCAGAAGCAAACGAGTTGAAGATGAACTCGATGGCAATGGAGATGTATGATTTCCTGTTTCTCTTGTTTTTGGTACTGGTTGGATCTCACGATATCGATCCAATCTATACCTTGAGTTTGGTGACGCACACCTCTGATGTGAATATGTACCGGATATAGATACGCCAACACTGAGTTTATGAGATATAGATAGGGTATCTGATTTAATAGATACATGCGTCGGGCTTGCGCAAGAGGCAAAACAGTCGCTATTTGGAGCAGGTGATGGGGGTGGCAGACGACCAACAGCTATATCGTCATTTTTTTCCAAAGTGGAAATTGTCAGTTTTCCATTCTGCGATTGAAAAATGTCATTCGGATGCGGGCTACAGCGTCCAGTAGTTAAGGAGCAATGGTTGATTGATTCGTCACCGTTTGACTTAAATCCAAACTGAATTTGCGGTTGAAAATTTGCAGATTTTCTTCGTGCTGCACTAATCATACCATTATTAGATATCATATTATTTTGCGTACTACAAGTAATATTATTTCCGCTTCTACGAAGCTTGCAGTCAAGATCTGGTCCAGCGGAATCCATTTTTTTATTTCAGAATCAACGAAATCTGAAACAAACCAAAAAAAAAAAGCTCAGCAACATTCAACATAGTTACCTAAGTTCCAAAATTATTGATAAAAGTCACTGTGTTCAACCGATGGGGAGTGGTATGGGATCTATATGATGAAGTTACTGAAGTACCAAAGTTACTGATAAAACTCACTGTTTTCTACCGATGGGAGTTCAAATTTGCCCAAGTGTTGGAATAAGAAAATTTAAAATGTATCTCCTGTATTCTGTATCCAGATAGAAAGTAATGGGGTATGATAAACAGAATCAAAGAAATCGACCTTTCATCAATCACTGGGCTAAAAATACAGTTATACTGTTTTAACTAAACGAATTTGTTCGATAGCTGCTGACGAATAAGTTATTTCAAACCAGAGGGACGGGGGTAACTTCGACCGCGCCGAAGTTTGTATACCCCTGCAAGTTGTTTGGTACTCTTTTTTCACTTATAGCCGTCAAAGTGGAAAAACGTTTTATCTAAAAAAAATAATGTTGGCGAAAGAACGGCCCACAATCTTAACATAGTTTCCTATGTTAAGATTGTGGGCCGTTCTTCGAATCGAAGTTATTGATCAAAGTCACTGTTGTCCACCGATCATTCCTATTGGAGCTATAAGATATAGTCAGCCAATCTTTATCAAATTCGGCACAGTCATTCACAGATATAAGAAATTGACAAATGTTTATTTTGAAAACAGTCGCGTCAAAAGTAACGAAGTTATTGACAAAATTCATTGTATTCGACTGATCGTTCCTATGGGAGCTATCTGATATAGTCACCCGATCTTGACCAAATTTGGCACAGTCGTTTACAGCTATAATGAACTCACTAATTTCACGACAATAGCTCAGAAAATAACGAAGTTATTGAGAAAAGTCACTGTTCGTGACTTTGCCGTTTGTATGGGAGCTATATGATATAGTGGTCCAATCCGGGTGAATCCGAGATATACAACCCCTGCAGTATATACAAGCCTACGTGCAAAATTTTACGGACGGACGGACATGGTTCGTGCTGATCAAGAATATATATAGTTTATATGGTCACACTCTTTCCACGCCGCAATTTAAGAAGATAAAAAAAGTAATTAAAATGTGAATTTTTCCCGTGCAACAATCCAAACCATTGCATCAATACTTATCTGGAGCACCTAGAACAACAATTGTTTTAGCGTTTTGTAAATTATTATCGTAGGTCCTTTTATTGTAGATATTTAAGTCTTTGGAAGAGTCTAATAAGTTCTGGTGAAAACTTTGCTACTGATAGTTTAAATGTTGGAAGCCTGTGCAACGGTTGTTGAGAGGGGAGGGGAACGCACAACCCGTACAACTCAGAAGTTTATTAGAGACTAACATAATGCGCATGCCAGTAATTCACTTGGGCAAGCGCAGAGTTCAAATACAAAAGAAATATATAAACGTATGTGTTCAAATACATACGTCGGTAGAACACATATGTGCATTGCTTTGGAAAGTTCTTGTACAATACTGTTATAAGAAAGGTTTTTATAATTGAATTCCGAAAATTTGCCAGACATATTACATATTAAGTTGGAGACTTACAAATACATTTAACTTTTTTTTTTTGAATACTTATGTATCATATGTAGTTGGTTGTTTTTGGTAAGGTTGTCGTTATGTATCAATAAATTTTTCCAGTATTTATAAAGCTTTATTAATATATTTGTTTGGGAATTAAACGACATTAAATAGTTTAAGTCAATATTCATGTCATCGAACCACTGTATATTTTCTATTGTTCTTTACGTATGCATTTGTTTGTGAACGCAACGTTGGTACATCCGTTATTCTCAATTTGCACAAACCACGCTGCTTAGTTTCAAATGCATGCGTACGAAAAACACTTACATTTTGACATCGGCACAGACCAGTCGCGTTCATTGTTAACAATCTTTAATTACTCTCTAACCGAATAAAGATTAATACAGTCCACTCATTTCGAAACAAAAAAAATTTCTGGTCCTTTGAGCCGGATCGGGATCGGATCGGGATTAAAGATAACGGATTTCTGAATTTAATAGTTTGATCGGCCTAATTAGAGTGTAATTAAATAGTTGTGAAACCATCACTGTCATACGATGAATCGCATTTCTAATCAACGTGCGTTTACTATTACGCAACTCACACGTGCGTGCAACAACGCATATCAGGCAGTTGATTCAGGGGAATCAGTCGATGCATTCACTACGCCTCAAAACCACTTACGATCATTTGATGGATCTTAGCGAGGATTATTGCCAATTTCAAGGGGAAGAAAACTACGTCGACCCTAATGAGGAGCTTGAAAAGTGCGAAGAGAACTACTACAAGGCATATGATGTACTCACAGAAACTACCAGCGTGGTACGAAAACCAGCCAATTCAACTGTTGAGCTTACTCCTCAATTACTTCATACACTTAACGAAACAGGCATCAAATCGGAATTACAGTGTGAAAGAATCAAGATTCCAACGTTTTCGGGAAACTATGAGGATTCAGTGATTTATTTAAAGGCTCAATAAATCAAAAACAAAGTCTCAGTAAGTGCCAAAAATTCCATTACCTAAAATCATACTTGGAAGGTGATGCATTGAAACTTGTGAAACACATAAGGGTTACCAATGATAACTATGACAAAGCATGGGAGAAGTTAGTTAGGTACAACAAGAAACCGCTAATCGTTCTTTCCTTTCTCACGAAATTCTTCAATTTCCGGCTACTACTGAATTTGATGTAAATAATTTGCGAAACCTTGTGGATGGTGCTGATGAAGTTGTGCGGGGGCTCAGCGCTCTTTGTTGTGATTCTCGTGACAAATTATGTTACAACTGCCTTAGTAAAGATCATCAAGTCAAGAAATGTAAGTCAACCTTTAATTATCGCCTTTGTAAATTGAGGCACCACACATTGATAAATGTAGAGCATTCAGACGCCTCTAATGTACAAGGAGAGTCAACACAGCGGGCAAATCGTAACGCAGAGTCACATAACTTGGATTGACACTTTGGAAACTATTCCTGCGGAAGCTAAGCAAGCAATTCTACCCACTCTTTTGGCTACTGTAATCGACGCATGGGGTAACAAAACTATTTGTAGGATCCTACTCGATACAGGGTCGTCAATCACGTTGGCGACTGAAGCATTTGTTCAACGTATTGGTGTTACACGATCACATGCCCGGATATCAGTTTCAAGTCTCGCCGCCAATAGTGCTGGGGTCACTAGAGGGCGCTCAACAATTCAACTATACTCGCGGACCAATTCAAACTCTATTGAAATCACTACGCTAATCATGAGTGTACTAACGTCATCGATACCAGCGCAAGCGATCAATACGAGCTCATCCCACTGGGGACAGATTCGACAGTTGAAGCTGGCTGATCCCTTATTCCACATACCTAATGCTATCGACGTGATCCTGGGTTCGGATCAACTATGGAATCTCTACTTAGAAGAGATCAAAACATTTGGTAAAAACAATCCTATTGCTTTTAATACAAACTTCGGTTGGGTCATTGCAGGTTCATATAGCGCTGCAGGTGACACCGTAATGCCAGTATTTTCCTACCATGCTCATGAAGACCTCGACACACTGGTTCGGACTTTTTTGGAGATAGACAACGTTCAAGCATCAAAAGCCACAATTGAAGCCACCGATCCAGTAGAGCAACACTTTCGAAGTACACATACCCGCACACAAGATGGAACGTACATTGTCAACTACCCATTTAAAGATGAAGCCCCACCCATCTACCCAACATTGTCTCAGGCTAAGCAACGATTTAGTTCTTTGGTACGACAATTTGGTAACGCTGTACTTAAACCAGGCAGCTCGACTACAAAATGTCGCGTTGTATTTGACTGATCTGGAAAGTATGAAAAGGGTTTCTCGCTAAATGACCGGCTTCACATAGGACCATCTATACAACGGGATTTATTGGGAGTATATCTAGGTTTTCGACAGCATCGCTATGTAGTTTGCGCTGATATAGAGAAGATGTTTCGCAGGATTTTAGTGTCATCCAAGCACACTAATTATCAAAGAATTATATGGCGCAAGGAATAAGACGAACCATTTCAACATTATCGTTTGTTAACAGTTACTTATGGATTAGGCCCATCGCCATTTCTAGCTGTACGAGTATTAAAGCAACTCGCCGATGATTATCAAGAGAAGTACCCTTTAGCATCAATCGCATTGGCAAGTGACACATATGTTGATGATATTCCCACCTGATGCGATTCAGTGAACGAGCTGATCACACTTAAAGATGACCTTATTTCGTTACTGAACGAAGCGAATTTCAAACTACACAAATGGAGTTCAAATTGTGACACACTTCTGCAAACAATCGCAAAAGAAATCTGTCAACATAACCCTTCGAACGAAACATTAACAATTGTAAAAATTCTAGGTCTACACTGAAACCCCTGCAAAGATGATTTATCAGCCAATTTCAGTAACCAAAGGGAGGCGCAAGTTCCAAGCAAACGGACCCATTACAGTTATGCTCAAAATCATATTTCAAGAATGTTGGATAACTTCGTTGCCGTGGGATGAACCCCTACCAGAGAAACTATGTGCGCGCTGGCACGTAATACGAGACGAGCTTTGCGTACTTGAGACCTGTCTGATTTCTCGTTATATTGCAATACCAAACACGGACATCGAATTGCATGTGTTTGCAGATGCTTCGGCACAAGCTTATGGAGCTGTGGTGTACAGTCGAGTGAAATTCGAAAATCGATACGATACTAGAACTAAACGCTGCGCATCTGCTAAGTAAATTGATGACAATCATAAAACAATCGCTAACAATTTCTATTTCTAGCAGTTCTTGTTGGACAGATTCGGAGATAGTTCTGCATTGGCTATCTGCTTCACCTTGCACCTGTAACACATTTGTTTGCAATAGAACAGCTGAAATTTTAGAAGAGTATCCACGCAGCTGTTGGCAACATGTACGGTCAGAACAAAATCCTGCTGATTGCATCTCTAGAGGAATGCTACCATCAAAACTTGTGGCGCATCAGTTATGGTGGACAGGACCCAGTCGGCTGTCCAATCCCGAATCAACATGGTCAGCAGTCAACCCACAATGTTGGCAATCAATGGACAACAACGTTACACTGAAAAAACGGACAGTCCCACAAGTCACACTACATTCGGTAGAGGAGGACGATTGGTTTCAAAAGCTTGCTGGCAAAATTTCGGATTGGAGTCGAATTTTAAGAATTATCTGCTATTGCTATCGAGTTGTTAATCATTTAAGTCGTACTCCAGACGCCCCACTTCCAGATTATTCAAACTCTAGACACATCACAGCAATAGAAATTCAACATGCCCATAATCAACTAGTTCAATATGTTCAACGTACATTCTTAGACAAGGAATATGAAGCTCTTAGCAAAGGATGTCAACTTTCGCTTAAATCAAAGCTTATTTGATTAACACCATTCTTGGATGAAGATGGAGTTATGCGAGTTGAAGGACGCATCGATCATTCATCATTGAGCTACAACGGTAAACATCCCATCTTAATACCAAAATCTACACCTATAGCTGTTCTACTTGTTCGACATCATCACAAGAAATGTGTTCATGCTGGAATAGATGATACCTTCAACAGTGTTCGACAACAGTATTGGATTATTGGAGCACGCAACTTAGTTCGTAAAGTGGTTTTTCGGTGCAAGATTTGTTTCATGCAAAGACGAGCTACCAGTTCGCAGGCTATGGCTAATATACCGGTGCCGAGGGTCCAACCCCTAAGATGTTTCCTTCATACAGGAGTAGATTATGCTGGGCCTATCGCTATCAAGATTTCAACAGGCCGCACACCAAAAGGCAATGGTTTGCAGTATTTGTTTGCCTATATACAAAGGCAATACATCTTGAGCTGGTGAGTGATCTTACGTCGTCTGCATTTATCGCCGCTTTGGAGCGTTTCTGGGCACGAAGAGAACCAATCACAGATATGTATTCTGACAACGGCACCACGTTTCAAGGCGCACAAAAGGAACTCAAAGAGCTACAAGAGTTACTACTATTACAAAACCAACCACAGGAGTTAGCGAATTTTGTAGCACAACACGGTATAAATTGGCATTTCATACCTCCATTTTCACCGCATTTTGCTGGACTTTCTGAGCCTTGCGTAAGATCAATCAAGTTACACCTTCGACGAGTCGTTGGTGCTCATGTACTAACCTTTGAAGAATATTCCACAGTTCTAGACCAAATAGAGGGCATATTCAACTCTAGACCGTCGTGTTCAGCTGGTGACACTAGTTTGGATCCCCTCACGCCTTCACACTTTCTGACGGGTGAATCGTATACATCTATACCACAACGTAATCTGTTAGATGTTAACCTCAATCGGTTGCAACGATATAAACAGTTGCAAGCTATAGTCCAAGGATTTTGGAAAAGATGGCACAACGAATATTTGTCTACCCTACAACTCAGGAATAAATGGCCGGGACGCTAGTAGTCATTAATGATTCGCATTTACCACCCTCCAAATGGTTGCTGGGCCGCATAACCGAAGTTCATCCTGGACAAGATGAGAAAGTTAGAGTCGTCAGCGTTCAGACAGCTCGTGGAATAATCAAGCGCTCAATTGTAAAGGTGGCCGTTCTACCGTTATTCTGAACGATCGTTCAGGGCGGGCGGTATGTTTGGGAATTAAACGACATTAAATAGTTTAAGCCAATATTCATGTCATCGAACCACTGTATATTTTCTATTGTTCTTTACGTATGCATTTGTTTGTGAACGCAACGTTGGTACATCCGTTATTCTCAATTTGCACAAACCACGCTGCTTAGCTTCATTTGCATGCGTACGAAGAACACTTACATTTTGACATCGGCACAGACCAGTCGCGTTCATTGTTAACAACCTTTAATTACTCTCTAACCGAATAAAGATTAATACAGTCCACTCATTTCGAAAAAATATTATTAAATATTTAATATTTATGTGGTAGTTTTTGCGACCTTTGTGTTATTATATTAAGACTTTTTCAGGCTTCAGGTCATTTGTTCCAAATAAAATAAAAACAAATATAGTTTTTCATTTTTCTTTTTTCCGATATATTTCGGTTGCGCAGCGGCAACCGTCTTCAGGGCAACTACAATAGAATACAAGAAACATTTAACAATTAACATCTTTTAACATTCATTGTTTAACACGTCAGCACCGTTCGACGTGGAGTTAAAAACTAATTATTGTCAAGTAAATGTCTGTATATGTGAGCGCAGTTGTTGGTATCCGTCTTGAAGTTTAGTCGTGTGGCGCTCGGAGTGTTGATAATATGTAGCATCTCCATGGTGAACCTTTTATTGTAATGCCGCTCTTCATCTAATATTGTTGTCTCTTCGAAATTCGGTGCATGGCCACTAGTTGCACAGTGTGTCATTAGTGCTGTTTTTGGTGTATCTGTATAGTGTCTCATTTTATAGTCAGATTTGTGTTGGGAAATCCTAGTTTTTAACTTTGATTTTGTCGTCCCTATGTATATTTTATTGCACGGTATGTTTCCTTATCCATTGCATGGAATTTTGTATATTACATTGCTTCTATTTGTCATCTCTATCTTGGATTTTGTTTTGTTGAATATATGTTTAAGGGTATTGTCAGATTTGTGTGCTATTTTTATTCCAGCTTTGTCATAGCTATCCGAATGTGATAGTCTTTCTGATAATTTAGGTACATAAGTGACAGATAAGTAGGTTTTCTCATTCTTAGTTTTGTCAATGGGGGATTTATGTTTTTTGAACAATGTCTTGATTATGTTATCCGGAAAATCGTTGTCCTTTAAAATATTTATTATTTCCTTCTTCGTTTCTTCATGGTATATTTTATCTGAAATGTTTAGCATCCGTTGGATACAGCTCCTTGCTGTATTTATTATCATCGTCTTGGGCTGTTTTGAGTTGAAATTTATGATTCGTCCTGATGCTGTTGGTTTCCTATACCATTTTAGTTTTAATTCGTTTCCTCGTCTGATGATCATAGAGTCCAAATACGCCAGTTTTCCATTGTCTTCCAGCTCCATGGTAAATTTTATATTCCTGTCAAATGAATTTAGGGTGTCCAGTGTTTTATCGATGTCATCTTGGTGTACTATTGAAAAAATATCATCTACATATTTCGTTAATAATCTTGGTGGTCTGATTAGTTTATCCATTGTAGTGTCCAGAAAAGTTTCCATAACGATGTCCGCAATGACAGGTGAGGCCGGAGATCCCATCGGCATTCCTTTTAATTGTATGAATGTTTGGTCCTTATAAGTAAAATATCTATTCTCTTGAATGCAGAATTTTACTATTTCCATAAATAGAGCATTGGGTATTTTTGTGTGTTCCTGTATTTTAGTCCATTTGTTCCTGATTGTGTCCAATGCTAGATCCGTTGGTAAGCTTGGAAATAATGATACCACGTCAAATGAAATTAATTGCTCGTCGTCACAAATGTAAGTGTTATTTATGCGTTGTTTGAATTCAGTTGCGTTTTTATACCCTTGCAAAAAGGGTATATTTATTTTGGTCAGAAGTGTGCAACGCATAGAACGAAGCATCTCCGACCATATAAAGTATATATATTCTTGATCAGCACGACGAGACGAGTTCAAATAGCCATGTCCGTCCGTCCGTCCGTCCGTCCGTCCGTCCGTCTGTCCGTCCGTCTGGATCGATGCGAACTCCTCCTAGACCGTAAGAGCTACAAAGCTGAAATTTTGCATGTAGGCTTGTATATACTGCAGGGTTTGTATACCTCGGATTCAGTCGGATCATAGAGCTATATATCATAGAGCTCCCATACAAACGGTAAAGTCACGAACAGTGACTTTTCTCAATAACTTCGTTATTTTATCAGCAATTGCCATAAAAGTTGGTGTTGGTCAGTTTTGTGTTCTTATTAATAATTGTGCCAAATTTGATCAAGATCGGGTGACTATATCATATAGCTCCCATACAAACGGCAAAGTCACGAACAGTGACTTTTCTCAACAACTTCGTTACTTTTTAAGCTATTGTCGAAATTTAATATAAGTAAGTTTATTGTAACTGTTAATCACTGTGCCAAATTTGATCAAGATCGGGTGACTATATCATATAGCTCCCATGGGAACGATCGGTGGAAAACAGTGACTTTAATATCTTCGTTATTTCCGAAGATTGTAGACCGTTCTTTCGCAAACATTAGCCTTTTTAGATAAAACGTTTTTTCCTGTGATGGCTATAGGTAAGGAAAGAGTTACTAAAAAAGATGCAAGGGTATACCAACTTTGACGCGGTCGAAGTTAGCCCCGGCCCTCTGGTTTATGTTATATTTGGAGTCCAATGTTATATTCCTTAAAATTTGTATAATGTATTTACAAAGTCCATAGGATGGTGAGCCAATTGACGAGCAAATTGGTCTCAATGGTGTCCCTTCTTTGTGTATTTTTGGTAGTCCATTTATTCTTGGAGAGATCGCCGTAGTTGTCATCATTTTGTTCTTTTCAATCTTTGAAATAACCCCCATCTTGTGTAGTTTGTCCACCAAATTGTTATTCTTTGTCTGTAATCGTGTTGTTGGGTCTTTCCTGAGGATTCTATAGGTGTTTAGATCCGACAATATGTGCATCATTCTGTGGTCATAATCAATCTTTGTCATTGCTACCGTTTTATTTCCTTTGTCAGATGTTAATATTAAAATATCGTCATGTTGTTTAAGAAATTTGTATGTCCGTTGAGTTACATCTAATATTCTCTTTTTCCTTGATCGTTTGAACTATTTCCTCTCCATCGGCAATTATGAGAGGGAGCTTCTCATGTTCTATGGGAAGAGCAAACTTTGGACCCTTTCATAGCAATGATTTTATATCCGGCGGGAACTCCACTTCTGTCTCATTTACAAACCAATCGTCAGTTCTGTTGTTGTTAAAGAGAGCAAAGTTCCGATTGTTGTTTAGTTTCTCATGTTTCATACCATGATGTTCCCGCAATGTTTCTGTTAGTCTTTTTACTGCGTTTTGTTCTCTCTCTGTTTTGTGGACTCTATGATCATCAGACGAGGAAACGAATTAAAACTAAAATGGTATAGGAAACCAACAGCATCAGGACGAATCATAAATTTCAACTCAAAACACCCCAAGACGACGATAATAAATACAGCAAGGAGCTGTATCCAACGGATTTTATTTCAGATAAAATTTACCATGAAGAAACGAAGAAGGAATTAATAAATATTTTAAAGGACAACGATTTTCCGGATAACATAATCAAGACATTGTTCAAAAAACATAAATCCCCCATTGACAAAACTAAGAATGAGAAAACCTACTTATCTGTCACTTATGTACCTAAATTATCAGAAAGACTATCACATTCGGATAGCTATGACAAAGCTGGAATAAAAATAGCACACAAATCTGACAATACCCTTAAACATATATTCAACAAAACAAAATCCAAGATAGAGATGACAAATAGAAGCATACATTGCTTATACAAAATTCCATGCAATGGACAAGGAAACATACCGTGCAATAAAATATACATAGGGACGACAAAATCAAAGTTAAAAACTAGGATTTCCCAACACAAATCTGACTATAAAATAAGACATTATACAGATACACCAAAAACAGCACTAATGACACACTGTGCAACTAGTGGCCATGAACCGAATTTCGAAGAGACAACAATATTAGATGAAGAGCGGCAATACAATAAAAGGTTCACCATGGAGATGCTACATATTATCAACACTCCGAGCGCCACACGACTAAACTTCAAGACGGATACCAACAACTGCGCTCACATATACAGACATTTACTTGACAATAATTAGTTTTTAACTCCACGTCGAACGGTGCTGACGTGTTAAGCAATGTATGTTAAAAGATGTTAAGTGTCATAAAATTGTTAAATGTTTCTTGTATTCTATTGTAGTTGCCCTGAAGACGGTTGCCGCTGCGCAACCGAAATATATCGGAAAAAAGAAAAATGAAAAACTATATTTGTTTTTATTTTATTTGGAACAAATGACCTGAAGCCTGAAAAAATCTTAATATTTAATATTTATTAAATTGCCATGAGAAGTTAACATTATCAATCAAGAAAGTGGAACTTTTTTGTTTTAAAAAAACAATTGAATTCGAAATAGAGGTCTTTCATTTTGGGCTCACGACAACATTGTCTAATGTTTGCCTGTCACAGTTTGCCACGTCTCTTTACGCCCTCGCAATTTTAAATAGCGTTTATCTCAAAAACTTTTCTTGATAGAGACACCATATTTGGTTTGTATATTTGCTTAGTATATACGCACATTTATGTGTATGTGTAAAGATTTTGCCACGCCCTTTTCAGCCCCCGTAATTTGAAAAAACTCGATTATCTCCCGTAATTTTCTACCTTCTGCAATCAAATTTGGCACACTTGAATTTGACATAATAATATTTTATAATAATATTTAGCAAAATACCAAATTTGATCAAAATCGGACTAATAATATCATATTATGCACATAAACGTTTTCCCATAAGACCGGAGATAGCAGTTGGCTGGTGGGGGCGCTAGGGTGCTCGTAAACTTGAGTGATCGAGATGCTAAGATATGCTTGTAAAAAGGATGTGAACAAACTTTTTTTAAAAATACATAAATATATTTGTTTTACTTTTAAGCCTCCATATACTAATATGGAATGCGAACGGCCTGTGTAAGAGCAGGCAAGTGGTCGAGCATGTCCTCAAGACCAAACATGTAGACATCCTACTCGTGTCGTAGACACATTTCACTAACAAGTCATTCTTCAACATCAACGGCTACGATGTTATTCACGTCAGCCATCCGAATGGAACTGCGCGTGGAGGAGCGGCAGTTATCATTAAAAGCGGTTTGAAATATCTGGAACTCCCTGCATTTCAGGAACCCTCAGTGCGGTAAGGTGAGAATAATATCCCCGACTGGAGACACCACTGTTGCGGCTATATACTGTCCTCCAAGATACCTGGTTGCTCAGACTCAATTCCAAGAGCTCTTTGACAGCCTAGGTAATCGGTTTGTTGCTGGAGGTGATTTTAATGCCAAACACACGTGGTTGGGATCCCGTATCATAAATCCTAAGGGCAGGGCCCTTTATAACTGCATGGCGAACAGCAGGCTTGACTGCCACTCCACTGGAGAGCCAACACACTGGCCTACTGATCCCAATAAGATCCCAGATTTATTGGACTTTGCTGTGTCCAAAGGAGTAAACAGACACAGGATTGTCGCAAGCAACGATCTAGACCTCTGTTCAGATCCCTATGCAGTCAAGCTGCTTATTAACATGCCAGCCAGCACGAATACAGTCAGAAGCAGACTGTTCAAGTACCAACATTCAGTCCTACCAGACTTGGCTCCAAAATAACTTGGATCCAACGGTTCAGCTGAACGATGAGGAGGGCCTGGACGATGCTATCGAGCGGCTCAACATCGCAATACACAATGCAGCCTCATTTCCCACTCCGCCACCTAAAAACACAAGTATCGTTTCACGCAGAGATGCGCATCTCTGGAATTCGGAGGTTTCCTCACTGGTCGCTGAGAATAGACGACTGCGTCGTGTATGGCAGTACTCTAGGAACCCCAGGAACAAGGCCGACTTTAACAGAGCGGCAAAGGATCTTAAAGAACTCTTATACAGTCTCCGTCGAGATTCTTTAGAAAGTTTCCTGCAAAACGTAGAGCCTGGAGATCAGCAACATAATATTTGGCGGCTGACAAACATCAACGAGAGGCCCATCAAGAGGAAGGAGCCTATTAAGAAGGAAGACGGTACCTGGTGCCGCTCAGACAGCGACAGGGCAGCAGCCTTCGCCAACCATTTGTCTGAAGCCTTCACTCCGTTTAATAGGTGCTCACAACTCGAAGCTAGCCAAACGCTAGAGTTCTTAGATGTCCCCTACCAAATGGCTCTCCCCATCCGGCACTTCGAATCAGATGAACTGCTCGCTGAGATCGCGAAGCTAAAGTCGTCCAAATCGTGTGGATATGATGGCATTGAGGTACCATCAGTCAAAGCCCTCCCAACAAATGCCGTTCAACATTATAAACAAATGCTTCCTGATAGGACACTTTCCCTCCCAGTGGAAGTGCGCTGAAATCATCCTGATCCAAAAACCTGGGAAACCTGCAGCCAACCTCGACTCATATCGTCCGATCAGTCTATTGGCAGTATTCTCCAAAATTGTTGAGAGACTATTCTTGCGTAGAATGCGGCCAACACTGGACGAGGCCGGTCTGATCCCCGATCACCAATTTGGCTTCAAAGAGTGCCATGGCACACCGGAGCAGTGCCACAGGATCACGGGTAAAATACTGAAAGCATTTGAGGAGAAGAAGTACTGCAACGCAGTCTTTCTGGACGTTAAGCAAGCGTTCAATAGGGTTTGGCACACTGGACTGCGTCTCACTTGGAGGACGCATCTTAGCAACAAACGTAACCAATTGAACGCCAGACTCAAGAGCCACCTCTGGCTGCTTGGAAGGAGGTCTACCCTGCGGCTCCACGTCAAACTTTTAATATTCAAAACCATTCTAAAGCCAATGTGAACCTACGGTGTTCCTATTTGGGGCACTGCCAGCCGTTCAAACGTGAACATCATACAAAACTTTCCAAAATAAGACTTTAAGAATCCTGTCCGATGCCCATCTATTTACTTCAAATAGAGAGCTACACGATATGCTGGAGATACCTTGGGTACACGAGGAAATTGTCAGAATCACCAAGGCCCATCTGGTGCCGCTTGAAGGGCACACTAACCCACTGGCCAGGGTTAAGGAGGCTAAGGAGGCTGCACACATTGGACCTGCCGGACCGGGTTTTCCGGAGCTAGATGAGGACTGACCCTTCAGAGTACCCGATTTTCTTTACTTTCCTCACATAACTCTATCCTCACATAACTTCTTATTAAATATTCTCACATGTCAATGTATGGTCATGGTATTTGATTATTATCCTCTGTTGGATAGATTGCAAATTGGAGGAACCCAGTTAAAAAAAAAAAAGGAAAAAAAAAAACTTTTGAATGGTATACCTAAGTCGTCGAGACGACTTACTTACTTCATTTTTTTTTCTTCACTTACTTCAGTTCATTTGGTATTATAACGCAGTAGTTTTGATTTCACGTTCCAAACTGGAAAATGTGTCAACCATGTTGTTGACAGGGTATTTATGTCTGACGATAATTTCTAGTGAATTTTATACAATACACCCATATGGTGAAATGGTATATTAAAGTCGCCAAAATATATGTAACAGACATAAGGAAGCTTTTCCGACCCCATAAAGTATATATATTCTTGATCAGCATCTACAGCCGAGTCTACCTAGACTTGTCTTGTATGAACACCTAGATCCACCAAATTTTGTATGTAGGCTAGTGATCGAGTTTATTTCAAATTTTTGCCATGCCCCTTTCCGCCCCCGTAATTTAAAAAATTGTGCAATCAAATTTGGCACACTTAAATTTGATACTAATATCCAGCAAAACACCAAATTTGATCAAAATCGGACTAAAAATAGCCAAGTTATGCATATAAACGTTTTTCATAAGGCCGGCGTTGGCCGTTGGGGACGCTAGCATATGCAAAGAATTTGTTAAAAAAAAAAACGTAAATGCATTTGTTATTATAAATTATTTTCTGGTCTATGGTATACCTAAGTCGGCAAGACGACTTACTTACTTCATTTACTATTTATTCAGGTGGGATACAGAAATCACTGTCAGTTTCAATTCCGCACGGAATCCAAATCGCTTAAAAAAAAAATTAGGTGCTACAGAACAGACATTGATTTTTTAGAGCATAGTTGGTTGGTTTTGGCAGGGTTGTCATAAATTTCAATCAATCAATAAATTTTGCCACAATTTTTTCTTTTTTATAAGGCAATTTATTGTTTTAGATATAGAAAAATACTTAAAAATTTGTTTTTATTCAATTACCATGAGTTTAGTTCGAAAAATTCATAATTTTTCTTGTTTTAAGAAAACAAGATTCAGTTTGAAATAGCGGGCTTATATTTTACAGGTGAACGTTACCACTTCGGAGAAATAGTTGTTTTTTCTTGGCAAATATACGAAAACTACGTAATTTATTAAAAAACTAAAAGCGTAATTTTTTTTCTGTTTTAAAACATATACTTTGGTTAATACCAAATAATTAAAACAATAATTTTGATTTCACTTTTCGACTGGATTATGTGGCAACCATATTGTTGTGGATTTATGCTGATAAAATTTCTGGTGATTTGTAACAACATGCATCAAACCTTTCATTATTTTAATGCAGAATCATCAGTAACTAAGCCACTTATCTTTCGACATTAATTTTATTAATAAAAACGTTGTAGATTCCCTGAAATATACCATTTAGCCAGCACTTTAGGGAGCGGATTGAAAATCGCTCAAAATGTCTGTCTGGGGCACCTAAATTTCAGCTTTCAAAAAAATTCAAGCTGAAGTGAATTCTGTAGCACACCTGAAATGGTATATTAAAGTCGCCAAAATGTATGTAACAGGCAGAAGGAAGCTTTTCCGACCCCATAAAGTATATATACTATAATAGATGGAGCCACCAAATTTGGTATGTGATCAAGTTTATTTCAAATTTTTGCCACGCCCCTTTCCGTCATTTCCACGTTTATCTCAAAAACTATTATAGCTAGAGGCACCGTATTTGGTATGTATATTTGCTTAGTAAATGCGCACATTTTGTATGTATAAAAATTTTGCCACGCCCCTTTCCGCCCACGAAATTTGAAAAACTCGATTATCTCCCGAAATTTTAAACCTTGTGGAATAAAATTTGGCACTATTTGATACTAATACCCAGCAAGATACCAAATTTTATCAAAATCGGACTAAAATTAGCCAAGTTATGCGTATAAACGTTTTTCCATAAGGCCGGAGTTGGCCGTTGGCTGGTGGTGGCGCTAGAATGCTCATATGCATGAGTGAGTGGGATACTAAGATATGCTTATAAAAACCATGTGAACGGAATTTTTTTAAAATAGGCAAATGCATTTGTTATTACAAATTTGAAATATTTGTTTTACTGGTGTATGATATACCTAATACTTTATTTTAATAACAACCTTGTAAGTTTCGTGCAAAAGACCATTTAGCTAGCACATCGGCAAGCGGATTGAAAATCGCTCGAAATTTCTATCTGTGACTATGACACCTAGATTTCAGCTTTCAATAAAATTGCAGCTGAAGTGATTTGTGTAGCACACATATATCTTCTTTACAATTAAGATTTACCGAAAGAAAACAATATTATCCCTAATTTGGCTTTTGGATGCCGGAATGATCCAATTATTTGATTTGATTATCGTTTATTATTATAAGAATCATCACTTTAGTTTATAAGTAATACTTAGATTCTGTTTCCGACTTATTGCAGGTTTGCTATTTCCCTTGCCCTCGTGAATAAATATTGTTTATAATGTTTGTGCAAAAGTTATGTGATTTTCCTTGCGGCGAAATGTTTGCGGAATGTGAAAGGAAATGTGTGAGGAAAACCATTGGTTTGAAGGGCTATAATAACATCCTTATCGCTCTCTATCCCCCTTTTTTCTATCTTTCTAGTTTATTTTTTTCAATTAAGTAATCGTGTAATAATCGTATTCTAGGGACTTTGTTTTATCTTATGTAGTACGGGTGTATTATGAATATGCTTGTCCAAAAACTGTCCTAAGACTGTTTGTAAGCCACCAGACGATAAGTTGGATATATCTCGAGAGAACCAGGGAGGTCTGTTAAACCGATCCTGTCTACCAAGAGGCACACCAATATAAAAGAGTGAATTAAGAGAATCATAAAATAAGCGAACAGCTGAGTTCAGATTTTTACAGTTGTGCATAAAAGACAAAAAATAAGACCGTTAGTATTTCGTTAAAGTCAGTCTTACGAAAAGAAAGAGTTAGAGGTACCTCTTTAGAACCATGTAATAGTGTTAGAAAAGGCAGATCGATTTTTAAATTTAATATATTAGGAAAGTGGGTTCGATATAAATACAAACAAAAGATCTAAAGAATAACAACTATAATTTAAAACAGACTTTACTTGATCTATTAGTGATAACAGCAAAAAAAAATTGAAATGACCTTAAACTATAACTCAAACTTGAATAGAAACTAAAGAGGAGACAAACTGAATTGCCTTTAAATGATTTAAATAGCCCACAATGTCTGACAATGGTGTAATATAGGAACAAATAGTAAAAGCATTAAAAGATTTGAAAGTTACTTTAGTAAAAATGACTCAATCTTCTGAATATTATAAAATGTTATCAATTCAGGTCAACAGCTATCAGAACATTACTGCCTATGCAAGAAATTTGACCACTGCAGAACACATAAAATTTTGTGAAAAAATCAGATGCATCAGAAATGTCAGAAAGAGCTCAAATATCAAAAGAAAGACGATCTACTTAGAGATTAGCAAGTTCCGATTTTAGTCTTCTAACGTTCTCGGACGGACCAATTTTTTTTGCATTCCTGCTGATGTGGCAGGCATAGTGTTAGTTGTTGTTGGGTATTAAACTTACAAATAGTAAGTTCCATAGAAGTTAGTAAGTTCGAGTTCGTTTTTGTAAATGGGTGACTTAATAATAATTTGTTCCGAAAACCATTCGTTGTTCAACAACTTTAAAAATCATTGTTAAAACAAAACCTCAAAACGCTGCATCAAAAAAAAATAAATATTCTTCATGCACGAATACTTTATAAAAATTTATATTTTTCATTTGAAAAAAAAAAAAAAACAGAGTGCCGGGGCTAACTTCGACCGCGTCAAAGTTTGTATACCCTTGCAACTTTTTTAGTAACTCTTTCCTTACCTAAACCCATCAAAGGAAAAAACGTTTTATCTAAAAAGGCTAATGTTTGCGAAAGAACGGCCTACAATCTTCGGAAATAACGAAGATATTGATCAAAGTCACTGTTTTCCACCGATCGTTCCTATGGGAGCTATATGATAAAGTCATCCGATCTTCATCAAAATCGAGATAGTCATTAACAGATATATTAAACTAACAAATGTTAGTTTGAAAGCAATCGCATCAAAAGGAACGAAGTTATTGGCAAAAGTCACTGTTTTTGACCGATCGTTCCTATGGGAGCTATATGATATAGTCACCCGATCTTGATCAAATTTGGCACAGTGGTTTACAGGTATTATAGACTGACCAATATTAAATTTCACGACAATAGGTGAGAAAATTATGAAGTTATTGAGAAAAGTCACTGTTCGTGACTTTGCCGTTTGTATGGGAGCTAATCGATATAATGGTTCGATCCGGCTGAATCCGAGATATACAAACTGTGCTATAGACAAGCCTACGTTCAAAATTTCAGCTCTGTAACTCTTACGGTCTAGGAGGAGTTTGTGTCGATCCGGACGGACGGACGGACATGGTTATTTGAACTCGTCTCGTCATGCTGATCAAGGATATATGTATATACTTTATATGGTCGGAGATGCTTCCTTCTATGCGTTGCACACTTCTGACCAAAATTAATATACCCTTTTTGCAAGGGTATAAAAATATTAAAGAAGCTAACTTCGGCTGTGTCGAAGTTTATATACTTTTGCAGTCCTTGTCCATAATATTTGTACATGTTCCAAACTCATTCTCTGCAACTCAATTCATCAATGCACAGACCAAACATACCAAATATAATTTCCATTTCTTTTCCTTCTTCTTCCCCATCTCATTCTACATGCATGCCGCAATTGTCAAGCATACACTTGAGCAAAGCCGATTTATAGCCGACTGTAGCTTGGGTTCTATTTATTCCATCTGATTGAAATTACGGGATCTGATGTTTTATATATAAAGAACTATCATATTAGTAAATTTCATAGGGATACTTCAAGTTCTTCATCTATATTACATATATAAATTTAGGACGATTTTCATACTTTATCTTGCTCAAATATCAAATGCATAAGTAGCTCAAATATCAAATTTAATTTCAATAGCTCTTAAGAAGTTGATTTGCACCGACGGACGGGTGGAAGGACAGACGTGCGGATAGGACAATCAGACGGACATGGCTATATCGACTCAGCTTTTCATATATATAGTAATATATCCGCCTCTCCATCCACCCACATAACGTCACCCCCCTTTTTAGTCTACAAAACGGATGTTTACTGCAACCGAGACTAAACAAAAGTTTATAAACAAATCTGTCCCCAAAAAATCTTCCAGCGTGAGAACGCAACATTATAAACAAATCTGTCCCCAAAAAAACTTCCAAGCGTGAGAACGCTTAGTAGGCGAAATCAATAGGCCAATCAAATTCCAGATCAAGATATTATCCGATCAAAAGCTCCCACTACTAACATAAAAAGCTTTCTAAACGAACTTTCAACACAATTGTAAACATCCAAATCTTTCTAACCGAACTTTAAACTTAATTGTATGAATAATGATAAATTAATTCTTAAGACGCATCCTTTAAATAAAGGTCGTTTCTTTTGAGTTCGATAGATCCAATTTTTTCTTTTTTTTTCATTTATAAGGGAAATGGATTTATAATTGGCGCAGTCGGTAGGATAAAACGAAATATGCGTGCTAAACCTGTGTATAAGCGACGGTTAGGGATATCAAATATAAGGTTGCCTAATAAACCAGACCTTTTGTGTATCATTAAATAAGTAAATGTGCGAAACTTGTGTCAAGCCAAATCTAAGGTTGGCCCGTGATCGAGACTTTTTGTGCTAAAAATTAAAATAATAAGGAGCTGTAAGCAATTAAGGCCCAAAGCACCCGAAATTTTTTTTTTCGTTTTATCCGCAAAAAAACCTTTCGTGCAGTCAAGAGCGCGACATCGACTCCTGGAGTTTAAATACAGTGTTGGAGGAAATAATAAAAACAACAACTTTCTTTGATTTTGAACTCTTTGTTTTTCATCGTTGGACAAATTATCCGAGATGTCACTAGAAGAAACACACCTGAACCAGGCACTCATCATGCTTAGTCAGTTGCCCAATTTGGATGGTAACGCTTTGACCTTGAGCAAGTTCATAGGGAGAGTTGATTATATTTTACAACTCTACCCGACGAGGGACGTCCCCCAACATAGTTTGATGTATGGCACTATAGAGATGCAGTTCACTGGAGAAGCACAGCAGACATCACAACTATCGCACGCCAACAATTGGAGCGAGTTGCGGGCCGCCCTCATCAGCGAATATAAGGTGCAAACGCCTTATGAAGAACTACTACGACGGCTATACCACACTTCTTTTGGAGGAAACCTTCGTAAGTTTATTGAAGATTTAGAACATAAGTCATTCATTGTAGTGAATAAGTTAGCATTAGAAGGCGACGTTGCCAACACCGTATTATACACAAATGCCATGAATAACACAATCAAAGATGTTATTATCAAAAGATTACTCGACAAACTTTACATGACATTAGCAAAATTTGATATTTCTACAGTGTCTAATTTAAAGCAAGTAGCTCAGAGAGAAGGCCAATATGAAAATAATTCCACCGAGAAATCCAAAACTAATAATCAAAGTACTTCAGGAAACTCAAACTACAAAGCAACCAATACAATAATTCAAATCCTACTCCCCAAAATAACCAACAGCTTCGAGAAGAATTTCAACAAAATCTTAATCAGGGCAGACAGGGAAATCCACTTAATTATCAGATTCAGAATCAACCCCAGAATCAAAATCCCGTGGTAAATCAACCTACTAAAAGGCAAAGAGAAAGTACCAGTGGTCAGAATAGAATGGACTGGACCGAAAATTTTCATCAATCAGCCTCGGATCAGACAGCTCAGACAGAACCAATGAACCAAACAGATCAACCTAGTACGTCCAATCAAACCCCTATATCCAACTACAAATCAATAACATCCCCTTAAAATGCGTTGTAGATACAGGCTCTTCAATAAATATTAGCAACAAAAATTATTTCAATTTTGCAGAAACCTCAGAAACTTTGAATGTCCAAACAATAAAAGGAATAATAGAGCTTAATAAAAGCGTATCTTTTGCACCAAGGAAATTTTACCCCAACCATCAACAATTTTATTGCCATAAATTTTCATCAACATACGACATACACAGGTAAAAAAAATCTCAAAGCATGTCAAGCCGTTATAAACTATAAAGAAAATAGTGTAAGATTATCAAATCATAAATTTTATTTCAAATTCACCAATAAAGAGGAAGAAAAAGAAAAATCAATACCTTATCCTACTCCAGAGTTCAAATATGAAGCATTCGCACAAGAAATAAATAACAGTATCGAGGAAAGAAACGAATTTAGACTCATCACTTAAATTTAGAAGAAGTAGAAAAGTTAAAAAAAATATTGCATGAATTTAGCGATATCCAGTATAGGAAAAATGAAAATTTGACCTTTACTAGTACAATAAAGCATAACATACACCCATACAAATACCCACAAATCTTTGACGAAGAAGTCAATAAACAAATTAATGAAATGAGGAAATCATACGAAAATTGAAATCGCCCTATTGTTCTCCAATCTGGATCGTACCCAAAAAACAGGACGCATCCAAGGAACAAAAGTTCCGTTTAGTAATCGACTATCGTATTCTAAATGAGATTACTTTCGATGACAAGTTCCCAATACCGGTAAGGGATGAAATATTAGACATACTTGGAAAATGTCAATATTTCACAACCATTGACCACACCAAAGGATTCCATCAAATCCAAATGGATCCCAAATCAATCGAAAAACAAACGCATTTTCGATGAAACATGGTCATTACGAGTACACACGAATGCCATTTGGGCTGAAAAATGCACCAGCCACGTTCCAAAGGTGTATGAAAAATTTATTAGAAGATTTAATCTATAAAGATTGTTTAGTCTACTTAGACGATATAATTGTTTATTCCACCTTATTAGAAGAACATTTGGCATCACTAAAAAGAGTCTTTGCAAAATTGCGCAACGCTAATCTAAAACAACAATTAAATAAATGCGAGTTCTTGAAAAAGGAAAGAGAATTTTTAGCTCACGTCATAACTACAGAAGGCATCAAACCAAAACCAGATAAAATCAAAGCAATTCATAAATTTCCGATTCATAAAACCCCAAAAGAAATAAAATCATTCCTAGGATTATGCGGATTCTGCCCGAAATTCATACCAAACTCTGCTCATATTGCAAAACCTTTAACTCTTGGATTAAAGAAAGCAGCTAAAATTAACATATACTACACACATTATATTTCATTCTTTGAAAAATTAAAATGTCTCCTTATGAACTATCCCATACTTGCATATCCCGATTTCAAAAAATCATTCTTTCTAACCACAGATGGTAGCAATATAGCTCTAGGTGCGTTCATCTCACAGGACCATAGACCTATTTCTTATGCTAGTAGAACACTCCATGAACATGAACTTAATTATTCAGCCATAGACAAGGAATTACTCTTTATCGTATGGGCAACCAAATATTTTAGACTATACTTCTTCGGCAGACATTTTGAAATCCTAAGTGATCATAAACCCCTTGTATGGTTGAAAAATATTAAAGAACCTAACATGAAATTACAGAGATGGAAGATAAAATTGAACGAATTCGATTATAAAATAAAATACAAAAGAGAATTACGTGGCAGACGCCCCTTCTAGAATAAAACTAGATGAAAATATTTTAGGTGAACAAGTAGTACATGGTACTACATACATATATAGTACACAGTACATAGTGCTTAAGAAGATAATGAAAACCTAATAGCCATTTCAGAAAAACCTCTGAAATTCTACAACCAAAAAAATAAAATCAACGTTACTCACTATTTTCACAAAACTAAGATAGAAATATGATATGTAGAAATGACCAATCAGTTGGCTAAAGAAAATATCAAAAAATATTTATGCTCAAAAAATAATGCACTTTACATTAAAAACGACTTAGATTTTCAAACACTCCAAGAAGCTTATCTTGAAGTAATTAGTCCGGACAGCCAAACAAAAACTTTAAGAACCACTTACAAATTAGAAGACATTCCCACTTATGCAGAAATCAAAGAAATTATACTAAAGAACCATAAATCGCTACTTCATCCAGGTATCACTAAAACTCAAAACTGGTTTAAAGAGAAATACTATTATCCAGACTATCAAAAACTAATTCAAAACTTCATTAATGAATGCCATATATGCAATTTATCGAAATCAGAAAATCGAAATACTAAATTAACCTTTCTATTTAATCGACAACCAAAAATTTTTATCTTGCATAGATATTTACTCAAAGTACACGACTTTAGTTGAAGTTAAAAGTCGAGATTGGCTTGAAACAAAAATCGCAATCATAAAAATCTTTAACGATATGGGTAAAGCAGATGAGGACTCAGCTTTTATTTGTATAGCATTTTCAAAATTGGCTACAATCAAAAACCGTTAATAACGAAATACTAAAAATTATTAATGCAGAATCTAGCATAGGAGACAAACAAACTAAATTTGAAACTATCCTTTACACATATAACCATAAGACTAAACATCTAACGACAAATAGAACACCAGCGGATATCTTTATTTACGCAGGCACACTTTATAATACGCAAGCTAATGAAGTAAAACAAATTGATAAGCTAAATGAAATTAGGCACGATTTTGAAATAAATACAAAATATAAACAAGCCCCCTTAGTTAGATCAAAAACGACAACACCCTTTAAAAAAAACAGGAGAAATTACCCAATTTGACGACAAGCATTATATTGGAACAAACCGAGGTAGACAAACAACACAAATCAAAATTCAAAAAAAAAAAAAAAAAAAAAATCATCAAAGTAAAAATACTAATTTCAGAAATCCCAACATTACTATTTCTACTCTAATCAATGGTACACTCAACGTATTATCAAAGTATTGAAATTAATCCCATAAAGGCACCTAATGGATATCTTGTATTCAAAACAGGAACCATCGATTTACCCTCAGATTTCGAATATCATTACATAACTGTAAATTTAACCAACTTACAAAACACTTACAACAACCTGGTAGAGCAGTAATAGGTAATAGGTAATAAGTAATAGGTACAGCACATAAATTTCTTCTCGGCACTTTAGATCAAAACGATAAAGAAGAACTTGAACAAAAAATTAATAGTCTATCAGCAAATAGCGCCCAAAATGAAATTGTAAGAGGTATAATAGTTTGCTGTATTCTTTATTTTATTCTCCTATTATAACGGATGGCTTAATTATTTTACGATTTGTCACAAACACGTCTTGTCGCTGCAAGTTTTAGAAAAGGAAGAGCGGTATCAGCGTTGTTTCATTTAAAATTCATCGATATCACAGCGTTGATATCGATATAACTTAATTGCTACATAATACAGTTTATCGCTTATATAATAGGGTTATTTTATATATGTATTGGATTAGCGTTATTATAAAGTTAAGAAAATATGTAAGTATTATATACGTAGACCAGAGGATTTATATGTAGCCTACTACAAAATTAATCATATTATCGAAGCAGTCAACAAAAATATAGAACTCCTGAATAACCTTACTCTTAAACAAGATGCAGACAAAAAATTAAATCTACTAATGTTCAACTTAGAGCATTTTACAGAATACATAGAAGACATAGAACTAGAAATGCAGTTGACAAGATTAGGAATATTTAATCCAAAACTTTTAAATCATCAAGAAATATTTAACATAAATACAGAAAAACTTTTAAACATAAAAACATCTACTTGGTTAAAATCAAACACGAATGAAATATTCATAATCTCACATATACCTAGAAAAATATCTAAAACATTTTTTTTAGTCTACAAAACGGATGTTTACTGCAACCAAGACTAAACAAAACTTTATAAAAAAATCTGTCCCCAAAAAATCTTCCAGCGTGAGAACGCAACATTATAAACAAATCTGTCCCCAAAAAAACATCCAAGCGTGAGAACGCTTAGTAGGCGAAATCAATAGGCCAATCAAATTCTAGATCAAGATATTATCCGATCAAAAGCTCCCACTACTAACATAAAAAGCTTTCTAACCGAACTTTCAACATAATTGTAAACATAAAAAGCTTTCTAACCGAACTTTAAACTTAATTGTATGAATAATGATAAGATAGTTCTTAAGACGCATCCTTTAAATAAAGATCGTTTCTTTTGAGTTCGATAGATCCAATTTTTCTTTTTTTCACTTTTAAAGGAAATGGATATATAATTATATATACAATGTACAATATACATACTTAAGGGGTCAGAAACGTCTTATTCTGTGCGTTACAAGCATCTGACCAATTTTATAATACCCTCTGCCACGGTATAAAAATGTAGAATTAAATATGTAAACAATTCTGATAATTTTATGTTTTCGACCATAAAACAAATGCATAAAGTTGTGTGTTTGATATTTCAATGCCGTCGAAAATGTCACACAAAATCGATCTTTACAAATTAAAACTCTGCAGTGAACATTCCCTCCAGATTGGGCAGAAATTTTTGGCCCGTTGCAAAATTTATTTAAATTGTGTTTGTTTCTATTTGTTTCTTTGCCATTCATTATTCACGCTTTCGCCGTGAATGGTTCATTTTTTTCATTGAATGACAAATTTTCCGTGTTGCATTCAGAAAATGTCGATAAGAAAAGTCAATAAAACTATATGCATTTGTTTTACGTACGAAAAGAAAAAGTTATCTGAATTGTTTAAATATTTATTTTTACTTAAATTTATTTATAATATAATAATATTTATAATTTATAATTCTCCTTTGTCTGTGTCGAAGCCTGAGCTTGGCTTAATGCGCTGGACTTGCCCATATTGTGCCAGCCAGCAGCTTGAGTTTAGCCGTATGTACAGGGATCTTCGTTTAAAGTTTTTATCTTTAAACAAACTGGTCAAACAGCTATCTAACGAGTGTGACTCTAGCGTACATTTATTGTCGCAATTCAAGTTTGTTCCAAGTTTGCTCATTAGCAGTCGCCAGCAATCTGGCGGTGGAGTACTCATTGCTGTCAACTCGAATCTGTGTTCAAGTTTTTTTTTTTTTTTTTAACCGTTTATTATTTATTTGTTGAATCTACTCTGAAATTAGAGCCTAACAACAAGTTTGAGATATTTTTCTTAATCTATTACTTAACATAAATCCAGGGGATATTGCAGGCGGCCCTAATCGCTTATTATTGGGTTGGTCTGTCATTTATTTTAAGACGAGTTCTATTCTTAGTTCGCGTAAGGGAAATGGCAAGAACAATAGGGTGTGCATCAAGTTTCGCAGAATACTTTAGTTGTATTGTACTTTAGTTGTACAATTTGTTTTGTTATTAGTAAGCTTATATGGGCGATCAAGTGCTTGACGTCTTGTTAATAGTGTGAATAGCATTGGAGTGATCGGAGGTTAAATCTAGCAGTGTTTCCGCAGTGATCCGATTATGCGGAATCCTCTTGGATTACTGCGAAATCAATCAAGTCAGCCACTTTCTGTGGATCTGTGGGCCAATAAGCAGGCCCGGTGAGACGCAATCTATCTTGTTGAGTGGGTTTACTATTGTGTTGTACAACTGCTTGCCTTTAGGATTTACCAGGCGAGATCCCCAGTGTGTATGTTTGGCGATCTCCGAGTGTGTTAAAGAAATCGGTAAATTCATTTTCAGAGATTGAGAAGCGTGGTGGGCAGTACAGGGCAACCAGTGTAGTGTTGCCACAGCTGGTTTGGACAGTTATAGCAGTTGCTTGTAGGTGCTGTATTTCAAATCTGTTGAGGAACGAGTGTTTTATACGGTTTTTGATTAGGATACCAGTCTCGGAATGAGCTTTTCCGTCTGGATGGTTTGTTGCGTAGAAGGTATATTTTGGTATTTGAAAATTATTTTTTGATGTTAAATGTGTTTCCGATATCAGCCAAACGTCGATTTCACTTGAGTCTAGGAATAGTTGCAGTTCATTTTTGTGCTTGGAGATGCCGTTAGCATTCCAAGGACATAGACGAAGAGAAGCTATTATTTATTCTCTATAAGTTTCTGGATAAGCAAGTTTTAATTCCGCATCAGTTCCTGCATACAGTTTTGCATGAACGTCATAAAAGCGGTCATGTTTTGATTAAGTGAGATCAATAGGGCTTCTAAACGACTTGGAGTTTGCTGGCCAACTCCTGATGCGCTAGGTTGCGGATTCTGTAGATGGTGGAGTGACGGGGTCTCTTTCGCGGGCTCCGTCTGTCCAGTTCGGAGTACACTAGCAAAGAATACACACGGACTGGTTGTAGCAGGTATGTTAGATGATACGGGTAGTACAACAAACGTTTGTGTTCAAGTGTTGTGCCGATTTATCTCCCCTTAGGTGTTGAGATTATTTGCGTCGAAGTTACATGTTCTAACTTTAGCTTATACATCTCTTGTTCATATATTCCTCCTGCTTCTGATATAATGATCTACATGCACCATGCTGATGCTCTGCGAACTATTTTTAGGCGATCGTGATTTTCTTATAGTTTGAGGTGTTTTATCTTGCCTAATATTTCTTGGCTTGTTGATGATAATCTATCTTTCTTAATTCCTTCATCTCAACATGTTTTTCTTGATAGCCTACTTGAATGTCCGCTATATCAGTTGAGTTCTTTTCTTAACTCTTCTAAAATTATCCTTGATCTTGTTTTTTTCTCGGATCCCACTGTTAGTGCTGTATAACAAACACACCCCCTAGTGAAGCCTGAAAATCCTTATCACCCTATCATTGGAGTTACTTTTTCTCACAATTCCGTTACTAATTCATTTAATAACATCTCAATATCTCGTCGTAGATGTTTTCGTAAAACAAATTTCAATCTTCTTAACAGCCTTAACATTAAATCGAGATATTTTAAAAGATTTAAAAAACTGGTTCGCGACTTGACTATGCAAATTATTGTGTAGCCAAATCTCAATTTTGTCTTTTAAATACTCAATGCTACAATAATCATATCATTCGCTATAAGGATGAATTTTATTAGAACCCCAAAAGATTTTATAACTTTGTTAATTCCAAAAGAATCCCTTCTCAATCCCATTTAAATTGTATGTTTTTTCCTAGTATTACTGGAGACTGTATTATCTCTAGCTTATCATCCATGACGTCTTCCTTCGTACCCGGTCCTGATAATATACCTAGCTGAATCCTTTATTTCGAGTGAGACTTGTAGCTTTCCTGATGATTGCAAGAATTTTTTTATCATTCCGCTTGTTATTGGATATGTCTAACTACCGTGGGATTGCCAAACTTTTAGTAATACCTAATCTGTTTGAGAGAATTTTTACGTTTTCCGTTTAACACCTATCCTGATCACTAATTTCTCCTTGTCATGAAAGGTCGCTCGTCGCTGACCAACTTTTTAGAATTGACTACCCTGGTACACCATTGCTTCCGTAAAAAGTGTCAAACTGATGTTATTTATACTGACTTTAGTAAGGTTTTCGATACGGTTGATCATTCTATGCTTCTCACGAAACTTAACATCATGAGTTTATCCCCGAAACGATTGGCTTGGTTAAAGTTGTATTTTATTGGCAGAACTCAAAATGTGTCTTTTTGTTGCTCGATATCTAAAACTGTTGGAGTTACCTCAGGTATCCCCCAAGGCAGTCATCTGGGCCCACTGTTATTTACCCTGTTTAAAAATGATTCTTTCCAACAGCATTTGCAATCAGATCTCGATGTTTCTGTGATTGGTACCACGTTAATGAATTACACCATTTAAACCAAAACTTGAATTTAATTTTGATATATCTCCTATTGTTAATAGTGCATGCATTCTTCTTGGCTTTATAAAAAATTGGGCCAAAGAATTTGATGATCCCTATGTAACAAAGTTTTTATACATTTCGTTAGTGCGCCCTACTCTAGAATATTGCTCGCCAGTGTGGAACCCTCAATATGATGTTCACCAGCGTAGTATTGATACGGTACAGAAGCAATTCCTTAAGTTCGCGTTACGCGGTCTTAATTGGGACCCGAGCCTTCGACTACTTTCTGACAGACTTCTTATTAATCTTCCTTCACTTCACTTTACAACCTTCACTTCACTTTACAACCGTAGGCTCGTATTTGGCACTAATTTACTAGATACGCTATATTTTTGTGTTCCCTCACGTCGGACCAGAAACTTTCTTCCTATTCACATTAATAGATTTCTGTTTAACTACTCTCTTCACGAACCTTTTCGTGTTCTTTGCCAATCTTTTAACAACCTTTTTTACCTTATTTCTCCTCATCTTTCTGTCACTTCTTTTCGCGCTATACTTTTTAATCATCTACAGCGAAACCACTGAAAATATTCTGGACTCAGACTGGCTGCAACTCATCCCTGACCATGTTGGCTGTGAATCGGGACATAGCTGGCACCTTGTGCAAATAAAACACCTCCACCGGGTCGGGGATGTTTTGTTGTGTATTGTGTATTAAAAAAGAGTCAGATTTTTGTTAGAAAAAGCAAAAGGTTTATAGGAAATCACAAAAAGATAGAACTCCAAAAATGTAGAATTTATCGATCAAAACGACACAGGCCAAAAAATAGACCTGCCAGGCCTAAACAAAAAGTACCTAAAAATAAATTTAATAAAAATAGAGTGCATGGGTGATTTTTATAAAGCATAGCAAGATGGAAGGAAATATGGGTATAAATAAAAGAGAATAACAAAAATGCTTTCTCTTCGGTTGTCGCAGCTCATTAATGTTGCTAATAGCGACAATTCAAATGACATCTTTGAAACCAAATGTTTATGCATATCCAAATAAACTTTAAAAGTCAATCCGCCCTTCTGCTAAACTGTCCGCCCTAAATCTCGTTCCTATAAGCTTGCCCGCTTCGCGACTGACGTTACCTCTCTTCTGATGGGTAGTGCGATTACAAATCCAAACCGAGACGCGTAATCACAATCAAATTGCTATTTGTTTTGTCCTTTTAGCAAATTTTAGAAAATTACAATAACAAATAGTATAGTGTGGAGAAGCCATGTCGACCAACTCAGCCCCAAACGCTTTTGACTTTCACCAGCAACAGTTACAAGAACAACTTCTACCACAACAACGCAAGCGACGACTCTCTCTACAACGCAACAACCATGTTAATTGCAAAAGTACTGCCCTGCCTCAATGATTTCAACGCATTCTGTCAAAACTGGAATGGATAGATATTAAAATAACCATGCTAAGCCCGTTGAGGACTGTCGGTGTGTACTGTCATAAAAATAACAAAACCAAATGAACGCGTCGCACCCTTAAACGGGAATTGGTTTAAAATATTTGCCGATCATCAAGACGCCCCAACTAGCGCAACCAAAGAAAAAGATAAATGGGCTTCACTGCTATCGGCATTTCACATCCGTGGAACCAACAGCACCAGCTTCGAAGCTGGTCGAACTAGGAAGGGAAAATAGCAAGTAAAAATAACTAGACTTAGGCTCGGTCACACAAAAATCACTCACAAATCTTATTTCGACCGCACTCCCAGTGCGGTGCCCTTACTGCAACCAAAACATTTCAATAGAACACATACTCGTCACCAGCAACTTCTTAAAAACACAAAGACACACAATTTTTGCAACAATTTTTTGTGGAGGGAACCGTACAGCCAACTACAGGTCCTGTTTCCTACAACACATCCCAAACCATACCGGGGATTTCTGCCAAGGCTGCTAGATCCTCTACCATTTCATAAAGATAGTTTTCACATACCAAAATATACCTTCTATGCAACAAATCGTCTAGACAGCAAAGCTCATGGTGAAAATAAAACCATAAGACCTATAATGCCAAAAAGACTTACTAGAGATCTCGCCTAATAAATAGTAATACAATAATCAATCCACTAAGATGGATTGCGTCTTACTGGGAAGACCTACATACTCTCAGCAGACCCACTCAAAGGGCCTGATGTTATTCGTTTTTTCCGTAACCGAGAGGATTCTGCATAATCAGATCAGTGCAAAGACAGCGCTAGTTTTATTTTCCGCACGACAGTGCTTTTCACTCTCCAAAAAACGCCTCAAGTTCTTGATCGCCCATCTAGGCTTACAAACAACCAATAAAAAAAGGACAAAGCCCAAGAATCATGAATCAGACAAAATAGTCTGCTAGTCTGAACTTATTTCTGGCACGCCAAATGCAATCCCCTCACACCAACTGAACAAGTCAATCGCAGAACATCTGAAATACAAACAGCTTTCTAACTATAAGAATACTGTATGGCTTCTTTCCTCGATGTTGCTCAGGCTTTTCAAAAGGTTTAGCTGCCTGGAAATAATATCTCTAAAATCGGGCAGCTTACATCAAGACGCGCCTTCCTCTATGTCTGGAGTACAAAGTCCTCCTATACTACTCTGTATAAAAGCCCTTCTGGACGTATGGTGCCACACTATGGTCAAATACAAATACCAGCTTTATCGCAGTCATACAAAGGGCGCAGTCAAAAAATCTGGGAACGATCATACGAAACAAGAAAATCCAAAGTTACCTTTGGATTACATTTACATTTTACCTAGCTTAAAATGTGAAAAAAGTACTCAGAAACTGAAATATTCTGCAAAACTGGAATCACATCCAAATGCTGCTGCCTTACAGCAAAACTCAACACAAAAAGGCAGGCCAACCCAATAAAAAATTAAATACGGTCGCTATCTTCACTGCATAGAGAAAGGGGATACGCCACTGCATACGCTTCACATAGATCATTTGGGTCCGAAGGACGCGACAGCGAAGCAATACAAACATGTTCTGACGGCCGTGGATGCTTCTTTTAAATTTGTATGGCTTTTCCCTACTAAGTCAACCGGCTATGAAGAAATTATTAAGAAGCTCTGCTCTCGTTGGTAGGCAGCCGAAGTGCGAAGTTATATCGAAGTTGTGTAAAAAGTCGATTTAAATCTATTATTTGCATCATATATATTTAATCTAGATTAATATGAACCTATTAAATCACTATTAAAATCAACATTAAATAAATCTAAACCTGACATACCTATCATCTATCATCGAAGTCGGTCGTGTTTTTTTTTTGCGCTCTCGCTTAATTACTGTCTTTCGTTCTTTCGTGAAGTTAATTTATAATATTCAATTTAAATACATTGCCTTTACCAATCTTTAATAAACGCTATACTCATCGCGAACTTTGATTAAATTTATTAACATTTACTTATATCAATGTCAAAACTTTAACAAACGCAAATATAATTTTGTTGTTGCGCTGCTTAGTTTCTGATTTCGTTCTATTTTTTTGCTCCCACCCGCGCTCTCAATTTACAGTTCATAGTTTGTTTTTGTTTGTGTGGTGTTGGTGCTCTCTATTCTTCTGCTTTCTCTTTTGATCGCGCTCGCGGCAGTTAACTTCGCGGTTGTGACAAGTTTTTGTTGTTGTGTCTTGTAATACAAAAAAAAAAAAAATATTCTCTTTTTTTTTTTCTTCTCTTTCTAATTTGCATATTGCAGTTAGCTTTTGCTTTGGTTTGAATACGCCTCTCTTAACATTTTTCCCTTCTTATTTACATATTGATTTATAATTTGTTTGTGATAAATCAATTATTTAATAATGTCTGTCTGTTGCAAATATAATTGCAATAATCCCAGCAAGACCAGTGAAGACTTTCTTTACTGTTGGCTGTGTGACAATGTAATGCACTTTAAATGTGCTGGTTATACAGTCAAGGTGCGGGATAGTATTGCACAGGGTGGCGGCATTAAATGGGGCTGTGATTCGTGTCGCGGCTTGGAGCTCGAGATGCGTAGTTTTATGAATCGGACTGGGGATGCGTTTAAAACCCTGTCAGCTGGCGTTCATAAGCTCCAAGAAGAGCTTTTGGCGATGGAGGTTCAATTCAGAAGTTCTAAACTTTTGATTGAATCTCCGACCCGAAAGAGGGCCAGGTTTCAGGGCGCGTCCCTCAGTCCGTCGGCACATCGTTCTCTACCAGTTCCGGCTTCCGACAATGACCCTATGTCACCAAACGCACAGCAGTTGATATCGTTTAGGAGTCCGGCTTTGGAAGGTGTGGAGTCTCTTCCCATTTCCCCTGGAGACAGTATCCCACCTACTAACACGATATCGGTTGTAGTTTCCGAACCGTCCGGGCAAACATCCGTTTCCAGGAATATTGCCAATAAAGTAGTTACAAGAGGAGCTAGTAAAGTGTTGGCTGCTTCAGCTGCTGCTGCATCTGGTGCTGCTGTTACTGCTGTGCCTGGCACTTCTAGTTCCCTTGTTGTAGTTCCACCCAAAAAGCAAATTTTTATTTCGCGGCTTGATCCCAATACTACTTCTGAAGAAGTCATAGCCTACAAAGGGCAAAGTTCAAGCACCAAACATTGCTGTGGAAAAGTTCCGTTTTTCATATTCTCGGGACATTTCGTCCTTTAAAATAAGTGTCTCCTCAGAACTTTTTGGCCAAATATGTCATACAAATTTTTGGCCGAAACACCTGTTGTAAAAGAGTATAAAATAATAGAGAAGAATCGGCATCCGATTAGCATGCATCCTGCCTCATTGAATAACGATTCTTCCGGCTCGTCTGTACCCGTTGGCGAGTCAAAAAACTAATTTCGTCCCTAACTGTGGCCTATCAGAACGTACGGGGACTAAAGTCTAAACTCTCTAGACTCTATGTAAATAGTTTAGCTTTTGACTTTCATATTTTTGCCTTTACTGAGACTTGCCTGAAGCCTGATATTGCCGATGCTTCAATTCTCCCCTCAAAATTTTTAATATATAGACATGATCGGACTATCCGTAATGGTGGTGGTGTTTTGATCGCTGTTGATGCGGCGTTCTTGTCTGAAATTGTACAGTTTTCCAATCAGGTGATTGAATTTGTTTGTGTTAAAATTTCTCTTAATTCTTTTTCTGCCTATATCACTTGTTCGTATATTCCACCACAGTCCGACTTGGCAGTATACATTCACCATTTGGAAGCTATTGAACTCGTTTCCTCATATCTCTCTGACAAAGACTTGTTCGTTGTTCTGCGAGATTTTAATTTACCTGAGATTGCCTGGACCCTCTCATATGATTCTTTATTACTGTTGCCCTCCTCGTTACATTGTTTCATAGATGGTCTGTTTGAGTTGTCCCTAACTTAAATAAATCCTGTCCGGAATAGTCGGAACAGATCACTAGATCTGGTATTTGTGCTGGATTCTTTCAACTACGATATTTCTAGGACTGATCCCTTAGTTATCCCTGAGGACAACTTTCATCCAACTCTGGATGTAACCATTGACCTTCCTTTTGAGTTTATGCCTCGATATAATAATTCGATGCCTCCAACCCGATGTTTTCGCAAGACAAACTTTACTAAAATTAAAAAACTCTTGTTAACTAATGATTGGACATATCTGTATACTTGCACGGATATGGACTCTGCCATTTCTGTCTTCTATAAAACTCTTGAGTCGTTCTTTGATGTTTGAGTCCCGCGTGTGACTCAAGGATGGTCTGATAAACCTCCTTGGTTCTCACGTGAGTTATGTTACTTGAAGAACGTAAAATCGAGATTCTATAAAAGATTTTAAAAATCCGGTAAAGCATCGGATTTTTCCCTTTACGTAGTTGCTCGATCAAATTTTATGGTACTGAATTCACAATGCTATAAGGAATATCTTCAGAGATGTCAACTTAGGTTTTCTCGCGATCCTCAGCAATTTTATAAATTCGTCAATGGAAAACGTAAGACATCAGTGCACCCTTCTTACTTGTCTTTCGAAAACAATAAAGCTGACAATGATCAGACAATTGCGGATATGTTTGCTGATTTTTTCAAAACAACTTATTCCTCTTCGATTTATCAAGCAAATCCTCCTTATCCTTATCACTTGCAATCGTCTAATTGCATTTTAGACCCTGTGTTTGAAGAAAGTTCGGTTCTTAGCGTGCTTAGTTCCGTCAAACCAATATATGCACCTGGTCCTGATGAAATACCGGGATGCGTATTAAGGTTTTGCGCTGAGGCCCTATGTAAGCCAATACTTAAGTTGCTTACACTGTCTGTTACATATTCCGCCTTCCCGTCCATCTGGAAGGAATCATATATTATTCCTCTTCATAAAAAGGGGAAAAAGTCCGAAGCCTCCAATTATAGGGGCATTTATAAATTGTCTGCCATACCCAAAGCATTTGAGAAAATAATAACGTCTCAATTGCAGCATTTTTGTAGCTCAATCATTTCGTCATCCCAACATGGGTTTAAAAAACGTAGATCGACAACTACTAACCTATTAGAATTTACATCTCACCCAATCAAAGGGTTCAAGACTGCCGTGCAAACTAATGTCATTTATACTGACTTCAGCAAGGCCTTTGACTCTGTTAATCACACTCTGCATTTATATAAGTTAAATGCACTTGGTATCCCCAGCCTTTTGCTAGATTGGATTCTTCAATATCTTTCTAAGCGTAAACAAAAGGTCCTCTTTAAGTCTTAATTTTTTAAGACGATCCAAGTGACTTCTGGAGTATCTCAGGGTAGTCATTTGGGTCCATTGCTATTCACTCTTTTTATAAATGATCTTCCATTGGTAGTGTCCCATTCTCGGGTGCTTATGAACGCGGATGATGTTAAGCTTTACCACAGTTTTAAATAGATATCGTCTTCTTGCCTACTTCAATCGGATCTTAATGATCTTCAGAGTTGGTGTGAAACCAGCCTATTAAACCTTAACGGCTCTAAATGTAAAGTTATGTCTTTTTATTATCTTAACGACACTGCCTTAGAGCGGTTAGATATTGTCAATGACTTAGGTGTTCTTATGGACCATAAATAAACCTTTAATCCTCATATTTCTGCTACAGTTAGTGAAGCTATGAATGTTCTTGGGTTTGTGAAACGATGGTCAAAAGAGTTTGACGATCCGTACACAACCAAACTTCTGTATACCTCATTAATCCGTCCTATCTTAGAGTACGGATCTTGCATATGGTCACCTCAATATGAGACGCACCAAAGTAAAATTGAATATGTTCAAAAGCAATTTCTGCTATTTGCTCTTCGTGGTCTAAATTGGGATCGCAATGTCAATTTGCCATCATACTCCAGTAGGCTTCTTTTAATCAATCTTCCTTCATTAATTAATCGTAGAGTAATGCTTGGAGCTATCTTTATTCATAAACTTTTAATAGGTGGAATAGACTCTCCTGAGCTATTGAACCAGTTAAACTTATCTGTACCCCGTAGACCTACTAGAAATTTTATTCCTCTACCTTTAAAACATTGTAGTTCTAACTATTCTTTGCATGAACCTTTTCGAGTCCTATGTTCTGATTACAATCTTCTGTATCCCGTAATCAGTTCAGAAGCCTCTCTTTCTCTTGTGAAAACCTCTATTTTAGCACATTTAGCTTGTAATTAGCTGTAGTTAATCTAATTTTTAATTGTTTGTCCGTTATACTTGTATTTGTCCACGCGATCGTGCCGTTCGATATACGGCTGCGCCCCACGGTCGGTCGGGCGGGAGGTGGACAGCGCTCTGCTTGGGCTCGCGCGAAACAGGCTATGTCCTGGTGTCGTATGGGCCACTTGAACGTACTTCGCATTGTACGCGTCAACGTCCAGATAAAAATATATTTTTTTTGCTTCGAGTGTACGGAAATACTTTGTTTTTTTTTTTTTAAAGTAGATTTAACAATTCAAATGCTTAAATTGAAAAGACAGAGATTGATTTATCTTCTAACCAACATGACGCCAAAACTTACAGCGAAAATCAACCTCCTCTATGCGAAAGCGGATAGAAAGATACGTTCTAACGAAACTCGAGACCCTAACGATCCTGACCAGTATATGTCGCTCCTCAAGGTTTGAAAACTTACAATATCGTAAACAAAACGGGAACAAGTGCCCCTGCGTTAAACCGTTCGATACCTTTAGCTGACTGGGCCATAACGTGCGTTAAAAAACTTCATTCCAATATTTAAATATTTAAAACACTTCATAAAAAACAAAACAAAAAAAACAATTTTTAACTTTTTCTTAGAGCGATGTAATGAAAATATATCATACTGACAGTCAGCATATAGAACTCCGCGAGAACAGACGTCATAGCTGAAAAGCTCGTCGCGATCAAACTATCACTCGTTTACCTCCCACTTTTATTCCTTTTCTTTTTTGTTTCTATTTGTTGATCAAAAAACATCAAAACATGTTTCCCTACTAAGTGCTAGCCCAAAGACTTAAAAGAAAAGACATTATCAAAAGATACCTTTCGAGTTTCCAGATCTGCCAGAACTCACAGTACAAAACCCTAAATACATCATATTAGCAGCTAAAAACACAGTCAAACCCATATCAGATTACTCATGCTTTGCGGTCTATAGAGCAATTCAACTACTCAGCAGAGACATTGGCTCCATATCCATCCTACGCGACGGAAACCTTCTCATGCTCGTTATAAGCCTATTTGAAAAATTTTTGAAAGCAAACGAATTTCGCGGTATGTGCAAATTTACCTGTTAACTGCACGAATAACTAAACAGCATCAAAGGTTCTATTTATGCCCCCTTCCTCAACAATGCACACTGGGCGGAATTGCCAAATAATTGGCATAAAGTCGAAAATTTTGTGGAAGCAAGTAATAATTATATTTCAGTATATTCAAAGTAGATTCCCTAAATAGGAAAATCGATTATCGCTTTTTCCAAACATCCAACCCTGTCATTCTGATCAAGCTTCCAAATCAGCTGATGCCTGCGACAAAATTGGGGAGAAATTTTTATTCACTTTGAGCGCTTGGCAATGTATTTTGGAGGCCAAGGTATGTAAAATGGATACAAAAAAACAATACAGAAGATAAGGACAGCCTCCGATTGGGTAGACCGAAGCTAAATTATGACGAAGCAGGGCCCCTGCCGATGTTGCAATGAACATTAAAAACGATACCAAGCTTTTGATTCATACTGGTACAATGGCAGTCAGAAAATTAAATGAAAGTGATACTGCATTTGTGCTTAAAAATTTTAGCAATTCTGAATGCGGGGCTACTAAAAAAAGCTAAAAGAAAGCTTGATTGAAAAAAAACATTTATAAAGAAGATTGCGACAAGAAATGGGTTTGCATGTAGATAAGCTAAAACAAAATGGAAGAGGAAACTAGAACGATGGCAACACTGCACACTGGTTGCGTCCAAGGGCCAAAAATCAAAATTATCATCACAAAATACTTGGACAAAACGAACACAAATTTACACTAAAATGTTCAATCTTCAAAACGCCAAAACGGGTTTTCCACAAATCTAACGGAACTTTCTAAAAATAGCATTAAAAGAATGAACTTGTGTACATTTTTGCAGCCCGTCTGAGGTTTGTTTGTACTTTGTCATTGTAAATTCGTTCTTCAAAGTGATCAAACGTTTGACAAAGTGGTCCGATATTAATAATTTAAAATGGATTTTGTAATTGAAGGTATTTACTTTAATAAATGCGTATTTAAAGATTAATTTGATCAATTCAAACATTTTTGTGTGATTTTGAACGTCTTAACCTTTTTTGTGCAGTTTGTGTACGTCCTTTTTATGTTTACTAAAAGTTTTAGTTGTGTTGGCCCCGGATGCCCCCATTGAGATTGCCATCACTGTATTTGTCAATGTTTTAAGGTAATAATCATGAAAGTTTAGTTACTAAAAGTTGCTAATTAGCTTATATTGATAAATAAACTAAAGTGGTCTTATTTATTTTCATGGGACAAATATCGACCGTTATCAGTTGATCTTTGTGTTGTTGGTTTCGTTTTCGTCGTTTGTTTTGTACCTTTTCTTACATTAAATTTACTGTACTAATTTATGTTTGCTTTGCACATTTTATTTTGATTGTATAGGAACATCTTATAACTGAGTGTTTTCACGCATCCACATTTTTGTTCTTTGGTGCAAAGAAAAAGGTACGAATGTCGAAAAAATGCAAGGCATAAATAATTTACTGGCACTAAACATAAAAAGCAAAGGCTACGAAGTCAATACGATTGACCTTAAGAAATGTATTCAGTACATTTGCACAAAGATAGTTACGTTCTGGATTCAGTACAAAAGAATTAGAAGTTTAGTTGTACAATACAAATCTGAATGGCTAAAAACTAAAGAATTTATTGTCCTGAAACCTACTAGTAGTGCTCAACAAATTGATCTGAGTTCTAGTCGTGGACGGCCCAAAATGGATTTTGTTGAGTCCTCAAAAAGGACGAAACGTCGCCGAATAGCCCTACTACAAAAGCATGATGAGTCTGCAGCTTCTGTTTTGCGCTCATCTGATTCTCAGTCAAGCCTTAATGCAACTGAAATAAATATTGAAAAGGTCTTGTCGCTTGTCGTCGACATTGGGTTGTCCAAACACCAATACTTGGTCATTAGATCATTTATAAATTCAGAAGTTTCCTATAACTTATTGCCAAGTTACGAAAAAATTCTTAAGTTCAAAACATCCAAATAATATTGTTGTAGACGAAACAAATGCAGAAGTGGAACTACAAAGTCTTTTAGACAGCACGGCTTTAAGTATTTTAGAGCTTCAAAAGAATGTAATTGAAAAACGTTTGGATGAAACTGAAAAAACTTTAACATTAATTGGAAAATGGGGATTCGATGGCAGCACTGGCCACTGGCGAATTTAAACAAAAGTTTTCCAATTGTATTAATGATGAGAAAAGTTTATTTGTCACATCGTACGTCCCACTTCAGCTTGTAACCAACTCTAAAGTAATATGGAAAAATCCCAGGCCATCATCTACCCGATATCGTAGGCCACTCAGGCTTCGATTTAAAAAGGAAACCGCCGCACTTTCCGTCGAAGAAGAGCTCTACTTCAAGGAGAAAATAGCTAACTTGAAGACAACAGAGCATAAAATTTGCAATACAACAGTTTCTATAAAGCACGCCCTTCAATTAACCATGGTGGATGGTAAAGTTTGCAACTCCTCGATGAAATGCTTTATATGTGGAGCCAATTTCACAGAAATGAATAATATTGAAGAATGTGTTGGAAGAGATGTGCAAGAAAAGTATTTTGAATTCGGGCTATCACCACTTCATTCATATATCCGGTTCTTCGAATATTTCTTGCACATTTCGTACAAGCTGGATGTAAAGCTTTGGCAAGTACGATCGGGAGAACTCAATTCTATTGTATTAAAGAAAAAACATCAAATTCAAGCGGAGTTTCGAGAGAAAATGGGGTTACAGGTCGATACGCCAAAGGATGGAGGTAGAGGAAACTCCAACGATGGTAATACTGCCAGGAAATTTTTCAGTAACCCAAGCTTAGCATCTCAGATTACAGGCATTGATGAAGAAGTTATTGCCCGATGCGCTCCGATACTGCAAGCCTTAGCATCAGGATACAAAATAAAAATAAAAAACTTCGAAAAATTAGCACTAGATACTGCGAATAAATTAATTGAAATGTATCCATGGTACTACCTTCCAGCAACAGTGCATAAAATTTTAATTCATGCACCAAAGGTTATTGAGCACGCTTTGGTTTCGATTGGAGAGCTCTCAGAGGAAGCTGCAGAATCGAACAATAAAGAAATAAAAAATGCCGGCTGCAGCATACTAGGAAGATGTCTCGTATATTGACAAATACAGATTTAATTAAAGTGCTTCTTTTGAAATCAGACCATTTTATAACAGGTCAAAGAAATCTGCCAAAGAATCAGAAATCCACTTTTTTATCATCTACATATGATTTATTGGATGATGTATGTTAACCTTGGGTATTATTTATCTTAAATTTTCATCATTTTTATTATCTTATAATTAAATAATATTTGCTGTTATATATGGTTGAAAAAATGGAATCACGAATTTTTAAAATTATTTCTTGCTTGGGGGGAGGGGGGTGGGGGGGTGTTGGAGTTTCTCTCTTTCTGTATTTACTGTATGCTATCTAAATTCATCTCTAATACCCAGGAAAAAATTTCAGCTCACTATCTTTACTGGAAGTATTTTTGGCCACCAGCCCCATATAAGCGCAACCAGTGTGCACTGTGAAAAAAGCATTCTTAAATACGAAGTTATTTGCATCCATTTTAGAACTCAATTTGGAGTTACTATTCTATTAGGTATTTTCTTCGAATTTGCAATTTCTAAGTTGTACATTTTTGTAATAGCTATTTGCAAAATTAAAACTATTAGATCATACATGTTACATTATTCAATGTATCCAATGTCCCCAACTCTCCATTAGATTTTAGTTCATGGATCACAAATAATTAGTGATGCCTGGTGGGCTGTCTTGCAGAAAAGCGTCTAAAGCGAAAAATAAATTTTACAAGCGTGATCGGCTACTCTTGACACAATTGGGGGGTAAGTAATACAATAGGTGTGGATGTATTCCAAAGATTTATGGACTCTTCAGATCCCCTCATCACAGGTATATCCATTAAAAAAAGGGCAGCTCGACAAAAAGAAACCCTTTCGCGAAATGTCATAGAACTTTCAGAAACAACACATTATAATTTTATTGTTTGGACGTTGATGTGTACAATGCGAAGTACGTTCAAGTGGCCCATACGCCTGTTTCACGCGAGCCCAAGCAGAGCGCTGTCCACCTCCCGCCCGACCGACCGTGGGGCGCAGCCGTAACTTGGATGGTCTTAAAAAATGAAGACTTAAAGAGGACCTTTTGTGTACGCTTAGAAAGATATTGAAGAATCCAATCTAGCAAAAGGCTGGGGATACCAAGTGCATTTAACTTATATAAATGCAGAGTGTGATTAACAGAGTCAAAGGCCTTGCTGAAGTCAGTATAAATGACATTAGTTTGCACGGCAGTCTTGAACCCTTTGATTGGGTGAGATGTAAATTTTAATAGGTTAGTAGTTGTCGATCTACGTTTTTTAAACCCATGTTGGGATGACGAAATGATTGAGCTACAAAAATGCTGCAATTGAGACGTTATTATTTTCTCAAATGCTTTGGGTATGGCAGACAATTTATAAATGCCCCTATAATTGGAGGCTTCGGACTTTTTCCCCTTTTTATGAAGAGGAATAATATATGATTCCTTCCAGATGGACGGGAAGGCGGAATATGTAACGGACAGTGTAAACAACTTAAGTATTGGCTTACATAGGGCCTCAGCGCAAAACCTTAATACGCATCCCGGTATTTCATCAGGACCAGGTGCATATATTGGTTTGACGGAACTAAGCACGCTAAGAACCGAACTTTCTTCAAACACAGGGTCTAAAATGCAATTAGACGATTGCAAGTGATAAGGATAAGGAGGATTTGCTTGATAAATCGAAGAGGAATAAGTTGTTTTGAAAAAATCAGCAAACATATCCGCAATTGTCTGATCATTGTCAGCTTTATTGTTTTCGAAAGACAAGTAAGAAGGGTGCACTGATGTCTTACGTTCTCCATTGACGAATTTATAAAATTGCTGAGGATCGCGAGAAAACCTAAGTTGACATCTCTGAAGATATTCCTTATAGCATTGTGAATTCAGTACCATAAAATTTGATCGAGCAACTACGTAAAGGGAAAAACCCGATGCTTTACCGGATTCTTAAAATCTTTTATAGCATCTCGATTTTACGTTCTTCAAGTAACATAACTCACGTGAGAACCAAGGAGGTTTATCAGACCATCCTTGAGTCACACGCGGGACACAAACATCAAAGAACAACTGAATAGTTTTATAGAAGACAGAAATGGCAGAGTCCATATCCGTGCAAGTATACAGATATGTCCAATCATTAGTTAACAAGAGTTTTTTAATTTTAGTAAAGTTTGTCTTGCGAAAACATCAGGTTGGAGGCATCGAATTATTATATCGAGGCATAAACTCAAAAGGAAGGTCAATGGTTACATCCAGAGTTGGATGAAAGTTGTCCTCAGGGATAACTAAGGGATCAGTCCTAGAAATATCGTAGTTTGAAGAATCCAGCACAAATACCAGATCTAGTGATCTGTTCCGACTATTCCGGACAGGATTTATTTGAGTTAGGGACAACTCAAACAGACCATCTATGAAACAATGTAACGAGGAGGGCAACAGTAATAAAGAATCATATGAGAGGGTCCAGGCAATCTCAGGTAAATTAAAATCTCCCAGTACAACGAACAAGTCCTTGTCAGAGATATATGAGGAAACAAGTTGAATAGCTACCAAATGGTGAATGTATACTGCCAAGTCGGACTGTGGTGGAATATACGAACAAGTAATATAGGCAGAAAAAGAATTAAGAGAAATTTTAACACAAACAAATTCAATCACCTGATTGGAAAACTGTACAATTTCAGACGAGAACGCCGAATCAACAGCGATCAAAACACCACCACCATTACGGATAGTCCGATCATGTCTATATATTAAAAATTTTGAGGGGAGAATTGAAGCATCGGCAATATCAGGCTTCAGGCAAGTCTCAGTAAAGGCAAAAATATGAAAGTCAAAAGCTAAACTATTTACATAGAGTCTAGAGAGTTTAGACTTTAGTCCCCGTACGTTCTGATAGGCCACAGTTAGGGACGAAATTAGTTTTTTGACTCGCCAACGAGTGCAGACGAGCCGGAAGGAACGTTATTCACAGAGGCAGGATGCATGCTAATCGGATGCCGATTCTTCTCTATTATTGTATACTCTTTTACAACAAGGTGTTTCGGCCAAAAATTTGTATGACATATTTGGCCAAAAAGTTTTGAGGAGACACTTATTTTAAAGGACGAAATGTCCCGAGTATATGAAAAACGGAACTTTTCCACAGCAATGTTTGGTGCTTCACTTACCTTGGTATCCACCTAGACAGAAGACTAACTTGGCGCAAGCACATTGAGGCAAAAAAGTCACAGCTTAAACTGAAAGCGAGTAGCTTACATTGGATCATCAATGCTCGGTCACCTCTACGTCTGGAGTATAAAGTCCTCCTATACAACTCCGTACTGAAACCCATCTGGACTTACGGTGCCGTACTGACGGGAAATGCAAGTACCAGCAATGTCGACATTATACAAAGGGCGCAGTCGAAGATTTTAAGATCAATAACTGGGGCTCCGTGGTACATACGGAACGATAACATTCAAAATGATCTAAATATACCTAGCGTAAAATCTGAAATAGGTAGTCAACAACTAAAGTATTCTGCGAAACTGGATGTACACCCTAATGTTCTTGCCAATTCCCTTACGCGAACTAATAATAGAACTCGTCTTAAAAGAAATGACAGACCAACCCAATAATAAATGATTAGGGCCGCCTGCAATATCCCCTGGATATATCTTAAGTACTAGATTAAGAAAAATATCTCAAACTTGTTGTTAGGCTCTAATTTAAGAGTAGATTCAACAAATATATATTAAACGTTAAAAAAAAAAAAAAAAAATGTTTGGTGCTTGAACTTTGCCCTTTGTAGGCTATGACTTCTTCAGAAGTAGTATTGGGATCAAGCCGCGAAATAAAAATTTGCTTTTTGGGTGGAACTACAACAAGGGAATTAGAAGTGCCAGGCACAGCAGTAACAGCAGCACCAGATGCAGCAGCAGCTGAAGCAGCCAACACTTTACTAGCTCCTCTTGTAACTACTTTATTGGCAATATTCCTGGAAACGGATGTTTGCCCGGACGGTTCGGAAACTACAACCGATATCGTGTTAGTAGGTGGGATACTGTCTCCAGGGGAAATGGGAAGAGACTCCACACCTTCCAAAGTCGGACTCCTAAACGATATCAGCTGCTGTGCATTTGGTGACATAGGTTCATTGTCGGAAGCCGGAACTGGTAGAGAACGATGTGCCGACGGACTGAGGGACGCGCCCTGAAACCTGGCCCTCTTTCGGGTCGGAGATTCAATCAAAAGTTTAGAACTTCTGAATTGAACCTCCATCGCCAAAAGCTCTTCTTGGAGCTTATGAACGCCAGCTGACAGGATTTTAAACGCATCCCCAGTCCGATTCATAAAACTACGCATCTCGAGCTCCAAGCCGCGACACGAATCACAGCCCCATTTAATGCCGCTACCCTGTGCAATACTATCCCGCGCCTTGACTGTATAACCAGCACATTTAAAGTGCATTACATTGTCACACAGCCAACAGTAAAGAAAGTCTTCACTGGTCTTGCTGGGATTATTGCAATTATATTTGCAACAGACAGACATTATTAAATAATTGATTTATCACAAACAAATTATAAATCAATATGTAAATAAAAAGGGAAAAATGTTAAGTTAAGAGAGGCGTATACAAACCAAAGCAAAAGCTAACTGCAATATGCAAATTAGAAAGAGAAGAAAAAAAGAGAATATTTATTTATTTTATAAGGGCAATGAATTTAAATTGAATATTATAAATTAACTTCACGAAAGAACGAAAGACAGTAATTAAGCGAGAGCGCAAAAAAAACACGACCGACTTCGATGAGTGACAATATTATGAGTGACATTTGTGAACATTTTCCAATAAATGTTCAGCGTTTAAGTAATGATTACAGTTTTGATGATGACTCCGACTCAGAAATAGATGATATAAATCCATATGCGTTGGAATTAGATCTGGAGAATAACTTAATTATGATTTTTTCTTAAATTGTTAGAACTAGTAATTAACTTGTCTTTCCAATAATCCAGTTTTCACAAGATTCCTAATGGCAATGGACTATATAATTATACCAAGTGTTAGCATGGATGACGGTCTAATTAAACTTAAAATGCGTTAAAGATGCTGCGAAAAGTGGGTTGAGAATACTGCAGAGCAAAGTTAATTTTTAGGGCTATATAGTTGAAATTGGAAGCCAGAGAAGAGAAGAAGGCTGGTGCCGTTTCAATATTTTCGACCCCAACGATAAGAAGTCAGTTTAATGATTTTTAGGGCTAACATCGTATTTCCGTAGGTTACACAGTAACAGCTAAGCCCTAAGTCTTTCAAGTCAACTTACATAGCAGTCGACGAAAAAGCTTCAGCTAAAAGACAGATAACAATTAACTGAAGAAGGTAGCTTAGCTTTATACACAACTAAACATACCCTACCCAGTGGAGGTGTTTTATTTGCACAAGGTGTCAGCTATGCCCCGATTCCCAGAAAATTTGCTCAGGGAAGAGTTGCAAGCAATGCCATGTCCAAAATATATTCAGCGGTTTCGTTGTAGATTATTGAAAAGTATAGAGCAAAGAGAAGTGACAGAAAGATGAGGAAAGAAAAGATTGGCAAAGAACACGATTAAGTTCGTGAAGAGAGTAGTTTGTAAGACATTTACTAAGGTGAATAGGAAAAATGTTTCTGGTCCGACGTGAGGGAACACATTAGTAGAAATGACTTCGCCGTTGACTAGTTTATGAAGAAAGAGAATGCCAAATGCGAGCCTACGGTTATAAAGTGAAGGAAGATTAATAAGAAGAAGTCTGTCAGAATAAGAAGGTAGGCGAAGACTCGGGTCCCAATTAAGACCGCGTAACGCAAACTTAAGAAATTGCTTCTGTACCGATTCAATACTACGCTGGTGAACATCATATTGAGGGTTCCACACTGGCGAGCAATATTCTAGAGTAGGGCGCACTAACGAAATGTATAAAAACTTTGTTACATAGGGATCATCAAATTCTTTGGCCCAATGATTTATAAAGCCAAGAAGACTGCATGCACTATTAACAATAGAAGTAATATGAAAATGAAATTCAAGTTTTGAGTCAAATGGTGTAATTCATTAACGTGGTACCTATCACAGATACATCGAGATCTGATTGCAAGTGCTGTTGGAAAGAATGAGAATATGAGCACGCGTGAATAAGCCAAGGCCAAGGGCAAATCATTTATAAACAGGGTAAATAACAGTGGGCTCAGATGACTGCCGTGGGGGACACGTGAGGTAACTCCAAGAGTTTTAGATATTTAGGAACGAAAATACACCTATTGGGTTCTGCCTATAAGATGCGATTTGAACCAAGCGAATATATTCAGGGAAAAGCCCATAATGTTAAGTATCGTAAGAAGCATAGAATGATCAACCGTATCGAAAGCCTTACTAAAGTCGGTATAAATAACATCAGGCTGACACTTTTTACGGAAGCCATGGTGTACAAGGGTATATATGATGTAAATATAAGTACATTCCCTGGCCCGGACGGGGTCTCGGGTTCGTATTCAAACTGCTAGTCTATAACACCTTTTGGGTTCTGCCAATAAGATACGATTTTAACCAAGCGAATAGTTTCGGCGAAAAGCCCATAATGTTAAGAAGCATAGAATGATCACTTAAGTCGGTATAAATAACATCAGTTTGACATTTTTTACGGAAGCCATGGTGTACAAGGGTAGTCAATTCTAAAAAGTTGGTCAGCGACGAGCGACCTTTCATGACAAGGAGAAATTGGTGATCAGGATAGGTGTTAAACGGAAAACGTAAAAATTCTCTCAAACAGATTAGGTATTACTAAAAGTTTGGCAATCCCACGGTAGTTAGACATATCCAATAACAAGCGGAATGATAAAAAAATTCTTGCAATCATCAGGAAGCTACAAGTCTCACTCGAAATAAAGGATTCAGCTAGGTATATTATCAGGACCAGGTACGAAGGAAGACGTCATAGATTACTAGAAATAATACAGTCTTCAGTAATACTAGGAAGAAACATACAATTTAAATGTGGGATTGAGAAGGCATAGGATGTGGGATCCGAAGAAGTAGTATAATAAGTTTACTGAAACGACTGTTGAAAGTGGAAGTTAGTAGTTTAGAGCGTCACACAGTTGGGCCTCTGCTCGGATAGCGTTGCAAAAATGAGTTTTTTCGCAACTTTAAAACTGAATATTGGGCGATTTCAACAATCGATCTTGGATTGTTTGGTTTTATCTGAAAAGTATGTTCTTTGATAATAGCATGTTTCATAAATTTTAATAATTACTTAAATCGTTATTGAACTAGGAGCGTTGAAAAAATACACTAAATATTGGCGTTTTTTAACTTTGGTGGAACTTTGGTGGAACAAGGATCAACGCGTATCAATACCGGACTACATACAGTAGGTAGGTAAAATATTTAACTATCAGATGTATATGGTCCCAATATGCGGAGACCTGCGACAGCGATGCGTAAGCCATAAAACTAAGGCAAACTCGCTTAAAAATGCGCTGCAGGTATAAGGAAGAAGAAGAGCGCATTCGTATTGGCCTGTAGCTTTTTTTGAATTGAAATGATAACATTGTGATTTGGTCTAGCAGTAGACTGTACCTTTGCCAATTAAATAATTAATTTCCCATATGATTATTTGCTACTGAATCAGTTGAGTGCCAATTTATTACTGAACAAAAAGAGAAAAAGCGCCGACGCAGTAGCGCGCAGTTCTGTGTGTGTACAATGCTTATGTATGTGTTAATCGATTCCTATAACTACATATATTATCGATCAATGCAATTCGTTCATAAACATCCCGGCCGGCCCTGAAACACAGTTTCTGAATGGGGCAATACCGAAAACCTTGGTGATTGGCCGAGTTATTTCTCCTGAAGAGGTCTTGAGTCTGACCGCTCGAACCAATTGATCCTTGCCTAGGCTTCGAGAACCAGCGCAATATGCCAATGAGCTGGTGGGGTGTTACATTCCTTTACAAGCACAACATCTCCGACTGATATGTTTGGTGCTGGAGTGGTTCACTTTGGACGCTGTTGCAATATGGTAAGATACTCCTGGTGCCATTGCTTCCAGAAGCCTTGCATCATAGATTGAATACTTTGCCAGTACCCAAGTCGGCCCACGGGAATGTGGCCCGAGTCTGCCTCTGGAATGGTTGTGAGAGGTCTGCCGATCAAGAAGTGTGCTGGCGACAAATAATTGACATCTGTGTCCGAGTTGTAGCACAAAGGTCGTGAGTTGACCACTGCGCTGACTTGGGCAAGTAGAGTTCGCATCTGATCGTAGGTGAGAGTAGATTTCCCAATGACTCGGCGAATATACAGCTTTACGCATCTGACTGCAGATTCCCATTTTCCTCCCCAATGAGGAGCATGTGGCGGAATGAATATCCATTGTATGCCATCATTCGCGTTCGTAACCTTGTCCATGTGTTGTTGAGATGCCAGCAGCTTCTGCATTTCATCAAGCGAGCGTTTAGCCCCAATGAAGTTCGATCCGTTGTCGCTATAGATTTTGTCGCACTTGCCGCGCAACGAGACAAAACCTCTTAGCGCGGCCAAGAATGAGTCGGTGCTCAGATCCGTTGCAAGTTCCAGATGGATTGCCGATGTGGAAAGGCAAACAAATAGGCAAATGTAGCCCTTACCAATGCGCGGTTTGCGCCCTTTTCCGTCTTTAAGAAGGATTGGACCAGCATAGTCACACCCAGTGTTTACAAATGGAAGTGCCTGAGTGACTCGAATGCTGGGTAGATCAGCCATTCTTTTTTGTGATGTATGTTGCCGTTGTCGAAAACAAGCCAAACAGTCGTGTGTAACTTTCCTTATCAAGTTCCTTGCGCCAAATATCCAGAATCTTTGCCGTACCATAACAAAGAGTGATGAGACGCCAGGGTGCAGGTTGACCCTGTGTTCGTGTTCAAGTATCAGCTTGGTGATGCGATGAGATTTCGGTAGCAAAACTGGACGTTTCGCCTCTGTGGACAATTGCGAGTGTTGCAATCGTCCTCCAACCCTAAGTAGTCCGTCCTTGCCGATTATTGGCGAGAGTTTAGCCAACTGAGATCGACTTCGCAATGGTTTATTTGCGAGTAGCAATTGATAGTCATCCTGGAAGCAGGTTTGCGCGTGGCCAAGCATACAATACGTGCCGCGCTGATTTCCTCAATTGTAAGACAGTTTGAGCCTTTGTCCCCAAATGTACCCTTAGTGCGCCGGAGAACGCGTAAAACATAGTCAACCATACGGAATAAGCGTCAACCATGAAGATACTCGTTGAACAAGATGATCAAGCGGGTGAGCAGGAGCTGCATTTACTAATGCAGTAAGACAATTGACTTTGACTTCCTTTTGTGTGTTCTTTTCTGAAATATTTAAACAGACTTGTGAGTTGTTTAACCTTACCATCAATGGATCCGCGTCACGTAGCCATGACAGCCCATTCCACCATAACTGAAAGTCCTTTTGGTCTGCAGCCATGAGACCTCTAGATGCGCAATCAGCTGGATTCAATTCAGAGTCCACATGACGCCAATAATATCTTGGAATGGTGTCCAGAATTTCGGAAGTTCTGTTCCCAACATGCCTTTATAGATGCATCGGAGAATCCATGCAATTCAATGTTGTCCGGGGTATTTGAATGTGTTGTAGAAATCTCCAAATCTGCTCGCCATTTGAGCCAATTCTCCGTTAAAAGTTTAGGGAGTTTGTCATCCCATCCCAAATCGAAAAGCGATTATTGTTGAAAGAGTATTTTGAATTGGACCACAATTGGTGCCAATAGCCCAAGTGGATAAAAAATCCGTAAGACATCCGATAAAACTTGTCGTTTTGTACAATCGACATTTCCTTTCAGACCTACATTATAAGACAATGTATCAAGAACAGGTTGCCAGTAAAGCCCAAGAACCTCGTGTAGAATCAGTTCCTTCCGTTGGTATGCAGTGTAGCACAGGACATAAGTTGAATGAGTTCCTTTCGATTTTGTACCAGTTCCTCCTCACTGTTTGACCCAGTGAGCACGTCGTCGACATAAAAATCCTCTTGTAGGATTTTTGCAGCATTCGGGTATTCCCGCTGATGATTAGTAGCCAGTTGCTCTAATACCCTGACAGCCAGGAATGGTGCACATGAGGTGCCGTAAGTGACGGTACAAAGTTGATAATGTTTGATTGGATCCGATGGCCTTTCTCTCCAGACTATTCTCTGGAAGTCGCGGTGTTTGTTGGTTACCCAAATCTGCCGAAACATCTTGACTATGTCGGCTGAGAATAGTGATAGTGATTTGCCTTTGGTATCGCAGAATGATCCGTCGAAAACTACTCTCAGTTTCCGACCCAAAACCGAGTAATGTGCCCCAAATCGAAGTATTCCTTCATGAAGTTGACATATTTTGCTCTTAGATTTTCATCTTTTTGAAACCGTCGTTCCACCGATTGGAAACGGTTTAGAGCTCCTTGTAAAGTATGCTCAAATTCAGGATTAGTGACCTTAATTGGAAGTTTAACGATGTAGTTCCCATTTTCATCTCGAGTGTGTGTAGCGAGAAAGTGTTTCTCTACTTGTTCGTCATCAGGTTCCAATTTGGATGTGGAACTGATGTCCTCTAGCCCCCAGATCCTCTGGAGCGAAGCGTTAATGTCAATGTATAATGTCATAGCGAAGAGTTGTTAGCTTGTGGCATCGTGATAGAGCTGATGACCCATCCGAAAATCGATGAAATTGCAATGAGTTTGCCCGTATTGACGTACAACTTTTTACCTGTAATTGTAGACCAAACATGTTCACCACCCAAAAGAACGTCAATTGGAGCGTTTGTGGTGAATTCCGTATCAGCCAGTTGAAGATCGTTAAAGATCTCCAGCGCCGATGCGTCAATGTTCTGCCTTTCCAGTGTTGAGGTGATTTTGCCAAGAACATGAGCCTGTACCGTTAAGTGATTGTTGGAGTACCTGGACTTCATCTGAAGCGTGCTGCTTCTCTTGTGGTGTCAGCCTGAACCGAAGTGATTCCTGTGACCAAAATTGATGATGCCGACCGTGGCAATCCAAGTGCTTGTGTGCATCGTTCTGATACATATGAAAGTTCCGACCCAGTATATAGTAAGATACGACATGTGATGGACCAGAGAATGGTGCTTACCTTTACAATACCTGCATTCGAATAGTGATGGACAGTTTATGACCATATGCCCTGATTTTAGGCACTTATAACATAAAGCCTTTTCCCTGATGAACGTACGACGTTGTGCAATTGTTAAATCCATAAATTGTTGACAGCCATACAGTTTATGATCTGTCGCCTGACATTTGGTGCAGCTGCCACCTTGAACTGCAAGCATTGAATGTGTGACCCTTTTTGTGTGTGTGATTTGCGCTGGTGTTTTGCTTCCAGTCGCAATCTCCCGTTTGCTGAGCTCTAATTCTTCACAACGATCATCCAAGAACTTGAAGTATTCCTCCAGTGTGGGCGCCCCGTTGCCCATACTGCGCTCAATCAACCTGCGCCGTGTGTCAGCGTCAAGCTTTTCCAATACCAGATATTGTACCCAGCAATCCCATCCTGTTTGATTGATCGCATCCAGACCGCTAACAATCTCGTTTGTGCCATCTGATACCTTTCGTAAGATGGACACATCAATTTTGTTTGTCGTTGGTAGACCCATAAATTGTTCCAAAAAAGAGTTTACAATATGGCGTGGCCTATTGTATCTTTCCTTTAAGCGCTCCCAAGCAGTGTTGTAAGCCGTGTCAGTTATTGCCAGATGCCGCACCAAGTTGGCAGCATAATCGACGAGCAGTGTTTTCAAATGATGAAACTTTTGAGTGTTGGTTAACTCCCTCTTGTTGTGTATAGTGCTCTCGTAGATATCTTGAAAAGCTGGCCACTCTGTGTAGAGTCCAGCGAACCGTTTGATTTGAATTTTCGGCAATTCGCCGCCTTGCACGAATGCCGTCGTGTTGTTGCCCGATGTCGAATCCGAAGCAGCCGCCTCTCTGCGAGCGGACATCGACAAGTTTGCACTGCTCTGGTTTGCAGCTGTTCGAAGAGTTGTTGTTGTTGCAGCAAATAAACGATGTCGTCGTTATATGCCTGCATACCCATGGCGCCATTGCCGTCGCCAGACAATGATGCTTGTTGTTGTACTAACCGTTTTTTTCCTAGAAGAAACGAATATGCTTTCAAGTACTTCTCCTCGTAGGTCACATGATCGACCTCTGGATCCACAGAGGCTATGTGCCGTCTACATCTTCCAGTAGGGCTAAGGAGTCCCCATTTCCATAGAATTCCTTCCAGACGGACTGGAGTTGATCCATCCGAGCAGCTACCCAGTATTTGATGATGGTTCGGTTCTTTCCGACCAATCCAGAATTCTTGTGATGCTGGCCTTGAGTCGGCTCTAACGACCCACCAATGCCCTTAGTTCTTCCATTGCGAAGAACTATTCCAGAGTAATAATCCACAAAACTTTCCAATAGATCCAAAGAAATTCGAACGAAAAGCATAAAACGAAAAAATATAATTTGGTCCAGCAGTGGACTGTACCATTGCCAATTAAATAATTCATTTTCCTTATGATTCTTTGCTACTGAATCAGTTGAGTGCCAATTTATTACTGAACAAAAAGAGAAAAAGCGCCGACGCAGCAGCACGCAAATCTGTGTGTGTACAATGCTTATGTTTGTGTATAATGCTTATGTGTTAATCGATTCCTATAACTACATATATTATCGATAAGTTGATGAAAAATAAGGATACGGAAACACGAATGATGGAAATACTTCAAGGAGATTTTGTGAAAATTATGAAATGACATCTTTTATAACAGGTGTTAGTCAAGAGATCGTTAAAAGGTTGGCTGTTATCTTAAATGATATAAATTGCAAGGAAATGGTAAATGGTGAAAAATTTGCCGAATATACTTCAAAGACTGCTCAACTTTTGACTGAATTGTATGCGCAAAAAATAACTTACCTCAACGGTACATAGGATTTTAACTCACGGAAAGGATTTAATAGAATATCAGTGTTTACCGTTTGGAGAGCTATCCGAAAAAGCACAGGAATGTAAAAACAAGGGCTATAAAAGGTTCAGATATACTAATACATTAAAAACTTTTCGTGTTAGACAAAATGAAGACTTTTTTAACATGCTGGTAGCCTCTTCGGGCCCACTTATTGCATCACTGAGACACGTGCGATCACGAAAGGATTTAGAAAATAGCAACTATAGTCCCGAAATGTTGTGTTTATTAGATATTGATGTAAATATTGAAAATTAGTTTGAAGAAAATCAGCCATCAATAGCAAATTTTCAAAATTAACCTAAAATTCTTTTTATAATTATGTTAAAAAATCAAATTAAAACATTAAAAAATGTTACATAGTCGTTTAAAACAATGAATAATTCCGTTTGTAATTGAAAAAAACCGGGTTTCGCTCAATTTTTAAAGGAAAAACATGCTTGGAAATATTTTCTGACTTTCACCTTAAATATTACAGCACCACAAACACCCAGCACTTTTGACACACAAAAGTGCACTGCAGTGCAGTGCCGGTGCATCGGCCCTCTGGTTTTTATTAAATTAAATTTCTTTTAAAATGGTTGCTTGCTCTAAAAGTAATTACATAGTTGCCACTAATGCGGTTGACTCCCATGATTATATTCTTTGGTGGCTGTGTGTGCGGTTCACGTTTAGTGTGCAGGTAACACAAGTAGAATCAAGGAGTTTATTGCTAAAAGTGATGGCTTTAAGTATGGATGTGATGCTAGCGGGGAGGTCAAGAATGACGCGGTCATTCATGACGCGGACTAGAGATAGTTTTTACACTTTGAGGGTAGTTTTTAACAAACTCGAAGCAGAGTTTACCGCGGTGGAGACTCACTTGAGAAGCTTATCGCTTATAAAAGAGTCTCCAAAACGTAAAAGGACCAGTCCTTGGGGTGTGTCTCTATCTCTAGATCCGCCAGCGTCTCTTATCGTCGCCGACCGGTCTCATGCACCGTCTACTCCCAATCTACAGCAATTGATATGGTTTAAGAACCCGGTGGTGAAAGCGGTTAGTGAGGTATTACCGGTATCACCTGGTAATAATCTCTCAAAACCAGTGCCAATTGTAGTGGCCCATTTGTCCAGGCAATTACCCATTCCAATAGAAATTCCAATAATATCGGGGGGTCCGTAAACAAGTTGACTGCTACAGTGGGTGACTTGGCCAACGTTGCTGCTGCAGCGGATGCGTCGGGAACGCGGCCTCCTGTTGAAATACCACCTACGAAATATATTTTTGTTTCTAGGTTAGACCATGTTGTCACATCTGATGATGTAATAGCCTATATTCGGAAGAAAGTTAACGTCTCGAATATTTAAATCATTTAAAGGCAATTCAGTTTGTCTCCTCTTTAGTTTCCATTCAAGGCATGCTCATAATTTTAGGTGCTTTTAATTTACCAGCCTTAGCATGGTCACTAACGGATGAATCTACCATGTTGCTGCCCTCTATGTCACATGACTTTATTTATGGCCTTCTAGGCTTATTTTTATCGCAAGTCAATCCTGTCGTAAATTCCAATGGAAAATCGTTAGATATTGTTCTTGTATTAGATTCTTCTTATTGTGATGTTTCTAGGATCGAACAATTTGTTCTTCCCGAAGACAAATTTCATCCTACATTAAATTTAAATCACCATTACTTGGCTCAAATGAGTTAGAGGTACTAAATAGGTGCTTTCGTGAGATTGAACTTGCCAGCCTTAATGAAAGCATTTCAACTGTGTTCAATTGTGGAGATATGAAATCAGCTGTTCGCTTTTACTCTGATTTCACTCTTTGATATTTGTGTGCCTCTTGTTAGGCAGGAGCAGCTAAATAAACCTCCCTGTCGAGAGTTATCCGATTTGAAAAATGTGAAGACTCTATATTATATGAAGTTTAAAAAAACACGTTATTCATCAGATTACGCTCTGTATACAGTCGCTTGTTCACAATTCATGAAGCTTAATACACAATGCTATAGGAAATCCCGCTTTTCCATTTTTTTGAAAGGAGTCTTATTCTATTCCTCTGCCTAAAAATGGGAAAAAGTCTGAAACTTCTTACTATATTTCAATATTGGCCGCTAATCCGAAAGCTTTCTTTTCTTGGGTTTGAGAATATTTAACAAATAGAAATCAGAAGGTTCTTCTTAAGTCATCTTATTATTCAGGGTAGTCAACTTGGCCCTCTTCTTTTTACACCATTTATTAAAGATCCTTCATCAAACATTATGCGCTTGCGAGTGCTTATATATGCTGACGATGCACAGTGGGGCCTTCTGGCATTTAGCATTGCAAAAATCATAGCGTCTAAACCAATAAAGCGATTTCAAAAATTTAACAAGCATATGATAAAGAATACCTTAAGCTTCAAAATGATGTTTGTCAAAAGTGCTGGGTGTTCGTGGTGCTGTAATATTCAAGGTCAAAGTCAGAAAATATTTCTAAGCATGTTTTTCCTCTAAAAATGGATCGAAACCCGGTTTTTTTCAATCACAAATGAAAGTTTTCATTGTTTTAGACGACTATGTAACATTTTTTAATGTTTTAATTTGATTCTTTAACATAATTACAAAAAGAAAAAACAAATTTTTTATTTATTTTTGGGTTATTTTTGAAAATTTGCTATTGATGGCTGATTTTCTTCAAAATAATTTTCAATATTTACATCAATATCTAATAAACTCAACATTTCGGGACTATAGTTGCTATTTTCCAAATCCTTTCGTGATCGCACGTGTCTCAGTGATGCAATAAGTGGGTCCGAAGAGGCTGCTAGCATGTTAAAAAGGTCTTCATTTTGTCTAAGACGAGAAGTTTTTAATGTATCCGGGAAGAACTTCGACTTTATGACTTTTTAAGGAACTCCTTAAAATTTCGTACTTCTCCTTCGTCAATCCTAGGTCCATAAATAAGGAAAACACCTCTTCCCAGTGTACTTAGTCGGGACTAAGTTTGGTGGGGTTGGAATACTTTCCTTAATCCTATGTAGTCGAATAGTACTGGCGATCTGCACAGCTTTCGTAATGCTCGCCTTTGCCCTCTCTTGTTCCTTTTCATACTTTGAAGAAAGTGCTTCTGAAAGATGCTCCGTTGTAATGCTTTCAGTAGCACCCTGAAGCTTTCGTTTCCTTGTAAACGTTGAACAATCTTCCACATCTTTATGCGGCCTTCCTCTTCCTCGGCTAGTTGATGGTTGATCATCTTCGTGCTGCGAATCTACGAATGTCGTATACTCCTCAAGCCAAACTTCATTTTTTTATACCCTTGCAAAAAGGGTATATTAATTTTGGTCAGAAGTGTGCAACGCATAGAACGAAGCATCTCAGACCATATAAAGTATATATATTCTTGATCAGCACGACGAGACGAGTTCAAATAGCCATGTCCGTCCGTCCGACCGTCCGTCCGTCCGACCGTCCGTCCGTCCGTCCGTCCGTCCGTCCGTCCGTCCGTCCGTCTGGATCAACGCGAACTCCTCCGAGACCGTAAGAGCTACAGAGCTGAAATTTTGCACGTATGCTTGTATATACTGCAGGCATTGTATATCTCGGATTCAGCCGGATCGGACCACTATATCATATAGCTCCCATACAAACGTCAAAGTCACGAACAGTGACTTTTCTCAATAACATCGTTATTTTATCAGCAATTGTCATAAAAGTTGGTATTTGTCAGTTTGGTGTTCCTATTAATAATTGTGCCAAATTTGATCAAGATCGGGTGACTATATCATATAGCTCCCATACAAACGTCAAAGTCACGAACAGTGACTTTTCTCAATAACTTCGTTATTTTATCAGCAATTGTCATAAAAGTTGGTATTTGTCAGTTTGGTGTTCCTATTAATAATTGTGCCAAATTTGATCAAGATCGGGTGACTATATCATATAGCTCCCATACAAACGGCAAAGTCACAAACAGTGACTTTCTCAATAACTTCATTAATTTTATAGCTATTGTCATAAAAGTTTGTATTAGTCAGTTTTGTGCTATTTTTAATAATTGTGCCAAATATGATCAAGATCGGGTGACTATATCATAAAGCTCCCATAGAAACGATCGGTGGAAAACAGTGACTTTCATCAAAAAGTTCGTTATATCCTATGCTAAGATTGAAGGCCGTTCTTTCGCAGGCATTAGACTTTTTGGATAAAACGTTTTTACACTTTGATGGCTATGGCTAAGGAAAGAATTACCAAAACAGTTGCAAGGGTATACAAACTTCGACGTGGTCGAAGTTAACCCCGGCCCTCTGGTTTTTTTTTTTACGAAAGTTGCCAGATTTCTGCCGTTTGCGATCCATTTTCGCCTTAAGTTATATTATGTATATTTGATTTTAAACTTAAGCTCCGTACTAGCGTTTTCGAATGAAACGCTCATCTCCTTTAGCAATCCCATTTCAAAATCATTTAAGTTTTCACTCTTCTTTAACAACATTTTTGCACAATTAAATAAAACTGTCTTGAATTATATTGACAAATACTATTCAGTCCTGATTCAAGGTGTTTCCACTTATGAAGTTAAAAATAAACTGTCGCAAACGAGAGGAATAAGTAGCTCTTTATGTTATATTTTTTGAATTAACTAAAATTATTAATTAGGTAAACAACTTAATTTTCATCCAATTAGGTAAACGGAAATAAAAACGACCAACCCACAAATAGGACAAACTTTTCATCAACTTAAATAACATTTACCTGTCTTGTCATTTTTTCCAATGCAGGTAATTAGCAATTTATCATTGTAGAAAGGCATATATGTAAACAGTTAGTATTTGCAAAACAGCATTACGCAATGTTATCATTTAAATACAAAGAAGCTACAGGCCAATACGCATGCGCTCTTCTTCTTCCTTATACCTGCAACGCATTTTTTGGGCGAGGTTGCCTTAGTTTTATGGCTTACGCATCGCTGTCGCAGGTCTCCTCATATTGGGACTATATACAGGTAAATATTTTATCTACCGGAATTGATACTCGTTGAGTCTTGCTAGTTTTATTCCATCAAAGTTCAAAAAACGCCAATATTTAGTACATTTTTTCGATTTGCGATTTTTTTTTTTTTAATTATCATTTTTTCCTTTTTTTCTCCTTTCCTAAAAATGTCTCAACTTTGGGCGCCTCTAGCACCCATGAATCTCAACCGATTTCAAAAATCGGATTCATAATCTCTGAAGTATTTCCTATCGATTGCATATATCATTTTTGCCAGACGCGATCATGAAACAACGTATTTTTGCAACGCTATCCGAGCAGAGGCCCAACTGTGCGATGTCAACCTTTACCTCACCTATTAAGACACAGATTCATTTAGTCGGATAGAAACTGATCTTAAAAACTTTCAATCCTGGTGCCTGTTTAATCTATTATATCCTTCCACTACCAACTTTAAGATAATGACTCTTCACCGTAACTCTCCTCAACTGGCCACTTATTTTCTAAGCAATAGTCTTCTAGAACGTCTAAGTAATATGAATGATTTGGGCGTACTTTTGGACCATAAGTTAAATTTTAACACCCATATTTCTCGGTTTCATTAAAAGATGGTCAAAAGAATTTGACGATCCTTATACAACTAAACCGTAACCGTAGAATTATGCTTGGTGTAATATTATGCACAAGCTTCTAAATGGTGATATTGACTCACTTTAGTTATTGGCTCAGGTTAATCTGTCGGTACCATGTAGACGGAGTAGTCATTCTACTACACCATTAACCTTTAGTCGGTGGTCTTCTATCTATGCCAGCATGAACCTTTTAGGTTTTTCTGCTCTGATTACAACCTTCTATTCCCTCTCTGCTCAGATTCTTCTATTACTATACTTAAAACATCTATCCTTTCCTATTGAGTTCATAGATAGCTATAGTATGATGATATATTTGTCTGTCATTTCTAATGTGTAATTGTTCACGTGATTCATGCCGTGCGTGCTACGGCTGCACCCCTCGGTCGGTCTGGTGGGAGGTGGTCAGCTGTCTGCTTCGTCTCGCATGTAACAGGCTTTCTTCTGGTGTCGTAGGGGCCACTCAAACGTACTGCGCATAGTATCGTTAAAGTCCGCTAATACATAATTATCAACAACTCATTCTAGTTATCCAAAGATAAGGATCCAGGCAGTATATGTTTATGTATGTATAGAAGTCTCACATTCCATACAAAAAAAATTAGTGTTATATTTCCATACAATAGCTATTTTAAAATTATTCACACAATAACAACACACAAGCAAGGAATTGGCGCCTTCATAAAACGTAACATTACCATAAACTTAAAAAACTGCTATTAACCAATAAGGAGGACTTTATACATATATTGCAACATACACGAAGGTGTTTTCCAATTAACCAAAGCGATTCACGCAGAAGCAAATATAGCCATAAAACAAACCAAAGGAATGCCATAGTAAAAAAACTCAGTGGATAATCTTTAGCCGCAACGTGAGTCTATTCAACCTTGTTGACTACAAAAAAGAAAAATCCCTATGTAAAAGAAAAGCTACAGTAGCAAAAAGAGCATCACTCTCCGATTTTAATCACAAATATCGCAAACATCGTCTTTTTATATAAAAACATTAACCGGAGTACACAGAAAGCCGATCGAACACTATTAACAGTCTCAAAAGACATCGCTGAGTCCTTAAAAGACTCAAACTATTTATTGGATCATGACTTCTGGTTGGAGTATATCTCCAACAAGGCCACACATTGTGGCATTCTGCTCGCCCAATATCGAGCAATGATGTAGTAGGTTGCGTTTGACCACAACCGAATTATATTGACTGTAACTTGTTTTCTATTTATCTGATGTCTTACATCTAAAACTATTACATTAGTGAATTTCATAGGTAGTGAACTTCCAAGTCCTTCACCTACTTCTCTTATATTACTGTATGATATAGTGGTCCGATCCTAGCTACTGATTTTGATCATTTTTATGAGGTAAGCGCGATGGGCTTTACCAACTAATGGGCTGCAGGGTTGGACCTAAAGTGATTAGTGAAGTACAGGCCTTCATGGCCGACCAGTCATTGCAAGTTCGAATAAGCTATACCTATCAATATTTGCTGACGATGCAATAAACTATACCAATCTAATAAATGCTACCAGTGTAACAAAAACCTTTTTAAAAGTCCTAAAAGATTACAAATTACCGCACATTTCCATTAAGCATCACTGCCCAGCTTACAACTTATCACTTAATGATATAAATATAGAGAACTTTATAATACTTTAAATACTTGGCAACGACGCAAGCAAAGTCCCATCGTCATTGGGCCAATTTGCTAGAAAAAAATTAAAAATAGAACTACCGATTTGCCCATTCATTCCGCGCTGCGTACGCACGTACGCGTAAACAAATAATTACACAATGTGTCTTATACAGAAATCTATTCTTATCTAAAAAGTCGTATGTTTGCGAAAGATCGGCCCGCGATTTCTGCAGTAAAAAACAAAAGCTGCCACAACTACCTTATAAAACAAATTCGAAAATATTATCCTTTTTGGGTATCCAGTCACCAAAGAATAGAGGGAAACGAAAATGTAGATACAGCAGCAAATGCAGCAGCTCAAAAATGAAAAAGCTGCAGAATGGACAACCAATATACGCTCTTGAGCGAATCAAGAGTAGCAACCAAATTGTATGTAACAGGCATAGGAATGCTTTTTCCAACCCCATAAAGTATATCTATTGTTGTATCAGTATCAACATCTGAGTCGATCTAGCCATGTCCGTCTGTCTGTCAGTCCAACCGTTTGAACACCGAGATCTCGGAGACTATAAGAGCTAGAGTTATCAAATTTGGTATGTGGACTCGTGTAGTGTGAACAGTGATCGAGTTAGTTCACATTTTTGAAACGCCCCCTTCCGACACTGCAAGTGAGATAAAACCGATTTTCTAAAGGGCTATACTAGCTAAAGACATCGAATTTGGTATGTGTACTCGATTAGTATGCGCAAAGATTTGGTTTTTAAAATATTGTTCTATTGTCGTCAAAGTGGAAAAACGTTTTATCAAAAAAGTGTAATGTTTGCAAAACAACCGTTTGTAATTTTTACATAGTAAATAAAGAAGGTATTGATCATAGTTACCTTTTTCCAACGATCATTCCTATGGGAGCTTAATGAGCTATATTGGTGAAGGAGAGAGACAGCGAATGAATTTCGTTGAAAACGAAAACGGTGCAAATCATGTTTATATGTCGAAAACAAATAAAAAAGAGCAAAAGAAGGCATACGTGAAGAACGATGCAAAGAGAAACAAAAAATGTTTTAAGTGTGGACAGTTAGGCCGCTTTATTGCTGATTGCGAATAAAAAGACAGAAAGGAAAACGAAATTATTCGATTTTGCCTAGTGTACAGGGCAAACAAAAGTTTAAAGACACAACTTGGTGTGTGGAAAGTGGCGCGACTGTTCACATATGTAGTGACAGAATTTTGTTTACAGACTTTAAAGAGCACAGAGAAAAAGTTCTAATGGTACATGGCCTAAAGATCAAAGAAAGTAATCTAATAGGAAGTAATGAAGCCTGTATTACGTGCGCGAAAAGCAAAATATAGGTAAAGAAATTTTCCAAAAGTATCGGAAAATAGATGTTGTGGATATATGCGGTCCTAAACAATATCGGCCGGTGGTGCGCGATATTTTGTGACATTTATTGATGATGGTTTTTGTATATTGCCTGAAGACTCGTGACCAATTGTTAGATGGCTTTAAAGACTTTGTTAGATTCGCGCAGAGGCAAACAAGCCAAAAGTTAAAATATTTCTTTAACTTCGAATATTTCTTAAAGGAAAATGGCATGAAAAGACAATTAACAGTGCCATATACCCCACAGCAGAGCGGGGTAGCTGAGAGCATCAATCGGTCATTGGTTGAAATGGCCAGAAGTATTTTGGTACATTCTGGAGTCAATAAAATACTGTGGGCTTAAGCGGTAAAAACAGCGGCGTATTTACTAAACAGGTCCGAGACGCATACCGTAGTGGTAGAAGACCAAAAGTTTCCAATCTCAGAATCTTTGGATCTAGGGCTATCGCTCTGAAGGAGATTCACAATAAGAAGTTCGCTGCCAAAGGGGATATTGAATGATTGGGTATTCCTTGACAGCGGAAGCTTATCGTAGTCCGAAGAAAATACTGATTAAAAGCAGAGGTGTAGTCTTCTTGGAGAATGACATGACTGGATTTAGCAGTGAAGAGGGAGACGAGAGTGTGACTAAGCCGGAAACAATGTAAATGAACCGAATTCAGATGAGCAAAAAAAGATAACGATGCGGGCGACAACTGTGAGAGCGCGGATAGCGATCAGCTTGAAGTTGATGAAGAAATCAGTCAACAGCCCCAAGGAGGCGAAGACGAAATCAACGAGGAGCCTGAAGAGGACTCAGAAGCTGAAATTGGTGGAGGTCATGGTCAAAGGCGTCCAAAAGTAGTAAGAACGAGTAAACCAGATAGACCTCGAAAGCAGTATAATATGGTGAATATGCTAAAAGCACAAAAGGTAAAAGTTCCATTAGGAGTCAATGATGCCATTAATGGCGAAATGGGCAGTGAATGGATAGCATCAATGCAGAAGGAGATAGATGCACTGAAGGGAAACAATACTTGGGAACTGGTAGAATTACCTAAGGGTAAGAAAGCTATTGGCTGTAAGTCGGTTTTTGCGATTTAAGTAGACAAAAATGGTTTTGTAGAAAATTAAAGTCCTGGTAGAGTATAAACTTTATCTCCATCAACCAGACGTATCGTCGCTATATCCGAATAGTGACTTGTCAGAGGAAGTTTATATGAAGCGACCTAGTAGGTAGAGAATGGAATAACAGACTAGATGAAAAGCTTAGAAAGATAAATTTCAGACCATACATTAGTGAGCCATGCATTTATGTAATATAGGTAGGCTTAATATCATTGCAGTAAAAGTCGATGACCTGCTGGAGGCCAGTTCCAGTAAAGATGACTTAATTGACATCAAACGATCGATCGGGAATAAGTTCGACATAGTAGATGGCGGTCAATTGAATCACTTCTTAGGCATAGAAGTCGAGCGAGAGACGGAGACTGATAAAATTGCTATTGAACATCAAAAATACATTAAAGAAATGTTACGCACGTGGGGAATGCCTGATTGCAAGGCAATATCTACACCTGTGGAAGCAGGATATAAGTCAAATGTGAAGACGCTTCCTGCATACCTACTGATGCGAAGAAATATTAGTTACTTGTGAGGTCATTGATATATTTGGCCGTAACAACCAGGCCAGATATTTTACATTCCGTTGTAAAGTTAGCGCAGATGAATGTGAGACCTCATAAAGAACACGAAATGGCGGCAAAAAGAGTGCTGCGCTACTTGAAGGGCACAGCTGGTATGAAGTTTCACTACGAGATGACTGGGACTCAACTCAACATGTACGTGGATGCTGATTGGGCAAACGACTCCATAGACCGAAAGTCATATACTGGATATGTGTTTATGTATGCTGGCAGCGCAATATCATGGGAGTCAAAAGCAAAGTCTAGTGGCTTTAAGTAGTACTGAAGCTGAGAGAAGTTGTGTATTTGAAGACGATTTTGAACGAGATGGGTTTTAACGATGTTCAAACTGTTTTATTGTATTGCGATAATCAAAGTGCCCAATGTTTAACAAAAAACCCAAGTTTGCATAATAGAAGCGAAAACATTGATATAAAGTATCATCATATCAGAGAACTTTTTAAGAAAAAAGAAATAGATGTTCAGTATATTTGTAGTAACGACATGATCTCTGATGTATTGACTAAGAATTTGCAAAAATGTAAACATATGACATGTATCACTGAAATGAATTGTCACTTAAGCATACAAGTAATTTGTTGAGAAGGAGTGTTAAAAATTGGGAAATATTATCGTATCTATTAATTTGGCATAATAATAATATTAGCCATCGCACAATACAAAAGCAAAACATTTAAATGATTACTCTTTTTACTACAATTTTTTTTTCTTTGTTGCAGCCAGCGCTTGAGCAGAGCCCATTTAAATTGACTTCTGTTCTATTTATCCAATCAGATTAAAATTGGGATCTAATGTTTTACATCCAACACTATCACATAAGTAGCGATACTTAAACTGCTTTACCTACATACATTTCATATATAACTATATGATACAGTGGTCCGATCCGGCTGAATACCAGATATACAACCAGTATACTCTATACAATCCTATTTGAAAAATTTCAAATGCTTCCTTTAAGTTAAGATTGGTAACCATTCGGATTTTTTCATCGGAGGAGACATTGGAGTCAAAAAACGCCAGAGCTATTAAATCTTCGGCAAGGTACCATAAATGATATCTCATTTTTTTCAATAGTATAGTCGAGGTTTTCGCGTCAGTATTTGCATATTTTATACAATTTTTTACATGGATCAGATCATGGAAAGGAGTTTCAATAGCGTTTGTACACTTAAACCATGCTTTAATATACATTTTCACCAAGAAAATGGAAACATCACGGAAACCATTTTCTTCCTTTTTTTGATAGACGAAATTGATGTCTAAATAAAAATATCTTCAAGGAATATATGGCTTTTGACATCCAGCGGGCATGGCTAGTTGGTACAGGAGTACGAAAAGTATATTGCTTTACACCAAGAAAGATTAATGCTAGCTGAAGCAATTCTTTATGATCTTCTCGGCTCTGACATTTCTGTAGTTCACCAAGGCAAAATTTCGTGAAGTCCTGGCGTTCTGCATCACAAATTTGGACACGAATTGTTTCATCGGCAGCGCCACTTTCGAATTTATCCTTCTTGAAATTTGGCCATGATTTTAAAAACCTTTCAAATATCGGAACTTCTGCTGCAGATGTGGCGCATAGCTTTCGTTCAAATACGCTTCGCAATATGATTTCGAACATATGGTGGCGGCAGGGTAGGTTTATTAGACTGCGTCCAAATTTTTTTTTTACTAGTACTGCTGCTCCTGACAAAATCCCTGTATTTGCAGCCGTGGTGTCATAGGAAAAACCATTGACTTGGTCAACTACATTCCATTTGACTAGCCTGTCGAAAACTGCCTCAGCAATATTTTTGCCAGTTGAAGACTCTACTTTTGGTGCACCTAGGAACTTTGAAGTACCATTGTAGCTAACTAGAACTGCTATGCGTTCAACCTTACTAGAACCGACTAATTCTGTCCTGAAATTGCTGTCAAACTGCACTACCAGGCCACCAGTTTTACCTATCTGTAAGTTATGATAAGATTATTGGTTTAAAATGACCGAAATAATTTGTAAACCACTCTATTGTCCTTAAATTCGGCAGGAATTTCTGTAGATTGTTTTATACGTGATCTAGTCAATGATAATAATAAAAATTTTCGTTAAAAATATTAATTAAGAACATTTGTTTCTATTCTTCTTTTCTTTTTGTAAAATATCATCAACAGTGTTAACAAGGTACTAAAATTGTATTTCATAGCATGCCATCTCGCTCACTCTTATGATATTTGTATGGTGCTATGTATGCTTATATGGGAGCAACACACTGAAAAGTTTATGTGAGTTCCGCGCCCATTAAACATTATCCGATCGGCCCCAAATTTTTTTGAGATTTTTTTTAGACTAAAAGAAAAAAAAAAATGCCCGGCACTTGGTAAAATTCGATTTTTTGAAAATAAGAACACCCCTAATGTATGTATATATCTAACACATACATAAATACATTTATACATATCTACTTTTATACATAGCATGAGAGTAATCCTTCCAAGGCATACTCCACGAGAGCCGACCAAATCAGATAAAAAATATAATTCGTCAAATAAAGAAAGTTACCGCTCACATATAACACTTTTTAAGCAGACCAAATTTGGTATGTAGTTGGTATATATAATATCAAAGAAGCTAAGTTTTATACCCTTGCAGTCCTTGGAAATAATATTTTTATATGTTCAAAATTATTTTCCTTCAACTCAATTCATCAATACAAAAACAAAACATTCAAATTATTACTCTTTTTACAGTTTATGTAGCGTTGCGGGTGCATATACATCTACATATACATATACATATACATATACATATACATATACATATACATATACATATACATATACATATATATATACATATACATATACATATACATATACATATACATATACATATACATATACATATACATATACATATACATATACATATACATATACATATACATATACATATACATATACATATACATATACATATACATATACATATACATATACATATACATATACATATACATATACATATACATATACATATACATATACATATACATATACATATACATATACATATACATATACATATACATATACATATACATATACATATACATATACATATACATATACATATACATATACATATACATATACATATACATATACATATACATATACATATACATATACATATACATATACATATACATATACATATACATATACATATACATATACATATACATATACATATACATATACATATACATATACATATACATATACATATACATATACATATACATATACATATACATATACATATACATATACATATACATATACATATACATATACATATACATATACATATACATATACATATACATATACATATACATATACATATACATATACATATACATATACATATACATATACATATACATATACATATACATATACATATACATATACATATACATATACATATACATATACATATACATATACATATACATATACATATACATATACATATACATATACATATACATATACATATACATATACATATACATATACATATACATATACATATACATATACATATACATATACATATACATATACATATACATATACATATACATATACATATACATATACATATACATATACATATACATATACATATACATATACATATACATATACATATACATATACATATACATATACATATACATATACATATACATATACATATACATATACATATACATATACATATACATATACATATACATATACATATACATATACATATACATATACATATACATATACATATACATATACATATACATATACATATACATATACATATACATATACATATACATATACATATACATATACATATACATATACATATACATATACATATACATATACATATACATATACATATACATATACATATACATATACATATACATATACATATACATATACATATACATATACATATACATATACATATACATATACATATACATATACATATACATATACATATACATATACATATACATATACATATACATATACATATACATATACATATACATATACATATACATATACATATACATATACATATACATATACATATACATATACATATACATATACATATACATATACATATACATATACATATACATATACATATACATATACAAATACATATACATTTTCTGAACTGACATGAAGTCTTTCACTTTTTAAATTATTACGCAATCCTTTTTTTATATTTAATGGATACCTTATACCTTAAGTTTTTTCGAGTCGAAAATTCAGCACTATGAAAAATGATTTTCTTTGTAGTTTAAAACTTGAGTCGAAAGAACTAATGGGAGCACTTACAAAACAATCACAAAATGTCACAAAATCAGCTTGATTGAGCTTTATTGTATGCGCATGCGGTCTAGTTCAGGTATATGCATAAATACGATTACAGCGTACACAGCCCGAAATTTGTAAACATTTGAAAATTAACGTTATCTATACATTTTTCTTACTGTTGGAACTTTTTTTTTGTTTCCTTCCAAAATTAAAGTCATCCAAACTTCAACTGTTTGTTAAATATATATTTGTATAACGTTTTTATATCAAATAAAAATTACTGGTGTTGAAGAGCAAATTCGATAAGCTAGACGGCAGTAAAGAATACTGCCATTGGATCTTATTTAACACTGTTCAACATTAATGAAACTGGAATAAAAATTTTTTTATCAATACTAGTTTAATCCTTTTGGGCTTATCATGGTAAGAGACAAAGCCCGAGTTACAAAGCTCATTGGGTCAGATTTTTAATAACTTGCAAATGATCAATTTCATGTAGTACAGCAGTTAATGGGTACACTAAAATTGCTGTACAGCACTTTTACTGTACACTATATTAGTATAGTTCACTTACTGTACAGTGAGTTAGGATTATTTGCTTATTGCAAGCAAAATATAATTGAAGCAGGAAGCATACAAAAATATATAAAAATAAAGAAAATAAATAAAAAATCAGAATGTCATGTGCAAGAAAAATTTAGCCAATGTAACTTTTATTATTACAAATTTATTTCAGAAAATAAGTCATTATATAAAACTTCAACATTTGAGTACAAGAACATAATGTTATTCACCTTATCATTTGTGGTTTCGATTTTACAGCGTTTATAATAAATAAGGTTTTTGGCAACAGAGAAAGCTCTTTCTCTTCTGCTGCAGTGCTCGCAGGAACGGCTAATAACGGCAAGCAGCCTTAAAAAGTAAGGGAAATACCTGATTGTTGTTTTTTTAGAACATCAAAGTCTGCGCTATATGGAATATTAGCGACAATTTATAAAAAGAAGCATGTCAACATTAAACTTAAGCGAACTTCTCTTCTCGCTTACTATGATTCTAGCCTTACTGAACATGCTGGAACACAAAAATATTTATTTGCAGCCATCTTGAAATGCTTTATTTCTTTTCTCAGTGATGGAAAAGCTAACAAAAACATCGAAGGTTGGAGAGAAAAAAAACGATGTTTTTTACGAAAGGAGAAGCATCAATGTATCGATACGACATCGATGTTTCGATTAGGTCTCCTGCACATGTTATGCTTGTATATATGTAAGTGGTTATGCTTTTTCTTTTTTTTAATAATGATTCTAAAATTGCAGATCCTATTCTACTACTGCCTCACCTCCCACATTGTATCGCTTCTCAATAGTTCATTTAAATTGTGTGCTTTTTCCGAGTATTACTGAAAACTGTATTATCTCTAGCTTATCAAGTATGACGTCTACTTTGGGCCCGGGCCTTATAATATTTCTAGTTGCTTCCTTAAAGTTTCATTCTCTACGAAACCTAACATTATGGGCTTTTCCCCGATACTATTGTCTTTGTTAAAATCGTATCTTAGTTGCAGAACTCAAAAGGTTTATTTTCGTTCCTCGATATCTAAAACTGTTCGAGTTACGTCAGGTGTACCCCAAGGCAGTCATCTTGGCCCACTGTTATTTACCTTGTTTATAAATGATTTGTCTTTGACCTTGGCTCAGTCACGCGTGGTCATGTTTGCGGATGACGTTAAGTTTTGTTATTCTTATAATGATCCTTCTTCCCAACCGTACTTGCAATCAGATCTCGATGCATTCTGTGATATTTACATTAATAAATTACACCTTAATGCCTCAAAGTGCTGTTTTATGACATTCAGTCGTTTGTCTCCGTTCCTAGCTTATTAATCTTGTTTAAGATTAAACATCGTGTTCAACAATTGTTGCCTCCTAGAGTCTAAGAGTTCATTTATGTATATTCACAACTTTTTGATAATTGACATTGGCTGTGAATCGTGGCATAGCTTGTAGAAATAAAACATTTCCACCGAGTCGGGGATGTTTGGTTGCGTTGCTTGTTCGTCGATTGCTGTGTTAGTCGACGTTAATAAAAAAATAAATAAATAACAAACAATTCTATAACAATAATAACGAAAGGCATGAGTGAATAGTTTGGAAGAATTAGAAGTATGAAAGGAGCAGTGTGGAAAAGGAAATCGTTGTGGTATATTGACTTGCAGGACTACCTGGGGTATTGCTTCGCAGGCCAGAAAGGGGGCATCATGCCTCTCAAGCGTTTCGTAGCGTTCTTTGCAAATGTGCAGGCCGTAGACCATTTGACTTGGCTGACGCACATGACGGTTACGGTGTTATCGGCTGTATCGAGATATAGTTAATTCGGTGCAAAATCGGTCATTCTTTAAGAATTTTTATTGGCGATACGGATAGTCTCAGTTCAATTTTTGTTTGCCCGTGTGAGAATACAACATTTAAACAATATGTGTCAAAATTTTCATCCAAAAATATTGAAAATTGAGTGAGATATAGGCAGTCTTCGGCGGGACCTCGAAAAAGAAGTGGTTTGCGGTGTACATCGTAACTCGTCACAGAATCATCGGAAATGAAAAAATCAAATTGCATTAGTTAAAGGACAAAATTCCCCAGGTAACGCTGTCGAGTTTTTAATTTTTAAATGTGCTTTTCGATTTTTAAAGGCACTTGAAAGTCAAAAACCCCGATTTACGCCCAAAAAATCAAGTTATTTGTTGTTGTAAAAATGATAAATTAAAAAAAAAAAACTCGACAGCGTTACCTGAAGAATTTAGTGAAGAAGTACTGTGCAAAATTTCAAAACGATTTGTCCAGTAGATTTTGCAGGATCGTGTACACCGACTTTGAAAATGGCAACTTTTCAGGAGAGCGTTTTAAAGTTTTGGACACCCAAAAATCTAATACAAACGCGGTCGGCCACCCTGACTTCAACTGCCCATAACTTCAGAAGTTTCACTCGGATCGATCTAAAATTTTAACACACTATTCTTGAGATGTCGTGCATTCAGAAAAAAAAAAATAAAAAAAAATTGAAAAAAAAAATTTTAATACTATACCCCCCCCCCCCACCACCCTTAACGAAACGGTTAAAAAAAACTTCTGCTCTCTGACGTGACGGTCGTGTTTTTGCTTAGCTCCTGAGTTTTATTAATATATATTGTTTTCTCCCAATTTTTAATTGTGCCTAGTTTGTTTTCGTTTTCGCTGGTGTCGTTTGCTTGACACCCTTGTGTTTTATTTGCATAATTCGCCAAATTAAACAGTTTTGTTTTTTTCTTTTTTGTGATTAGTGTTTGGTGCATATAAATTGTTTTTATTTTTTTCTTATTGTTCTCTCTCGTCATTGCTTCTGCAGTTGCTCCCCTCATCGCCCCCATCAAACCATCAGTGCTAGTGGTTTTGTTGTTCTCTCTGCTTTGTGGTTGTGCTCAGCTTCTCTCCCGCGTAATCACTTTTGTAAGGCCGCCTCTCAAAGCTCGTCTTATAACTGTTCTTGCTCTCTCTCTTGTGCTGTGTACTCTAGCTGTCTCTTTGTTTTATTTGTAGTTATTGATTTTTTATCGATAATTATCTTTGTGCTGTTTATTTAAATTTTTATATATATATATTTTTTTTTTTGTTTTTTTTTTACCTTGTGTTTATTTTGGCTTTTCAATGGCTTGTTGTCTACCCAATTGCAAGCATTCTGATCGTTATAGAGATCAGTATAGAGCAATATCGTGTTGGCTTTGCGATAATCTTATTCACTTAAAATGTGCTGGCCTCAACGGCCGTGATTACGACAAATTTTGTGGTTTGTCTGTGTCTAAGCCTGAGCTTGGCTTAATGCGCTGGACTTTCCCATCTTGTGCCAGCCAGCAGCTTGATTTTTGCCGAATGTACAGGGATCTTCGTTTAAAGTTTCTTTCTCTAAATAAAATGGCCAAACAGCTGTCTAATGAGTGTGACTCTAGCATACATTTATTGTCGCAATTCAAGTTTGGTCCACCTTCTAAGGAATTGCCCAAGAAATGTACCCTTGAGTTGCCTCATAAGCAGTTGCCCGCACTTTCTATTACATCTTCTCCCATTTTACTTTCACCATCTTCTTGTCCCTCTTTATGCTCTTCTTTTCAGATTGATGTACCCACTACAAGCCCTGGTGTACCTCAATCTATCCCTCACGGGAACTCTGATCAATTACTGGATCATGCTGGCTTTCAATCACTTGCGGATCCCAATGCTCCTCCGCCTCCACTAACTGTAGTGCCTCATCGTAAACAATTATTTATCTCTAGGCTTGCTCCAGATACTTCTGAATCGTCTGTGGCAGCTTACATTGGTAATATATGCCCTGCTAAGGTTTTAATTCAAAAGTTTAAGTTTTCTAGGCCTCGCGAAATCTCCTCTTTTAAAATTACTGTACCAAATGAGTATTTCTCAGCTATGGTTGACCCTAACTTTTGGCCAGAGGGCCTAGTTGTACACGAATTTGCGCCCAATAAGCGCTCCCGCCCTTTGCCTGTCCACCTTCCTAATGTATCTTCTGCTTCAAAAAACTAATAACGTCTAGTCTTTGCATTCACTATCAAAATGTAAGAGGACTTCTTACCAAGCTCTCTAAATTATTCTGTGATAGCTTAACCTTTTCGGCTGACATATTAGCTTTCTCTGAAACTTGGCTTAATTCCTCTGTTTTGGATAATGAAATTCTTTCTAATAACTTTATTTCTTATAGGCTTGATCGTGTTGGTCGACGTGGCGGTGGAGTACTCATTGCTGTCAACTCGAATCTGTGTTCAAGTGTTGTGCCGATTGATCTCCCCTTAGGTGTTGAGTTTATTTGCGTCGAAGTTACATGTTCTAACTTTAGCTTATACATCTCTTGTTCATATATTCCTCCAACTTCTGATATCATGATCTACATGCACCATGCTGATGCTTTGCGAACTATTTTTAGTCGTGTTAAAGATCGTGATTTTTTTATAGCTTTAGGTGATTTTAACTTGCCTAATGTTTCTTGGCTTGCTGATGATAATCTATCTTTCTTAATTCCTTCATCTCAACATGTTTTTCTTGATAGCCTACTTGAATGTTCGCTATATCAGTTGAATTCTTTTCTTAACTCTTCTAAAAGAATCCTCGATCTTGTTTTTGTCTCTGATCCCACTGTTAGTGCTGTATCACAAACACAGCCCCTAGTGAAGCCTGAAGATACTTATCACCCTACCATTGAAATTACTATTTCTTACAATTCCGTTAATAATTCATTCAATAACATCTCAAATTCTCGTCGCAGATGTTTTCGTAAAACAAATTTCAATCTTCTTAACAGCCTTATATTCTTTTTTGATTGGTCATTTCTATTTGAGTGCTGTGATATAGATTGTGCAGTAAATTTTTTCTACTCTGCTCTTAATTCTCTAATTGATAAATGCGATCCTTATGTGAATGTCTCTACCGTCTCCAGTGCGCCAGTTTGGTTCACACGTAGGCTCTCTAATCTCCGTAACATTAAATCGAGATATTTTAAAAGATTTAAAAAAACTGGTTCGCGACTTGACTATGCAAATTATTGTGTAGCCAAATCTCAATTTTGCCTTTTAAATACTCAATGCTACAATAATTATATCGTTCGCTGTAAGGTTGAATTTTAAAAGAACCCCAAAAGATTTTATAACTTTGTTAATTCCAAAAGACGCTCTAATTTACTACCTTCCACCTTCAGACTTAATGACCAGACTGCTAATTGTGATTCAGATATTGCAGATCTGTTTGCTAAATTCTTTCAGTCGACTTATTCTTCTACTGCTTCGGATCCCACACCTTATCCCTTCATAATTCCACATTTAAATTGTATGTTTTTTCCTAATATTACTGAAGACTGTATTAACTCTAGCTTGTCATCTATGACGTCTTCCTTCGTACCCGGGCCTGATAATATACCTAGTTGCATCCTTAAAATGTATTCGATTTCCCTATCTAAGCCTTTATCTCGGTTATTCTTTATATCGAGTGAGACTTGTCGCTTCCCTGATATTTGGAAGGAGTCTTTTATTATTCCGCTTTTTAAAAAGGGTAGCAAATCGGATATTTCTAACTACCATGGCATTGCCAAACTTTCGGCAATACCTAAGCTGTTTGAGAAAATTATTACGTCTTCCCTTCAACACCTATCCAGATTCGCTATTTCTGCTTGTCAGCATGGCTTCATGAAAGGTCGTTCGTCGCTTACCAATCTTTTAGAATTGACTACCCTTGTACACCATGGCTTCCGTAAGAAGTGTCAAACTGATGTTATTTATACTGACTTTAGTAAGGCTTTCGATACGGTTGATCATTCCTTGCTTCTCATGAAACTTAACATCATGGGTTTTTCCCCGAAACTATTGGCTTGGTTAAAGTCGTATCTTATTGGCAGAACCCAAAAGGTGTCTTTTCGTTCCTCGATATCTAAAACTGTTCGAGTTACGTCAGGTGTCCCCCAAGGCAGTCATCTGGGCCCACTGTTATTTACCTTGTTTATAAACGATTTGCCTTTGGCCTTGGCTCATTCACGCGTGCTCATGTTTGCGGATGACGTCAAGATTTGTTATTCATATAATGATCCTTCTTTCCAACAGTACTTGCAATCAGATCTCGATGCGTTCTGTGTTTGGTGTCACGTTAATAAATTACACCGCCTCTAAATGCTCTTTTATGACTTTCAGTCGTTTCTCGCCGTTCCTAGCTCATTACTCTATTAAGTCTGTTCTGTTAGATTGTGTACCATCATTTAAAGACTTAGGCGTTATGTTTAACCCAAAACTTTCTTTTAATATTCATATATCTTCAATTGTTAATAGAGCATGCAGTCTTCTTGGCTTCATTAAACGTTGGGCCAAAGAATTTGATGATCCATATGTGACAAAGGTTTTATACATTTCGTTAGTTCGCCTACTCTAGAATATTGCTCGCCAGTGTGGAACCCTCAATATGATGTTCACCAGCGTAGTATTGAATCGGTACAGAAGCAATTCCTTAAGTTTGCGTTACGCGGTCTTAATTGGGACCCGAATCTTCGCCTACCTTCTTATTCTGACAGACTTCTTCTTATTAATCTTCCTTCACTTTACAACCGTAGGCTCGTATTTGGGATTCTCTTTCTACATAAAGTAGTCAACGGCGAAGTCAGTTCTACCAATTTACTAGATACGCTATATTTTTGTGTTCCCTCACGTCGGACCAGAAACTTTTTTCCTCTTCACCTTAGTAGATGTTTGACTAACTACTCTCTTCACGAACCTCTTCGTGTTCTTTGCCAATCTTTTAACAACCTTTCTCACCTTATTTCTCCTCATCTATCTGTCACTTCTCTTCGCGCTATACTTTTTAATTATCTACAGCGTAACCACTGAAAGTATTCTGGACTGGATATTGGATTGGCTGCAACTCATCCCTGACCACATTGGCTGTGAATCGGGGCATAGCTGGCACCTTGTTGCAAATAAAACACCTCCACCGGGTCCGGGATGTTGTGCATAAAGCTAAGCTACCTTCATGAATTAATTACTATCTGTATTTTAGCTTAAGCTTTTTCGTCGACTGCTGACTTAGTTGACGTAAATAAATAAATAAATAAATAAACTATGCGCAGTACGTTTAAGTGGCCCCTACGACACCAGGTCAAAGACTCTTACATGCGAGCCCAAGCAGATAGCTGACCACCTCCCACCAGACCGACCGAGGGGTGGAGCCGTAGCATGCCCGGCATGAATCGCGTGAACAATTACGCATTAGAAAAAACAGACAAATATATCATCATACTATAGTTATCTATGAACCAAATAGGAAAGGATAGATGATTTAAGAATAGTAAAAGAAGAATCCGAACAGATTACAGGGAATAGAAGGTTGTATTAATCTTGTCACTCGACGAAGTCGGTCTTCTTTTTTTTTTTGCGCTCTCGCTTAATTACTGTCATTCGTTATACTCATCGCGAAGTTTGAGTTAAATTTATTAACATTTATATATATTAATATCAAAACTTTAACGAACGCAAATATACTTTTTTTGTTCCGCTGCTTAGTTTTTTATTTCGTTCTGTTTTTTGCTCCCACCCGCGCTCTCAATTTACAGTTCATAGTTTGTTTTTGTTTGTGTGGTGTTGGTGCTCTCTATTCTTTTGTTTTCTCTTTTGTGTGTTTTAATAAAAAAAAAAAAAATAAAAATATTCTCTTTTTATACCCTTGCAGAGGGTATTATAAAATTGGTCAGATGTTTGTAACGCACAGAAGGAGACGTATCCGACCCCATAAAATATATATATTCTTGATCAGCATGAGAAGATGAGTCGATATAGCCATGTCCGTATGTCTGTCTGTCCGTCAGTCTGTGCGTACGCGTTTTACTCAGCCATCTTAGCTATCCGGATGAAATTTTTTTTTGGGGCTTTTTATTACCCGGGTGAGATAAAGTATGATTATCTTTGGGATCGGACTACTATATCATATAGCTCTAAAACAAACATTTTTGCATAAATTGGAGTATCCCCAATATGATTGTATTTGATATAAAATTGCAGATCCCAAAATTTGAATCTGATGGGATAAATAGAACACAAGTTATAGCCAATACAATGCGTACTGCGTCATCATCAAATCAAACAGAGCACATGCAAACACACACATAGACGCAGCGCCTGAAGACTGAGCCGAGACGGTGCTACAAGTGTCTGGATTTTGGGCACACAGCAGCTCGGTGGAGAAGCAAGCACGACGCATCCAAGCTGTGCCTCAACTGCGGTAGCAAGGAACACGCTTCAAAGCAATGTGACCAGAAAGCAGCATGCATACTTTGCACACGACATAAGCGGAGCAATACGGCGCATAACACGCTCAGCAGAGCTTGCCCGTTATTTGTAGAGGCTGGCAGTAACAGAAAGGATTAAGTTTCTACAGCTCAATCTAAACCACTGCAGGTCGGCACAGGACCTCTTAAAACAAACTATACGGGACCTGAAAGTAGATTTCTCAATTTTGTGCAAACCATATTCCCATTTACAGGACCACAGCTGGACGCAAAACCATCGTTATGGCGCGGCAATTTTTAGCAACAGCAGGACACATCTGGAAAATCAGCACAGCGCGGACGGATATGTAAGGGCAAGGTACAATGGAGTATATGTCTACAGCTGCTATACAGCACCGAGCAAGCACATCGACAGATTCTGCAGCATACTGGATGGACTAGTGGAGGACGCCAGAACTCACACGCCAACCATCATAGCCGGCATCTTCAATGCATGGGCAACGGAATGGGGTAGCCAAAGGACTACCAGAAGGAGCAGGGCCCTGCTGGACGCTTTTGCCACACTCAACATCAGTCTGCTCAACGTAGGCAACACCCACACCTACAATAAGGCTGGCAGAGGCTCCAACCTCACGTTTGCTAGCCCTTGCCTAGCCCGCAGCGCGCAGTGGGCAGTTTCGGATCTCTACACGCACAGCGACCACTTCGCCATTGTGTGCTCTATCAAGAGTTGTCCACCTGCACACACACCAACGATGTTCTACAGCTGGGCCCCAAGCACGCTGAGCGAAGAAACGTTATTCACCATGATGACCCAAGTGACAAGGAGCAGCAGCACGAACGCGGACACCCAGGCCAACCACATTGGCGACATTCTTCGCAGAGCGTGTGATGCAGCCATGATACGCAAACGGCATGGAATCAACAAATGTAAGCCTGTACATTGGTGGAATGCCAGGATTGCGGATGCCAGGAGGCAATGTCACCAGGCCAGACGACGACAGCAACGTGCCCGCAGAATGCCCACGTTTCCGGAACTGTTTGCAGACTACAAGCGGAAAAGAGCCGACCTAAACAAGGAGATCAAGAGAAGTAAAGCGGACTGCTGGAAGAAGCTGTGCGCAGATGCAGATGCGCAGCCACATGGGTCTGCCTATAAATTGGTTATGGGCAAACTCGCCAGGCGTATAATGCCAACGGATCCAACCAAGCTGGGTCACATTGTAGCAACGCTATTCCCTATTCCCGATATTCACAGATGTTAGTGAAGTCGTGGAAGCAGGGAAGAGGATAAACGTACATAAAGCCCCGGGCCCGGACGGGGTCCCGGCTCTTGTAATCAAATTGCTAGTTTGTAAATACGCGTCGACGTTTGTGGAACTTTTCAACACATGCATGCTGCAACGGGATTTCCCTACGAGGTGGAAGCTACAACGGTTGGTCCTGCTTTCCAAAGGTGATAAAATAGATGACTCATCAGCATACAGACCCCTGTGTATGCTTGATGTGATTGGCAAACTTTTTGAGCGCATCATTTGCAACAGACTGGAGAAGGAACTGGAGAAACGTCATGGACTGTCAGACTGGCGATTCGGATTCAGCTAAAGCCATCGAAGGGCAACGCTGGAATGGCGGCAACAAAAAATACTGCCTTATATTAACGTTGGATGTTCGGAATGCTTTTAATTCGGCCAGCTGGGACTCCATTATCGAGTCCCTAGAGCGATTAAACATATCTGAGTACATCATTAACCTGATATGCAGCTATTTCCACACAGCAGCTGGTCCACGGAAACACACCATCACAGGCGGAGTACCTCAAGGATCAGTGATCGGGCCAGCATTGTGGAATATCATGTATGACACTGTCCTGCGATTGGATATGCCAACTGACACCCGCATAGTGGGATTCGCGGACGACATTGCCATCGTCACTGTGGCCAAGGATATCCAGCAAGCAGAAGAAAACACCAATGCAGCTGTGTTCAGGATTCTGGAATGGATGGAGGCAAACTCACTGTCCATAGCCGCACACAAAATGGAGGTCGTGCTCATAAGCAGCAGGAAAAAAGTGGAAACAGCCAGGATCGAAGTCGCCGGATGCTCTATAACATCAAAGCCTGCCATTAAATACCTTGGGGTCATGATGGATCATAGGCCAACATTCAAAGCCCACCTGCAGTATACCGCAGCTAACAGCTACTCTAGCTGTCTCTTTGTTTTGTTTGTAATTATTGATTTTTTATCGATAATTATCTTTGTGCTGTTTATTTAAATTTTTATATATATTTTTTTTTGTTGTTTTTTTTTTGCCTTGTGTTTATTTTGGCTTTTCAATGGCTTGTTGTCTACCCAATTGCAAGCATTCTGATCGTTTTGACGATCAGTATAGAGCAATATCGTGTTGGCTTTGCGACAATCTTATTCACTTAAAATGTGCTGGCCTCAACGGCCGTGATTACGACAAATTTTCTGGTTTGTCAATTACTGGATCATGCTGGCTTTCAATCACTTGCGGATCCCAATGCTCCTCCGCCTCCACTAACTGTAGTGCCTCATCGTAAACAATTATTTATCTCTAGGCTTGCTCCAGATACTTCTGAATCGTCTGTGGCAGCTTACATTGGTAATATATGCCCTGCTAAGGTTTTAATTCAAAAGTTTAAGTTTTCTAGGCCTCGCGAAATCTCCTCTTTTAAAATTACTGTACCAAATGAGTATTTCTCAGCTATGGTTGACCCTAACTTTTGGCCAGAGGGCCTAGTTGTACACGAATTTGCGCCCAATAAGCGCTCCCGCCCTTTGCCTGTCCACCTTCCTAATGTATCTTCTGCTTCAAAAAACTAATAACGTCTAGTCTTTGCATTCACTATCAAAATGTAAGAGGACTTCTTACCAAGCTCTCGAGACTATTCTGCGATAGCCAAACCTTTTCGGCTGACATATTAGCTTTCTCTGAAACTTGGCTTAACTCCTCTGTTTTGGATAATGAAATTCTTTCTAATAACTTTATTTCTTATAGGCTTGATCGTGTTGGTCGTCGTGGCGGCGGAGTATTCATTGCAGTCAACTCGAATCTGTGCTCAAGTGTTGTGCCGATTGATCTCCCCTTAGGTGTTGAGTTTATTTGCGTCGAAGTTACATGTTCTAACTTTAGCTTATATATCTCTTGTTCATACATTCCTCCAGCTTCTGATATGATGATCTACATGCACCATGCTGATGCTTTGCGAACTATTTTTAGTCGTCTTAAAGATCGTGATTTTTTTCTAGCTTTAGGTGATTTTAACTTGCCTAATGTTTCTTGGCTTGCTGATGATAATCTATCTTTCTTAATTCCTTCATCTCAACATGTTTTTCTTGATAGCCTACTTGAATGTCCGCTATATCAGTTGAATTCTTTTCTTAACTCTTCTAAAAGAATCCTCGATCTTGTTTTTGTCTCTGATCCCACTGTTAGTGCTGTATCACAAACACAGCCCCTAGTGAAGCCTGAAGATACTTATCACCCTACCATTGAAATTACTATTTCTTACAATTCCGTTAATAATTCATTCAATAACATCTCAAATTCTCGTCGCAGATGTTTTCGTAAAACAAATTTCAATCTTCTTAACAGCCTTATTTTTTTCTTTTGATTGGTCATTTCTATTTGAGTGCTGTGATATAGATTGTGCAGTAAATTTTTTCTACTCTGCTCTTAATTCTCTAATTGATAAATGCGTTCCTTATGTGAATGTCTCTACCGTCTCCAGTGCGCCAGTCTGGTTCACACGTAGGCTCTCTAATCTCCGTAACATTAAATCGAGATATTTTAAAAGATTTAAAAAAACTGGTTCGCGACTTGACTATGCAAATTATTGTGTAGCCAAATCTCAATTTTGCCTTTTAAATACTCAATGCTACAATAATTATATCGTTCGCTGTAAGGTTGAATTTTATAAGAACCCCAAAAGATTTTATAACTTTGTTAATTCCAAAAGACGCTCTAATTTACTACCTTCCACCTTCAGACTTAATGACCAGACTGCTAATTGTGATTCAGATATTGCAGATCTGTTTGCTAAATTCTTTCAGTCGACTTATTCTTCTACTGCTTCGGATCCCACACCTTATCCCTTCACAATTCCACATTTAAATTGTATGTTTTTTCCTAATATTACTGAAGACTGTATTATCTCTAGCTTGTCATCTATGACGTCTTCCTTCGTACCCGGGCCTGATAATATACCTAGTTGCATCCTTAAAATGTGTTCGATTTCCCTATCTAAGCCTTTATCTCGGTTATTCTTTATATCGAGTGAGACTTGTCGCTTCCCTGATATTTGGAAGGAGTCTTTTATTATTCCGCTTTTTAAAAAGGGTAACAAATCGGATATTTCTAACTACCGTGGCATTGCCAAACTTTCGGCAATACCTAAGCTGTTTGAGAAAATTATTACGTCTTCCCTTCAACACCTATCCAGATCCGCTATTTCTGCTTGTCAGCATGGCTTCATGAAAGGTCGTTCGTCGCTTACCAACCTTTTAGAATTGACTACCCTTGTACACCATGGCTTCCGTAAAAAGTGTCAAACTGATGTTATTTATACTGACTTTAGTAAGGCTTTCGATACGGTTGATCATTCCTTGCTTCTCATGAAACTTAACATCATGGGTTTTTCCCCGAAACTATTGGCTTGGTTAAAGTCGTATCTTATTGGCAGAACCCAAAAGGTGTCTTTTCGTTCCTCGATATCTAAAACTGTTCGAGTTACGTCAGGTGTCCCCCAAGGCAGTCATCTGGGCCCACTGTTATTTACCTTGTTTATAAACGATTTGCCTTTGGCCTTGGCTCATTCACGCGTGCTCATGTTTGCGGATGACGTGAAGATTTGCTATTCATATAATGATCCTTCTTTCCAACAGTACTTGCAATCAGATCTCGATGCGTTCTGTGTTTGGTGTCACGTTAATAAATTACACCTTAATGCCTCTAAATGCTCTTTTATGACTTTCAGTCGTTTGTCGCCGTTCCTAGCTCAATACTCTATTAAGTCTGTTCTGTTAGATTGTGTAACATCATTTAAAGACTTAGGCGTTATGTTTGACCCAAAACTTTCTTTTAATATTCATATATCTTCAATTGTTAATAGAGCATGCAGTCTTCTTGGCTTCATTAAACGTTGGGCCAAAGAATTTGATGATCCATATGTGACAAAGGTTTTATACATTTCGTTAGTTCGCCTACTCTAGAATATTGCTCGCCAGTGTGGAACCCTCAATATGATGTTCACCAGCGTAGTATTGAATCGGTACAGAAGCAATTCCTTAAGTTTGCGTTACGCGGTCTTAATTGGGACCCGAATCTTCGCCTACCTTCTTATTCTGACAGACTTCTTCTTATTAATCTTCCTTCACTTTACAACCGTAGGCTCGTATTTGGGATTCTCTTTCTACATAAAGTAGTCAACGGCGAAGTCAGTTCTACCAATTTACTAGATACGCTATATTTTTGTGTTCCCTCACGTCGGACCAGAAACTTTTTTCCTCTTCACCTTAGTAGATGTTTGACTAACTACTCTCTTCACGAACCTCTTCGTGTTCTTTGCCAATCTTTTAACAACCTTTCTCACCTTATTTCTCCTCATCTATCTGTCACTTCTCTTCGCGCTATACTTTTTAATTATCTACAGCGTAACCACTGAAAGTATTCTGGACTGGATATTTGATTGGCTGCAACTCATCCCTGACCACATTGGCTGTGAATCGGGGCATAGCTGGCACCTTGTTGCAAATAAAACACCTCCATCGGGTCGGGGATGTTGTGCATATAGCTAAGCTACCTTAATGAATTAATTACTATTTGTATTTTAGCTTAAGCTTTTTCGTCGACTGCTGACTTAGTTGACGTAAACAAATAAATAAATAAATAAATAAATAAATAAATAAATAAATAAATAAATAAAGCTGCGAAAGCCACGTCAGCTATAACTCGGCTTATGGCTAATGTCGGCGGCCCCAAGCAACGGAGCAGATGGCTCATTTCGACGGTGGTAAGCTCCATCATTCTATATGCCGCCGCCATATGGGCACCAGCGATGTCATCCCCCACCTACAGCAGGGCAGATCGTCGTACCGAAGATGCTGCCCTGGTGCTGTCTGATATGGCCCCACTAGACCTCTTGGCTAACGAGGCTAGAAATAGAGATCCGCCGCCAGTTAGAAGAGAGACGACTCTGACTAACTAGCAACGCAGATGGCGTGACTCAAACCATGGGAGCTGGACAAGGCGCCTTCTCCCCGACATTCGGCCATGGCTTAAACGCAAACATGACGCCAGACTGACTTCTATTTGACACAGTTAATGACGGGACATGGATGCTTTAAATCCTACTTGCATAGGTTTAAACATGAGACAGATCCCTTTTGCACACACTGTGCGGGGAATATAGAAGACGCAGAACACGTCCTGTTTGTCTGTCCTAGATATTCTGCTGAACGAGAAGAGCTAAGCCTAGGCATTGGGAGTCCATTTATAGTCAACGACTGTATGGGTATCCTACTTAGCTCGCAAAACAATTGGCTAGCTGTTAGCCACATGGCAGCAGTCATCATGCAATCCTTGCGTCGTGCTGAACGTCAGCATAGACTAAACTTCAGTTCTAGGTAAACTCTAGACGAGGCATACGTGCCATCTCCCCCTCGTGAAGTAGTACTTCAGCGTTGGTTCCGCGAGAGGTATACGGAGCATAGGGTAGGTTTTGGTGCGGTGACCACTAACCAAGGTCGATACCAAGTCCCACACTTCGGCTTTCGATGCTTTCCCCCCTATTAAAAAAAAAAAAGAAAAAAAAAACACAAACGCAGCGAACTGTATGTGTATGCGTGTTGTGCTTTGTAGTACAAAGAGAAATAATTGGAATGTTTTGTTTGTGTGTTGATGAATTGAGTTGCAGGAAAAGAAATTTCAAAATGTAAAATAATTATGGCCAAGGACTGCAAGGGTATAAAAACTTCGGCATTATCGAAGTTAGCTTCTTTGATATTTTTTTTTTTTTTTTGTTTTCTCTTCCTAATTTGCATATTGCAGTTAGCTTTTGCTTTGGTTTGTATACTTCTCTCTTATTTTTCCCCTTTTATTTACATATTGATTTATAATTTGATTATGATAAATCAATTATTTAATAATGTCTGTCTGTTGCAAATATAATTGCAATAATCCCAGCAAGACCAGTGAAGACTTTCTTTACTGTTGGCTGTGTGACAATGTAATGCACTTTAAATGTGCTGGTTATACAGTCAAGGTGCGGGATAGTGTTGCAAAGGGTGGCGGCCTTTAATGGGGCTGTGATTCGAGTCGTGGCTTGGAGCTCGAGATGCGAAGTTTTATGAAACGGACTGAGGATGCGTTTAAAACCCTGTCAGATGGTGTACATAAGCTCCAAGAAGAGCTTTTGGCGATGGAGGTTCAATTCAGAAGTTCTGAATTTTTGCTTGAATCTCCGACGCGAAAGAATTCCAGCTTTCAGGGAGCATCCCTCAGTCCGTCGGCACATCGTTCTCTACCAGTTCCGGCTTCCGACAATGACCCTATGTCACCAAATGCACAGCAGCTGATATCGTTTAGGAGTCCGGCTTTGGAAGGTGTGGAGTCTCTTCCCATATCCCCTGGAGACAATATCCCACCACTAACACGATATCGGTTGTAGTTTCCGAACCGTCCGGCAAACATCCGTTCCCAGGAATTTTGCTAATAAAATAGTTACAAGAGGAGTTAGTAAAGTGCTGGCTGCTTCAGCTGCTGCTGCCTAATACTTCTAGTTCCCTTGTTGTAGTTCCACCCAAAAAGCAAATTTTTATTTCAAGGCTTGATCCCAATACTACTTCTGAAGAAGTCATGGCCTACATCCAGGGCAAAGTTTAAGCACCAAACATTGCTGTGGAAAAGTTCCGTTTTTCATATACTCGGGACATTTCGTCCTTTAAAATAAGTGTCTCCCCAGATCTTTTTGGCCAAATTTGTCATAAAGATTTTTGGCCGGAACACCTTGTAAAAGAGTATACAATAATAGAGAAGAATCGGCCTCCGATTAGCTTGCTTCCTGCCTCTGTAAATAACGTTCCTTCCGGCTCGTCTGCACCTGTTGGCGAGTCAAAAAACTAATTTCGTCCCTAACTCTGGCCTATCAGAACGTACGGGGACTAAAGTCTGGACTCTTTAAACTCTATGTAGATAGTTTAGCTTTTGACTTTCATATTCTTGCCTTTACTGAGACTTGGCTGAAGCCTGATATTGCCGATGCTTCAATTCTCCCCTCAAAATTTTTAATATATAGACATGATTGGCCTGTCTGTAATGGTGGTGGTGTTTTTATCACTGTTGACTCGGCGTTCTCGTCTGAAATTTCAGACTGGACAATTGTCCAGTCTTGCAATCAGGAGATTGAATTTGTTTGTTTTAAAAGTTCGTCTTATTCTTTTTCGGCTTATATTACTTGTTCGTATATTCCACTACAGTCCGACTTGGCAGTATACATTCACCATTTGAAAGCTATTCAACTTATTTCCTCATATCTCTCTGACAGAGACTTGTTCGTTGTTCTGGGAGATTTTAATTTACCTGAGATTGCCTGGACCCTCTCATATGATTCTTTATTACTGTTGCCCTCCTCGTCACATTGTTTCATAGATGGTCTGCTTGAGTTGTCCCTAACTCAAATAAATCCTGTCCGGAATAGTCGTATCAGATCACTAGATCTGGTATTTGTGTTGGATTCTTCCAAATGCGATTTTTCTAAGACTGATCCCTTAGTTATCCCTGAGGACAACTTTCATCCAACTCTGGATGTAACCATTGACCTTCCTTTTGGGGTTATGCCTCGATAAAATAATTCGATGCCTCCAACCCGATGTTTTCGCAAGACAAACTTTACTAAACTTAAAAAACTCTTGTTAACTAATGAATGGACATATCTGTATACTTGCACGGATATAGACTCTGCCATTTCTGTCTTCTATAAAACTCTTGAGTCGTTCTTTGATGTTTGTGTCCCGTGTGTGACTTAAGGATGGTTTGATAAACCTCCTTAGTTCTCACGTGAGTTATGTAACTTGAAGACCGTAAAATCGAGAAGCTATAAAAGATTTAAAAAATCCGGTAAAGCATCGGATTTTTCCCTATACGTAGTTGCTCGATCAAATTTTATGGTGCGGAATTCACAATGCTGTAAGGATTATCTTCAGAGATCTAAACTTAGGTTTTCTCGCGATCCTAAGCAATTTTATAAATTCGTCAATGTTAAACGTAAGACATCTGTGCACCCGTCTTACTTGTCTTTCGAAAACAATAAAGCTGACAATGATCAGGCAATTGCGGATATGTTTGCTGATTTTTTCAAAACAACTTATCCTCATCACTTGCAATCGTCTAATTGCATTCTAAAATGCAAACCCTAAACCCTATATTTGTTGAAAGTTCGGTTCTTAGCGTGCTCAGTTCCGTCAAACCAATATTTGCACCTGGCCCTGAAGGAATACCAGGCTGCGTATTAAGGTTTTGCGCAGAGGCCCTATGTAAGCCAATACTTAAGTTGTTTACACTGTCCGTTACATCTTTCGCCGTCCCGCCTATCTGGAAGGAATCATATATTATTCCTCTTCATAAAAAGGGGAAAAAGTCCGAAGCCTCCAATTATAGGGGTATTTCTAAATTGTCTGCCATACCCAAAGCATTTGAGAAAATAATAACATATCAATTGCAGCATTTTTGTAGCTCAATCATTTCGTCATCCCAACATGGGTTTAAAAAACATAGATCGACAGCAACTAACCTATTAGAATTTACATCTCACTCAATCAAAGGGTTCAATAATGCTGTTCAAACTGACGTCATTTATACTGACTTCAGCAAGGCCTTTGACTCTGTTAATCATACTCTGCTTTTATAAAAGTTAAATGCACTTGGCATCCCCAGCCTTTTTGCTAGATTGGATTCTTCAATATCTTTCTAAGCGTACACAAAAGGTCCTCTTTAAGTCTTCATTTTCTGAGACAATCCAAGTGACCTCTGGAGTACCTCAGGGTAGTCATTTGGGTCCATTGCTATTAACTCTATTTATGATTGATCTTCCATTGGAAGTGTCACATTAAGTACGCTGATTTTTTTTTTTTTTTTTTGTTTAACGTTTAATATATATTTGTTGAATCTACTCTTAAATTAGAGCCTAACAAGAAGTTTGAGATATTTTTCTTAATCTAGTACTTAAGATACATCCAGGGGATATTGCAGGCGGCCCTAATTATTTATTATTGGGTTGGTCTGTCATTTCTTTTAAGACGAGTTTTATTATTAGTTCACGTAAGGGAATTGGCAAGAACATTAGGGTGTACATTCAGTTTCGCAGAATACTTTAGTTGTTGTCTACCTATTTCAGATTTGACGCTAGGTATATTTAGATCATTTTGAATGTTGTCGTTCCGTATGTACCACGAAGCCCCAGTGATTGAGAGAGCAATGGGCCGAGTACACTGCCTTGCGGTACACCAGCTTCGATTTCAAAGTCAGCCGAAACGGAGCCATTACATCTTACAGCGAATTTCCTATTGTAAAGGTAAGTTTCCATGAGTTTGTGGGTGTACTGTGGGAGTTTCTGCCGGATTTTGAACATTAGACCCTCCAGCCAGACTCTGTCGAAAGCCTGGGCAACGTCGAGAAAGACAGCCGTACAGTATTCTTTTAGTTCGAATGCTGTTCGTATTTCGGATGTTATACGATTGACTTGTTCAATTGTCCCATGTTTTTCGCGGAAGCCGAACTGGTGTGAAGGGATTGTGTTCTCCGATGCCAGAAACGAGTTTAGACGAATCTGCAGTACCTTTTCAAAAAGCTTCGAAAGACATGGCAGCAAACTATTTGGCCTATAGGATGATGGTTAGGTTTTGTCCTTTCCCACTTTAGGAATCATGATGATAGTGGACCTTTTCCATGCTCTTGGGAAGTAGCCAATTCTTTTTATAGCGTTGAACATTTTGCAGATGTATTGTATGGCGATGGTAGGAAGTTCTAGGATCATTTTCGGTGTGATTAGGTCATGGCCAGGGGCTTTGTTCGGCTTTATGTGGTTTTTAATAACTGCAGTGATCTCATTCGATTGGAGTTCCGAGTACTCACTATCCGTTAATGTGCTCGAAGGGGGAAGTACAAATGAGTTGAGTGTTGGATTTGGCTGGAAAACCATTTTAAGATGTGTGGCAAATACGGATGCCCTCTCTTCGTCACTGCGGGCCCATCCAACGGTTGGACCCCTTATTGGTGAAACTGTCTCTGTAGGAGCGCTTAAAGTTGGGTGGGCTTTCCACAGAGGATGTTTAGATTTCCTCTTGTCTTGACTCCTTGCAGAGGTTGCGGTTGGAATGCCTTAGGCGAAGTTTTGCTGCTGGTGATCGAGTAATTTGCCATTCTCTTCTTAGACGTCGTTTTTCCGTTACTAATTTTTCTATGCGTCGGTTCGTAGGCCTGACAGCAGGTTTAGCGTAAGTAGAGGCATGTGGAGTAGATACTCTTGCTGCAGCTCCCAGCATCGACTCAAGTGCAGAGACGCACATGTCAATGTCCTCTGCAGCGTCCAGTTTCGGCGAACAGTCAATGTGGGCACTCATGTACATTTTAAATTTAAGCCAATTTGTTTTGTTGTTTGTAAGCATATATGGGCGATCAAGTACTTGATGTCTTGTTAACAGTGTGAATAGCACTGGAGAGTGATCGGAGGTTAAATCTAGCAGTGTTTCCGCAGTGATCCGATTACGCGAAATCCTCTTGGTTACTGCAAAATCAATCAAGTCAGGCACTTTCTGTGGATCTGTGGGCCAATAAGTAGGCCTACCCGGTGAGACGCAATCCATCTTATTGAGTGAGTTGACTATTGTGTTGTACAACTGCTTGCCTTTAGGATTTACCAGGCGAGATCCCCAGTGCGTATGTTTGGCGTTACAGTCCCCTGCTGCAATGAAGCGTTCTCCGAGTGTGTTAAAGAAACCGGTGAATTCCTTTTCAGAGATTGAGAAGCGTGGTGGGCAGTACAGGGCAACCAACGTAGTGTTGCCACAGCTGGTTTTCACGGTTATTGCAGTTGCTTGTAGGTGCTGTGTTTCGAATCTGTTGAGGAACGAGTGTTTTATACGGTTTTTGATTAGGATACCAGTCCCGCCATGAGCTTTTCCGTCTGGATGGTTTGTTGCGTAGAAGATATATTTTGGTATTTGAAAATTATTTTTTGATGTTAAATGTGTTTCCGATTCAGCATGACGTCGATTTCACTTGAGTCTAGGAATAGTTGCAGTTCATTTTTGTGATTGGAGACGCCGTTAGCGTTCCAAAGAACGGCTTCTGGATAAGCAGGTTGCGGATTCTGTAGATGGTGGAGTGACGGGGTCTCTTTCGCGGGCTCCGTCTGTCCAGTTCGGAGTACACTAGCGAAGGATACACTAGGATTGGTTGTAGCTGGCATGTTAGATGATTTGACAGCCTTGGCAAAGAATACCTCCGGTGTAGTTTTGGAGGCGTTGAAAGGTGATTTTTGGTCCAGCTGGGGGTTTACGCCCGTTTAGGTGCGATTTAAGATCCTTGAAGACAGGACATCCCCTGTAGTTGGCTGTGTGGTTCCCTCCACAGTGACTGCATAGTCTTAGTGCGACGTTGTTTCTGTCCTTGGTGCAAATGCCATCTTTATGATGTTCGCCGCAGCCAACACACACAGACCTAAGATTGCAATTGTTAGAGGTGTGGTTGTATTCCTGGCAGTTTTTACACTGAGGTGGTTGGTATCTCTTATGCGGCTCCTCTACGGTGATTCTTCTGTGCAATAGGAGCTGTAGGTTGTAGATTGGATGCACTTCATTTGGCTTCGACCGCTTTGCATCTAGTTGGAGCTCGATTTTAAAGAGCGGCTTTGCGACTTTATTCCTGTTGATGATGTTGACAACGGACTTAACCGCAAACCCTTTTTCGGCCAATGCGTCTGCTATTTCTTGGGGTGGGACCGATGGCTCGATCCCCTTTAACACAACCTGGAGCCCTTTACTGCTTTTTAGTTCGTAGGTATAGAAGTTTATGTTAGCATTACGGAGGTACTTTTCGATAATGCGGAAATTGTCCTCAGTTTGGGTTTGACATTTAATTTCTTTTATGTTACCCCTGTTGAGAGGGGTTACAACAAAGTTATTTGCCCATACTGTTTCTACTAGCTTCGAAATCAGGACGCTGCAGTTGGCTCCACGGATGTATAGAGGTTGTGGTCTAGCCGATTTAACTTTATCCACAGCGCCAGCTTGATCGTCTTGCTGATCGGCAAGAATTTTAAAACGATTTCCGCTTAGATGTGCTACTCGTTCATTTGTTTTGGTTATTTTCGGCGTATTGCCACTTTTTTTCTTTTGCGGGCTTAGCTTCCGCTTAGTTATTTTAATATATCTATCCATTCCAGTTTGGACAGAAGGCGTTGGGTTTCTTGTCGTGGCTGACTTTGGGCGACTTGTCGATGACGGCTTGAGGCAGGTCAGTACTTCTGCAGACGTTGCAGTAGTTGCTGTCAACGAGCTGACGGTGCTGGTCGGTGCAATCGGTGACCCAGTTATCGATATTGATGGAGAAGCACACTGCTCTCTCCACGGTGAATTGCTGTTGTGGCTTGCTGTTGCTGAGTGGCTTGCACTTTCGGTGTTATTGCTTACGGTAGCATTCAGTGGGGTCGGCGACACCACCGAAAAGTACGTGTTGTTGCGTTGGACCGAGAGACGACGCTCACGTTGTTGTTGTACAAGTAGTTCTTGTAGCTGTTGCTGGTGAGGATCGGGAGAGCTTAGGCCCGAATTGGTGGACATGGCTTTTCCAAAAAAAAGTGCTCACCTTGTTGTTGCAACTTAGTATTTATTGCTATTAGAACAAACTAATAGCAATGTGATTGTAAATAGGCGTCTCTGAGGCGACTGAGAGCCCTACACAATCGGATCTTACTGATCTTCAGAGTTGGAGTGAAACCAACCTACTAAACCTTAACGGCTCTAAATCTAAAGTTATGTTTTTTTATAGATGCACTCCACACTTGGCAACTTATTATCTTAACGACGCTGCCTTCGAGCGGTTAGATATTAACAATGACTTAGGTGTTCTTATGGACCATAAATTAACCTATAATCCTCATATTTCTGCTACAGTTAGTAAAGCTATGAATTTTCTTGTGTTTGTGAAACAATGGTCAAAAGAGTTTGACGATCCGTACACAACCAAAATTCTGTATACTTCATTAATCCGTCCTATCATAGATTACGGATATTGCATATGGTCACCTCAATATGAGACGCACCAAAGTAAAATTGAATCTGTTAAAAAGCAATTTTTGCTTTTTCCTCTTCGCGGTCTAAATTGGGATCGCAATGTCAATTTGCCATCATACTCCAGTAGCCTTCTTTTAATCAATCTTCTTTCATTAATTAATCGTAGAGTAATGCTTGGTGCTATCTTTATTCATAAACTTTTAATAGGTGAAATAGACTCTCCTGAGCTATTGAACCAGTTAAACCTATCTGTACCCCGTAGACCTACTAGAAATTTTATTTTACGTAGTTAATCGTATTTTTAATTATCGTCCGTTGTCTACGCGATCGTGCCGTCCTATATATGGCTGCGCCTCACGGTCGGTCGGGCGGGAGGTGGACGGCGCTCTGCTTGGGCTCGCGCGAAACAGGCTATGTCCTGGTGCCGTATGGGCCACTTCAACGTACTTCGAATTGTACGCATCAACGTCCAGACAATAATCAGAGCAGAGAAACCTAAAAGGTTTATGCATGGCATAAACGGTTACGGTTTAGTTGTACAAGGATCGTCAAATTCTTTTGACCATCTTTTAATGAAACAGAGCACACTCATTGCCTTTGCGACCGTGGTGGAAATATGGGTATTCAAATTAAAATTATGGTCCATAAGTACGCCCAAATCATTCATATTATTTAGACCTTCCAAAGGACTACTGTTTAGAAAATAAGTGACGAGTTGGGGAGAATTACGATAAGAAGTCATTACCTTACATTTGGTGGTGTTAAGATTTAATAGTTTATACTGGCACCAGGATTGAAAATGTTTAAGATCAGCTTGTAGCCGACTAAATGAATCTGTTTCTTTATAAGTAAGACAAAACTTAACATCGTCAGCATACACCAGATGTTACAGGAATGGAATAGATCAAAAAAGAGTTGATAACTATAGAGGTAAATTGTAAAAAATTAGTGGTTGTAGATATACGTTACACAAACCCATGTTGGGATGGCGAAATAGTAGAGCTGCACAAATGTTGCAATTGCGAAGTTATAATTTTCTCAAAAGCTTTCGGAAAAGCGGACAATTTTGAAATACCCCTATAGTTAGAGGTTTCGGACTTTTTTCCATTTTTATGCAAAGTCGTATATCATGACTCCTTCCAAGTAGATGGAAAAGAGAAAGATTCACCAGACAATAGAAACAATTTTAAAATGGGCTTACATAATGCGTTTGCACAGAACCTGAGTACACATCTAGGTATACCATCTGGCCCCGGAAAAACCGGTTTAACTAGTTTAAGTTCGCTAAGAAGAGAACTTTCATCAATCACTTAAATGATAAGGATACGGATTTGTTCGATATTCCGTTGAGGAATAAGCTGTTTTGAAAAAACTCGCAAACATATCGGCAATTGCCTGATCAGTGCTCGTTTTTTTATTTTGAAAGGACAAAAAAGATGGGTGCACAGAGGTCTTACGTTTAGAATTAACAAAATTCTAAAATTGTTTAGGGTCAGAAGAAAACTGAAGCTTACACCGCTGAAGATAATTCTTATAGCATTGTGTATTAAGCATCATGAATTTTGAACGAGCGAGAGAACCAGGGAGGTTTGTTAAGCCGCTCCAGCATACCAAAAAGCAGACAAATACCAAAAAATAAATTCATAGTATTATAACAGAAGCAAACTGCTGAGTTCATATATCTTCAATTGTACAGATAAGACAAATCGGTAGTAATAATATTTTCATTAAGGCTGCGAATGTCAGTGGAATCGGTTGCCCATTTTTCTTCTTTATAGTGTACTCCTTAACTTTTATATGCTGACATAATGTTAAAGATATTGGCTGAAACGCTAATTTTAAAGGACGAACTGTCTTGAGAATAAGAAAATTTCAACTAATGCACCACAATATTCGAGACGTTAACTTTCTTCCGAATATAGGCTATTACATCATCAAATGTGACAATGGGGTCTAGCCTAGAAACAATATATGTTTCTTTGGTGGTATTTCAACAAGAGGCCGCGTTCCCGACCCATCCGATGCAGCAGCAGCAGCAGCGTTGGCCAAGTCACCTAATGTATGGATCACTACAATTTACACTGTTTTTGAGAGATTATTACCAGGTGATACCGGTAATACCTCACTAACCGCATTTGCCACCGGGTTCTTGAACGATATTAATTGCTGTAGATTGGGAGTAGACGGTGCATGAGACCGGTCGGGGACGAAAAGAGACACTGGCGGATTTAGAGATAGAGACACACCCCAAGAACTGGTCCTTTTACGTTTTGGAGACTCATTTAAAAGCGATAACCTTATGACTCAGTCTATACCGCACTTAACTCTGCTTGGTGTTTGTTAAAACCTGCCTTCAAAGTGTCAAAGCTATCTCTAGTCCGCCTCATAAATGACCGCATCTCATTTCACTAAAACCAGAGGGCCGGGGCTTACTTCGAGCATGTCAAAGTTTGTATACCCTTGCAAGTTTTTTGTAACTCTTTCTTTACCTATTGCCGTAAAAGTAGAAAAACAATTTATCATTCAAATGTTTGCAAAAGAACCGCCTAGAATCATAGCATAGCAAATAACGAAGTTATTGATCCTAGTTACCTTTTTCCACCGATCATTCTTATGGGAGCTGTAGAAAATATTTCAGGATATGGACGTGGGCTAGCTTCAAAAAAAGTTTGCGAGATCGAACATGTATCCACAGCTCTCTAACAAATTAATTAACCACCGGTTTTTGTCTTGTTATGCACTATAGTCAGTTGCATAATCCATCGGTTAGATCGGTGGTTTGAAATTTTTATTTTAATGTTAATTTAAATTTCTCACATATCTTATCTTATATCTTTTATTCTACATTTGTGTTTTTTCTAGCATTTTCACGTCTTTCCTGCTTGCCAAATTTTTTGTCACCAGTGCAAGCAAAAACATAGTAAATTCTAACTGTTATTCTCCGAATGAGAGAGTATTTAAACCAGGGGTGCGTTAGGTGGGAATAAAAAACTGGCGTGGGGTGGTATTAAAGCCCGCACCGCAATATTCCCCACACCGTTATTCACCAACGGCTTCGCGCGTTGGATTACCCCCCAAAGTCAGTACGGCCACCTTTAATGTTGGTCACGTCACAAGTCCATCTACTGTGCGAACGACTGCGCTTCACACTTGTCCGTCTCCACTAATCGCCAAGATCATACGTCAGAGTCTTCCAGAATTTCTCCTACATGAAATACGACAAATTGATTGTGTTTGCGGGTATCTGATCTAATCCAGCATAAAATCCTTTGAATTAGTCCAGAAAATATGCTGACATACTTTAACTGAAAGTTCTGGTTCTACGAATTTCGTCAGCCGTAAACCTAAAACAGCAGCCATCAGTTCCATCCGTGGTATTGATTCTGGCTTCAAGGGATCCACTCGTGTCTTAGACGTTACCAGAGAACAGTGGACTATTCCATCCACTTCTCTGCGCGCAAGTACACATGCGCTACATACGCATTAATGCTGGCATCCACGAACGCGTGAAGTTGTACTCGTCTTGCACAACAAACCTTCGGAATGCACCTTGGAATCCTCACTGCGCTGATTTTGGGTAACAGCTTCACCCAAATTTTCCAATCTTCTTGGTCCTTTTCCTGAAGAGAATCATGCTTATCCGTTCCTGCTCGCCAGATATTCTGCAAAATAATTTTAGCACGAACGGTGAAAAAGCCAAGCAATCCAAGTGGGTCAAAAATTGACATAACCACACTTATCATAGTTCTTTTGGTGGGATAGTCTTTCGATGCTCTTTCAAGCGAATCCGGCTTGACTATATACTTAAGTTGATCTGTTACAGGAAGCCACCACATGCCTAAGACCTTATCTTGCGTTTCTTGAACGAATCCCACCTCCTTAGGCACGTGTCGTTCCTGATTCTTGAGCGCTCTCACTACGTTCGCTGAGATAGAGGTCCAGCGCCTCATGTTGAATCCACCTCCCAAGTGAGTTCTCTTCACCACCATTGCCAACTCCGCCATCTCGTCTTCGGTGTCTGTCGACTCGAGCCAGTCGTCGACAAAGGACAACAGCTCTTGGAGATTCCTTTCTGAACCGCTTTGCGTTGCGATTCATTATGTAATTAGCTAAGGCCAGCAACAGGAACCTTCGAATGTCATAACCTGCATCACGAACGTTTCTGCCGCCTTAGCCTGGTTTCCACTGCGCCATAGAAACTTCTGTGCCGTTCGGTCCTCTGTGCTCACTCTTGGTGAAACATCTCACTTAAGTCACCAGCCACTGGCTGTCACTGGTCGCTCCCGAAAACGTATTAGCACGACAACTAGAGATGCCAGTACGTCCGGGCCGTTTAGCAACACATCGTTCAATGCCGTGCCTTCGACTTTCGCTGTGTGCATCCCAGACCAGCCTCGTCTTGTTCTTGTTTGGGTTAGTGGCTGTAAATATAGGAAGAAACTATGAACTTTTACACTTATTTAACTGACTGATTTCTTTCAGCACAGTTCTTCGGCCGGGCCATCTTGCCCTAACTCGTCTGCCAGAGATGCTTTAATGAAAGCAACAATAGCAGAGCCTCTTTTGCCGCACGAACTCTTTTCTCTGCGTAATGCTCATTTCTCGAAAGGGGCGACAGTCTACTACTTCCTGTGTTTTTGATTCCGGACTAGATCCACTTTGCAATTCGATGTGCTCCATTCTTAGCTGGAACTGAATACAGCGTAACCACTGAAGCATTCATTGCAATGCCAAACAAACAATTGTCAAAGATAGAGTCATTCGGTGTCTTCCCCAATCGAGTTTCAAGTCTCCCGGCAACTTCTCGACGAGCTCGCTTAGTAACGCTGGATCGTATAGATACTCTTTAAGCCCAATTGCGACCAGTTTTACCCAGTTTTACGCAGGTTCTTCTCATAGTTTCCTTTGTAGGCTCGAGTGAACAATCGTATGTTGCGCAACAATGAGGTTATGTTTCCTAACAGTCAGCCCGTTTGCACGTGGTTCACTATCTCCTTCTCTTTTCCTCTATCAGCGAGCCGGCATGTAATCGTCTGCCGCGGTCGCTCTCACGAATAAAGTTTCTGGAAGATTCTGGCCCAATCCACGTTGTTCAGAAACACTCAGACTCTGCTAATATTTTTGGAGCAAACGAAATAAATATTCAGGATTTAGAAAATATTTCAAGATGTTGACTTGGGCTAGCTCCAAAAAAGTACGCGAGATCGAACATATATCCCGAGCCCTCTAGCAAACAACCGGTTTTTGTGTTGTATTGCGCTATATTCAGTTGCACAATTTAGTGGTTAAGTCGGTTGCCTGAAATCTTTATTTCAATGTTAATTCAAATTTCTCACATATTTTATTTTATCTTACATTTGTTTTTTTTTTTCTTTTCACGTCTTTCGCGCGTTGGGTAAACCTTCCTATTATCACGAGGCGGCAATTAAGTCCACACCGCATCAGGAGCTATATGATATAGTCTTTCGATCTTGATCAAATTTGGAACAGTCGTTTATGGGTATTGTAATAAACTCACCAATATTAAATTTTACAACAATAGCTTAGAAAATAACGAAGTTTTTGCAACCAACACATAAATTGGGTGGACTTCGGAGCGAGATTATAAAGGTAGATATGGGAGCCAAAGACACAGCGATGCAAACCCGATGTAGCTACAATTGGTATCTTATTTTATATAATTATAGACGTAGTCGTACAACGCTCAGTACGAACAAGTGACACCAGGCCCGGGCCTGTTACGAATAACACTAAGTAAAATTAATGTTACAACCTCTACCCACTCCGACCTAAGGGTATAGGCGTATTACATATATAAACATAAAATTAAACTAAAGAAATGGAATATATTAAATATGATAAGATAATAGGTTACATATAAAAAGAAAACAGGAAAAGGTTCATGCAGAGAAAAGTTAGTTGTGCAAGTGGGAAGTATAAGCGGTGTGAAATTGCGGGTCCTTTTAGATGGAACAGAAATTGTTAGGATCGAGTGGATTGCGTTAAATTTTAAGTTTATCTTTATTAAGAGTCCATAGACTTTCAAGGCGGAAAAGGAAGAAGAAGCATATATAGGGTTACAAAGTATCTTATATCGATAACTTACAAGCTTAGTACAATCGATATAACCAGGGGTAACAAAAAACCAGAGGGCCGGGGCTAACTTCGACCGCGTCAAAGTTTGTATACCCTTGCAAGTTTGTTAGTAACTCTTTTATCTAAACTAAGTGTTTTATCTAAAAAGGGTAATATTTGCGAAAGAACGGCCTTCAATCTTAGCATAGGATATAACGAACTTTCTGATGAAAGTCACTGTTTTCCACCGATCCTTCCTATGGGAGCTATAAGATATAGTTACCCGATCTTTACCAAATTCGGCACAGTCATTAACAGATATATTTAAATGTTAAATCTCAAATGTTAAATTTAAAAGCAATCGCATCAAAAGTAACGAAGTTATTGACAAAAGTAACTGTTTTTGACCCATCGTTCCTATGGGAGCTATATGATATCGTCAGCCGATCTTGATCAAATTTGGTACAGTGGTTTATAGTTACAATAAACTTACTTATATTAAATTTCAATAGCGAAAATAGCTTAAAAAGTAACGAAGTTATTGAGAAAAGTCACTGTTCGTGACTTTGCCGTTTGTATGGGAGCTATATGATATAGTCACCCGATCTAGATCAACTTTAGCACAATTATTTATAAGAACATAAAACTGACCAACACCAACTTTTATGACAATTGCTGATAAAATAACGAAGTTATTGAGAAAAGTCACTGTTCGTGACTTTGACGTTTGTATGGGAGCTATATGATATAGTGGTCCGATCCGACTCTTGGTGAAACATCTCACTTAAGTCACCAGCCACTGGCTGTCACTGGTCGCTCCCGAAAACGTATTAGCACGACAACTAGAGATGCCAGTACGTCCGGGCCGTTTAGCAACACATCGTTCAATGCCGTGCCTTCGACTTTCGCTGTGTGCATCCCAGACCAGCCTCGTCTTGTTCTTGTTTGGGTTAGTGGCTGTAAATATAGGAAGAAACTATGAACTTTTACACTTATTTAACTGACTGATTTCTTTCAGCACAGTTCTTCGGCCGGGCCATCTTGCCCTAACTCGTCTGCCAGAGATGCTTTAATGAAAGCAACAATAGCAGAGCCTCTTTTGCCGCACGAACTCTTTTCTCTGCGTAATGCTCATTTCTCGAAAGGGGCGACAGTCTACTACTTCCTGTGTTTTTGATTCCGGACTAGATCCACTTTGCAATTCGATGTGCTCCATTCTTAGCTGGAACTGAATACAGCGTAACCACTGAAGCATTCATTGCAATGCAAAACAAACAATTGTCAAAGATAGAGTCATTCGGTGTCTTCCCCAATCGAGTTTCAAGTCTCCCGGCAACTTCTCGACGAGCTCGCTTAGTAACGCTGGATCGTATAGATACTCTTTAAGCCCAATTGCGACCAGTTTTACCCAGTTTTACGCAGGTTCTTCTCATAGTTTCCTTTGTAGGCTCGAGTGAACAATCGTATGTTGCGCAACAATGAGGTTATGTTTCCTAACAGTCAGCCCGTTTGCACGTGGTTCACTATCTCCTTCTCTTTTCCTCTATCAGCGAGCCGGCATGTAATCGTCTGCCGCGGTCGCTCTCACGAATAAAGTTTCTGGAAGATTCTGGCCCAATCCACGTTGTTCAGAAACACTCAGACTCTGCTAATATTTTTGGAGCAAACGAAATAAATATTCAGGATTTAGAAAATATTTCAAGATGTTGACTTGGGCTAGCTCCAAAAAAGTACGCGAGATCGAACATATATCCCGAGCCCTCTAGCAAACAACCGGTTTTTGTGTTGTATTGCGCTATATTCAGTTGCACAATTTAGTGGTTAAGTCGGTTGCCTGAAATCTTTATTTCAATGTTAATTCAAATTTCTCACATATTTTATTTTATCTTACATTTGTTTTTTTTTTCTTTTCACGTCTTTCGCGCGTTGGGTAAACCTTCCTATTATCACGAGGCGGCAATTAAGTCCACACCGCATCAGGAGCTATATGATATAGTCTTTCGATCTTGATCAAATTTGGAACAGTCGTTTATGGGTATTGTAATAAACTCACCAATATTAAATTTTACAACAATAGCTTAGAAAATAACGAAGTTTTTGCAACCAACACATAAATTGGGTGGACTTCGGAGCGAGATTATAAAGGTAGATATGGGAGCCAAAGACACAGCGATGCAAACCCGATGTAGCTACAATTGGTATCTTATTTTATATAATTATAGACGTAGTCGTACAACGCTCAGTACGAACAAGTGACACCAGGCCCGGGCCTGTTACGAATAACACTAAGTAAAATTAATGTTACAACCTCTACCCACTCCGACCTAAGGGTATAGGCGTATTACATATATAAACATAAAATTAAACTAAAGAAATGGAATATATTAAATATGATAAGATAATAGGTTACATATAAAAAGAAAACAGGAAAAGGTTCATGCAGAGAAAAGTTAGTTGTGCAAGTGGGAAGTATAAGCGGTGTGAAATTGCGGGTCCTTTTAGATGGAACAGAAATTGTTAGGATCGAGTGGATTGCGTTAAATTTTAAGTTTATCTTTATTAAGAGTCCATAGACTTTCAAGGCGGAAAAGGAAGAAGAAGCATATATAGGGTTACAAAGTATCTTATATCGATAACTTACAAGCTTAGTACAATCGATATAACCAGGGGTAACAAAAAACCAGAGGGCCGGGGCTAACTTCGACCGCGTCAAAGTTTGTATACCCTTGCAAGTTTGTTAGTAACTCTTTTATCTAAACTAAGTGTTTTATCTAAAAAGGGTAATATTTGCGAAAGAACGGCCTTCAATCTTAGCATAGGATATAACGAACTTTCTGATGAAAGTCACTGTTTTCCACCGATCCTTCCTATGGGAGCTATAAGATATAGTTACCCGATCTTTACCAAATTCGGCACAGTCATTAACAGATATATTTAAATGTTAAATCTCAAATGTTAAATTTAAAAGCAATCGCATCAAAAGTAACGAAGTTATTGACAAAAGTAACTGTTTTTGACCCATCGTTCCTATGGGAGCTATATGATATCGTCAGCCGATCTTGATCAAATTTGGTACAGTGGTTTATAGTTACAATAAACTTACTTATATTAAATTTCAATAGCGAAAATAGCTTAAAAAGTAACGAAGTTATTGAGAAAAGTCACTGTTCGTGACTTTGCCGTTTGTATGGGAGCTATATGATATAGTCACCCGATCTAGATCAACTTTAGCACAATTATTTATAAGAACATAAAACTGACCAACACCAACTTTTATGACAATTGCTGATAAAATAACGAAGTTATTGAGAAAAGTCACTGTTCGTGACTTTGACGTTTGTATGGGAGCTATATGATATAGTGGTCCGATCCGACTGAATCCGAGATATACAAACCCTGCAGTATATACAAGCCTACGTGCAAAATTTCAGCTCTGTAGCTCTTACGGTCTAGGAGGAGTTCGCATCGATCCAGACGGACGGACATGGTTATTTGAACTCGTCTCGTCGTGCTGATCAAGAATATATATACTTTATATGGTCGGAGATGCTTCCTTCTATGCGTTGCACACTTCTGAGCAAAATTATTATACCCTTTTTGCAAGGGTATAAATATACAGGGCTGAAACAGAAACATATGGTATTTTCAACACCCCTCCGCAATATGATTCTGTGTGCCAATTACAATTTCTTTGTTAGTTTAAATTCAATAACTTGACACAATGATTATGATTTTGCTTAGACAAATTTTTCGTTAGTATATCAGCTACCATGTCCCTAGTTGATATATTGTCCAGATATTGGCCAGAGATTGAGCACTCAAATTGTCTCCGAAAAATTTCGTAGATGTCCCAGCGTCTCCACATCCAATCTCGATCAGCAATCGCCTCAAATGCAAAGCCTCTGTCGCCGCTGAAGACATGGCCATGTATTCCGCCTCTGTGCTGCTCAACGCCACACTGCATTGTTTTTCTGACTTCCAGGAATTAGGGCCACCGGCCAAGAAAAACACGTACCCTGTATACGATTTGCGGTTGCTCACATCACCGCCCCAATCTGCGTCAGCGTATCCCGTAAGAGCATCTCCACGCGATCGGTAGTGCAACTTTAGATCCTTCGTTGCCGCCAAATACCTCATAACATGCTTAACTGCTGCTACATGTTCACTGTGAGGTTCCTTATTCCTTTGCGCCAATTTGATAACCGAATGGTAGATATCAGGTCTTGATGTTAATGCAAGCCACATCATCTCTCCGATTGCTGACTGATACATTGTCACATCCTGTATGACGCACTTCTCGTCTCTGCACGCCACTTAGAAACCAGCATCCAATGGAGTAGCAACAGCTCGACACACTTCCATACTATGTCTTTGAAGCATGCCTTTATGTACTGAGCCTGATTCATCACGATACTGCCTGTATCATCATTCCGGTCTACTTGCATGCTCAAAAACTCTCGTAACGGACACTTATCGACGCATCCAATGGAGTAGCAACAGCTCGACACATACTCCATACTATGTCTTTGAAGCATGCCTTTATGTACTGAGCCTGATTCATCACGATACTGCCTGTATCATCATTCCGGTCTACTTGCATGCCCAAAAACTCTCGTAACGGACCCTTATCGACGCATTCAAATTTCATTGCAATCTTTGCCTTAATTGCGATCATGTCATCCATCTTTTGGCAAGCTATAAGTAAATCATCCACATATATTAGTACCAAACAAAGTCTACCTTTTATATCCTGCTGATAAAGGCACGGCTCGTTCTTGCAATAAGTGAATCCGAGATCACATAGCGCTGCATTCAACTTGGCATTCCACTCCCTTCCTGCTTGTTTCAATCCATATATAGCTTTATTCAGCCTCAACACCTGTTGTGAATTTGCCTTGTCCACATATCCTTGAGGCTGCCTCATATACACGACTTCGTTTAGGTCACTGTTAGGATAGGCTGTGCATACATCCATTTGGTGCAGATATAGTTTCAGCTCCGGTGAGTGGTGAGAAGGTTTCGGTATAATCGACGCCGTATATCTGTGAGTACCCTTTAGCCACCAGCCGAGACTTATACCGCTCTACGCTTCCATCGCCACTCCGTTTGATAGTATATAACTACTTTGAACCAATCGCTTTTTGTTCCTTGGGTAAATCTACCATTGCCCATGTCTTATTTGCCAACAGTGCCTCATATTCCTTATCCATAGCAGTCTTCTAGAATGAAGATTGCTTACCTTGCATAGCATCATCAAAAGTCTGAGGCAAATCCAGTTCCATTACATGTAACTTGTTTACACGATTATATATTTTCTTGGGACGTCCTGGCTTGCCTGCCGTATCTCTTGTTCCGGTTCTTGTTCTTCCGCTTGGCCAACTTCATCATCGCTCTGCCCTTAACGCTCATTATCGAATTCGTCAGCGCTAACAAATTTCTCAATTTCCAGATCATCTTCACTTGATTCGTCCCACCGCATTTTCAAACCTGTGACTGTTTGTGCTGGACCTGGGGATTCAAAAATCGAAACCACATCATTAGGATCCTTGAACATTACATCCCGTTTCTCAACGACCTCTCGCTTTTCTTTGTCATACAACCTGTATGTTTTTGATACCAGTGAATATCCTACGCGTCGATATTCTCTGCCCTTGGTCTGAAACTTGCCTCGTCGTCTCTTATCTAATGCAATTGATATTGATCCAAAAAGGCGCATACCCTGCACATTGGGTTTTCTTCCAGTCTATGCCTCATAAGGTGTCATACCAACTAAAGCTGCTGTTGGTGATTTGTTTCGAATGTAACACGCTGTCTCTATGTTCGGACGTTGACGGGAAAGGTTGAGTATTAATCTTGCTTTTCATACAACTCACACATTGCATCTTCTCGAAAAATCCACATTTTCCATGCCAGTCACCACAATATTCATAAGACTGCCAATCTTCTGCACTTATCTGTTTCGTACCAAAGCATCGATTGCCTGCCTCCTACACAAAGAGCTTTCCTTGTCCTTGTCTGTTATACCAACTCGTCCTCTTAGCGAACCGTCGCAGAATTTTTGTCGAAAGTCACAGTGCATCGCCTATCGACTGCTCGATCAACCGACATAAAATTCGTCTCCAACCCTCTGCCCAGAGAAACTCTTGCATATCCCCGTGTACCAACAAACCGTCATTCTGTTGGGGGCTATATGGAACCGTCAACTGACGCACAATTCCATGATCCTCTAAGTACCCATCAAAACGCCTATTGATGAATTCTCGGCGGTTGTCACTATTGCCTTCAATTTTTGGCCAGTCTGTCTTTCAGCCATTTCTTTAAATTCGACGAATTTCTCGAATACTTCGTCCTTTGATTTTAGACAATAAGCAAATATTCGCCTCGACATGTCGTCTATGAATGTCAAGAAATATGAAGAGCCGCCTAGAGAACGTTGTTTAAAAGGCCCACATACATCGTTATGTACCAATTCCAAGAGATGCTGAGCTCTATGTTCGGACGCTGACGGGAAAGGTTGAGTATTAATCTTGCTTTTCATACAACTCACACATTGCATCTTCTCGAAAAATCCACATTTTCCATGCCAGTCACCACAATATTCATAAGACTGCCAATCTTCTGCACTTATCTGTTTCGTACCAAAGCATCGATTGCCTGCCTCCTACACAAAGAGCTTTCCTTGTCTCTCTGCTGTTATACCAACTCGTCCTCTTAGCGAACCGTCGCAGAATTTTTGTCGAAAGTCACAGTGCATCGCCTATCGACTGCTCGATCAACCGACATAAAATTCGTCTCCAACCCTGGTAACCAATTCAAATTCAACCGCCGCCGCGTGCTGACATGTTTTTTAATGCACTCCGCAAAATTTAGTGTATAAAAATAAAAAGACCGCGTTTGCAAAAATTGTGTAGGGCTCTCAGTCGCCTCAGAGATGCCTTATTACAATCATATTGCTATTAGTTTGTTCTAATAGCAATAAATACTTAGTTGCAACAACAAAGTGAGCACTTTTTTTTGGAAAAGCCATGCCCACCAATTCGGGCCCAAGTTCTCTCGATCCCCACCAGCAACAGCTACAAGAACTACTTGTACAACAACAACGTGAGCGTCGTCTCTCGGTCCAACGCAACAACGCGTACTTTTCGGTGGTGTCGCCGACCCCACTGAATGCTACCGTAAGCAATAACACCGAAAGTGCAAGCCACTCAGCAACAGCAAGCCACAACAGCAATTTACCGTGGAGAGAGCAGTGTGCTTCTCCATCAATATCGATAACTGGGTCACCGATTGCACCGACCAGCACCGTCAGCTCGTTGACAGCAACTACTGCAACGTCTGCAGAAGTATTGACCTGCCTCAAGCCGTCATCGACAAGTCGCCCAGAGTCAGCCACGACAAGAAACCCAACGCCTTCTGTCCAAACTGGAATGGATAGATATATTAAAATAACTAAGCAGAAGCTAAGCCCGCAAAAGAAAAAAAGTGGCAATACGCCGAAAATAACCAAAACAAATGAACGAGTAGCACTTCTAAGCGGAAATCGTTTTAAAATTCTTGCCGATCAGCAAGACGATCAAGCTGGCGCTGTGGATAAAGTTAAATCGGCTAGACCACCCCCTCTATACATCCGTGGAGCCAACTGCAGCGTCCTGATTTCGAAGCTAGTAGAAGAGAGAGTATGGGCAAATAACTTTGTTGTAACCCCTCACAACAGGGGTAACACAAAAGAAATTAAATGTCAAACCCAAACTGAGGACAATTTCCGCATCATCGAAAAGTACCTCCGTAATGCTAACATCAACTTCTATACCTACCAACTAAAAAGCAGTAAAGGGCTCCAGGTTGTGTTAAAGGGGATCGAGCCATCGGTCCGACCTCAAGAAATAGCAGACGCATTGGCCGAAAAAGCGTTTGCGGTTAAGTCCGTTGTCAACATCATCAACAGGAATAAAGTCGCACAGCCGCTCTTTAAAATCGAGCTCCAACCAGATGCAAAGCAGTCGAAGCCAAATGAAGTGCACCCAATCTACAACCTAACAATTACAATCTTAGGTCAGTGTGTGTTGGCTGCGGCGAACATCATAAAGATGGCATTTGCACCAAGGGCAGAAACAACGTCGCACTAAGACTATGCAGTAACTGTGGAGGGAACCACACAGCCAACTACAGGGGATGTCCTGTCTTCAAGGATCTTAAATCGCACCTAAACGGGCGTAAACCCCCAGCTGGACCAAAAATCACCTTCAACGCCTCCAAAACTACTCCGGAGGTATTCTTTGCCAAGGCTGTCAAATCATCTAGCATGCCTGCTACAACCAATCCTAGTGTATCCTTCGCTAGTGTACTCCGAACTGGACAGACGGAGCCCGCGAAAGAGACCCCGTCACTCCACCATCTACAGAATCCGCAACCTGCTTATCCAGAAGCCGTTCTTTGGAATGCTAACGGCGTCTCCAATCACAGCACCTACAAGCAACTGCTATAACCGTGCAAACCAGCTGCGGCAACACAACATTGGTTGTCCTGTACTGTCCACTACGCTTCTCAATCTCTGAAAAGGAATTTGCCGATTTCTTTAACATACTTGGAGATCGCTTCATTGCAGCAGGGGACTATAACGCCAAACATACGCCTGGTAAATCCTAAAGGCAAGCAGTTGGACAACACAATAGTAAACCCACTCAATAAGATGGATTGCGTCTCACCGGGTAGGCCTACTTATTGGCCCACAGATCCACAGAAAGTGCCTGATTTGATTGATTTCTTAGTAACCAAGAGGATTCCGCGTAATCGGATCACTGCGGACACACTGCAAGATTTATCCTCCGATCACTCTCCAGTGCTATTCACACTGTTAACAAGACCTCAAGTACTTTATCGCCCATATATGCTTACCAACAATAAAACAAATTGGCTTAAATTTAAAATGTACATGAGTGCCCACATTGACTGTTCGCCGAAACTGGACGCTGCAGAGGATATTGACATGTGCGTCTCTGCACTTGAGTCGATGCTGGGAGCTGCAGCAAGAGTATCTATTCCACATGCCTCTACTTACGCTAAAGCTGCTGTCAGGCCTACGAACCGACGCATAGAAAAATTAGTAACGGAAAAACGACGTCTAAGAAGAGAATGGCAGATTACTCGATCACCAGCAGCACAACTTCGCCTGAGGAATGCGAGCCGCAACCTCTCCAAGGAGTTAAGACAAGAGGAAATCTGGGCTCAAAGGAAATACATAGAAAAGCTCAGTCCATCCAGCACTAAATATCCTCTGTGGAAAGCCCACCCAACTTTAAGCGCTCCTACAGAGACAATTTCACCAATAAGGGGTCCAACCGTTGGATGGGCCCGCAGTGACGACGAGAGGGCATCCGTATTTGCCACACATCTTCAAATGGTTTTCCACCCAAATCCAACATCAAACTCATTTGTACTTCCCCCTTCGAGCACATTAACGGATAGTGAGTACTCGGAACTCCAATCGAATGAGATCACTGCACTTATTAAAAACCACATAAAGCCGAAAAAAGCCCCTGGCCATGACCTAATCACACCGAAAATGATCCTAGAACTCCCTACCATCGCCATACAATACATCTGCAAAATGTTCAACGCTATAATAAGAATTGGCTACTTCCCAAGAGCATGGAAAAGGTCCACTATCATCATGATTCCTAAAGTGGGAAAGGACAAAACCCAACCATCGTCCTATAGGCCAATTAGTTTGCTGCCATGTCTTTCGAAGCTTTTTGAAAAGGTCCTGCAGATTCGTCTAAGCTCATTTCTGGCATCGGAGAACACAATCCCTTCACACCAGTTCGGCTTCCGCGAAAAACATGGGACAATTGAACAAGTCAATCGTATAACATCCGAAATACGAACAGCATTCGAACTAAAAGAATACTGTACGGCTGTCTTTCTCGACGTTGCCCAGGCTTCCGACAGAGTTTGGCTGGAGGGTCTAATGTTCAAAATCCGGCAGAAACTCCCACAGTACACCCACAAACTCATGGAATCTTACCTTTACAATAGGAAATTCGCTGTAAGATGTAAGGGCTCCGTCTCGGCTGACTTTGAAATCGAAGCTGGTGTACCGCAAGGCAGTGTACTCGGCCCATTGCTCTACCTGCTGTACACTTCAGACTTACTAACGAGTTTAGGACTTACAACGTCCACTATTGCCGATGACACGGCAATCCTCAGCAGATCCAAATGCCCAATACAAGCCTCTGCAAAATTAGAGGAACACCTCAAGGTGGTAGAGGAATGGCTAGCAACCTGGCGTATCCGGGTCAACGAGCAGAAATGCAAACATGCTACATTTACGCTTAACAGAAGAAACTGTCCAGCTCTAATGCTAAACAACGTACCAATTCTTCAAGCCGTCGATGTCACTTACCTTGGTATTCACCTAGACAGAAGACTAACTTGGCGCAAGCACATCGAGGCAAAAAAGTCACAGCTTAAACTAAAAGCGAGTAGCGAGTACAAAGGGCGCAGTCGAAGATTTTAAGATCAATCATTGGGGCTCCGTGGTACATACGAAACGACAACATTCAAAATGATTTAAATATACCTAGCGTAAAATCTGAAATAGGTAGTCAACAACTAAGTTATCCTGCGAAACTGGATGTACACCCTAATGTTCTTGCCAATTCCCTTACGCGAACTTATAATAGAACTCGTCTTAAAAGAAATGATAGACCAACCCAATAATAAATGATTAGGCTCTAATTTAAGAGTAGATTCAACAAATATATATTAATCGTTAAAAAAAAAGCCCTGGTAAGTGCAAAACATTTTCAGCTCACAAAATCCTGTTTGTACAAGCACGTTACCTCTGCCAACTGCTTTTATGACGTGGTTGTTGGCCAATACAACATCTTCCTCATACGCAACATAGTTCGCAAACATACTGCGCCTGCCACATAAATGAGCCGTTGCTCCCGAATCCGCACACCAGCTCGAAGCATCTAGATTTCCTGCCTGTGCCGCAGCTAGAATAGTGTACGATCGATGTTGTGATTGCCGATTTTCCTTTGGCTTTTCTTGAAAAGTTGGGCAGTCCCTCTTATAGTGACCTCGCTGCCCACAACTGTAGCACTCCATATCCACCAGAGACCTTTTCTTACGAGTTGGATTTTTTCGCACATTTGCCTGGTTTGCTCGTTGCTCTTCTGGGGTTGATACTCTCTCGTTACTCCTGCGATCTCCTTCTCCCAGCAACTTAATCCTTAGACTGTCCAAAGAAGGAAGACTATCAAGAGTCTCCATCGCAATAAAGAAGTTTTCTTATTCCTTTGGCAAACTTAAAAGTAATATGATCAAAGCTAGTTCGTCATCTAGCTTAACATTCACTTCAGCAAGTTTGTGCTTTGTAGAGAAGAACATATTGAGATAGTCGCTCATCTTGTCCTCTCTCAGCTGCAACCCAAGCTACTTTTCATATAGCGACATCCTCCGGAGGGGTCCACTTGGCTCATACGTTTCCTTGAGCTTGAGCTTTGCTGTAGCACAATTCTTAAGGTAAACCAACTGAGACGGTCTTACACTCAGCGTTATCTCCGCCAATGCTTTCTGATTCTGTGCATCCCACGCAGCAACCGCATTCGATTCCGTAGGCCTCGTCACGTTTATGGAGTTCCATAATTCCGCATGGATCAACACGCTGCGCATTCGAACGGACCAGGAATCATAATTCCCCTCCTCCAACTTTTCTATTTGGTAAAAAAAACTCATATTTTACCACGCGCCTTATGCCGAGTGTCTTTCCGCTCAATTATTTTTCGCCAGCCGCGAAATATCTACTTAAACTTTTAACACAAATCCTCCTGCCCACACTCGCGTGTATCTGGGCCCATAACCTGTTGAGGATCGAGTGGATTGCGTTAAATTTTAAGTTTATCTTTATTAAGTGTCCATATACTTTCAAGGGCGGAAAAGGAAGAAGAAGCATATATAGGGTTACAAAGTATCTTATATCGATAGCTTAAATGCTCAGTACAATCGACATAACCAGGGGTAACAAAAAAATATACAGGGCTGCGGGCATTTCACTTGTTGAGATGAAATCAATGCGAAGGTCGCCTTTGTTCACCAGTTCCCTTATAAAATGATGACGGATGATATGAAATAGAGGATTTCGTGTCAGTTGGCCAGCTCCTTGATTGTCGATGCAGATTATGGTGGAACGGAGCGATCCAAAAATCTCTTGTAAGAAAGATCTTAGATGTACAGCCTCTTTAGACGTCTCAGATAGGGCCATGTATTCCGCCTCTGTGCTAGAAAAAGCAACAGTTCGCTGCTTACGGGATTCCCAGCTTATTGGTGTGTTTACCATCTTAAATGCGAAACCTGTAAAAGATCTACGATCATCAATATTAGTAGCCCAGTCGGCGTCAGCATAGCCAACCAAATATTTTCCGGTTTTTTTATATATTAGTTCATGGTCTTGAGTACCCTTTAAATAACGGAGTACCCTTTTGGCTGCAACCCAGTGTTGTTTCCCGTAACAATTATTATACTGGCTAAGAAGACTTACGGTATGTGCAATGTCAGGGCGCGTCGATACTGCAAGCCACATTAGAGCACCTATCAAGCTTTGATATGGGACGCATGATACTTCTTCCAGGTCCGGTTTTGTCTTTGGGCACATATGATTTGAAATTTTCTCGCTGGTGTTAATAGGTGTGCTCACTGGTTTACAGTCCTCCATGTTGAATTTCTTTAGTATATGATTTACATACCTTGATTGACCCAAAGAACATTCACCTTTGTTCTTGTTTTGATGAAATTCGATACCCAGGCAATGTGACAGTTTCCCTAAATCCTTCATTTCAAAATTACGTGTTAATTCGGCTTTTAGCTGTGTTAGTAGCTTGTTATTATTCGTTGCGACTATGAGGTCATCGACATACAGTGAAACGATAATAATCCCATTACCTTGTTTTTTCATATACACGCAAGGATCAGCTGCAAGTGGCTTCAAGTTCATTTCCTTCAATTTGTGATCCAGTTTTTTATACCACTGGCGTCCACTCTGCTTTAAACCATACAAAGCTTTCTTTAATTTACATGCTTTATCGTCGGTGTATTTTTGCTTTTCCTTTTCCGTAAGTATTTCGGTGAATTCTGTTGGAACCTTTATATACAATTCTTCCTCTATATCCCCATTTAGATATGCGCTGTTAAAATCAAATTAATGGAGGTCGAGGTCGAGTTCCACGGCGATTGCTATCAGTGTTCGTATTGATCCTAACGAGCTACAGGGGAATAAGTTTCATTATAATCAATTCCCTCTCTTTGAGTGAAACCTTTTGCAACTAGCCGAGCCTTGCGACAATCAACTTCGCCGTTTGGTTTATACTTTGTGCGGAGAACCCACTTGGTTTCTATGACTTTCTGATTCCTCTCTCGCTTTACAGTTTCCTAAGTCTTATTCTTTTGTAGCGCTTTATACTCACTTATCATGGCGTTTTTCGACTCAATTGCATTTGGACCACTTAGAGCTGCGCGTGTTGACGATTCATCTCCGATGCTTATTAGTGATGACACCTCATAAAACTCATCTTCCTCATCAGATTCCGGTTCAGGCTCATTTCCAATGGTTGACTGGATTTCGTTATAGATGAGCTTGGGACGACCAGGTTTTCCTGTATGCACTTTTCTGGGTCTTCCTGGTCCACGTCTTTGTAGTACTGGTTCTTCTTGGATATTTTCTGCAATATTTCCATTCTCTTCTTGGGTATTTTCCTCGGGAACGATACTCTCTTTTCGAAAATCCTCTTCCTGACTATGTTCCTCTTGATACTCCACATTGACTGCGCTTAGCTCTGACAATTTTTCAAATTCATGATCGTTGCCAAAAATATTTGTGAATACGACGTCACGACTTCTTAGTATCATTTTGGCATCGGGATCATACAGTCTGTAGGCTTTGGCATCATTACAGTAACCTATAAATATACAACGTTTAGATCTTGGACTGAACTTACTCTTGGTACGTTTGTCCGGTTTTGTCTTTGGGCACATATGATTTGAAATTTTCTCGCTGGTGTTCATAGGTGTGCTCACTGGTTTACAGTCCTCCATGTTGAATTTCTTTAGTATATGATTTACATACCTTGATTGACCCAAAGAACATTCACCTTTGTTCTTGTTTTGATGAAATTCGATACCCAGGCAATGTGACAGATTCCCTAAATCCTTCATTTCAAAATTACGTTTTAATTCGGCTTTTAGCTGTGTTAGTAGCTTGTATACAATTTGACCAAATGTGCGCAAATGTTTGATATGTAAAAGGGACTTCTCCCCGTAGACTTTTGGATGCGCATCTGTTCCGTAAGTAATTTGCAGTGTTTATTGCCTCAGCCTAGTAGATAGGTGGTAGTACGGCTTGGATCATCATGCAGCGAGCCATTTCCACAAGAGTTCGATTCTTCCTTTCAGCCGTTCCATTTTGTTGTGGGGTGTATTCCACTGAATGCTCGTGCTTTATACCTGCTGCTTTTAAATACTCATTAAACTCATTATTGGTATACTCGGTTCCATTGTCTGATCTAAAGCGCTTATTCTTTTTTTCGAGCCGGAAAAACATTCAACTCTAAACTACTAAAAGGTCGCAAAAATCAACATATAACTTGAACGGAAGGCACGCCGAAAACATATTCCAACACCATGGCTTATGCAGAAATTAAGTCCAACTATAACAAATATAAGACGGTGATTAACAAGTATCAATCAACAACAAAAAAATTAGTAAAACTTAAGTCTAGCATAAAATTTCTCTTAAAATGTAGGAAATCAAAATTAGTCCCAAAATTTATCAGCAATAACTCAAAACACAAGATGATTTTCACAAAAGATACTGACACACATTCGGACATTAACTAAATATTAGAAAGACATACGCATAATTTTCACACAAAGATATTAAGCTTATTAATAAAACATAAACATAACATACTAGCCAGACAAAACAAAGAGAAGGAAAAAGCAACAAAAAAGTTACAAGAACAGCTGAACGAAAATGATTTTAAAATATTTATGAAGAGTGAGAACACAATAGCCGAAAAATTAACAACAACTTTGAAGAGACATCATGAATCCAAACATGAGAGACTACGAAAAAAACGGAACAGCGTTCTCTTGAACAACAACAACAACAACACAAACGATTGGTTTGTAAATAAGACGAATATAGAATTCCCGAAAGACGTAAAAGCGTTACTGGCGAAAGGCCCTAAATTCGCAATCCCAGTAGAGAAGAGAAAATTCCCTCTCTTTAAATATATAGCAGACGGAGAGGAGCTAGTACAGACTCTTAAAGACAAAGAAAAACAAGAGGAAGCACGCACAAAATTCTCTTTATTAATAAAAGACCACAAAACATCTAACAAAGAAGACGCAGCTGATCGTGCAATACTTGACACAGTGGAACAAACAAGGAAATTTCTTAGACAGAATGATGACATATTAATTTTAACTTCAGATAAAGGAAATAAGACAGTTGCAATGGATAAGACTGAGTATGACAAAAAAATGGATAGTATACTTAACGATTTAAATACATATAGAACCTCAAGGAAGGACCCAACCACTAGACTACAGACCAAAAACAACGAATTGGTAGAAAAACTATACAAACATGAACTTATTTCACGGACCGAAAGAAATAAGCTGATAACAACCACATCAATTCCACCAAGAATATATGGATTACCTAAAATTCACAAAGAAGGTACGCCATTGAGACCAATCTGTTCATCAATTGGTTCTCCATCATACGGACTATGCAAATATATAGTTAACATATTAAAAAATATAACGGCAGACTCAACATATAACGTAAAGAACGCCTCAGAATTTAAGACAAGGATTAATGACACATACATTTGCGACGATGAAAGATTAATTTCATATAGTACGTTTTTGTATACAAGAGAACAGATATTTTAGATACAAAAACAAGATATACACACAACTAAAAGGAATGCCTATGGGCTCACCAGCGTCACCGATAATAACTGACATAATTATGGAAGAACTCTTAGACAAAATGATGAAAACGCTACAGCGACCACCTAGAGTTATGACGAAATATGTAGATGACCTTTTTGCCATAATTAAAGAAGACGAGATCCAAAACACACTTGACAACCTAAATTCATTTGACAGGAACATAAAGTTTACAATAGAATTAGAAAATAACAACAAATTAACATATCTAGACGCATCAATACACAGAAGAGGAAATGAACTAAAATTAAAATGGTACAAAAAACCAACAGCATCAGGACGAATAATTAACTTCAACTCCAAACATCCGAAGTCGATGATAATGAATACAGCAAGAGGTTGTATACAACGGATGCTTAATATATCGGACCCAATTTTTCATGAAGAAACGAAGGAAGAAATACGACGAATTTTAAAGGATAATGACTTTCCAAACCACACCATAAGGACTTTACTAAAATCTCGCAATAAGAAAACCAACAAAGATGTTCCGACAAAACGCTTTATGTCCGTCACATATGTCCCACAACTATCGGAAAGACTAGCAAACTCAGATTGCTATGACATCGAAAAAATACAGATAGCACATAAACCCAATAACACACTACGGAGTATTTTTAACAGAACAAAAAGTAGGATTGATACAATGGACAAGAGCAACGTAGTATACAAAATACCGTGCAATGGGACTAATCAAGAAAACTGTGATAAAATATATATAGGGACAACCAAATCGAGGCTAAAAACAAGACTATCGCACCATAGATCTGACTATAAACTTCGTCAACACTCCAATGCACCAAAAACGGCACTTATGGCCCACTGTGCCGCCAGTGGACATTCCCCAAATTTTGACGAAGTAAACATAATAGACCAAGAACAACATTACAACAAACGTTACACTTTGGAGATGCTGCACATAATAAATACCCCGACAAATATAAGACTTAATTATAAGGTAGATACGGACAACTGCGCGCATTTATACAGGCATTTATTAGGGACAAATCAGTGTATAGCTCCACGTCACAGTGTGCGGACGTGTAAAACTAAGTAGGTGTTTTCTTGTTGTTAAATTAATATTATGTCAATCACAATTCAATGTTATTTATAGTTGCCCTGAAGACGACCACCGATGAGTGGTCGAAATATATCGGAACGAAAATAAGAACAAACTGTGTTTTTTATTTTTGTTTTTATTCGCCCAACATTTGACCTCGAGCCGGAAAAACATTCATCTTTGAATTTGTTGAAAACGTCTGATTTACTTTTGATGGTATACAATTCGCACCATTTCGAAAAATCATCTATAAATGTAACAAAGTATCGACTACCTCCATGACTACTCACTCGCATTGGAACACATACATCGCTATGGATTAGTTCTAGTAGTTCTTGTGATTTTGAGTCGGATGCAGGAAACGGTTTTCGCGAATTTTCTATTTTTCTTAAATAGCACATTGACGCCGTGGTCAGATATCTTTGCTATTGACAGTAGATTTTCTCTAATATCTGGTACATACAGTGTGTTCGAAAGGTTTGCAGAAAACTTACAGTTTGGTTTAAACTTAGTTTAGTTTCGCCGTTTGCTAAATTTAACTCTTGCGATTTTTCTGCATACGTTTTATTAAATCGTTCCTTCTCTGAGCACATGTGTGATGTTGCCCCGGAGTCCAGGCACCATCCCTTTAGGCTTGTGCGTGTAAGACTCGCTTCTTGTATGTACTTACTTAAATATGACACACTGTTTCCTCCGGAGTTTTTCGGAAATTTCTTGGGACTTGTGTCCCATTTTTCTACAATTTAACATTTGAATTTGAAACTACTTGGCTTGGACGACCTTGGTGCACTATTATTGAATCTCTTATTTATCATCAGTGCCCCTGGTGATGATTCTCCTTTGTTTCGATTTCGCGCTTCGTATTAAATTGTCCTGCGACTCAATTGCTATACGAAATGTTTCGTATTCTTCTGATATACTGTACAGTAGCAATATCGAGATCAAATCATTTATGTTGATTATTTCAGTTTCATTTATTTTGTCTACAATGTCAAAAAACTTATCGACGTGATCTCTCATGTCGGCGCCGGGGCCTAATTTCTGCAAAATTAGAGACTTAAGTAGGGTGGCTTTACGTGCGGGACCCGTGGACTGGTAGATGCTATGTAACTTTTTCCATACTTCGTTTGAAGTTTCACAGTTTTTTATTTGTTTTAATTCTGTTGTCGCCATGGCCAGAATTAAGTCAGATTTTGCCTTAGCATCTTCTTTCACCCACTGTGCAGCATTTTGTTCTGTCTTTATACATGTATTGTTCACATATTTCCACGTATCATTTTGGATCAAAAGTGCTTCCATTTGAATTTTCCAAGTATCAAAATTTTCTTTGCCTAACGGCTCTATACGTACTCTTTGTTTAACTTTTTCTATTGTGTTCTCTTTCGCGCGTTTTTTCTTGACTTAGCTACACAAGCAAAGCCGACCGAGAAGCTACACAAGCAACGTAAAAAAAAAACGGCAGTTCGGCGCCACACAGGCGAGACACAAAAATCTTTCTAGAACCTTTTCTCCACAACTTTTACACTTTTTACTTTCTTTTCACTATTCTATATCCATCGAATTATTGGAAGTATTAATGGAAGTATGCCAGGGCCCATAACCTGTTGAGATTTATTCAACTTCATGGGTTTACAGAGTTATTAATGGATATATATATATATTAGTAGTGAATAGATTATTTGTTGTAGAACTAATAGAAGAACGACCGCCATAGACGGTGCCATATACGAGAATGCATCTTATGCATATAGGGTTGCCAAATGGGCGGGTGACAAGGTAGGTTGCCAGATGGGCGGGTAACAAGGTAGGTTGCCAGATGTATTCGCAACAAAAAAGTAACTCGATAATTGGGGAGAACCTCTATAAAAAGACATAATTTTGCACTTAGAACAGTTTAGCGATAACAAGTTAGCCCTACACCACCCCTGAAAAGCATTCAGGTCAGCTTGCAAGGTATGACATAAGAGAGAGTCTACGATGCGATTAGCGATTTTTACATCATCGGCATACATAAGAACTCTCGAACTTAAAAGAACGGTGGGGAGATCATTAATAAAAAGGTGAATAGTAATGCGCCAAAGTTACTGCCCGTTACTGCCCGATTCAACACAAAAGATCTTACAAAGAGACGACTGAAAAAGAACCCTCTGCCTCCTATTGCTCAGATATTATGAAATCCAAGCAAGCAGAGCATCCGGAAAGACAACTAAATTCACTAAGCAACATCAGTTTGCTTTTGTTTCTTAAAACTACAAAAGATGTAAACTGTAGAAGGTTAGTTGTGGTAGACCTATTCTTGACAAACCCATGCTGGTATGGCGAAAAAATAGATTTACATAAATGCTGTATTTGAGACGTCATAATTTTCTCAAACAGTTTCTGACAATTTAAAAATTCCTCTGTAATTAGTGGCGTAGGATTTATTGCCACATTTGTGAAGAGGTAAAATAAACGAATCCTTCCATATACTCCATATACTGGAAACTCGGATAGTCCAACGAACAACTCAAAAAGCTTAAGTAAAGGCGAGCACAATGACTCCGCACAGAACCTCAGGACACAAGCGGGAATACCGTCTGGGCCCGGTGAGTATACCGGCTTAATCATCATTAGTTCCTTAGCTACCAAACTTTTCGTTATAATAGGATTAAGAATGCAGTTTTCGCTATAGGATATGGATATATCTGACTAAAGTTGTACTTAGTGGAATGTGTATGTAGTCGAGAAGAAGTTAGCAAATAAATTAGAAATAGATTGATCAGTAGAGGCTGAAACATTATTAACCAGAGGGCCGGGGTTAACTTCGACCGCGTCGAAGTTTGTATACCCTTGCAACTGTTTTGGTAATTCTTTCCTTACCCATAGCCATCAAAGTGTAAAAACGTTTTATCTAATGTTTGCGAAAGAACGGGCTTCAATATTAGCATAGGATATAACGAACTTTTTGATGAAAGTCACTGTTTTTCACCGATCGTTTCTATGGGAGCTATATGATATAGTTACCCGATCTTTACCAAATTCGGCACAGTTATTAACAGGTATATTTAACTATCAAATGTTTAATTTGAAAGCAATCACATTAAAGGTAACGAAGTTATGTACAAAAGTCACTGTTTTCGACGGATCGTTCCTATGGGAGCTATATGATATAGTCACCCGATCTTGATCAAATTTGGCACAGTGGTTTATAGGTGTAATAGACTGACTAATATTTAATCATGACAATAGCTCAGAAAATAACGAAGTTATTGAGAAAAGTCACTGTTCGTGACTTTGACGTTTCGATGGGAGCTATATGATATAGTGGTCCGCTCCGGCTGAATCTGAGATATACAAACCCTGCAGTATATACAAGCCTACATGCAAAATTTCAGCTATGTAGCTCTAACGGTCTAGGAGGAGTTCGCATCGATCCAGACGGACGGACGGACGTGGCTATTTGAACTCGTCTCGTCGTGCTGATCAATAATATATACATATACTTTATATGGTCGAATGCTTCCTTCTATGCGTTGCACACATCTGACCAAAATTAATATACCCTTTTTGCTAGGATATAAAAACTGCAAACGATGGAAGGGAGATAGAATTTCGCTTTGAGTTAACGAAACTATAGAACTCTTTAGGATTTTTGGAGAATTGCAACTTGCAACGTTGTAAGTAATTATTATAGCATTTAGAATTAGAAACATAGTCAGTGTTAAGAAAGATATTGTTTAGTGCAACAAAGTCAGTCTTCCGAAAACATCGGGTGCGTACCGTAGGATCACACTCGGAGATGGGCTCGCGGCTGGGAAACTCAATAGATAACTCTAAAGTTGGATGAAAACTATCCTCTGGTAACACCATTGGACTAGTTCAAGATATTTAAAAAAAAATAGGATCAGAGGTAAAAATCAGATACGTCTGCCAGACGTATTAGAAATAAAACACCCAGAGGGCAGCCACGTTTTCATACCATTAAGTGTTGACCAAGTTATAGTGGGCAGTAGAGCTGTGCGAAACATCGATATAGTATCGATACATCAATGTTTCTCCTTTCGTAATAAACATCGATTTTTTCTCTCCGATGTTCGATGTTTTTGTTAGCTTTTCCATCATGTTGATTTTCAAGAGACTGAACTCTTCCAACCGCACACTGAGCCACACTCGACGACAGAAAGTACTGTCATCGCAAATTTCTAGTGTTATAGAGTTATACATCAGTCATGTTCTTCATTACTCAACACTGATCAATTCGCCTTAAAAGTAGGCACACAATTAAAACTCTTAGAAATGCGTATATATAAGTTACCACACTCATCCTCATGCGAGGCCTCCTCCCATACAACCAGCGCCCCTGGAACGCCTTGTCCTTCAGTCACCAGACCATGCCCCACACCTCGGCATCTGCTATCACAACGGGACTCGACCAACACTTTCTACCAAAAACGTCTGAATGAGCATCGGGCAAAATACCCCCTATCGATCTAAACCTTGACCTTACACTCACATTTCATACACTCATATTTCACACATGTTAGGAACATTAACAGACCACACAACACGCGTGCATCGCGACCCATACTAGCAATCTAAGTGACACCAGCCCACTCACATTTCATACACTCACACTTCATACACTCACATTTCACACACTCACATGTCACAGACCACACACAGCACGCGTGTATCTTTTAGCCGACTAAGCTACCTACGTCTTCTATTTCCTGTAAACACACTTAGCCAAGTAAGCGACTTATGTCCCCTAGTATTTATGCGACCCTAGCAAAACGTGACCCAAGACGACCCTCGTCGGTCACACTAGGCACTTCACTTCCCTTTCTAGTATAAGCACTTTGAATATTGCCGATAAGCAGAATTCGCCGGAAGAGGCGACCCACTTCTGACACGATCCCAACGCCGCTGCCAGCGACACAACGCCGCAGCCAGCGCCCCTTGGGCATCTTGGAGTATATTTAAAGGATCACGCTCGACAGGGCGGGGAGTCTTAATCTTGACATTGTACAAGTGACATCGAACTAGTATCGAATAAGTGAATAAAACCAATTTATAACGTTTAATTGAGTGTTTGTGTCGTTATTCTCAACGAAGATCCTGAATATCCAAGCCTTAATCCTCTTCACAAGGAAGGACATGGTAAGATAATACCATTTAAGGCCATGGGAACTCGTAACTGGCGCCCGAGCAGGGACCCGTAATTTTTCTAGAAGCATTAATAGCGATAAACGCCCTTAAGGGGGAATCTAGAAACATTACGGGTCTAGACAATAATAGGAAGAGCTCCACAGTTGAATGCAAGCCATGTCAGCAAGACGCGTAGTAGAATAAAACAATTAATTACTCAGGCACAAACCTGACCTATCCAAAAAAAAAAAAAAAACAATAAGCACAAAATAATATAGGCCACTTGGCCAACGGGAAACGCTTCACCTGACAATGGTGATATTTGAGACCAACGCGTGCCTCGGCTTGCATAAACTGCTGACTCTTCGAATAACCGTCCCGAACGCATTTTGCCAAAACCGCACTCACACGCCAGCGAAGTCCGGCAAGGCGGAACTGGCAAAATGAAGAGAGAATTTTTGCGCCTCTTGCATTTTTGGCGTTAACATGTGAACAAAAGAAACCGGAAGGGGAACGACACGCTCCCGTGTTTGGCCACGGGCCCCAAAGGAAAAATATATTAAAAATAAAAAAGAGATAACCACATATAATAATAAGGTTCAATGATCCCTATGTGGGAGCATGCCATCTAACCTAACTCCCCCTTCCGGTATCTTACAAAACGAATAACTGGTTGAAAGACCAAGTCCTCCTACAGAGAGGACGAAAAGAGTCGTTTCCATAAACGAATAACTGGTTGAAAGACCAAGTCCTCCTTCAGAGAGGGCGGAAAGAGTCGTTTTTATTAACAAATGAATGGTTGGAAAACCAAGTCCTCCTTCAGAGAGGACGGAAAGAGTTCATTTTTGACGATTAACTGGTTGAAAGACCAAGTCCTCCTTCAGAGAGGGCGGAAAGAGTCGTTTTTATTAACAAATGAATGGTTGAAAAACCAAGTCCTCCTTCAGAGAGGACGGAAAGAGTTCATTTTTACGATTAACTGGTTGAAAGACCAAGTCCTCCTTCAGAGAGGGCGGAAAGAGTCGTTTTTATTAACAAATGAATGGTTGAAAAACCAAGTCCTCCTTCAGTGAGGGCGGAAAGAGTTCATTTTTGACGATTAAATGGTTGAAAGACCAAGTCCTCCTTCAGAGAGGGCGGAAAGAGTCGTTTCTATTTACAAATGATCTAAAACCCAAAAAAAAACCCAGCCCCAAACGATATAAATTAAACAAATTATTGCTCTTGATTCTGTTAATTGGTTTATTATACAAGTTATCTTGGCCGTCTGCGAGCAGGAGTGGGGTGCCTCCACTTGATTATACTCCTCAGGTTGGAACACCCAGCTCGCCTTCTATTTTCCTCATAACGGAAAACTGACTCTAAAGAATGCGCCTTCAACCTGTGTAAAATGGTAATCGATTCCTCCCATGGTGGAGGGTATTCCAGATATTCCCGAATAACGATCTGAGGAACGTTGATCGGCCTAAGCGGCTCAGGGAAAGGAACGGGAATCGTATCCTCATCATCACCCGGTGGGGGCACGTAGAATCCGAAGTCGCCGTAAGGAATGTCCGATGAATCATAAGTCTGAACAAAATCAGGTGACCACTCTCTGGCATACCGAGGGAATAATTCGGGAATAGAATCTTCTTCAGGTGACCCGCCTCTGGTGAACCGAGGGAATAATTCAGAGGAAGAATCCTCTTCAGATTCGGAACTGGAATCTATAATTATTATTTCTTCCTCCATGCTCTCCTCATCCGAAGAGGAATCACAATAAACTACTTCCATTTGCATGGCTGAGTTACAATTTTCGTCCGATCGTTCCATGTTCCTGGTTGACACTAAACTAACCCTGCACTAGCACTATGGTTTTTAAAGCAAGAAAATGCTTAGTCAGACGGTCGGGAAAAAAGAGGAAAAATAAAAAAAAAAACCAAAATCCTAAAAAGATAAACAACAATGTAAAACAGAATCAAGGCATAAAAAGTGAATCACAATGCACAAACGCAATTTCAATTATGCACGCTCCGCAAAAATAACACGAAAAACAAAGAGCTGTTAACCCTTCCAAGAGTTGAGGAATGGTGGCAGCATAAATACGCTACCTGGCTGGTGGCCATCTGACACATGACACCCTAATTTATATTTTCCACTCTTACAGATATTACTGTGAGTATCACATATTGTACTATTTGCTATATAACGGGTGAGATTTAAACCCTACATACACACACACCTAAGAGTCACCCACTCATACCAAACGAACACGTCATTAAGAAGTATAGAGCTACCTAAAAAGGGTTATTTTAAAAGTACAATATGAGCGAAAACGAAACCGTGGGTGTTACCTTGCAGGAGGCCATGAATGCTGTGGCCGAAAGGGATGCCCAAATCGGGCAACTGGCTGCCGAAATTGAAAGGCTACGCGAGGTCATTAACCAATTAGCCGAAAGAGACGCTCAACGTGAGCAATTGGCAGCCACCGGGGATAACACGTACGGCACGTCGGACAGTGAAACTCTTGTAGATACTCCCGTGACCCATAGCGAACCAAGATCCCGAGTAGAGTCGATCGGGCAAATCGATTCCAACGCCCCAGCTCCTCCTTGCACTCCCGACTTGAATGCACATATAGACGGTCTGTGCAACGGTTTGGCATCCTACTCTGGAGGTCACGCCAAACTCGGCCGATGGATTAACTCGATTGAAGAAGCACTATCTGAGGTCACGTCGAGCGGGAATCCAACCGCGTACAAAATGATGATGCGGCGGGTGCGGCTGAAATTGACAGACGAAGCCGCCGATATCTACTATGAAGAAGAGGGGGACCACACGTCATGGGATGCTATTAAACGTGTCCTAAAAAAACACTTCTCCGACCAACGCCGCCCTGAGGCTATCCTTACCGCCATGCGAAACCTAAAACAGGATCGGGACAGCATAGAGAGCTACTATACCAAGTTCCGAGCTCTGCACAAGCTGTACGTGGAGAAAATTAACGGTGGACCTCTATCTCCCGAACTAAAGGAAACCACGCTTCGGCAACAAGAAGTCAACAGTTCGAGCGAATTTATTCGTAACCTAAACATGGAGGTGAGGATACATCTCGTGCATTTCGCTCCGACGACATTAAACGCCACTTACCGGGCCGCTTTGGACGTTGTTGACAAGATCCAAGAGTACCAAATCGACATGCCAAGGACCAGCCAGGGTGGCAACGACTATCGGCCCCCACTCTCCGAGAAAAATCATAAGCACAATGACAATCCGTTCAGGGGAAATTACAAATCTGGTAAAGACTACAAACATAACGCCTACAAGGGACGAAATTCCTACAAGAAATCCAATTGGGAAAACAATTCCGGCCGGAACAACGGTCACCACCAAGGAGGGAATAAAAATGATCAAAGGAAACCGGAAAATCAAGCACACAACCAAAGGCAAGCCTTGAATCATCTAACGATGGAGGAATCGGATATCCCTGAAGACTCCAGGGGTGAGTCTAAACACTTGGATGATCGACGAAGCCCAAAAACGGCTGAAAATTTTATGAAGCCAGCCGAACTGGAGTTCCGTACCTAAAGTACGTCACCAAGGATGGGGAATGTCTCACCTTCCTCATCGATACTGGGGCCGCGGCCAATTACATCCAGAAGCGACACGCCCCCCATGGCCAACAAATGGCACGACCCTTTTACACCGCTTCCGTTGGCGGAAGCATGAAAATTACACACTACATAGAGGGGCAATTTTTTAAGCCTTTCGGGAACGAAACAACCGTCATTTTTTATGTCTTGCCCAACCTGGTCGACTTTGACGGGATCATCGGCGACGACACACTACGCAGGATACAAGCCGTATTGGACCGCTCCACCAATCAACTCATCATGACACAAGGCGTAAAAATCCCACTATCTATGATGAGCTCAACCGCAGCAAACATGATGACCACCCCGAAGTCGTATACCCCTCAGCTTGATGAAATAATCCATTCCTTCAGCCACATTTTTGGACCCTTAGTTGAGTCAGAAACAGTGACAACGGAGGTAAGGGCGGAAATCCGCACAATGGACCAGGAGCCCGTCTACACACACACCTACCCTTTCCCAGCGCCAATGATGGGAGAGGTTAAGAGGCAAATCAACGAGCTACTGGACAACAAAATCATCAGGCCATCAAAGAGCCCATATAATTCTCCCATATGGGTGGTACCCAAAAAACCAAAACCAAATGGCGAGAAGCAATATAGACTGGTAATCGACTTCAAGAAATTAAATACTGTGACTATCGCCGATCGATACCCCATTCCGGATATTAACTCCACGCTGGCTAGCCTCGGCAAGGCCAAATTCTTCACCACTTTGGATTTGACTTCAGGTTTTCATCAGGTTCGGATGCGCGAGAAGGACATACCGAAAACCGCTTTTTCAGTCCTAAACGGGAAATACGAATTCCTAAGACTCCCGTTTGGACTGAAGAACGCCCCCGCCATCTTTCAACGAATGATCGACGATGTCCTTCGAGATCTTATCGGGGTATGCTGCTATGTATACATTGACGACATCATAATATTCAGCAAGAGCGAGGAAGAGCATATGGCCGACATTCGAAGGGTCTTTGAGAAAGTCTCGGAGGCCAACCTTCGGATTAACTTGGAGAAAACAACCTTCATGAAAAACGAGGTAAACTTCCTGGGATATACGGTGTCAAGTGAGGGAATACGCACCGATGAGAAGAAAGTGGCGGCCGTCACCGCAATGAAGCCCCCAACAAACTTGAAGGAGCTCAAGAGCTTTTTGGGGATGACGTCATACTACAGGAAGTTCATCCGTGATTACGCCAAAGTAGCTAAACCCCTCACCAACCTCACGAGGGGGGAACTGGGGCAAGTAAAAGCAAACCAATCGAGGAAAGTACAAATCACCTTGGGTGAAATTGAATTGAAGGCCTTCGAAGATCTTAAGGCGTTGCTGGTTTCATCCGAAGTCCTGGCTTTTCCTGATTTCAACAAGCCATTCAACCTCACGACCGACGCATCCAACGAGGCATTAGGCGGTGTCCTGTCCCAGGTACAAGACGAGAAAGATCGGCCGATTGCCTTCATCTCTAGGGGATTATCTCGAACAGAGGAAAACTACGCAACAAATGAAAAGGAGATGCTGGCAATACTATGGGGACTGGAAACGTTGCGCTCGTATTTGTACGGAGCAGAAGACATCAGGATATACACCGATCACCAGCCGTTGACTTACGCCCTAGGAAACCGAAATTCGAACGCCAAATTAAAAAGATGGAAGGCGAGGATCGAGGAATATAACTTCAAATTGTTCTATAAGCCAGGAAAAGCTAATGCTGTTGCTGATGCCTTATCACGCATCACCTCCCACCTAAACCCTCTCAGACTTGCACCGTCAGCAGGACAAACACTCCGCCTCCCATTACTCAGGGTCAACACTCCACTCAACACCTTCCGAAACCAGATAATCTTGGTCATGGGGACAGGCATCGACACCTCTACCGAACCTCACCCGGGTGTTCAGCGACATATTGTTCACATAAATTTAACACAAGACATTGCCCTATCTAGAGCCGCGCTGGAAGGGACTCTTTCCAAAACCCACATAAATGGAATCAAGATTCCGGAAACCGCTGTTTCAGAAATACAACCCATAATCTGGGAATATTTCAACAACTACAAAATCCGTCTAGCGCAAGAAATAGTGGAGGATATAACCTCTGAAGATCAGATTCAGGAAATAATCCAAAAGGAACATCGAAGAGCCCATAGGAGTTACTGGGAAAATAAGCAACAAATCCTATCGAGGTATTATTTCCCGAAAATGGCAGCAAGAACAAAAGGCTATGTGTCAAAATGCACTACATGTGGAACCCAAAAGTACAACCGGCGACCAAAGAAACCACACCTACAACCGACACCGATACCCTGCATGCCATGCGAAATTCTACACATCGATCTCTTCGTAATCGAGAAACTATGGTTCTTGTCCTGTATTGACAAATTCTCGAAATATGCAATGTTGTTCCCTATCGAGAACAGGTCGTCTATACACCTCAAGGAGAAACTCATGGACGTCTTAGCATACTTCTCGGTGCCCAAGCTAATAGTCATGGACAACGAGCGGGGATTGTTATGCCCCATCATCATCAACCTTTTGCACGAACTAGAAATTGAGATTTACCGTACACCTTCACAAAAAAGCGAAGTAAATGGACAAGTAGAACGGTTCCACTCGACATTCTTGGAAATATACCGATGTCTACGCATAGAGCACCCGAAGTTGAGTGCCGCCCAACTAGCAAAACTAACGGTCGCTAGATACAACGAATCCATACACTCCGTAACCAAGCAGAAACCGGCCAACCTTTTTTTCAACCGAACATCGGAGCAAGAACTAGCCAACAACACAAATCCCAGAGAAACGCTCTTGGAAAATATCAGAGGATTGCTCGAACATCAACAAACGACTACAAATAGGGCCAAGAACTTGAAAAGGGAGAAACCTTTGTCGTACGAGGTCGACCAAGAAATTTTCGTAGCCAACAAACAGATCAAGGGTAAACACGTAAAAAGGTTTTTCCAGGAAAAAATCGCTCAGGACAAAAAGGTCACGGTAATCACACAAACAGGGAAAAATCTACACAAATCACACATTAAGTAAAAAGAAAAAAACACTGGTACACATATTAAAAACACTTGTACACATATTATATACACATCTAGACACTAAGTTAAAATTAATAACACCCCTCTACTTTCAATATAAGCCCCCTCATTCTGTGCCTCTCATTGGCGGAGAGCTACAAGGTCTTTAAGTATGAGTCCCCAATCGTGACGTTGCAACAAGGAAAGGGATGGAGAATTGAAGGACACTCAAATCTGGTACATGTAATCCCTCTCGATTCATTTGCGGGCCTTGCCGAAAACTTGTCATCAGCCCTGGATCAATACCCTCCTGGAGACTTGAAGACACTGGCCACCCTGAAAATTAAGGATCTAAACATAAAAATCGAGGAACTCACGGCCTCCCACAGGAGGACTAGACGAGCAATCAGATGGCTAGGCTCAGCTTGGAAATGGGTAGCAGGATCACCGGACGCAGCTGACTGGGACCAGATCTTACAATCCCAGGATTCTCTGATTAGAGAGAATAACCAACAATTCACCATCAATAAACAATTCCTGTCCGGCATTCAAGAAGCATTCGACAAAATAAACGAACTTGCAGGAGCCCTGAACACAATAAACAGGGATAACGACTCCGAACTATCCATTCTGTTGAACAAAATCTTGCTACTTGAACGGAAGCTGGATGAGATCGTGCGAGCATGCCAACTCGCTAAAGTTGGCGTGATCAACTCAAACCTATTGGATATAGACGAGTTGCAGGACATTATCAACACCACACCAAGCTTGCCTTATAACAACATCATTGAGGCCATCGAATTTGCCCAACCCACTATCTTCGTAAACGGGACCCTACTCCTTTACAACATAGCGATGCCACGGGTACTACAACAGGAGTACTCGGTGCAGATCATCAGGCCAACCATAACAAACAATCAACAAATCGACATTCCTTCAGGAAAGATACTGGTTGGACCACGAGACACCTACATGATATCCAAGAGCTGCCAGACCATGGGCAATATCACCATTTGTAAGGAGTCAGACCTCACTCACCTGGATGAAGAGTCTTGCCTGCCAAGACTAATAAAAGGCGGAACCGCAAAATGCCATTCGATAACCAACACGGCAAGCCCCATCGAGTTGTTAGAAGATGGTACCTTATTCACGACCAACTTTAGAGGGAAGTTGACAAACGGCGTTGTAGAATCGAAACTAAACGGGACCTTTGTCATTCAATTCTCCAACGAATCGGTGACCATCGGTAACAAAACTTTCAGAAGCCAGACGGTTACCAGGATGGTGGCTATACCATCCACTTTGTCCGAAATCGTAAACGAAGGACACCGACTAAACGTGGAATACATTCACGACTTGCACATAAACAATCTACGACGCCTCAACACTCTAACGAAAGGAACCACCATCACGGCCGGCTGCATCATCCTCGTATTTCTCGCCATCTTCATAGGTTGGATTCTGAAGAAGACGCTCCAGAAACCAGAAACAGCACCCGAAATTAAAGGATCTCCGAGACGTCGATTTTTAAGGGGGGAGGAGTTACCACACTCATCCTCATGCGAGGCCTCCTCCCATACAACCAGCGCCCCTGGAACGCCTTGTCCTTCAGTCACCAGACCATGCCCCACACCTCGGCATCTGCTATCACAACGGGACTCGACCAACACTTTCTACCAAAAACGTCTGAATGAGCATCGGGCAAAATACCCCCTATCGATCTAAACCTTGACCTTACACTCACATTTCATACACTCATATTTCACACATGTTAGGAACATTAACAGACCACACAACACGCGTGCATCGCGACCCATACTAGCAATCTAAGTGACACCAGCCCACTCACATTTCATACACTCACACTTCATACACTCACATTTCACACACTCACATGTCACAGACCACACACAGCACGCGTGTATCTTTTAGCCGACTAAGCTACCTACGTCTTCTATTTCCTGTAAACACACTTAGCCAAGTAAGCGACTTATGTCCCCTAGTATTTATGCGACCCTAGCAAAACGTGACCCAAGACGACCCTCGTCGGTCACACTAGGCACTTCACTTCCCTTTCTAGTATAAGCACTTTGAATATTGCCGATAAGCAGAATTCGCCGGAAGAGGCGACCCACTTCTGACACGATCCCAACGCCGCTGCCAGCGACACAACGCCGCAGCCAGCGCCCCTTGGGCATCTTGGAGTATATTTAAAGGATCACGCTCGACAGGGCGGGGAGTCTTAATCTTGACATTGTACAAGTGACATCGAACTAGTATCGAATAAGTGAATAAAACCAATTTATAACGTTTAATTGAGTGTTTGTGTCGTTATTCTCAACGAAGATCCTGAATATCCAAGCCTTAATCCTCTTCACAAGGAAGGACATGGTAAGATAATACCATTTAAGGCCATGGGAACTCGTAACTTATATATATGTATATATAACCTAGAATTAATTGTTTTTTACAATTAAATAATAATAATACCAATAATAATAATAATAATAATTATAATAATAATAATAATAATAATAATAATAATCATAATAATAATAATAATAATAATAATAATAATAATAATAATAATAATAATAATAATAATAATAATAATAATAATAATAATAATAATAATAATAATAATAATAATAATAATGTTTAAGAATAAACATCAGATGAACGAACTGGCTTCACTAAATCAGATGCACCAATGAAATATACAATTCGAAACAAAAACAAAAGTAAATCATAAAATTCATATGACAATTATTGCTTAATACCAAACAAAACATGCATCCACACTCTGTGGAAAACACTTAAGATTATAACAGCGGCGCGGTATCAAGTAACCAGCGCTGAGCATGAAATATAAACAATTTTCAACCTCCGAAAACGTGGGGCATTAGAATAAGTATTTTTAAGAACAATTGTTGCTTCTTAGAGTTTAAGAGTTTTTAAATAAAATCAGTTCATATTTTGAATTCAACAAATGAAGACTGGGTTGTTTTCCTTCTCTCCGGGATTCCCTATTCATTTTGGTCCTTCAAACCGGATTCATTTGGTCCTTCGAGCCGGATTCATTTTGGTCCTTCGAGAAAAAGGAACTCTGCAGTTTTCCCCCACCAGTGGTAAGAGACTCAGAGTGTGAATCAGCTCCTTGAAGGCTGAATTCTTATGCAAGTGTAAATGCTAAGATCAGCCAAAGGTAGCAAAAATAAAATAATTCTCCCCCACCAGTGGTAAGAGACAGAGTATAAAAACAAAAAGCAAAATTTTGCTTAATATATAAAAAGTGCGTGCGACCGAGTTAAATAAGGCAGTTTGGCTAGTCGAGCAACTGCAATAATTTCGGCGGCGTCAAAAAAATAATTACAGAGTTGGTGTGTGGCGTATTCGAAGCCCTAATATCGAAAAAAAAGTTAAAAGAGTATATGTAGTTGCAAGTCGGCAACTACAAACAGCAGCAGAGCAACAAGATAGTTGCAATGAAGAGGCTGCTAAGACGAGAAAATCTGGTGCGATGACCGGCACCGGGACCGCCTGAGCTCATAGGCCCTGGACAACAGCAGCTGAGCAACGACATACCGGTGAAGGACTGCCCTGGACCATTTGACTCACCCTATTGCGAGTAGACCCTATGCTAAGAGGACCGACAACGCTGCATAGAGCGTGCTGACCAACTGAAAGCTGAACTTCGCCGAAGAGCGAAGAAACGCAAGCGGGCCGCAGAAATGCGCAAGCCTTAACTTGCCTTATTTAATAATTTAAATATAAGCCTCTATAAGCAAGTTGAAGCACGAAAGTGCAACTTGCGAATTACTAACTCCTTGATAGGCTTTTACTATCAATGTGGTTGGAGATTAAAAAAAAAAAAAAACTTCTTATATTGAAAAATGAAATGTGTATCTGAATTTTGAGACAACCACATACGCTAACAACATTTTTTCCACGTCTCTGGCTCACTGTGCAAGACAAAGTTGAGATATTTTTTTTCTCTCTCTTTTTCAAAAAAAAAAGCGGACAAATATATCGAATTAAAAAAAAAAATCAATTATCAATTGATACTTACATATACCATACAAAATGTTTCTTAACAAAACTGAAAAGTTGTTACTTCCCTAACAGTTAGAGTTGCATAATAGGATAAGGCAGTTAGAAGCACTAGATCCCAGAAACATAACTAGCAAGGTGATCGAGGAAGTAAAAGAGATTAGGAATCGATGGTTACCTAATCATAACAAATTGCTACAGCAAGGGAACTTCGATCATCAGTATTTCACAGATAAAATACATGAAGGAATGTTAAAGATAGTTGCCAAAATAATAGCTGCAGGAGAGTCAGAAGGCACTAGTAAGTCGGTGTTAGTTGAAACAGAAGCAGATAGGTCAGAAATGTTTGAGGATAGCAAAGGAGAGTCGCGCGGGAATGTGACCTCCAGTAATAAAAACGCTAATGTTAGCCAGGAATAATTTCAAGGAAAGGTCCGTCAGCTCCAGCAATATTTGGTGAGCAAAGATTTACGTATGATAGACAATAGAACAGGCGAAATGTATATTAAAAAAATAGAATTCTTTTTCAAGAAGGTACAGATGTGCCAAGCTTATACAGATGAACTTATATGTAATGAAACGTTTAAAGCAGTCATAGAAGAACTAGAGTTCGACGTTCAGAATATCTTGTCAGCACTAGAGGAAAAAATAAACGATCAGAAAAATTTGAAAGCTGAGAATGTTACCGTAAGAGGCGAACTACCGGTGTTGCCGAAAATACAGGTACCCACACTTTCTGGGGAACCTAGAGAATGGGACCTGTTTGTTAGAATTATTTGCGGAACTGATTGAAAAAAGAGAGGATCTAAGTCCTGCTCTTAAATTCAATTATTTGAAATCCGCGTTAAAGGGCGAAGCCAAGAGCATGGTAGCCCATCTATTGTCAGGTTCAGCTGACAATTATAGTGCCGCTTGGGAATTATTAAACAAGCGATATGAAAATTGTTGGAAAACTAGATAAAGCTATTCAATAAAGAATACTGTAGTTTATTTTATGTTTTATATTATGATGTCTTTTATTTTCTTTGATTATATTTTCGTTGCAACACCACACCACTTGTTTACACTAAGACGGTTTTCAGAAGGAAAGAAAAATTTAGTGGGACCAGATGTAGTTACTTGATAAATAATCTCTATGTTAAATCACCACGTTAGAAGTGTTGCATAATGTTATTATTGAAATAAGGGTATTCCAATAGGCACCCCTCAAAAATAACATTATCATTAAGTTTACAAATATAAAAATATTGAATTCTTATTCTGACGTGGTTGGTGTGCATTCTGGGGAATATTGAATGATCCAGCATTTGCTGCAAGGATACAGGAAAACCCAGAGAAAACCTGATCAGATCATATAGGGTTATAACATAAATTTAGTGTATGAGTATCCATTTTAGCAATTCAGTATGCGTTTTTAAAGTAACATTAAGTCAAATTAGATTTCTTTAGCAATTCATAAAAAGATTAATTGTTGATTCTAGTCGATGTGTAGTCCCAACATATCTCGTAATTCTGCAAATCGTCCAGCAGGTAGAGGCTTAGTAAAGATGTCCGCCAGTTGATTATCTGTCGATATATACTCAATACAAATTTCGTTATTCTCTATCTGTTCTCTAGAGAAATGATATTTTATATCAATATGTTTGGATCTTTTATGACATGAGGGATTATTTGCTATACTAATACAGCCTTGGTTATCTTCATAAAATGGGCCTTTTGAGTTTAATGTTTACACTACTAAGAAGAGATTTCAACCATAGAGCCTCTCTTACGGCTTCAAAAAGAGCCATGTACTCAGCTTCAGTTGATGAGGCTGCTACTGAGTTCTGTTTTTTTGTATTCCAACAAATTAAATTGGAATCAAACATTTTAAATAAATAGCCCGTTGTACTTTTCCTATCAAGTTCATTTCCACCCCAATCTGAGTCTACAAATCCAACTAGTGTGTTTTCAAATGATGTATTTTTCTTATAATGAAGTTTCATGTCAATGGTTCCCTTTAAATATCTAATAACTCTTTTCAAACACTGCAATAATTCTGAATTATTTTTACTACTATATCTACTCAGGATATTAACAGCTGTAGTTAAATCTGGACGCGTACAAAGCATTATGTACATTAGACATCCAATAAGATTACGACATGGGGCTTTGCAATCCTCATCTGAGTTAAGCAGGTCGTAATTAAGTTTACTTGGCAAAGGGCTACTAACTGATTTACAGTTGTCCATGTTAAATTTATTTAAAATTTTCTTTATATATGCAGCTTGACTCAAATATATTATATCTTGATCCATTTCTATCCTTATTCCAATAAAATGACGTATCTCATTCAAATCAGTCATTTTGAATTTAGTACTTAAAAAAATTTTAAAATTATTCATTCTTTCTAAGTCTCTTGTTGCTATTACTACATCATCAACATATAATAATACATATATTTTATCATTTACGTCACCTTTGTCCAGGATATAAATGCAGCGATCTACTGGAGAGTTTACAAAACTACATTCTTTTAATGCTTGCTCAAACACTTGAAACCAGCATCGAGCTGCTTGTTTAAGGCTGTAAATCGCTTTATTTAACTTACAAGCATTTCCAGCATCGCATGATATACTTTGAGGAGGCTGCATATATATTTCTTCATTTAAAACACCATTAAGGAATGCTGCTTAACATCCATCTGATGGACTATTAAATCATATTGAACTGCTAGTCCCATTATGAATCTAAAACTAGCAGTTCTAGCAACAGGTGCAAAAGTCTCCTCATAATCAACTTGATATTTTTGAGTAAATCCTCTTGCAACTAGTCTAGCTTTATATTTTATTGGTATTCCTAATTCATTATGTTTAATAGAAAATACCCATCTACTACCAACGATATTCTTGTTTTCTGGCATTTTTGTAAGTGTCCAAGTGTTATTAATTTCATGGGCCTTTAACTCCGTCTTTATTGCATCCTCCCAAGCAGATTTATCATCTCTAAATTTTATCTCATCAAATGAGCTTGGAATATCATCGAAAAATATATGGGCATTTAAAATATATTTGTTCAAACTCTTATCATCTTCACTATGAGATATTTTTGGTTTGGCGTTAAGTCTTTCACTTTTTTATTCACTGTTATTTTAGTATCAGTATTCTTTTGCACGCCATCTTTTGATTGATCATCTTTCTCACAATCCGTACTCTCATTCGGGATATATATTTCTTTATTTTCATTCAAGAAATCAGTTTGTTTCCTTTTTTTATTTTCATTCGAAAAATTAAGCTGATCACATTCCGTACTGTCGTATAGGAGTTCTGATCTAACGCATTCCGTACTATCGTTCCGGATATTCAGATGATCACATTCCTTACTTTCATTCAGGAATTTTGTTCTAACACACTCCGTACTATCGTTCCGGATATTCAGATGATCACATTCCTTACTTTCATTCAGGAATTTTTCATAGTTTCTTTCCCTACTCTCATTCGGGACTTCTTCTTCAGGCTTAGATGCTCTAGAATAAACCATATTTGTCTCATCGACAACAACGTCCCATTTGGTAGCCATAGCCATTTGGTTCATACCCTACAAGAATGGCTTTAAAGGTTTTCTCATCAAATTTGCCTTTCTTTACTTTATTATGTACATAGACAGTTGACCCAAATACTTTTAACGATTTTAAATTTCGCTTCCCATTGTGCCACATTTCATATGGGGTCATTTTATTTTCACCAAGTGCTCTGCTTGGAATTCTGTTTATTAAATATGTTGCAGTGAGTGCAGCTTCACCCCAAAAACTTTTGTTTAATTTTGCTCCATTTACTATGGTGCGAGCTTTTTCTGTAATGCTTCTAATCATTCTTTCCGAGACACCATTCAACTGAGGTGTATGTGGCACGGTTAAATGATAGCTTATTCCATTTTTAACACAAAACTCACGCATTTCATTTGACAGGTATTCTCTACCGTTGTCAATATACAAGTTAACAATTTTAAGATTAAAGTGAGCTTGACTTTTTGCAGCAAAATCTTTGAAAGCATTGAAAACGTCAGACTTGTATTTTAATAAGTAAGTTACACAGTAATGTGTAAATTGATCTACAAAAATCACAAAGTAATTTTTATCGTCTATTGTTGTTGGTGTAATTGGGCCGCAAACGTCTGAATGGACAACAAATAAGGGACGCTTAATGTGACTTTTGTCTTTAGATTGATTGAATGGCAACCTAGCTTGCTTTCCATTTAAGCAGGACTCACAAATTTCATCCGAAATTTTTAAATTATTTAGAAGACTGCTATCAACAAACAAATTATTATTCTTTATTTCCAATAGTTTTGCTTTGCTAACATGACCTAATCTCTCATGCCATAATCGATAATTATTATTTCCCGCATTTATACTGTATGCTTGGAATTTTAGTATTTGTATGTTGTTGAACTTACCCGAACTTTCAACAACAGTGATGCCATTTTTCTTAATTGACACACCGTCTTGGTCAAAATGGATTGACATTCCGGCTTTTTGCAGACGCTTCACTGACATCAAGTTTTCTGCTGCCTCCTTGCAGTATAAAACATCCTCCAAGGTGATGTTGTGGCCATTGTATAATCGAACGATTCCACATTTTGTAGCGAATATGTATTGGCCTTCCTTCGCCACAGCAATTTTTATTGGTTGCTCCAATTCCACGCAATCAATAAACAGCGATTCATCATTGATTAGGTGATCAGTTGCACCCGAATCAATAATAAAACCAAGTTGTTTTGGTTTATCAACTTGGTTTAAATTTTTTATCGTAAAAGCAAAACCGTGGTTATTTGTGGATGTTGCAAGCTGAACTTGTTTATTGTTATTGTTTTCTTTATTAGTTTTATTTTCTTTATTTTTAATTTCTTTTAAAAAATGAAAACAATCCTTTTTTATGTGCCCTAGTCTACCACAATGGTGACATTTAATGTTGAATTTTTGCTTTCCTTTAAATACCCTTCTCTTTTGTATTGTGCCTCTATTTTTAAACACGTGATTTATATTAGAATTGTGATTATATTTAATAACTGCCTTCATGACCTTTTTGCTAGTGTCATTGCTATCACTTCTTAGTTTAGTTTCATAGTCTAATAATTTATTTTTTACAAAGGTAAGTGAAAGTGTTTCATCGGACAATGTTTCTATTGCTGTAATCACACCATCGTAAGTAGAAGGCAACGTATGCAGCAAGTACATAACTCTTTCCATTTCGGCTAACTTGCCACCCGCCGCTAATATCTCACTGACAATATCATCAAATTTAACGAAATGACTGGAAAGAGTTGTTTCACTTAATAATTTGAGTGTCACTAAGCGCTTATGCGCAGCTAATTGTGAAGCAAGACTTCTGCGTTCATATATGGCATCTAATTTTTGCATAAGACCACGTGCGGAAATATTGTCTGCCGCGAAGTGTAAAAAAGAGTCACTCAAATGTTGAACTAATATGCTTTTTGCACTTCTTTCTGCCTTATTCCAAGTTTCGTCCACTTCATTTGGCATTAGTTCATCAACAACTTTAAGAATGTCTAATTCGGCAAACAACTCCCTAATTCTGAACTTCCACACACCATATTTTTCTCCATCGAACGGTTTAATGTTGTACTTATTCTTTTCCATTTCTTTACGGACAAATATCACGAAAAAGAAAGAGAAACAAAATTTTTAAGTGCACAGTTGGAATTTCACAATATATTGAAATAATAAAACTTCTTCAAAAATAGGCATGGACTGGGCCCATAACCTGTTGGAAAACTAGATAAAGCTATTCAATAAAGAATACTGCAGTTTATTTTATGTTTTATATTATGATGTCTTTTATTTTCTTTGATTATATTTTCGTTGCAACACCACACCACTTGTTTACACTAAGACGGTTTTCAGAAGGAAAGAAAAATTTAGTGGGACCAGATGTAGTTACTTGATAAATAATCTCTATGTTAAATCACCACGTTAGAAGTGTTAATGTTATTATTGAAAAAAGGGTATTCCAATAAAAATAATCGGAGGGTATTTTCCGAACAATTAAGTCGGATCGTTGATTTACCGATGATCAACAATGAATCCGCAAAAAGTGTTAAGGGAGTGATTGACATAGTTAATGAGTCAGTTTACTTAATTAAAATAAAAGCAAATTTGTCCGATGAAGTTGACGTAATATTCGCACAACTCCTACTAAGGAAATTTGACATAGAGGCTCTACAATTGTATAAGAGTCAGATTAGAAAAACAAGGCAAATTCAAATGCTATCTGATGTCATGGAATACTTGGAGCAAAGATATTGCTCGTTAAGTGCCATGAGCAAAGAAGAGAAAAAACCGCTACAAACTGTTTTAAATTATGCGGAAGTCGAAAATAAATGTCCGATTTGCAAAATTGCCGGGCACAAAGCGTAAAAGTGATATAAGTTTAAAGGTTTGACACCTATTGAACGGTATGAGACAGCCAAAAAAGTGCAGCTTTGCATAAGATGCTTGTACCATTCAAGCAATAAGGTGTGCACTAATGAAATGGTCTGTTCATTGTGCAGTAAGGAACACCATACCTTACTCCATTTTGAAGAAAAACAGGAGAGAGTTAATACTTGTGTAACCGCACAACCAACACTGTTGGCCACAGCTGTAATACAAGTAAAAAATGTAAATGAAGACTCTCTGAAATGTATAAGACTCTAAGAGCCTCTATTGATTGTGGTTCCCAGAGCACCATTTTGTCTGAAGAGGCCGCTCAAATATTAAAACTTCCTAAAATTAAACAGTATACAGAAATAAGTGGCGTGTCCTCAATAAAATCCAATAAGTCAAAATATAAGGTAAAAATAGATCTAAAGACGCAAAATCCTTGGAAAGGACATCTAAAGGTTGAGGCAATTGTGTTGCCAAAGTTAATGAAAGCTCTTCCATTAAAAATAGCAGACGTGGATATGTCGAAATGGCAGACTTACGTGCTAGCTGATCCTACCTTTAATAAACCTGGTAGAATTGTTTAATAATGGGAGTAAACGTATATACCCAAATCTTAAAAAGGGGAATTACAAAGATTGATGGCCTGTTAGGTCAAAATACTCAATTTGATTGGATCGTCTCGGGATGCACCAAATCAAATCAGAATAAATCTGTAGTGGCAACAACAATAGATGTCACAGGTTTTGAACAACGTTGGGAGAAGAAAGGTAAATTTCAAGATAAAAACAACACAATTCCAAAGAAATGCAACAGCAAAACTTAAAAAATAAATTTATGGCCCCCGGCAGGACCTCACATTGGAGGTAAAGTGAAAATTGGGGAACAAAAAGTATATATCCCAGAGACAGTACAAAATAAGAATATTAAAAAGGCAATGGGTCAATTAAATAATGATTATCTAAAAAATAATATCAAAATAGATTCCGGTAACAAATTGTCCGAAACTATAGTACCAAAAAGGCAGATATGGCAAAATAATTTTAAAAGAACAAAATTTAATAATAATCAAGTTTTGGCAATCAGCGATATTTAAAAATGGTGGAGCGAAGATCAAATTGAAACAAGTCGAAAAGTAAAGGTAGTTATTTTTTAAATTCTCCATCTTATAAAAAGGCTAGAAGTCAGCACAGTAATACACATCAGGACTGGGTAGATATTCCGAAACAGAAATTGTTGGGTAAAATGCCAAAATGTAATACAGTAATACATACAGGAGAATTGGTAAGAATAGGAAGTCAGTGACAATGGTAAAGGGACATCAGATTGACTAGGTTCAACGTTCATCAAGTAACTGGTCATGCTTCTTTAACAATAGTTATCTTACTAATAATAATATTAATAACAATTTGCATAAGATAACTAACTAACTATAAAAATAAAATCGAAAACGTCGCATTTGGCGGCCCTTTGCAGAATGTTTAAGAGTAAACATCGTGTTCATCTGAACTGGCTTCACCAAATCAGATGCACCAATGAAATATACAATTCGAAACAAAAACAAAAGTAAATCATAAAATTCATATGGCAATTATTGCTTAATACCAAACAAAACATGCATCCACACTCTGTGGAAAACACTTAAGATTATAACAGCGGCGCGGTATCAAGTAACCAGCGCTGAGCATGAAATATAAACAATTTTGAACACCCAAAAACGTGGGGCATTAGAATAAGTATTTTTAAGAACAATTGTTGCTTCTTAGAGTTTAAGAGTTTTTAAATAAAATCAGTTCATATTTTGAATTCAACGAATGCAGACTGGGTTATTTTCCTTCTATCCGGGATTCCCTATTCAATAATAATAATAATAATAATAATAATAATAATAATAATAATAATAATAATAATAATAATAATAATAATAATAATAATAATAATAATAATAATAATAATAATAATAATAATAATAATAATAATAATAATAATAATAATAATAATAATAATAATATTAATAATAATAATAATAATAATAATAATAATAATAATAATAATAATAATAATAATAATAATAATTAGAGAATTAGGAGCAGGAAAGAAAAATTCCCTGCACAATCTATATCACAGCACTCAAATAGAAATGACCAATCAAAACGTACAGCAATTGATATCGTTTAAGAGCCCGGTTGTGAATGCTATTAGTACGGAATTACCGGTATCACATGGGAATGATCTCTTAAATACGATGCCTATTGTAGTGTCCGATGTGTCCGGAAAATTACCCATTCCAATGGAAATTGCCGGTAGCTATAAAAGTATCGAGGGCCCCGTAAACAAGTTGACTGCTGCAGTAGGTGACTTGTCCAACGTTACTGCTACGGCTGACGCTTCGAGACCGCGGCCTCTCGTTGGGATACCACCAAAGAAACATATATTTGTTTCTAGGCTAGACCCTGTTGTCACATCTGATGATGTAATAGCCTATATTCGGAAGAAAGTTAACGTCTCGAATATTGCGGTGGAGAAGTTTAAATTTTCTTATTCTCGGGACATCTCGTCCTTTAAATTTAGTGTTTCTGCCAATATCTTCGGCACTATATGTCGAGAAGATTTTTGGCCGAAGCATATAATAGTTAAGGAATATACTGTAAAAAAGAAAAATCGGCAACCGATTCGCTTGCCAACAACAACAACTAATACTATTCCTGCCACATCAGCATCTGCTGGTGTGTCAAAAAACTAGCTTCGTCCCTTAACCTGGGTTACCAGAACGTTAGAGGACTGAAATCCAAACTTCCTAATCTCTATGTAGATAGTCTTTCTTTTGAGCATAACATTCTAGCTTTTACAGAGACGTGGCTAAAACCTGACATTGCTGATGCATCGGTTTTTTCCACAAACTTTTCTATATTCAGACGTGACCGGATTTCTCGCATAGGTGGTGGCGTTCTGATAGCTGTTGATGCTGCTTTATCATCTGAAATGATTCAATTTTCTAGTACCCAGAAGATTGAGTTTGTCGGTGTTAAAGTAAATTTTAAATCTTTTAATGCTTTCATTAATTGTTCCTATATTCCACCATTGTCAGACATGGTGGTATATTTAAATCATTTAGAGGCAATTCAGTTTGTCTCCTCTTTAGTTTCCAGTCAAGACATGCTCATAGTTGTTGGTGATTTTAATTTACCCGCTTTGTCATGGTCATTAACAGATGAATCTACCATGTTGCTGTCCTCTTTGTCACATGACTTTATTGATGGCCTTCTAGGCTAAGTAAATCCTGTCTTAAATTGGATTCTTTTTATTGTGAGGGTTCTAGGATCGAACCATTTGTTCTTCCAGAAGAAAAATTTCATCCTACATTAAATTTAAAAATTGATCTGCCCTTGCTTTCACCATTACTTGGTTCAAATGAGTTACCTCTAACTAAGTGCTTTCGTAAGACTGACTTTGCCAGCCTTAATGAAAACATTACTACTACCGATTGGTCTTATCTGTACAATTGTAAAGATATGAACTCAGCTGTTCGTTTTTTCTATGATACTCTGAATTCACTCTTTGATATTTGTGTGCCTCTAGGTAGGCTGGAGTGGCTTAACAAACCTCCCTGGTTCTCTCGTGAGTTATCCAATTTGAAAAATGTGAAGACACGATATTATAAGAAGTATCAAAAAACACGTCGTTCATCAGATAATGCTCTGTATACAATCGCTCGTTCAAAATTCATGATGCTTAATACACAATGCTATAAGAATTATCTTCAGCGGTGTAAGCTTCAGTTTTCGTCTGACTCTAAACAATTTTATAATTTTGTCAATTAAAAACGTAAGACCTCTGTGCACCCATTTTGTTTGTCTTTTCAAAATAAAAAAGCGAGCACTGATCAGGAAATTGCCGATATTTATGTTTGCGAGTTTTTTCAAAACAACTTATTCCTCAACGGAATATCGAGCAAGTCCGTAGCGAACTTAAATTAGTTAAACCTGTTTATTCTCCGGGGCCAGATGGTCTTCCTGGATGTGTACTCAGGTTCTGTGCAAACGCATTATGTAAACCCATTTTAAAATTATTTTTATTGTTTGTCGAATCTCTTTTCCATCTATTTGGAAGGAGTCGTATATCATTCCTCTGCATAAAAAGCCTCTAACTATAGGGGTATCTCAAAATTGTCCGCTATTCCGAACGCTTTTGAGAAAATTGTTCAATGAAAGACGTTAGTATTTCTTGAAGTTATTAAATTTTTATTTATTTATATATATATATAGGCACTAGCACATAAACCAGTGACTAAAGGTTGTCGCAACCAACACATAAATTGGGTGGACCTCGGAGTGAGATTACAAAGGTAGAGATGGGGGCCAAAGACACAGCGATGCGCACCCGATGTAGCTACAATTGGTATCTGATCTTACTAAGAATAATGCATTTCTTTTATAGTACAAAATAGCGAGCTCACCAGTGCATAGTTCGACATCGTGTTAGGTCAGCAAAGTACGCTTTTATTGATTAACTAGGTCTTTATTGTTTACTGCTGACCATATCAGATCTACTTATGACTGATGAGCCATCGATATCTATAATCGGGTTACATACTTAACATTGACATACATTTCTATTATAATTGGCTTAATGTTCTCTTATTTTATATAATCTAAACACCAACATACTCCCGGCCGTTGAACACCTGTTCAACGTTATCCAACGTTGACCGCAAAATTGCTGGGGGCTGGGCTTACTGCAGCAGGAGTCGGTATGGGATTGACGATCCTCACGGTTGTCTGCTCTGGACCATTGTGTCTTGGGGGTTGTGAGCATCTTTTTATTCCATATACCATCACAAGAACCAATGGTATTGTTAACGCTACGTAGGAGACTATAACATGGTGAGCCGGCTGGCTGGGGTCTTCTGGCAATTTCCAGTTTTGCTTAGTTTCCAGTTTTCCTTGAATGTTGCTTAGTTCGTCCTAGCTTAGCTGCATCTTTGTAAATTGTGTTGTTGTTGGCGCTACTTTTGTTGGGCCAATGCTGAAGTTGCCAAATCGGACATATGACAATTTCATTGTGTCTGTCGTCGTTATACGGTGACCTGTTATTTGTATAGCAGCACTCCTAGCTGTACACGTCGGGTCTAGAGTCAACAATCCAGTCTTCTTAATAGTGACACCTTGTATATTATCGTCACAGGTCACTGCGAGTTCAATTGGTCTAATGGTGGCAAAAATCCACTGATTTTTTTTGATACATGTCGTACCACACGAATGATTTGTTTGTGTGTTGTATTTGGCAAGTTGATGATTTTGTGTTTTTGAATAGCTGGAACTCACAGTTGCTATTAGCCGAAAACGTCGTTTGTTTATCAAAACAAATATATTGCTCGTTGTTGAGCTGATGGCATTGTTCCAAATCGGCTCTTGAGAGCCCAATGTATTGATTCTGTTCCTTGTTGACAGCAATGATGGGAATTTTAATGTTCATGATTACAATCCCATGAGTTCCAATTGCTGGAATGGGCACCAGGTTATACAGTTGCACTGCCTGCGTTGCCACTAATGGAAATGTGACCTTAAATATCACATGATTGTTTGCGATTGTGCCTTGTGCTTTCATTAAGCCATATAATTGCAAGACGTCGTTATCTGGAACTGGCAAATCCAAACCAAACGGAAGATGTCTCTTCAGTTGGCTCAGATGTTCCCGAAGCTGGCCTGGTGATAGTAGTAACGGGCTTATTTTGCTATGATGGGCATCTGTAAATACTCGGGAAATTTCGGTTTGAATTCGTTGCAAATTCCCTGCAATAACTGTCATCTGAGTAGTTAACGTGATATACCATTGCAATGCCTTTACCGCATTGTCCTGGACCTTGGTCATATCGTTCATTTGTTGTTCCATTAGTTTCATCTGATTTTCAATTGTGGCTTCATCTCGCTTAATGATATTTATCGTTGAATCAATTACAGATGTCTGATTTTGCAGCAAGTTCAATAAGTACTCTTCATTTGATTTAACTTTTCGTATGGTGCCTGACATCTCTGTTGCATACTTTGAGTCCAGCACACCAAATAAGCCGTTCGCAATGTTCCCAATTATATCTAAAGGCGATCGCCGTTGGCGTTCTATGTGAAGGAGATCATTTCCTGTCCGTAGCTCTGAGTTGACATGCTCGAAGTGCCTCTGCATTGCGGTGCATGCCTCTGGAACCTTCATTAACACGCATATTTCTCCAACCTTTACTACTCCATCTGAAAATGTCTTCAGGTCGGCCCAATATGGTTCGAGATCGTAGAATGCCACAATAGTCCAGTCAGACGTTGCCATCCTTCCTGTGCCAATACTTTCATAGTATATGCCTGGTTTGGGGTTGAATCGAGTTATATTAGTTCTTTGAGCAAATGCTATAGGCAATAACAACAGCATTAGGCAGATCGTCATTGCCAACGGTGGCAGACCTATCGATAAGCGTCTTTTTGGTTTTGGTTCTGCGTTGTCCTCGATACCAGAGTCCTTTTGGGGATTCGATTCTGTATCATCTGCCTCGATTTTACGTTTTGTCGCTGTCTCTCTAAGCAAGGGGGCCAATTTATGGATAGCCCGCTTGTAGGTGCCTCTGGCTGTTTTAACGTCTACCACGCGGACGTATCCATCCAGGCCTGGATATAATTTAACAATTCGTCCAATTGGCCACTGCAAAATTGGCACATTATCCTCCTTTAGAATTACCATCATGCCTTCTTTGACATTATTATATGGTTTTTTCCACTTGGATGTGCCCTGCAATTCTTGTAGGTACTCCTGAGACCATTGCGTCCAGAATGTATGCTTAAGCCGTTGCACTAATTCCCATTGCTCTGGAATCGATCGCTGTGTTATTGGCTCTGCATCTGGTTGGGCTACTAATGGTTCTCCAATCAATAGGTGGCCTGGGGTTAGAGCTGTTAAGTCGTTGGGATCGTCTGAGTTTGGCGTTAAAGGACGAGAATTCAGCACTGCTTCAACATTGACAATGATAGTAGACAGTTGTTCGAACGTTAAGTTTGCTGTCGATACGTTTTTTAATAGTAAATGCTTAGCGGACTTTACCGCAGCTTCCCATAATCCTCCGAAATGTGGAGACCGTGGTGGTATGAACTTAAATTGCACTCCTTTTTGATTGCAAAATTCCTTGATACTACCTGCTGCCGTTTCTGAGTGTATTGTATCGGTCAGTTCCTTAAGTTGGTTGTTTGCTCCAACAAAGTTTGTTGCATTATCGCAGTATAATGTCTGGCATCTTCCTCTGCGCCCAATAAAGCGCTGAAGCGCGCCCACAAATGAGGAGGTGGACAGGTCTCCGACCAACTCCAAGTGTACTGCCTTGGTTGCAAAGCATACAAATACTGCAATGTAGGCTTTGTCGGGACGTTTTCCTCGAACCTTATGGTGGATCCAGAATGGTCCACAATAGTCTACTCCGGCATTGAGAAAGGGTCTATTCTGAGATACCCGATGCTCAGGTAAGTCGCCCATGACCTGTTTAAAGAACTGAGGCCGGTACTTGGTGCATACTACGCAGCCCTGGATCACATTCCGGACCATCGGTTTCACCTTAATGATATGGTACTGTTGCCGAGCTATTCCGCGTAGTGCCTCATGTCCACAATGAAGATTCTCTTCATGAAGTTTTCGTAGCATCATTTTTACCACCGGATCATTATACGGCAAGAGATATGGATTCCTTGTTTCCGTTGATACTGGTGCTTGTTGTAGCCTAGTTGCTACTCGTATGATTGAATCTTCATCCAGTATTAGTGGCAATGTTGCCACTGTGCTTTTGCGATCTAGCGGTTGATCAGGTCGTTTCTTTAAGTGCCGTAATTCATATGCAAATCCTGCTTCTTGAATTTGCTTAATGATCACTCTCCGTGCTTGGTCCAACTCTCCCAACTCTAACTGAGCCGTTGGTTCCTGTTCTGCTTGTGACAAAACCGTAGCACATACGCCACTATTCGCTGTAGCCGGTAAAACGAATTTCTGTGATTTACCGTATATATCCATTCACTCTTGTTGTTTGCCGTGTCAGTCACCATGCTGAATACCTTGGTTTTCTTCTCAGCGGTATCCATCGTGTGCTCTGTAGGCTTAAATGGTGCTGGCCAGCCACGTTGTGGTCCATGCAGAAATAGTGGTCCATACAACCATAATGTATGTGTGCTAAGCTGAACTGCTGATATGCCTCGAGACAGAACATCAGCTGCGTTGAGCGCTGATGACACATGCCGCCATTGCCTTGGATGTGATACTGCGTGTATTTTTGTCAACCGATTAGCCACAAACGTGTGGAAATGTGATGCCCGTGAATTAATCCAAGAGAGTACCACTGTTGAGTCTGACCAGAGAAATGATTCCACACTTTCTGATCTGAATTGGAGATCCTGTCGAACTCTATCCGTGAGTTCAGCTCCAAGTACAGCTGCACATAGTTCCAGCCGGGGCAGTGTCTGTTTTTCCAGGGGAGCCACTCTTGACTTGGCGCACAACAATCTGACCGAAATTTGGCCATTTTTATAGGTTGATCGGACATAAACTGCCGCACCATACGCCTTTTCTGATGCATCAACAAATGTATGCAATTCCTTTGTAGTGGGGACCTTGCCATCAAAAATATGCCTTGGAATTTTCATGTGGTTTAGTGCCTGTACATCCTCTCGGTAAGCTTCCCATTGCTTCTCCAAATACGGCGGTAGGTCACCATCCATCTCAATTCGTTCGGTAGCAACATGTTGAAGAAACATTTTCGCTCTTACCACTACCGGTGCGAACAGTCCTAGAGGATCAAAGATTTGACCGACTTCAGATAGCACCACTCGTCTGGTTATTCCTTTTGTATGTCTTTGAGCCTTTCCACATAATTGGTCTTCCTTGGGTGCCCATATGATTCCCAATGTTTTGACACTTGTTTGTTCCAGTGTGTCACCGAGATTGATGTCAGCAATCGTATCTTCCCTTGGAATTTCCTTTAGAAGTTGACTGCTATTTGAACACCATTTTCGTAAGTTGAAACCCTTAGGTCTCAAGATTTCTAGAAGCTCTTGTCTTATTTGCAGGGCTTCTGGTAAACTGTCTGCTCCTGTGAGACAATCATCAACATAAAAGTCATTTTTTAATGCTGATGCTCCAGATGACAATTTCTCAATGTTTTTGAGTGCCAAATATTCCAGACACTTCGTCGCTAAATATGGGGCTGACGTGGTTCCATAAGTTACCGTTTTTAAACGATAAAACTTTAGTTCTTGACTTGGATCCTCTCTCCACACAATCATCTGATTGAATTGATCGGCAGGGTTTATCCAAACTTGACGATACATTTTTTCAATGTCTGCCGTGAACACATATTTGTGTGTCCTGAACCGCAGAAGAATTGAGAAGAGTTGACTCTGTACAACTGGTCCAGGATATAAAATGTCGTTCAGTGATTTTCCTGATGACGTTTTGCATGATGCATCAAATACCACTCTTAGCTTGGTGGTGGTACTTTCTGGTTTTAGTACACAATGATGCGGTATAAAGTAATGGTTCTTGGGAATTTGTTCTACCATTACTTGCTTCATATGTCCAAGCTGTTCATATTCTGACATAAATTTTACATACTCCTTTTTTATGTCAGGGTTCATTCGCCTCTCTAACGACATGAATCTTCTTATGGCTACTTCCCGAGATTCTCCAAGAGATGACGCCTCTTCAGCAAATGGAAGCTTTACAATTAGTCGATTGTCCGCCGCCGTGTGTAGGTCATCGAGGAAGAATTTTTCACAATACTCTTCCTCCGGACTCCTGTACTTTTTTATTGGCTCTAGTGTGTCTAGCTGCCAGAATCTTTCCAGTGATTCCTCTGGATTCGTCATGCCTACCATACATGTGATTGAAGCTGACGTTGACATATTAATTCTGCCAGCAACAATCCATCCGAACTCTGAGTTTTGTAATGTTGGACGGTTTCGATTGCCCCGTCTCCTTTCTGGTAGCAGTATAGCATAGTGATCATCAGCTCCCAACAGCATATCAATTTTTCCGGGTTTATCAAATGTTGGGTCCGCTAATTGAATGTTGTCTGGTAATGTGACTTTCTGCGTTATTTGTTCTGTGGGTTGGTCACCTATTATGTGTGGCAATACAAATGCCTCAACTAGCATTGCGAACTTGTTGTATCTTGACCTTACAACCAAGCTTACTCGCGCCTTGCTTATCTGTGGTTGACCACCCACTCCATTTATATGCACATGAGTCTCGCTAATTTTTAACGATAACTTCTTTACCAGTCTCTCTGAGACAAGATTTACTTGAGAGCCGCTATCCAGGAGTGCTCGAAATTCTCCTTTCCTTTCATTGATCCCTTTTACCACTACCTTGGCCGTTGCCAACAGGGTGTATTTTCTGCCAATTCCATACGCAGAAGCTGCAGAAGCAGATGTAGCACTTTGGTTGCCTGTTTCTAAATGCAACATTGTGTTATGTTTTTTATCGCATTTAAAGCATCCCCTCCAAGAGCAATTTTTTGCCATATGGTCCGGCTTGAAGCAATTGACACACAATTTGTGTCTCTGCACCCAATTAAGCCGCTCTGCTGCGGATTTGGTTTTGAACTTTTCACATTGTAAGAGTTTGTGCTTTGCTTTTTCGCTGAAAGCACACAGGGTACTGTTTGTCCCAGATGCTGTTGCGCATGTCTTTCTTGGACTTGGTTTTTCAATGCTGCGATTTTCGTTTCTTGGTTTCCCAATCGCCTCTAATGTTAAGAAGCGCTGTTCCAAGAAGGATAGGAAGTCCTTTACTTCCTGCAGATCCCTTGTGTTGGAAAGAGATTGCTCATATAGTGCGTGGTTGAATCTATCCAATTTTCTTGTCATATGAAACATTATGACAGCATCTGACGATTCCATATTGACGCCTACATTTTTTAAGGCTTGCAATGATTCAAAAATGTTATCATGCAAATTCTTTATAGAAGCTGCGTCATTTCCCACATTTGGGTGATCAAACAGCTTTGTCAGTATGGCTGTTACTAGAACTCGTTTGTTATTAAAACGTTCCTGCAACACTGACCAAGCAGTGTTGTAATTGGCTTCTGTTAATTCCAGGTGCCGTATCAATCTCTCTGCTTCTCCAGAAAGGTTTGATTTTAAGTACCACATTTTCTCTATCGTGGATACATTTGACTCATGAACCACCTTTTTGTAGATGTCATGAAATTGTTGCCATTTCAGATAATCCCCATCAAATTTTGGAATGGGAATTTTGGGTAGTTGCAATGATTGTATCGATTGCAATACAGGTGGTGATTGTATCACTACATTTTCTGCTGGTGCCACACAGAATTTCAGCATTGTATTTTCTGCGGCCACAAACGTAGCTATATTATATCCCGCTTCGGCTGGATTTTCAGCTAGCCGGTGAATCTCATAATGGATTTCTTCAATTTGCATCCATAATTTGTCGACTACCGATTTATAAGTCATTTTATCTTCAGGCACAATTTGTCTTAATGTCCTGGATAATGACTCCAGCAGAGCACTTTGCTTGCGAACCAGTGGTTTGATCATGACTCGCTCTTCCTCTCGTTGGCGAGCTTGTCTCTCTAGCTTTATTTTTTCCAAATGGTCCTTCCACTCTTCCACTATATTAGATACAACCGTCTTCATTTTGCTGAAATAGTCCGTTACAAAGTAATCATCTTCAGTTGGTACGTTATTTAATTTGTCCATCAACTCCTGATGACATTTCTCGAAGTTCTCCCACATGTATTCCAGGAGCTCAAGTTTTTCCTCGAAATAAGATGGCTTCGTTTTCCTGGCGACAGAATCTTTTTTGGTATTCCGAATGAAGGCCTGGATTGCCTCTCCTCGTTCTGTCTGCTGTTTATAAAACTCCTCCATGTTCTTTTATATTCTTATGTAATTGCTTATCTGTACTAGTACTTGACCCGATGGGAGTTTATTTATTTTGTCAAAGACAGGGAACGCTCCGACTCGTTCCTAAAATTGGTCAAGTGTAGCACAAATAAGAATACGAAAAAATTCGAAGTCGCCTTTTGATTAGTGTTTTAACAATGGTTTATTTTTATTTCCAATATACCTATTCTTTTACACTGATAACTGCCACGACAGTGAAACCAATTTTTTGAGTTTCTTTTCTTTGTTTCAAAAATTGCTGATCAATGCCAAAATCTATACTCGTGTGTACTACCTGGGTTACTGACCGAGTTAACTAGGTCAGATATTGCTGACGCCAGGGAGTGCAACAGAGTTGAGTTGATCAAACTTTATTTTATATAAAATAACTTTTTAAACAAAACTTTATTTTATATAAAATAATTTTTTATGATTTGGTCGCCTCGTTGACACAAATCGTTGTTAAATGTTTTTTATAAAGTGATGGCCTAGTTGATCAATTTTTATTCAATGGGTATGCACTGCTACCCCGTTGCGGAAAACCAACTCCTAGTTTTCCAATAAATCTTTTTTATTCGCCAAGGTGGCTACGCAATGATTGCCAAGTTAATCAATTGCGATGTTTTTTAGTCGGGACCCCAGATTGATGTGAGATGTTCATCAATTTGTGCCCTCGCTTAGGATTGTCGTGTTTAAAGCGTGCAAAGAAAGTAGTCGCCTAGTTGACCAGTTTCCTTTTTGTTGAGAGATTGGTCGCCTGAGTTGACCAAATGTTCTCGCTTGATGACGGTTTCACCAAGTCTGTTATTCTTTTAACTTGGAGCCGCCAATGTCGGGGTCACCAAAATGTTCAATGAAAGACGTTAGTATTTCTTGAAGTTATTAAATGTTTATTTATTTATATATATATATAGGCACTAGCACATAAACCAGTGACTAAAGGTTGTCGCAACCAACACATAAATTGGGTGGACCTCGGAGTGAGATTACAAAGGTAGAGATGGGGGCCAAAGACACAGCGATGCGCACCCGATGTAGCTACAATTGGTATCTGATCTTACTAAGAATAATGCATTTCTTTTATAGTACAAAATAGCGAGCTCACCAGTGCATAGTTCGACATCGTGTTAGGTCAGCAAAGTACGCTTTTATTGATTAACTAGGTCTTTATTGTTTACTGCTGACCATATCAGATCTACTTATGACTGATGAGCCATCGATATCTATAATCGGGTTACATACTTAACATTGACATACATTTCTATTATAATTGGCTTAATGTTCTCTTATTTTATATAATCTAAACACCAACAAAAATTATAACTTCTCAATTGCAACATTTTTGCAGCTCTATTATTTCGCCATCCCATCATGGGTTTGTGAAACGTAGATCTACAACCACTAACCTTTTAGAATTTACACCAATAATTATCAAGGGGTTAAAAAATGGTAAACAAACTGATGTCATATACACTGACTTCAGCAAAGCCTTTGATTCCGTTAATCATACCCTATTACTTTCTAAGCGGCGCGACATTGGGTTTCCACCACTTTTCCTTTCTTGGGTTCGAGAATATTTAACAAATAGAAAACAGAAGTTACTTTTTAAGTCTTCTTTTTCCGATTCCATTCCTGTGACTTCTGGTGTACCTCAAGGTAGTCATCTTGGCCCTCTGCTTTTCACACTATTCATTAACGATCTTCCATCAGTCATTGTTCATTCGCGTGTGCTTATGTATGTTGACGATGTCAAGCTTTGTCTTACTTATAAAGATACAGATTCATTTAGTCGGCTACAAGCTGATCTTAAAAACTTTCAATCCTGGTGCCAGTTTAATCTACTAAATCTTAACACTACCAAATGTAAGGTAATGACTTTTTTTTCGTAACTCTCCTCAACTGGTCACTTATTTTCTAAACAATAGTCCTTTAGAACGTCTAAATAATATGAATGATTTGGGCGTACTTATGGACCATAAGTTAAATTTTAACACCCATATTCGCAAAGGCCATGAGTGTCCTGGGTTTCATTAAAAGATGGTCAAAAGCTGGGATCGCAATGTCAATTTGCCTTCGTATTCTAGTAGACTTCTCTTTATTAACCTTCCTTCCCTAACTAACCGTAGAATTATGCTTGGTATTATGTTTATGCACAAGCTTCTAATTGGTGATATCGAGTCGCCTGAGTAATTAGCTCAGGTAAATCTGTCGGTACCATGTAGACGGAGTAGACATCCTTTAATACCTTTATTCCTTAGTCGTTGTTCTTCTAACTATGCCCTGCATTAACCTTTTAGAGTCCTCTGCTCTGATTACAACCTTCTATTCCCTGTAATCGGGTCAGAGTTTTCTATTAATATGATTAAAACTTCTATCCTATCCTATTTAGTTAATAGATAGCTATAGTATTCTTTGTTTGTCTGTTTTTTCTATTGTGTATTTGACCACGCGATTCGTGCCGTGCGTTATACTGCTGCACCCCTCGGTCGGTCGGTTGGGAGGTGGGCAGTTATCTGCTTGGGCTCGCGCGTAACAGGCTTTGTCCTGGTGTCGTAGGGGCCACTTGAACGTACAGCGCATAGTATCGTCAACGTCCGCTAAAAAGAGATAATGAGGCTGTTAAGAAGATTGAAATTTGTTTGACGAAGACATCTACGACGAGATATTGAGATGTTATTAAATGAATTGGTAACGGAATTGTAAGAAATAGTAACTTCCATGGTAGGATGATAAGGATCTTCAGGCTTCACAAGGGGCTGTGTTTAAGCTCCACAACTAACAGTGGGATCCGAGACAAAAACAACATCAAGGATTCTTTTAGAAGAGTTTAGAAAAGAATTTAACTGATATAGCGGACATTGAAGTAGGCTTTCTAAGGAACATGTTGACATGAAGGAGTTAACAAAGATAGATTATCATCAACCAGCTGAGAAATATAAGGCAAGTTAAGATCACCTAAAACTATAAGAAAATCACGATCTTTAACACGACTAAAAATAGTTCGCAGAGCATCAGCATGGTGCATGTAGATCATGATATCGAAGCTAGAGGAATATGTGAAGAAGAAATATACATATAAGCTAAAGTTGGAACATGTAAGGGGAGATCAATTGGCACAACACTTGAGCACAGATTTGAGTTGACAGCAATGAGTACTCCACCGCCTCTTGGAGCTTGTAATGGGTACTTCAATCTGAAAAGAAGAGCATAAAGAGGGACAAGAAGATGGTGTAGGCGAAAGTTAAATGGGAGAATATGTGATAGAGAGTGCTGGCGACTGCTTATGAGGCAACTCAAGGGTACATTTCTTGGGCAATTCCTTAGAATGTGGAACGAACTTGAATTGCGACAGCAAATTTACGCCAGAGTTACACTCGCTAGACAGCTCTTTGGGCAGTTTGTTTAAAGAAAGAGACTTTAAACGAAGATCCCTGTACATGCTGCAAATACCAAGCTACTGACTGGCACAAGATGGGCAAGTCCGGCGCATCTCAGGCTTAGACAAACCAGAAAATTTGTCGTAGTCGCGGCCGCACATTTTAAGTGAATAAGATTATCGCAGAGCCAACAAGAATTGCTCTATACTGATCACCAAAACGATCAGAATGCTTGCAAGTAGGTAGACAACAAACCCTTGAAAAGCCAAAAAAAAAGGAAAATATGTACAAGAATATATAGAAAATTTAAATACACAGCACAAAGATAATTATCGATAAAAAAATCAATAATTACAAATAAAACAAAGAGCATGCTGGAGTAAGAGAGCACAGCGCAAGAAAAAGTGCAAGAACAGTTATAAGCAAATAAAACGCAATGGTGTCAAGCAAACCACAGCGAAAGCGTTAACAAACTAAGGAAAATTAAAAATTGATAGAGAGCAGAAGCTTTTTAAACATAAATAAAACTAATGACATAGAAAATATTAAATGTAATAAGATAATAGGTTATATATAAAAAGAAAACAGGATAGGTTAGCGATATTTCGGAACCGATAACGTGTCAAAGTCTATTGAAGTCACTATATGGTATACGAAAAGGTTCATGCAGAGCAAAGTTAGTTGTATCGGTAGGAAGTATAAGCGGCGTGTAAGTGCGTGTCCTTCTAAATGGAACAGGAATATTAATTTGGCTCAACAGTTCGGAAGAGTCAATCTCACCATTCAAAAGTTTGTAAAGGAAAGTTACACCAATCATAATTCTACAATTAGTTAAAGAAGGGAGGTCATTTAACTGAAGTCCACTAGAATAAGATGGGAGATGTACAGTTGAATCCCAGCGCAAATCACGAAAAGCAAAGAGTAAAAACTGTTTTTGTACAGATTCTAATTTGTTTTGATAAAACTCATATTAACAAGACCAAACACAAGATCCATACTCCAATATGGGGCGGACTAAAGTGTAAAAACTCCTTCGACCGGGTTCCGTTGGGTTGAAAAATAATAATCTGAGACACGTCTGTGTCGGTTGACTGGAGTTTTTGATTGAATTCTTTATTCCAAATTATTCTTTTGCTTAGGCTAATTTTACATATATATTCTTATGCTGCGACTTATGCGACAGCTACAAAAGAGAGGGAGAGTGTCAGTACATACATACATACATACTGTTGGAGCGCATGCATCAAAGTGCTTGGTCAGCGGTCACACGCTGGCCTGGCTCTAGCTCATGTTACGCTTGTGCATACAGTGCTTATGTGAATATATGTATGTGCATATACAAATGTACATACATATATGTTCATGCTTAATTGTATGTTTACTTGAATATGTTTATGTGAATACTTCAATGTATACATATGAACATATTCAAGTGCACAATTATATTTTAATGCGTATATGTTTAATTGTTTATACTTGCAACAAAGTGTTACAAGTTGAGCTCATTGTGTTGAGTTATTAGTTGTATGAACATACTACACCTCCCCTTTTAGAGAATAACGTAATATTATGTAGTTATTGTAATGATTATTTATATAGAAAGGTAAAATAAAAGGTAAAGTAAAGGTGTATCTTAGGAAAGTTTTTTTTTTTTTTTTTGTTTGTGTCTCTTTAGGCAAATTTTCTTTCTCTTGTTTTTCGAAATTGCGTGAATTTGTTTTCAATAATAGATGAATCCATAAAGATTTTTTTTTTTTTTTTTTGTAAAAATTACTTAAGTATCATGATAATTATTATTTTTTTTTTCGGTTGATCATTCCGAAAATGGTTTTAGTCTGTTTTTATGAACCTTTTGGTATTTATTCTTATTATCTGCTATTAATATATTGTCATTTTCTTCTATACTCACTACCTTATAAGGCCCTATATATTTAGCATCTAGTTTATGACCTATTTCTTTTCTTAATAAAACTTTATCTCCTATGTTTAAATTGAAATCGGCAATATGTTTGTCGTAGTATTTTTTATTACTTAACTTATGGTTTTCTAACATTATCCTAGCTCTTTTATATGCTATTTCTATTCTAAACTTTATTTCCTTAGAGTAGTCGTCTAAATTGTATATTGGATCTATTCTATCGATTTTGTTAAAATCTATGAACTGATTTGGTAGTCTTCCAAATACTAGTTCGTATGGACAATATTCATGCACTGCCGAGGGTGTTGTGTTGTAACAATAAGTGAAATATTGTATCCAAGCATCCCAATCGGACTTATCTGCTGATATGTATGAACGAATATATTCATTGAATGTTCTATGACTTCGTTCTATTGTCCCTAAGGTCTGGTGGTGGTATGCTGTAGATGTCAGATTTTTAATCTTCATGTACTTGCATATATCTGTTATAATTTGGTTTTTATACTCAGTTCCCATGTCCGTAATGAGTGTTTTCATTGGACCGTACTGTAGTATACAATTTTCGAATATAGCTTTAGCTACATTACTTGCACTCTTAGATGCAACTGGAATGGCTATTAGGTATTTTGTCAGATCGCATATCAATGTGACAATATACTCATTTTCATTATCTGATTTTGGTAGTGGACCTATTGTGTCCACTATAACCTTATCAAAAGCCTTCGCTGGTGTTTCTGTTATTATCATGGGAGTCTTCGTATGTGTCGTCGTTTTTGACACCTGGCATTTATGACATCTCCTTATGTACTCTTTGATATGGCGTCCCATATTTTTCCAATAGTAGTGTCTTTTGATTTTTGCCAGCGTTCTGGTAATGCCAGTATGACCTCCTTGAATTGGATCATCATGATATGTAGACAGTATTGCTTCTTTTTCTTTTTCATTTTCTATTAGGGTCACCGGCTGGAGTAGCGCTACTCTTAATGTTTTCAATATAGTATTGCCCATATTTTTAAAAGAATCTATTGAAATAATTTCAAAGATCTTTTCGCTCGGTGCCAGTTTTAGTTGGCTGATTTCAAGTATACCGGCTTGCATTTCAAGCCTTTGGAAGAACTGACCTAAGTCGAGAATTCCATTGGTATACAAATCGCTAACTTCAATTCTTGCCATAACTTTCTTTCCATGTTTCAGTGAACATTTAGATTCTGTTATTCGCAAGGTCACTACTTTTCGTACCTCGTCATTATTGATGACTTCTTTTACGTTGGGCCTAGAAGCATTTTGAAGTTTTTGCCTTGGCAAAAGTTCTTCTTTATTAACTGCGCAGTTTTTCTGTCTACTTTGTTGCCTGGTAGTGACTTTCAGGACTTTTATACTCATATCTTTTAATTCGGATATAGTTATCCGCGATAAGGCGTCCGCCACAAAATTGTCTTTACCTCGCAAATACTCTACTGTAAAGTCGTACTCTTCCAATTCTAGCCGCATGCGTGTTAGTTTTGAACTCGGGTTGACCATGGAGAATAAATATGTTAATGGTCTATGGTCTGTTCGCACTGTGAAGTGTTTTCCATATATATATGGTCGAAAATGTGTTATTGCCCAATGTATTGCTGCTAGCTCTTGTTCTGTAGTACTCTTGTTGCTTTCACCTTTAGTGAACGCTCTTGATGCATATGAAACTGGAAGCTGGAGTCCATTATAGTTTTGTGTTAAAACTGCTCCACATGCTTGTTTGCTTGCATCCGTGATTATGCAAAATTCTTTGCTGAAATCTGGGTACTGCAATAGATTAGGTTGAACGAGCTTTTCTTTTAAGTATTGGAATGCATTTTCGCATTCTGCTGTCCATTCGAAGGGAACATTCTTTTTACATAATCTTGTTATGTGCCGGGAGTATTCGGCGAAATTTTTTATGAAACGTCTATAATAATTGCAAAATGCAACGAAACGTCTAGCACTATCTGCATCATGTGGGACTGGATAATTCTTGATGACGTCAAATTTTGTGTCGTCTGGCAAGATTCCTTTGTCTGTGCATTTGTGACCTAGGAATGTCACCTCATGCATAAAAAATGAGCATTTTTCTGGATGCAGTTTTAGATTGTTTTTTCTGCAAAGTTTAAAAACATCTACTAAATTTTTAATCATATGTTGTTCAGAACAACCAATAACGATTAAATCATCCATATAGAGAAAAGCTTGGCTGGGCTCAAGCCCTGAGAATGCTATTGTCATCATTCTTTGAAATGAATTAGGTGCTATTTTTAGACCGAAAGGTAATCGCGTGAAGCGATATGAGCCATTGCTCGTTGAAAAAGACGTTATATCTCTTGATTTTTCTTCTAGTTCTATTTGATGAAAACCTGACATTAAATCAAGGCAAGAAAAATATTTTGCTCTTCCCAATTGATCAAGAATATTATCAATTCTGGGGAGCGGAAACTTGTCTGACAGCAATTTTTTGTTTATTTGACGATAGTCAATTACTAATCGCCAGTTTTTTTCTTTAGATCCCGAAAGTGTTTTCTTTGGGACTAGTAAGAGTGGGCTATTATAAGGCGAAACAGACGGTTCAACAATACCCTGTTCAATTAACTTTCCAACTTGTCGCTGGATCTCGTCTATTTGGCTATGCGGGCTCCGGTAATTTTTCACATATACCGGTTCATCATCCTTAAGTCTTAAATTTTGTTTATAAAAATTATTTGTTGTGATCGGTTCGGTGTCAAGTCCGAACACATCACTATACTCAGTGCATAATTTTTCGAGTTTGTCTTTGAATAGTGTTGGGAAATTTTTCTTCAATTTATGAATTACAGATTCTTTTCTTAAATCTTTGGTATTTTGAACTATATCGTAGTTCGAAAGTGATTCAAATTTTAAATTGTTAAAGCCTACTAGTTGGCAGTTATCTGTGGTATTTAAGAATCGGACATAAGTACTTTGGGCTGTTGCAATAGTGTTTGCAACATAAACGCCCGGTTTAATTTCCTGATTCGGAATTAAAATGTTACCTTCTGCTGAAGATAGTTCTATTTTGCGTACCACTTGGGATCTTGCTGGTAGAAGTGCTGAGTTATTACCAGAATTGAATGTTATTGGAACGTAAATTGGGTACTTTAATGTTTGTGGTCTAAGTATAAACCAATCTTCTGAATTGCTGTAATCTATTTTGCAATTAAAAGTTTTTATGAAATCTAATCCTATTATTCCATCGCATGGGATTGCGAAATCTGCATGAAGCAGATGAAATTCGTATGGAATAATATATTTACTTGTCTGCAATTCTATTGAGACCAGGCCTTTGGAATTTATTACTCCTTCTCCTATGCCTCGAATGTCTACAGTTTTGTTTACTTTGATGTCATGAAATACATCAGAATTTTCTTTTATTATTGAAATATCTGCACCGGTGTCAATTAAGAATGTTATTTTCTTATTGGTTTCAACATTCTTAAATGATACGAAATTATTAAGACTTAGGTTGATAGAGTATACTTTATTTTTTAACTCTGAGCATTTGGAGGAGCTTGTCCGTTTCCCTGGTCGCTTTGGGTAATTCGGACATTTGTATTGTTATAACCATTTTGTTGGTTATTTGTGTTTTGTCTATTATTATTTTGTTGTCCACCTCCACGGCCGCCTCTTCGGTAGCGTGAATTATTTCGGCCTCGTTGGGCTCTGTGGGCATCGTTATTGCTCCAGCTCGAATTGTTGTTGTTCCAATTCGAGTTGTTTCTCCAGTTACCATTATTATTGTAGCGGCGTCTACCGCGGTCATTATGCTGGGCATAAAAAATGGTATTATTTTGGGAACTTCCCGTGGAGCCCGACTCTACTGAAAGAGTGGTAAATCTAGTGATGGCTTCTTTGGCTGAATCAAAGTTTCCCGATTCCATTAGTAGCTGGACTCTTTGACTTTTGGTATGACTTACCATAGCATTTACTGCCACTTTGGTAGTGTATTTTATAGCCTGTTCATTTGGAAGACCATCCGAAATATACGCGCCTTTTAGGGCGTCGGTCAACTCAGTAATCTCTTTTGTGTATGAAACACAGTTATTAGGGTTTCTCTGCAGATTTTTAATCTTTGCTGTTAAAAGATCCACTGATTCACCCTTAAAGATTGTTGACAGTTTTTGTATAACTTCGTCAATCGTTGTTTCCGAGCTTAGCGTATTACCCGCTTGACCTTTCAATTTTGATTTTATTATTTCGATGGCTACTGCTTCATGCGTTTCTTTTATGGTATCAAGTACGCGAAGTGCCCCAATGAAACCTTGTAGGTTTTTAATGTCACCATCGAAGAATGGTAGCAGCCTTGTGGCTGTGTTTATGAATTCTACCACTGTTTGAGTCATTTTGTTGCTTCCTTTTGGAATTGCTGGTTTATTATGACTTATAATTGACTGATCAGAGCTCACTGGTGGTTTTTCTTGACCTCTTTCATCATCGGCCATTAGTTGCGTTTCTTCTTCCAGCACTATTGAAGTTTCCAAATCAGTTGTTTGTTTAAATTCAATATTGTGTCTGTTTAGCACAGCTATTGCTTTTTGCTTGCAATCACTGTAGAACGCATTTGCGGCTGTTTTTTGCCCTTCCTTTAGTTTGCTATAGTGCTCAGTTAATACTGCCCTAATAGCTTGGAGCTTCTCGGTTATTATTTTCGTGTGTTTGGTTACTGTGTCTTGGGATGTTTCTCTGTTTTGCGAGAGGCACTTACAAGATTTAGTTAATTCTTGTGCGTGTATTCTAGCTTTTCCAATTATATCATCCCAAGTAACCATAGTTTGTTAAAAATAACAAAATTTTCGAAAATGTTTATGTTTATTTATTTTTTTTTTATTATTATTCTGTATCTATTATTTCTACATCTGAGTCTGTACTCGATTCTGATATGTCTATCAGCGCGATCGAGTCCTTAAAAAGTTCGTGGACCCATCCGGGCACGTCTTTATGTAAAGGAGTCTTAGCTAACAATCTACTATAAGCTACTTTTATGGATTTTTCCATAAGATCTACAATATTTTTTGTAAATTTGTAGTTGTGGGCTATCCAATACCTTATTTCCTTGTATTTGTGATTTGTTTCGCCTGATTGTATCAGGAAATCGAGGAAAGGTAAGTATTTTTGTAGCCTTTTTGTTTCTATCTTATCCATATTCTACACTAACTTGTTAGGCCTATTAATATGGATGTACGTATATAAAAAAATCATGGAGGCTTACTGCCTCGGTTCCTCCATTCGGTAGAAACGATATGTGCCTGCTGCATTGGAAAAGCAACATACATATGGTACTGTGAGGATGAAACTCATCTGTACCCTAGTGCTTCCTTGAACTGGGAATTCTTCTCCCGTTATATTTAGGTAAGCTGACTTAATTTGTACCAAGTTTATTGAGTTCTGTGGTGAATTGATATGCTCATTTCTAAAAACCTCAATTAAATCTTGGACAATACTGGGATGCCTAGCGTTTATTTTTCCAAAATAATTATCAAGAGTGGCCATTGTTTTCCAGAATTATTATTATTTTTTTTTTTATTGTTATTCGCGTGTGTGCATATGTATTCTTAGACCTTATCTAGGTCATTAGCTTGGCTTATGGCTCTTTTGGTTACACATTTATTGTGTAATAGATAAGCTTTATATAAAATATATGCGCACATTATTACGACGATTATTAATAACAATATGTTCGTTAATCTCAAGTCAGTATTTGATGATTCGATTTTATTTATTACATTAGCAGTGGAGTCCACTGATTTTGTTTCTATTAACCCCATTGTGGGTATAAGAGATATATCATCAAATTTACTTATGGAATTATCGAACATATGGAGTTTATATAAAAAAATTTTTTTTTGTGTATAATTCTAATAATAATCTCACTGACTAACGATCCTATATGAGACTATTTTAATTTAGCAGGATGAAAATGAATATGACAAATACGGGAAAAAAATAGGGAACAAAAGCCCATAAAAACATCTCAAAACCTTTTGTTTAAAAGTTACTAAAAAAAATTTTTTTTTTTTTAAGTATTTCAAGCTTCGTTCTTATTTGCTTGAATACGAATTATAATTATAAAAATTTATATTTGAATTAAAAAAAAATTGTTATGGATTCATGAATTTTTATGAAATTTTATTTAAAAAAATTATTAAATTTTTTTTTTTATACGACAAAAGAAAAAAAATTTTATCTCAACTGTGTCTTGCACAGCGAGCCAGAGACGTGGAAAAATTATAGAGCATGTGGTTGGCTCACAATTCAGATTTACATTTCATTCGTTATTGTTATTTAGAAATAAAAAAAATTTATATGAAAAAAAAAAATTCTCCAACCACATTGTTAGTAATAGCCTACAGAAAGTTAGTAAGTTCGCAAGTTGCACTTTCGTGCTTCAACTTGCTATTAGGCTTATAATTATTATTATTAAATTAAAGGCAAGTTAAGGCTTGCGCATTTCTGCGGCCCCCTTGCGTTTCTTCGCTCTTTGGCGAAGTTCAGTTTTTAGGTTCTCGATACGCTCTATGCAGCGTTGTCGGTCTTCTTCGTTGGTGCTGGCCTTTAGTAAATCCTGCTGCAGTCTTTTCTGGGTGAGCAGGCGTCTCACCTCACCGCCCCGTTTCGTCTTTTTGGGGATTCTCGTCTGCTGCCGGGCTCTGTACTCCTCTATTGTTAGTGGCCGCGGTCCATCGTTGGGATACAGCTCTAGCGCTTCTTTTAGCGTCAGTGCATCCCTTTGCTCGACAGGAGCAGATTCCGCAAAGGGAATATCTTCACTGTTGTTCATGTATTTTTTTTTTTTTTTTTTTTTAGTCAAACTTATGTGTTGATGCTGATGTTCATCGTTGGGATAACGAACGAGACTCAAATATATTCACTAGATATCTTCAGTATTATGGTGTTGAAGCTGATGTTGATAGCTGTTCTTTAGCTTTAAATGTTTAATGTCTCTGTTGTTTATGCTGTTGTTGTTGCTACAATCTCTGTCAGTTGTTTCTTTTCTTGCCAATAAGTTGCAGCCTCATTTAGTTGTTGTCGCTTTTCCATATATTAGTTGTCGCAGCATCATTTAGATGTCATCGCTTTTCAATATAAAATTATGTTATTATAATTTATATATATGTTGTGTGCAGCTCAGGTCCTGTCACGGTCGCCATGTAAAAACTCCTTCGACCGGGTTCCGTTGGGTTGAAAAATAATAATCTGAGACACGTCTGTGTCGGTTGACTGGAGTTTTTGATTGAATTCTTTATTCCAAATTATTCTTTTGCTTAGGCTAATTTTACATATATATTCTTATGCTGCGACTTATGCGACAGCTACAAAAGAGAGGGAGAGTGTCAGTACATACATACATACATACTGTTGGAGCGCATGCATCAAAGTGCTTGGTCAGCGGTCACACGCTGGCCTGGCTCTAGCTCATGTTACGCTTGTGCATACAGTGCTTATGTGAATATATGTATGTGCATATACAAATGTACATACATATATGTTCATGCTTAATTGTATGTTTACTTGAATATGTTTATGTGAATACTTCAATGTATACATATGAACATATTCAAGTGCACAATTATATTTTAATGCGTATATGTTTAATTGTTTATACTTGCAACAAAGTGTTACAAGTTGAGCTCATTGTGTTGAGTTATTAGTTGTATGAACATACTACAAAAGACATATAAAGTATTTTGGAAGCATATGGATCCTTGAATTCCCTCGACCAGCGCTTAATTAAGCCAAGGACACTCTTAGCCCTACTAACAGTAGTCGAATATGCTGATTAAAACTAAGTTTGTCGTCAATTAAGATCCCCAAATATTCTACAACCAAAGAAGTATTATTAATTCTTTCTAACGGGAAATTATATAAAAAGTAACTTGCTAACTGGGGAGAACCACTATAAAAAAACATAATTTTGCGCTTAGAATAGTTTAGCGATAACAAGTTGGTCCTACTGAAAAGCATTAAAATCAGCTTGCAGGTTATGGCATGAAAGAGAATTTACGATGCGATTAGCGATTTTTACATCATCGGCATACATAAGAACTATGGAATTTAAAAGAACAGTGGTGAGATCATTTATAACCAGAGGGCCGGCGTTAACTTCGACCGCGTCGAAGTTTGTATACCCTTGCAACTGTTTTGGTAATTTTTTCCTTACCCATTGCCATCAAAGTCTAAAAACGTTTTATCCAAAAAGTCTAATGTTTGCGAAACAACGGCCTTCCATCTTAGCATGGGATATAACGAACTTTTTGATGAAAGTCACTGTTTTCCACCGATCGTTTCTATGGGAGCTATATGTTATATTTACCCGATCTTTACCAAATTCCGCACAGTCATTAACAGGTATATTTAACTATCAAATGTTTTATTTGAAAGCAATCGCATTAAAAGTAAAGATGTTATTGACAAAAGTCACTGTTTCCACCGATCGTTCCTAGGGGAGGTATATGATATAATCACCGGATCTTGATCAAATTTGGCACAGTTGTTTATAGGTGCAATAAACTCACCAATATTAAATTTAATTTTCATGGAATCATAGCTCAGAAAATAGTGAAGTTATTCAGAGAAGTTACTGTTCGGGACCTTGACGTTTGTATGGGAGCTATATGATATAGTGGTCCTATCCGGCTGAATCTGAGATATACAAACCCTGCAGTATATACAAGACTTTATGCAAAATTCAGCTCTGTAGCTCTAACGGTCTATGAGGAGGTTGCATCGATCTAGACGGTCGGACAGACGGGCGGAAATGGCTATTTGTCGTGCTGATCAAGAATATATATATACTTTATATTGTCGGAGTTCCTTTTATGCGTTGCACACTTCTGACAAAAATTAATATACCCTTTTTGCAAGGGTATAAAAATGGGAAATAGTAATGGATCAAGGGACTGCTCTGTGGGACTGCCGATTCAACACGAACGATCTTAGATAGAGAGGACCTAAAAATATCCCTCTACCTCCTATTGTTTAGATATTTAGAAATCCAAGCTTAAAACCTTGGATTACAAAGGATGTAAACTAAAAAAAGTTGACAAACCCATGCTGGTATGGAAAAAAATAGATTGACATTAATGCTGTATTTTCTCAAACAGTTTAGGTATCGCTGACAATTTAGAAATTCCTCTGTAATTAGTGACGTCGGATTTATTGCCACATTTGTGAAGAGGTAAAATAAACGAATCCTTCCATATAGTAGGAAACTCGGACAGTGTAACGAACAACTCAAAAATCTTAAGTAAAGGCGAGCACAATGACTCCGCGCAGAACCTCAGGAAACAAACTGGAATACCATCTGGGACCGCTGAGTATACCGGCTTAATCGTCATTAAACTGCAAACGATGGAAGGGAGATAGAATTTCGCTTTGAGTTAACGAAACTATTGAATTCTTTAGGATTTTCGGAGAATTGCAACTTGCAACGTTGTAAGTAATTATTATAACATTCGGAATTAGGAACAATTTCGATTTAGCAACCTAGTGACTTTATCTTTTTTGTAATAGAATCAATTTTGACAGTCCCCACGCAACCCATGGTGATTTTTGCGTCAACACCGGAGACACTAGGGGTACACAGTCATTAAAGATTGAGTCAAAAGTGATGGCGAAAATCATAACCGTACAAGTGTATATATTAATCCGATCGGTGTTAAGAAAGGTATTGTTTAGTGCAACAAAGTCAGTCTTCCGAAAACATCGGGTGCGTACCGTAGGATCACACTCGGAGATGGGCTCGCGGCTGGGAAACTCAATAGATAACTCTAAAGTTGGATGAAAACTATCCTCTGGTAACACCATTGGACTAGTTTTAGATACTTCACAAAAACTAGGATCAGAAGTAAAAATCAGATCCAGAAATCTGCCAGACGTATTAGAAATCGAATTCAGCTGGGCCAACGAAAGCTCAAGCAGACCATCAATAAAATCGTGACACCCAGAGGGCAGCAACGTTTTGCTACCATTAAGTGTTGACCAAGTTATAGTGGGCAGGTTAAAGTCTCCAAAGACAATTAATGAGTCTCTGTCAGAAAGTAGTTCAAGTATAAGTTTAATAAATTCTAAGTGTAGTAAGTTGGTTGGCCATTCCGATTGGGGCGGAATGTAAGAACAGGTAACAAAAATGCACAAACGAGTAAAAGATACCTTTACGCATATAAATTCGATTGTTCACCTCGTTCATTTTTAGGTCGCACCCTTGACAAGAATTTTCGCTTTATTCTATTTTGTTATATACTGGTTCAGAGTGGTTTTGTTTGCTGGTGTCACTTTTTTGCCTCTGCTCCTGTGTTCTAGTTTGCACAGCGCTATGTTGTTGTCTCTCTTCCGCTGCATCCCAGAATGTAGTTCCCTCTTCGTCATTCATATTGGCATTTATGCATTCTTTGGATGAAGCAATGTTTTTTATAATTTATAACGAATAAATGGAATCTAGTCAACTATTCATCTATACGTTTGCACGCTTTGAAACAAATTAACAACTCGTAGCGAGGGTACAGGTTAATGAACATTAAACATCAATCTGGGGTTCCGGACATTAAAATAGTTACTGATTAACTGTGCAATCATTGCTTAGTGAATACAACTTGGCGATTGTATCTCCTACAACTAACTAACGCGGCAGCAGTGTCGATCACTTTCATAGAACATTTTACAACGACTTGGTTCATCAAGGCGACCAAATCATAAGAAGTCATTGATTATCTTCAAATCAAAAATTGGTTTTTTCAGTTGAACCAATTACTCTTAAATTAGAGCCTAACAACAAGTTTGAGATATTTTTCTTAATCTAGTACTTAAGATATATCCATGGGATATTGCAGGCGGCCCTACTCAATTATTATTGGGTTGGTCTGTCATTTCTTTTAAGACGAGTTCTATTATTAGTTCGCGTAAGGGAATTGGCAAGAACATTTGGGTGTACAACCATTTTCGCAGAATACTTTAGTTGTTGACTACTTATTTCAGATTTTACGCTAGGTATATTTGGATCATTTTGAATGTTGTCGTTCCGTTTGTACCACGGAGCCCAGTGATTGATCTTAAAATCTTCGACTGCGCCTTTTGTATAATGTCGACATTGCTGGTACTTGCATTTCCCCATAGTACGGCACCGTAAGTCCAGATGCGTTGCAGTTGTATAGGAGGACTTTATACTCCAGACGTAGAGGGGACCGAGCATTGATGATCCAATGTAAGCTACTCGATTTCAGTTGAAGTTGTGACTTTTTTGCCTCGATGTGCTTGCGCCAAGTTAGTCTTCTGTCTAGGTGGATGCCAAGGTAAGTGACATCCACGGCTTGAGGAATTGGTACGTTGTTTAGCATTAGAGCTGGACAGTTTCTTCTGTTAAGAGTAAATGTAACATGTTTGCATTTCTGCTCGTTGACCCGGATACGCCAGGTTGCTAGCCATTCCTCTACCACCTTGAGGTGTTCCTCTAATTTTGCGGAGGCTTATTTTGGGCATTTGGATCTGCTTAGAATTGCCGTGTCATCGGCAAAAGTGGACGTTGTAAGTCCTAAACTCGTTGGTAAGTCTGCAGTGTACAACAGGTAGAGCAATGGGCCGAGTACACTGCCTTGCGGTACACCAGCTTCGATTTCAAAGTCAGCCGAGACGCAGCCATTACATCTTACAGCGTATTTCCTATCGTAAAGGTAAGATTCCATGAGTTTGTGGGTGTACTGTGGGAGTTTCTGCCGGATTTTGAACATTAGACCCTACAGCCAAACTCTGTCGAAAGCCTGGGCAACGTCGAGAAAGACAGCCGTACAGTATTCTTTTAGTTCGAATGCTGTTCGTATTTCGGATGTTATACGATTGACTTGTTCAATTGTCCCATGTTTTTCGCGGAAGCCGAACTGGTGTGAAGGGATTGTGTTCTCCGATGCCAGAAATGAGCTTAGACGGAACTGCAGGACCTTTTCAAAAAGCTTCGAAAGACATGGCAGCAAACTAATTGGCCTATAGGATGATGGCTGTGTTTTGTCCTTTCCCACTTTAGGAATCATGATGATAGTGGACCTTTTCCATGCTCTTGGGAAGTAGCCAATTCTTATTATAGCGTTGAACATTTTGCAGATGTATTGTATGGCGATGGTAGGAAGTTCTAGGATCATTTTCGGGGTGATTTGTTCGTCTTTATGTGTTTTTTAATAACTGCAGTGATCCCTTCCGATTGGAGTTCCGAGTACTCACTATCCGTTAATGTGCTCGAAGTGGGATATACAAATGAGTTTGATGTTGGATTTGGCTGGAAACTCATTTTAAGATGTGTGGCAAATACGGATGCCGTCTCTTCCTCATTGCGGGCCCATCCTCCGGTTGGACCCCTTATTGGTGAAACTGTCTCTGTAGGAGCGCTTAAAGTTGGGTGGGCTTTCCACAGAGGATATTTAGTGCTGGTTGGACTGAGCTTTTCTATGTATTTCCTTTGAGCCCAGAATTTTTGTTGTCTTAACTCCTTGGAGAGGTTGCGGCTGGCATGCCTTAGGCGAAGTTTTGCTGTTGGTAATCTGCCATTCTCTTCTCAGACGTCGTTTTTTCGTTACTAATTGTTCTATCCGACGGTTCGTATGCTTGTCAACAGGTTTAGCGTAAGTAGAGGCATGTGGAGTAGATACTCTTGCTGCAGCTCCCAGCATCGACTCAAGTGCAGAGACGCACATGTCAATGTCCTCTGCAGCGTCCAGTTTCGGCGAACAGTCAATGTGGGCACTCATGTACATTTTAAATTTAAGCCAATTTGTTTTATTGTTGGTAAGCATATATGGGCGATAAAGTACTTGAGGTCTTGTTAACAGTGTGAATAGCACTGGAGAGTGATCGGAGGTTAAATCTAGCAATGTGTCCGCAGTGATCCGATTACGCGGAATCCTCTTGGTTACTACGAAATCAATCAAGTCAGGCACTTTCTGTGAATCTGTGGGCCAATAAGTAGGCCTACCCAGTGAGACGCAATCCATCTTATTGAGTGGGTTTACTATTGTGTTGTCCAACTGCTTGCCTTTAGGATTTACCAGGCGTATGTTTGGCGTTATAGTCCCCTGCTGCAATAAAGCGATCTCCGAGTATGTTAAAGAAATCGGTAAATTCCTTTTCAGAGATTGAGAAGCGTGGTGGACAGTACAGGACAACCAATGTTGTGTTGCCGCAGCTGGTTTGCACGGTTATAGCAGTTGCTTGTAGGTGCTGTGTTTCAAATCTGTTAGGGAACGAGTGTTTTATACGGTTTTTGATTAGGACACCAGTCCCGCCATGAGCTTTTCCGTCTGGAAGGTTTGTTGCGTAGAAGGTATATTTTGGTATTTGAAAATTATTTTTTGATGTTAAATGTGTTTCCGATATCAGCAAAACGTCGATTTCACTTGAGTCTAGGAATAGTTGCAGTTAATTTTTGTGCTTGGAGATGCCGTTAGCATTCAGTTTTGCATGAACGTCATAAGAGCGGTCATGTTTTGATTAAGTGAGATCAATAGGGCTTCTAAACCACTTGGAGTTTGCTGGCCAAGTTCTGGTGTGCTAGGTTGCGGATTCTGTAGATGGTGGAGTGACGGTGTCTCTTTCGCGGGCTCCGTCTGTCCAGTTTGGAGTACACTAGCAAAGAATACACACGGACTGGTGTTAGCAGGCATGTTAGATGATCTAACAGCCTTGGCGAAGAATACCTCCGGTGTAGTTTTGGAGGCGTTGAAGGTGATTTTTGGCCCAGCTGGGGGTTTGCGCCCGTTTAGGTGCGATTTACGATCCTTGAAGACAGGACATCCCCTGTAGTTGGCTGTGTGGTTCCCTCCACAGTTACTGCATAGTCTTAGTGCGACGTTGTTTCTGTCCTTGGTGCAAATGCCATCTTTATGATGTTCGCCGCAGCCAACACACACTGACCTAAGATTGCAATTGTTAGAGGTGGGGTTGTATTCCTGGCAGTTTTTACACTAAGGTGGTTGGTATCTCTTATGGGGCTCCTTTACGGTGATTCTTCTGTGCAATAGGCGCTGAAGGTTGTAGATTGGGTGCACTTCATTTGGCTTCGACCGCTTTGCATCTGGTTGGAGCTCGATTTTAAAGAGCGATACTACTTGAGACAGGTATTGTTATCAGACCCGATGATAGGGCGGAATCTACAGCAATAAGAACTACACCACCCCTACGATCAGTACGATCACTTCTAAAAATATTAAAATTTGAGGGTAAAACTGTGGCGTCAAAAACGTCAGGTTTTAACCAAGTCTCAGTAAAGACAATTAGGTCAAAATCAAAAGACAGACTATCTACAAAGAGTTTAGTAAGTTTAGTATTAAGGCCTCTGACATTCTGATAGCCGACAGAGAAGGATGTTGTTAATTTGGCTCAACAGTTCGGAAGAGTCAATCTCACCATTCAAAAGTTTGTAAAGGAAAGTTACATCAATCATAATTCTACAATTAGTTAAAGAAGGGAAGTCAATTAACTGAAGTCCACTAGAATAAGATGGGAGATGTACAGTTGAATCTCAGCGCAAATCACGAAAAGCAAAGAGTAAAAACTGTTTTTGTACAGATTCTAATTTGTTTTGATAAAACTCATATTAACAAGACCAAACACAAGATCCATACTCCAATATGGGGCGGACTAAAGACATATAAAGTATTTTGGAAGCATATGGATCCTTGAACTCCCTCGACCAGCGCTTAATTAAGCCAAGGACACTCTTAGCCCTACTAACAGTAGTCGAATATGCTCTTTAAAACTAAGTTTGTCGTCAATTAAGATCCCCAAATATTCTACAACCAAAGAAGTATTATTAATTCTTTCTAACGGGAAATTATATAAAAAGTAACTTGCTAACTGGGGAGAACCACTATAAAAAAAACATAATTTTGCGCTTAGAATAGTTTAGCGATAACAAGTTGGTCCTACTGAAAAGCATTAAAATCAGCTTGCAGGTTATGGCATGAAAGAGAATTTACGATGCGATTAGCGATTTTTACATCATCGGCATACATAAGAACTATGGAATTTAAAAGAACAGTGGTGAGATCATTTATAACCAGAGGGCCGGCGTTAACTTCGACCGCGTCGAAGTTTGTATACCCTTGCAACTGTTTTGGTAATTTTTCCCTTACCCATTGCCATCAAAGTCTAAAAACGTTTTATCCATAAAGTCTAATGTTTGCGAAACAACGGCATTCCATCTTAGCATAGGATATAACGAACTTTTTGATGAAAGTCACTGTTTTCCACCGATCGTTTCTATGGGAGCTATATGTTATATTTACCCGATCTTTACCAAATTCCGCACAGTCATTAACAGGTATATTTAACTATCAAATGTTTTATTTGAAAGCAATCGCATTAAAAGTAAAGATGTTATTGACAAAAGTCACTGTTTCCACCGATCGTTCCTAGGGGAGGTATATGATATAATCACCGGATCTTGATCAAATTTGGCACAGTTGTTTATAGGTGCAATAAACTCACCAATATTAAATTTAATTTTCATGGAATCATAGCTCAGAAAATAGTGAAGTTATTCAGAAAAGTTACTGTTCGGGACATTGACGTTTGTATGGGAGCTATATGACATAGTCACCCGATCTTGATCAAATTTGGCACAATTATTAATAAGAACACAAAACTGACCAATACCAACTTTTATGGCAATTGCTGATAAAAAACCGAAGTTATTGAGAAAAGTCACTGTTCGTGACTTTGCCGTTTGTATGGGAGCTATATGATGTAGTGGTCCTATCCGGCTGAATCTGAGATATACAAACCCTGCAGTATATACAAGACTTTATGCAAAATTCAGCTCTGTAGCTCTAACGGTCTATGAGGAGGTTGCATCGATCTAGACGGACGGACAGACGGGCGGAAATGGCTATTTGTCGTGCTGATCAAGAATATATATATACTTTATATTGTCGGAGTTCCTTTTATGCGTTGCACACTTCTGACAAAAATTAATATACCCTTTTTGCAAGGGTATAAAAATGGGAAATAGTAATGGATCAAGGGACTGCTCTGTGGGACTGCCGATTCAACACGAACGATCTTAGATAGAGAGGACCTAAAAATATCCCTCTACCTCCTATTGTTTAGATATTTAGAAATCCAAGCTTAAAACCTTGGATTACAAAGGATGTAAACTAAAAAAAGTTGACAAACCCATGCTGGTATGGAAAAAAATAGATTGACATTAATGCTGTATTTTCTCAAACAGTTTAGGTATCGCTGACAATTTAGAAATTCCTCTGTAATTAGTGACGTCGGATTTATTGCCACATTTGTGAAGAGGTAAAATAAACGAATCCTTCCATATAGTAGGAAACTCGGACAGTGTAACGAACAACTCAAAAATCTTAAGTAAAGGCGAGCACAATGACTCCGCGCAGAACCTCAGGAAACAAACTGGAATACCATCTGGGACCGCTGAGTATACCGGCTTAATCGTCATTAAACTGCAAACGATGGAAGGGAGATAGAATTTCGCTTTGAGTTAACGAAACTATTGTATTCTTTAGGATTTTCGGAGAATTGCAACTTGCAACGTTGTAAGTAATTATTATAACATTCGGAATTAGGAACAATTTCGATTTAGCAACCTAGTGACTTTATCTTTTTTGTAATACAATCAATTTTGACAGTCCCCACGCAACCCATGGTGATTTTTGCGTCAACACCGGAGACACTAGGGGTACACAGTCATTAAAGATTGAGTCAAAAGTGATGGCGAAAATCATAACCGTACAAGTGTATATATTAATCCGATCGGTGTTAAGAAAGGTATTGTTTAGTGCAGCAAAGTCAGTCTTCCGAAAACATCGGGTGCGTACCGTAGGATCACACTCGGAGATGGGCTCGCGGCTGGGAAACTCAATAGATAACTCTAAAGTTGGATGAAAACTATCCTCTGGTAACACCATTGGACTAGTTTTAGATACTTCACAAAAACTAGGATCAGAAGTAAAAATCAGATCCAGAAATCTGCCAGACGTATTAGAAATCGAATTCAGCTGGGCCAACGAAAGCTCAAGCAGACCATCAATAAAATAGTGAAACCCAGAGGGCAGCAACGTTTTGCTACCATTAAGTGTTGACCAAGTTATAGTGGGCAGGTTAAAGTCTCCAAAGACAATTAATGAGTCTCTGTCAGAAAGTAGTTCAAGTATAAGTTTAATAAATTCTAAGTGTAGTAAGTAGGTTGGCCATTCCGATTGGGGCGGAATGTAAGAACAGGTAACAAAAATGCAAAAACGAGTAAAAGATACCTTAACGCATATAAATTCGATTGTTCACCTCGTTCATTTTTAGGTCGCACCCTTGACAAGAATTTTCGCTTTATTCTATTTTGTTATATACCGGTTCAGAGTGGTTTTGTTTGCTGGTGTCACTTTTTTGCCTCTGCTCCTGTGTTCTAGTTTGCACAGCGCTATGTTGTTGTCTCTCTTCCGCTGCATCCCAGAATGTAGTTCCCTCTTCGTCATTCATATTGGCATTTATGCATTCTTTGGATGACGCAATGTTTTTTATAATTTATAACGAATAAATGGAATCTAGTCAACTATTCATCTATACGTTTGCACGCTTTGAAACAAATTAACAACTCGTAGCGAGGGTACAGGTTAATGAACATTAAACATCAATCTGGGGTTCCGGACATTAAAATAGTTACTGATTAACTGTGCAATCATTGCTTAGTGAATACAACTTGGCGATTGTATCTCCTACAACTAACTAACGCGGCAGCAGTGTCGATCACTTTCATAGAACATTTTACAACGACTTGGTTCATCAAGGCGACCAAATCATAAGAAGTCATTGATTATCTTCAAATCAAAAATTGGTATTTTCAGTTGAACCAATTACTCTTAAATTAGAGCCTAACAACAAGTTTGAGATATTTTTCTTAATCTAGTACTTAAGATATATCCATGGGATATTGCAGGCGGCCCTACTCAATTATTATTGGGTTGGTCTGTCATTTCTTTTAAGACGAGTTCTATTATTAGTTCGCGTAAGGGAATTGGCAAGAACATTTGGGTGTACAACCATTTTCGCAGAATACTTTAGTTGTTGACTACTTATTTCAGATTTTACGCTAGGTATATTTGGATCAGTTTCTTCTGTTAAGCGTAAATGTAACATGTTTGCATTTCTACTCGTTGACCCGGATACGCCAGGTTGCTAGCCATTCCTCTACCACCTTGAGGTGTTCCTCTAATTTTGCGGAGGCTTATATTGGGCATTTGGATCTGCTTAGAATTGCCGTGTCATCGGCAAAAGTGGACGTTGTAAGTCCTAAACTCGTTGGTAAGTCTGCAGTGTACAGCAGGTAGAGCAATGGGCCGAGTACACTGCCTTGCGGTACACCAGCTTCGATTTCAAAGTCAGCCGAGACGCAGCCATTACATCTTACAGCGTATTTCCTATCGTAAAGGTAAGATTCCATGAGTTTGTGGGTGTACTGTGGGAGTTTCTGCCGGATTTTGAACATTAGACCCTACAGCCAAACTCTGTCGAAAGCCTGGGCAACGTCGAGAAAGACAGCCGTACAGTATTCTTTTAGTTCGAATGCTGTTCGAACTTGCCCGATGATGCTGCTAAACTTGCCCGCCAATCTCACTAAAGGCCCTGCTAGAATTTTCCGCAAAAGCACCAACATAAGTCGCTACCAAAATTGGATCGAGAGAAACATCAGCAGCAACGGGCAACTGAATAACGAAACGGAAATTGACAATGAGGTTGAAAAGCTAACTAAGCTAATACACGAGGCAGCATTCCAAGCAACACCGCCACTACCGCCTGGCCCCAGAACAACTGCTCACCTCGAACGTCACCTATGGACTCCCGAAGTCGCCGCAGCAGTGCGAGAGAAACGCAGGCTCCGAAGAGTCTTCCACACATCCCGAAACCCGCTTGACAAAAGGGCACTTAACAGGGAAACCAAAGAACTTAAAGAGCTTCTGATCTCCCTCCGCAATCAAGCTTTTGCAGATTACATAAAAGACCTCGAGCCAGGAGATGCGTCTAACAACCTATGAAGAGCCACGCGATACCTCAAAAGGCGAACAAAGAGAATCGCCCCAATACTAGGTCCCAACAACATCTGGTACAGATCGGAAGAAGAAAAAGCAAAGGCATTTGCCGACCACCTAAGCGCCACCTTCATACGATTTTATACGATTGACTTGTTCAATTGTCCCATGTTTTTCGCGGAAGCCGAACTGGTGTGAAGGGATTGTGTTCTCCGATGCCAGAAATGAGCTTAGACGGAACAGCAGGACCTTTTCAAAAAGCTTCGAAAGACATGGCAGCAAACTAATTGGCCTATAGGATGATGGCTGTGTTTTGTCCTTTCCCACTTTAGGAATCATGATGATAGTGGACCTTTTCCATGCTCTTGGGAAGTAGCCAATTCTTATTATAGCGTTGAACATTTTGCAGATGTATTGTATGGCGATGGTAGGAAGTTCTAGGATCATTTTCGGGGTGATTTGTTCATCTTTATGTGTTTTTTAATAACTGCAGTGATCCCTTCCGATTAGAGTTCCGAGTACTCACTATCCGTTAATGTGCTCGAAGTGGGATATACAACTGAGTTTGATGTTGGATTTGGCTGGAAACTCATTTTAAGATGTGTGGCAAATACGGATGCAATCCTCCGGTTGGACCCCTTATTGGTGAAACTGTCTCTGTAGGAGCGCTTAAAGTTGGGTGGGCTTTCCACAGAGGATATTTAGTGCTGGTTGGACTGAGCTTTTCTATGTATTTCCTTTGAGCCCAGAATTTTTGTTGTCTTAACTCCTTGGAGAGGTTGCGGCTGGCATGCCTTAGGCGAAGTTTTGCTGTTGGTAATCTGCCATTCTCTTCTCAGACGTCGTTTTTTCGTTACTAATTGTTCTATCCGACGGTTCGTATGCTTGTCAACAGGTTTAGCGTAAGTAGAGGCATGTGGAGTAGATACTCTTGCTGCAGCTCCCAGCATCGACTCAAGTGCAGAGACGCACATGTCAATGTCCTCTGCAGCGTCCAGTTTCGGCGAACAGTCAATGTGGGCACTCATGTACATTTTAAATTTAAGCCAATTTGTTTTATTGTTGGTAAGCATATATGGGCGATAAAGTACTTGAGGTCTTGTTAACAGTGTGAATAGCACTGGAGAGTGATCGGAGGTTAAATCTAGCAATGTGTCCGCAGTGATCCGATTACGCGGAATCCTCTTGGTTACTACGAAATCAATCAAGTCAGGCACTTTCTGTGGATCTGTGGGCCAATAAGTAGGCCTACCCAGTGAGACGCAATCCATCTTATTGAGTGGGTTTACTATTGTGTTGTCCAACTGCTTGCCTTTAGGATTTACCAGGCGTATGTTTGGCGTTATAGTCCCCTGCTGCAATAAAGCGATCTCCGAGTATGTTAAAGAAATCGGTAAATTCCTTTTCAGAGATTGAGAAGCGTGGTGGACAGTACAGGACAAGCAATGTTGTGTTGCCGCAGCTGGTTTGCACGGTTATAGCAGTTGCTTGTAGGTGCTGTATTTCAAATCTGTTGAGGAACGAGTGTTTTATACGGTTTTTGATTAGGACACCAGTCCCGCCATGAGCTTTTCCGTCTGGAAGGTTTGTTGCGTAGAAGGTATATTTTGGTATTTGAAAATTATTTTTTGATGTTAAATGTGTTTCCGATATCAGCAAAACGTCGATTTCACTTGAGTCTAGGAATAGTTGCAGTTAATTTTTGTGCTTGGAGATGCCGTTAGCATTCAGTTTTGCATGAACGTCATAAGAGCGGTCATGTTTTGATTAAGTGAGATCAATAGGGCTTCTAAACCACTTGGAGTTTGCTGGCCAAGTTCTGGTGCGCTAGGTTGCGGATTCTGTAGATGGTGGAGTGACGGTGTCTCTTTCGCAGGCTCCGTCTGTCCAGTTTGGAGTACACTAGCAAAGAATACACACGGACTGGTGTTAGCAGGCATGTTAGATGATCTAACAGCCTTGGCGAAGAATACCTCCGGTGTAGTTTTGGAGGCGTTGAAGGTGATTTTTGGCCCAGCTGGGGGTTTGCGCCCGTTTAGGTGCGATTTACGATCCTTGAAGACAGGACATCCCCTGTAGTTGGCTGTGTGGTTCCCTCCACAGTTACTGCATAGTCTTAGTGCGACGTTGTTTCTGTCCTTGGTGCAAATGCCATCTTTATGATGTTCGCCGCAGCCAACACACACTGAACTAAGATTGCAATTGTTAGAGGTGTGGTTGTATTCCTGGCAGTTTTTACACTAAGGTGGTTGGTATCTCTTATGGGGCTCCTTTACGGTGATTCTTCTGTGCAATAGGCGCTGAAGGTTGTAGATTGGGTGCACTTCATTTGGCTTCGACCGCTTTGCATCTGGTTGGAGCTCGATTTTAAAGAGCGATACTACTTGAGACAGGTATTGTTATCAGACCCGATGATAGGGCGGAATCTACAGCAATAAGAACTACACCACCCCTACGATCAGTACGATCACTTCTAAAAATATTAAAATTTGAGGGTAAAACTGTGGCGTCAAAAACGTCAGGTTTTAACCAAGTCTCAGTAAAGACAATTAGGTCAAAATCAAAAGACAGACTATCTACAAAGAGTTTAGTAAGTTTAGTATTAAGGCCTCTGACATTCTGATAGCCGACAGAGAAGGATGTTGTTAATTTGGCTCAACAGTTCGGAAGAGTCAATCTCACCATTCAAAAGTTTGTAAAGGAAAGTTACACCAATCATAATTCTACAATTAGTTAAAGAAGGGAGGTCAATTAACTGAAGTCCACTAGAATAAGATGGGAGATGTACAGTTGAATCTCAGCGCAAATCACGAAAAGCAAAGAGTAAAAACTGTTTTTGTACAGATTCTAATTTGTTTTGATAAAACTCATATTAACAAGACCAAACACAAGATCCATACTCCAATATGGGGCGGACTAAAGACATATAAAGTATTTTGGAAGCATATGGATCCTTGAACTCCCTCGACCAGCGCTTAATTAAGCCAAGGACACTCTTAGCCCTACTAACAGTAGTCGAATATGCTGTTTAAAACTAATTAAGATCCCCAAATATTCTACAACCAAAGAAGTATTATTAATTCTTTCTATATAAATTATATAAAAAGTCACTTGCTAACTGGGGAGAACCACTATAAAAAAAAACATAATTTTGCGCTTAGAATAGTTTAGCGATAACAAGTTGGTCCTACTGAAAAGCATTAAAATCAGCTTGCAGGTTATGGCATGAAAGAGAATTTACGATGCGATTAGCGATTTTTACATCATCGGCATACATAAGAACTATGGAATTTAAAAGAACAGTGGTGAGATCATTTATAACCAGAGGGCCGGCGTTAACTTCGACCGCGTCGAAGTTTGTATACCCTTGCAACTGTTTTGGTAATTTTTTCCTTACCCATTGCCATCAAAGTCTAAAAACGTTTTATCCAAAAAGTCTAATGTTTGCGAAACAACGGCCTTCCATCTTAGCATGGGATATAACGAACTTTTTGATGAAAGTCACTGTTTTCCACCGATCGTTTCTATGGGAGCTATATGTTATATTTACCCGATCTTTACCAAATTCCGCACAGTCATTAACAGGTATATTTAACTATCAAATGTTTTATTTGAAAGCAATCGCATTAAAAGTAAAGATGTTATTGACAAAAGTCACTGTTTCCACCGATCGTTCCTAGGGGAGGTATATGATATAATCACCGGATCTTGATCAAATTTGGCACAGTTGTTTATAGGTGCAATAAACTCACCAATATTAAATTTAATTTTCATGGAATCATAGCTCAGAAAATAGTGAAGTTATTCAGAAAAGTTACTGTTCGGGACATTGACGTTTGTATGGGAGCTATATGACATAGTCACCCGATCTTGATCAAATTTGGCACAATTATTAATAAGAACACAAAACTGACCAATACCAACTTTTATGGCAATTGCTGATAAAAAACCGAAGTTATTGAGAAAAGTCACTGTTCGTGACTTTGCCGTTTGTATGGGAGCTATATGATGTAGTGGTCCTATCCGGCTGAATCTGAGATATACAAACCCTGCAGTATATACAAGACTTTATGCAAAATTCAGCTCTGTAGCTCTAACGGTCTATGAGGAGGTTGCATCGATCTAGACGGACGGACAGACGGGCGGAAATGGCTATTTGTCGTGCTGATCAAGAATATATATATACTTTATATTGTCGGAGTTCCTTTTATGCGTTGCACACTTCTGACAAAAATTAATATACCCTTTTTGCAAGGGTATAAAAATGGGAAATAGTAATGGATCAAGGGACTGCTCTGTGGGACAGCCGATTCAACACGAACGATCTTAGATAGAGAGGACCTAAAAATATCCCTCTACCTCCTATTGTTTAGATATTTAGAAATCCAAGCTTAAAACCTTGGATTACAAAGGATGTAAACTAAAAAAAGTTGACAAACCCATGCTGGTATGGAAAAAAATAGATTGACATTAATGCTGTATATGAGACGTCATAATTTTCTCAAACAGTTTAGGTATCGCTGACAATTTAGAAATTACTCTGTAATTAGTGACGTCGGATTTATTGCCACATTTGTGAAGAGGTAAAATAAACGAATCCTTCCATATAGTAGGAAACTCGGACAGTGTAACGAACAACTCAAAAATCTTAAGTAAAGGCGAGCACAATGACTCCGCGCAGAACCTCAGGAAACAAACTGGAATACCATCTGGGACCGCTGAGTATACCGGCTTAATCGTCATTAAACTGCAAACGATGGAAGGGAGATAGAATTTCGCTTTGAGTTAACGAAACTATTGAATTCTTTAGGATTTTCAGAGAATTGCAACTTGCAACGTTGTAAGTAATTATTATAACATTCGGAATTAGGAACAATTTCGATTTAGCAACCTAGTGACTTTATCTTTTTTGTAATAGAATCAATTTTGACAGTCCCCACGCAACCCATGGTGATTTTTGCGTCAACACCGGAGACACTAGGGGTACACAGTCATTAAAAATTGAGTCAAAAGTGATGGCGAAAATCATAACCGTACAAGTTTATATATTAATCCGATCGGTGTTAAGAAAGGTATTGTTTAGTGCAACAAAGTCAGTCTTCCGAAAACATCGGGTGCGTACCGTAGGATCACACTCGGAGATGGGCTCGCGGCTGGGAAACTCAATAGATAACTCTAAAGTTGGATGAAAACCATCCTCTGGTAACACCATTGGACTAGTTTTAGATACTTCACAAAAACTAGGATCAGAAGTAAAAATCAGATCCAGAAATCTGCCAGACGTATTAGAAATCGAATTCAGCTGGGCCAACGAAAGCTCAAGCAGACCATCAATAAAATCGTGACACCCAGAGGGCAGCAACGTTTTGCTACCATTAAGTGTTGACCAAGTTATAGTGGGCAGGTTAAAGTCTCCAAAGACAATTAATGAGTCTCTGTCAGAAAGTAGTTCAAGTATAAGTTTAATAAATTCTAAGTGTAGTAAGTAGGTTGGCCATTCCGATTGGGGCGGAATGTAAGAACTGGTAACAAAAATGCAAAAACGAGTAAAAGATACCTTAACGCATATAAATTCGATTGTTCACCTCGTTCATTTTTAGGTCGCACCCTTGACAAGAATTTTCGCTTTATTCTATTTTGTTATATACCGGTTCAGAGTGGTTTTGTTTGCTGGTGTCACTTTTTTGCCTCTGCTCCTGTGTTCTAGTTTGCACAGCGCTATGTTGTTGTCTCTCTTCCGCTGCATCCCAGAATGTTGTTCCCTCTTCGTCATTCATATTGGCATTTATGCATTCTTTGGATGACGCAATGTTTTTTATAATTTATAACGAATAAATGGAATCTAGTCAACTATTCATCTATACGTTTGCACGCTTTGAAACAAATTAACAACTCGTAGCGAGGGTACAGGTTAATGAACATTAAACATCAATCTGGGGTTCCGGACATTAAAATAGTTACTGATTAACTGTGCAATCATTGCTTAGTGAATACAACTTGGCGATTGTATCTCCTACAACTAACTAACGCGGCAGCAGTGTCGATCACTTTCATAGAACATTTTACAACGACTTGGTTCATCAAGGCGACCAAATCATAAGAAGTCATTGATTATCTTCAAATCAAAAATTGGTTTTTTCAGTTGAACCAATTACTCTTAAATTAGAGCCTAACAACAAGTTTGAGATATTTTTCTTAATCTAGTACTTAAGATATATCCATGGGATATTGCAGGCGGCCCTACTCAATTATTATTGGGTTGGTCTGTCATTTCTTTTAAGACGAGTTCTATTATTAGTTCGCGTAAGGGAATTGGCAAGAACATTTGGGTGTACAACCATTTTCGCAGAATACTTTAGTTGTTGACTACTTATTTCAGATTTTACGCTAGGTATATTTGGATCAGTTTCTTCTGTTAAGCGTAAATGTAACATGTTTGCATTTCTACTCGTTGACCCGGATACGCCAGGTTGCTAGCCATTCCTCTACCACCTTGAGGTGTTCCTCTAATTTTGCGGAGGCTTATATTGGGCATTTGGATCTGCTTAGAATTGCCGTGTCATCGGCAAAAGTGGACGTTGTAAGTCCTAAACTCGTTGGTAAGTCTGCAGTGTACAGCAGGTAGAGCAATGGGCCGAGTACACTGCCTTGCGGTACACCAGCTTCGATTTCAAAGTCAGCCGAGACGCAGCCATTACATCTTACAGCGTATTTCCTATCGTAAAGGTAAGATTCCATGAGTTTGTGGGTGTACTGTGGGAGTTTCTGCCGGATTTTGAATATTAGACCCTCCAGCCAAACTCTGTCGAAAGCCTGGGCAACGTCGAGAAAGACAGCCGTACAGTATTCTTTTAGTTCGAATGCTGTTCGTATTTCGGATTTTATACGATTGACTTGTTCAATTGTCCCATGTTTTTCGCGGAAGCCGAACTGGTGTGAAGGGATTATGTTCTCCGATGCCAGAAATGAGCTTAGACGGAACTGCAGGACCTTTTCAAAAAGCTTCGAAAGACATGGCAGCAAACTAATTGGCCTATAGGATGATGGCTGTGTTTTGTCCTTTCCCACTTTAGGAATCATGATGATAGTGGACCTTTTCCATGCTCTTGGGAAGTAGCCAATTCTTATTATAGCGTTGAACATTTTGCAGATGTATTGTATGGCGATGGTAGGAAGTTCTAGGATCATTTTCGTGGTGATTTGTCCGTCTTTATGTGTTTTTTAATAACTGCAGTGATCCCTTCCGATTGGAGTTCCGAGTACTCACTATCCGTTAATGTGCTCGAAGTGGGATATACAAATGAGTTTGATGTTGGATTTGGCTGGAAACTCATTTTAAGATGTGTGGCAAATACGGATACCGTCTCTTCCTCATTGCGGGCCCATCCTCCGGTTGGACCCCTTATTGGTGAAACTGTCTCTGTAGGAGCGCTTAAAGTTGGGTGGGCTTTCCACAGAGGATATTTAGTGCTGGTTGGACTGAGCTTTTCTATGTATTTCCTTTGAGCGCAGAATTTTTGTTGTCTTAACTCCTTGGAGAGGTTGCGGCTGGCATGCCTTAGGCGAAGTTTTGCTGTTGGTAATCTGCCATTCTCTTCTCAGACGTCGTTTTTTCGTTACTAATTGTTCTATCCGACGGTTCGTATGCTTGTCAACAGGTTTAGCGTAAGTAGAGGCATGTGGAGTAGATACTCTTGCTGCAGCTCCCAGCATCGACTCAAGTGCAGAGACGCACATGTCAATGTCCTCTGCAGCGTCCAGTTTCGGCGAACAGTCAATGTGGGCACTCATGTACATTTTAAATTTAAGCCAATTTGTTTTATTGTTGGTAAGCATATATGGGCGATAAAGTACTTGAGGTCTTGTTAACAGTGTGAATAGCACTGGAGAGTGATCGGAGGTTAAATCTAGCAATGTGTCCGCAGTGATCCGATTACGCGGAATCCTCTTGGTTACTACGAAATCAATCAAGTCAGGCACTTTCTGTGGATCTGTGGGCCAATAAGTAGGCCTACCCAGTGAGACGCAATCCATCTTATTGAGTGGGTTTACTATTGTGTTGTCCAACTGCTTGCCTTTAGGATTTACCAGGCGTATGTTTGGCGTTATAGTCCCCTGCTGCAATAAAGCGATCTCCGAGTATGTTAAAGAAATCGGTAAATTCCTTTTCAGAGATTGAGAAGCGTGGTGGACAGTACAGGACAACCAATGTTGTGTTGCCGCAGCTGGTTTGCACGGTTATAGCAGTTGCTTGTAGGTGCTGTATTTCAAATCTGTTGAGGAACGAGTGTTTTATACGGTTTTTGATTAGGATACCAGTCCCGCCATGAGCTTTTCCGTCTGGATGGTTTGTTGCGTAGAAGGTATATTTTGGTATTTGAAAATTATTTTTTGATGTTAAATGTGTTTCCGATATCAGCAAAACGTCGATTTCACTTGAGTCTAGAAATAGTTGCAGCTCATTTTTGTGCTTGGAGATGCCGTTAGCATTCCAAAGACATAGACGTAGGGAAGCCATTATTTATTCTCGATAAGCTTCTGGATAAGCAGGTTTTGATTCCGCATCAGTTCCTGCATACAGTTTTGCATGAACGTCATAAGATCGGTCATGTTTTGATTAAGTGAGATCAATAGGGCTTCTAAACCACTTGGAGTTTGCTGGCCAAGTTCTGGTGCGCTAGGTTGCGCATCCTGTAGATGGTGGAGTGACGGTGTCTCTTTCGCGGGCTCCGTCTGTCCAGTTCGGAAAACACTAGCGAAGGATACCCAAGGACTGGTTGTTGCAGGCATGTTAGATGATCTAACAGCCTTGGCGAAGAATACTCCGGTGTAGTTTTGGAGGCGTTGAAGGTGATTTTTGGTCCAGCTGGGGGTTTGCGCTCGTTTAGGTGCGATCCTTAGGTGATCCTTGAAGACAGGATCCCTCCACAGTTACTGCATAGTCTTAGTGCGACGTTGTTTCTGTCCTTGGTGCAAATGCCATCTTTATGATGTTCGCCGCAGCCAACACACACGTCAGGTTTTAACCAAGTGTCAGTAAAGACAATTAGGTCAAAATCAAAAGACAGACTATCTACAAAGAGTTTAGTAAGTTTAGTATTAAGGCCTCTGACATGCTGATAGCCGACAGAGAAGTAAGTTGTTAGTTTTATGATAGAGTAGAAGAAGGAATAGATAAGGAAGGAGTGGGAATAGATGAAGAAGAAGGAGGAATAGATGGTGAAGGAATCTTTGTGTGGCCCCGTGTGTTCCTTTTTCTGTGTGTAAACTCCTTCACAATTAAGCTTTTCGGCCAGAAGGTAAAACTGCAGATACAGTCAAAGATCTCAATTGGAACACTGATTTTAAAAGATGAAATTTCTCTAGAATATGAAAATTTAAACTTTTCTATGGATATATTGGAGACATTCAGTTTACCCCGAATGTGGCCATGGCATCATCCGATGTAGCATCAGGGAGAAGTCTCGAAACCAAAATGTGTTTTATAAGCGTCACTCCCACCAATGGTTTCTGCATTCCAGGTATTGCATCAGCTTCCGCATTAATTGTAGCATCAGTTGCAACAAGTGGCACTCCGGCATTACTATCACTAGGATCCCTGTCGGCAAAATCAATGGGTGTAGATTCTTGCCCAGACAAAACGGACACTACAGACATCGTCTGCGGAATTGGAGTTTGCATTGGTTGAGAAGGGGTCGAAACCGATATAGATGTGGAGACCTGCAAACGCAAGGACAACTCAGGAGTCTGTTCTCCCGCCTTCTTACGCTTTCGAGACTCAGTCAGTAGCGTTAAACTACTAAACTAAGACTCGACAGCTTTAAACTCTTGCGAGAGTTTAAGAAAACTGGCGGACAGACTCATCAGGTTATCCTTTGTTTGCCGCATGAAAAGTTCCATTTCATCTTCCACGATCCGGTATGACTCACAACCCCATTTAAAACCCTTCTTTTAAACTAAAAGATCCTTCACCCTGCATGTAAAGCCGGCGCTCTAAACATGTACTGTAGTTTTACACAACCAACAGTAAATAAAACTATTCAGGGGTGGGGCGGGATGCAAACAATTTTTAAGCGAACAACAAGAACACAAAGAAATTGCAAGACAACAACAAATGAGCTTTGCTTGTGATTTGCAAGAATGAAAAAAAATGAGATTAAGGTGGGAGATAGAGGAAGAAAAAGAGACAAAAAAAAGAAAAAAACCAACAAAGGTTATAAACAGAAATTAAAGTTGTTAAAAATTATTGACACAAACACACAAAAACCCAACGAGTGATACGGTGCAAGTTAGATTTACTAATATAATTTAAATTTCGATCGCGATGCCGATAAACCAAAATAAAAAAATGTAAATCAGTTAAAAGCGCGGGAGCTTAAAAAAATACACGTCTGTCTTCCTCGAGAACGTTGATGCAATTGATTAATCTAAACAACAGCAGAGGAGTCATATACAAACCACAACTAAAGAGTAAAAAGAATGCACAAGAATATACAAATGATAAACACAAAAAGAAAAACACATTCCACTGAGTCGCGGGTAGGTAAAAGGCGAGAGCCCATTCAAACAGAAACATGTAGGAAAAAGCAAGAGAGCGCGTCAAATTGAACACATGCAACAACATTTGCAAGTGTTAGTTACAACGGCAAAATGTAAGACACAAAAGCAAAAGCACAAAAGCAAAAGCAAACAAAAGTAACAAAAACCACAATACCGCTAGTTTTAATTTATGTAGAAACTATTCAAGATTTTATTTTGCAAATGCACAAAAATGAATGTAAGCCATCGCAAAACGAAAATAAAATTCGGATGGAAAAATTTTAAAAGAAACAATAGTGAGTTTATAAGTTAAAAAGAAAAATAAAGTACGTCCTCTGCAACGAGTGAAAGTTTTATGATACTAACCTTACGTTAATATACCAATCTTATTAAGCCATATACATGTAATTGTGTAAAATGGATCGTGATGAGATTTTATCTTTGCATATTGAGGAGTTGCGCAGTAAATTGAGGGAGTTAGGGCTAGAGATTACAGGCCTTAAAGCTGAGCAGTAAACGTGCTACTGGCTCATTACGACCTAAAAACAGCTAGATTAATTCTAGAAGTCCGGAACACAGATGCGCAAATATCATGGTTCACACTAAAATATGTGGAGGGAACCGTTGGCGAATTTTTAGGTTTATGCTCGATTGATGTTGTACAATGGGCTAAGAACCCAGCGAAATGCATTTTAAACGTTCAGTGGAGTCAGCTTAAAGTTTTTGTGTATTCAAAACAACTTTTAAAAAGAGCTTCATTGTCGTTTATACATAGTAAGACAGTTATTTGTAGTTGGGAGTCCCCGAAGGTAGCTTTAAGCAACGAATTCAGAGTAGGGGTTTCATCAGCAAAGATTTATAGTAGACTAGGCAATCGACAGTTGAAGAGGGGCGAGAATTTCTAAGAATCTTCTTTAAAGTAGCTTCATTGTGGTTTATACGTAGTAAGAGAGATTTTTGTAGTTGGGAGTCCTTAAAGGTAGCTTGAAACAACGAATTCAGAGTAAGGGTTTCATCAGCGGATATTCATAGTAGACTAGGTAATCGACAGTTGAAGTGAGGCGAGAATTTCTATGAATTCTTGTATTCGCTAATGGAAATCGCAAAGCCAATCGATTTGGATGACGAAAGTTTATCCGAGTATTTCGTAAAAGGTATATAAAGGTAAAGGTACTATTGTACAGGGCAGAATAGATATTTAAAATCCAGGAATCCTAGAGAGCCGTCAATGAAAGAATCTTTTCACAAGAAAGTTGCTTCAATGAAAGGCGGGAGCTTTTATTGTGCCATTCGTCAACCTCATAAGGAATTGTTTATTAATAAGTTTCCGGCCTTTATATAAAGGTTATTCTTACATTGCAATCCTAACTTATGCAAACGGGCCGTGTACAGGCCAACATAACTGGACGTCTTGTAGTGAATATGTTAATGGCCGACACTACGCATGTATGTATTTATGGATAAACTGCATTGTAGATGTAGATTTTTCTACTAATATTTGAGCTTTTTTACATGCACATTGTAATCTATAATTCACTTCTTTGTCGTAAGCCTCAAGGTTGTAGGCTGGATCTATATTATTGGATGTCATGAAACTATAGGGGATGGGAATTTACAAAAATCAATTCGAAGGACAGTGGTCATTCACTGTTGTTGGCATTGCGTTGTAGCAACATATTTAAACCATGTATACCAAACCGTTTTATCTGAAGAAATATACATACATTCTACGATTTTCATTGAATGTTCTATGATTTTTTTCAATGGTTCTTAAAGTTTGATGGTGATATGCTGTGAACATGCCTACCCCTCTCCCCACAAAAAGAACTCCCCACACTTGTGTTCAAGCGGGGCTTAGACTTCTCACTTAGTTTGAAAAATAAGAGGAAGGTAAAATTCATTTAGCTGCCCCCCTAAACGAAGAAAGAAGTTTTTCTAGATAGAAAATTTTGTCCCAAATGTTTATACATATATATGTATGTCTAGTATATAAAGTGCCATATTTGTTCGCCTTCTTCAAGATTTTGTCCTCGCAATTTCCAAAATTTTACACATACGTATTTATTTAAATAAATCCAAAAAAAATTCAAAGTGATTTCTTATATGCAAGCAAAGTGCGTGAATGTGACAATAATATAAGCTACAAAAAGTATATCCAGTGCTAAATCATACATACATATGTCCATAAAAATTGCAAATACAGTCCAATATATATTTGTTGAATCTACTCTTAAATTAGAGCCTAACAACAAGTTTGGAATATTTTTCTTAATCTAGTACTTAAGATAAATCCAGGGGATATTGCAGGCGGCCCTAATCACTTATTATTGGGTTTGTCTGTCATTTCTTTTAAGACGAGTTCTATTATTAGTTCACATAAGGGAATTGGCAAGAACATTAGGGTGTACATCCATTTTCGCAGAATACTTTAGTTGTTGACTACCTATTTCAGATTTTACGCTAGGTATATTTAGATCATTTTGAATGTTGTCGTTCCGTATGTACCACGGAGCCCCGTGCTTGATCTTAAAATCTTCGACTGTGCCCTTTGTATAAGTCGACATTGCTGGTACTTGGATTTCCCCATAATACGGCATTACGGATGGGGGGATTACCAGATGGGTTTCCGTACGGAGTTGTATAGGAGGACTTTATACTCCAGACGTAGAGGGGACCGAGTATTGGTGCAAGGTAAGTGACATCCACGGCTGGACAGTTTCTTCTGTTAAGCGTAAATGTAACATGTTTGCATTTCTGCTCGTTGACTCGGATACGCCAGGTTGCTAGCCATTCCTCTACCACCTTGAGGTGTTCCTCTAATTTTGCGGAGGCTTATATTGGGCATTTGGATCTGCTTAGGATTGCCGTGTCATCGGCAATAGTGGACGTTGTAAGTCCTAAACTCGTTGGTAAGTCTGCAGTGTACAGCAGGTAGAGCAATGGGCCGAGTACACTGCCTTGCGGTACACCAGCTTCGATTTCAAAGTCAGCCGAGACGCAGCCATTACATCTAACAGCGTATTTCCTATTGTAAAGGTAAGATTCCATGAATTTGTGGGTGTACTGTCCAGCCAAACTCTGTCGAAAGCCTGGGCAACGTCGAGAAAGACAGCCGCACAGTATTCTTTTAGTTCAAATGCTGTTCGTATTTTAGATGTTATGCGATTGACCTGTTCAAATGTCCTATGTTTTTCGCGGAAGCCGACATGGTGTGAAGGTATTTTGTTCTCCGTGTTAGTCCCCTGCTGCAATAAAGCGTTCTCCGAGTGTGTTAATGAAACCGGTGAATTCCTTTTCAGAGATTGAGAAGCGTGGTGGGCAGTACAGGGCAACCATTGTAGTGTTGCCGCAGCTGGTTTGGACGGTTATAGCAGTTGCTTGTAGGTGCTGAGTTTCGAATCTGTTGAGGAACGAGTGTTTTATACGGTTTTTGATTAGGATACCAGTCCCGCCATGAGCTTTTCCGTCTGGATGGTTTGTTGCGTAGAAGATATATTTTGGTATTTGAAAATTATTTTTTTGATGTTAAATGTGTTTCCGATATCAGCAAAACGTCGACTTCACTTGAGTCTAGGAGTAGTTGCAGCTCATTTTTGTGCTTGGAGAAGCCGTTAGCATTCCAAAAACATAGACGTAGCGAAGCCATTATTTATTCTCGATAAGCTTCTGGATAAGCAGGCTTTGATTCCGCATCAGTTCCTGCATACAGTTTTGCATGAACGTCATAAGATCGGTCATGTTTTGATTAAGTGAGATCAATAGGGCTTCTAAACCACTTGGAGTTTGCTGGCCAAGTTCTGGTGCGCTAGGTTGCGCATCCTGTAGATGGTGGAGTGACGGTGTCTCTTTCGCGGGCTCCGTCTGTCCAGTTCGGAAAACACTAGCGAAGGATACCCAAGGACTGGTTGTTGCAGGCATGTTAGATGATCTAACAGCCTTGGCGAAGAATACCTCCGGTGTAGTTTTGGAGGCGTTGAAGGTGATTTTTGGTCCAGCTGGGGGTTTGCGCTCGTTTAGGTGCGATTTAAGATCCTTGAAGACAGGACATCCCCTGTAGTTGGCTGTGTGGTTCCCTCCACAGTTACTGCATAGTCTTCGTGCGACGTTGTTTCTGTCCTTGGTGCAAATGCCATCTTTGTGATGTGCGCCGCAGCCAACACACACTGACCTAAGATTGCAATTGTTAGAGGTGTGGTTGTATTCCTGGCAGTTTTTACACTGAGGTGTTTGGTATCTTTTATGGGGCTCCTCTATGGGGATTCTTCTGTGCAATAGGAGATGATGGTTGTAGATGCGGTGCACTGCATTTAGCTTTGACCGCTTTGGTTCGAGCGCGACTTTATTCCTGTTGATGATGTTGACAACGAACTTAACCGCAAACCCTTTTTCGGCCAATGCGTCTGCTATTTCTTGAGTTGGGACCGATGGCTCGATCCCCTTTAGCACAACCTGGTGCCCTTTACTGCTTTTTAGTTGGTAAGTATAGAAGTTGGTGTTAGCATTACGGAGCTACTTTTCGATAATGCGGAAATTGTCCTCAGTTTGGGTTTGACATTTAATTTTTTTTATGTTACCCCTGTTGAGAGGGGTTACAACAAAGTTATTTGCCCCTACTGTTTCTACTAGCTGTATTAAGGGGGTGGTCTAGCCGTTTTAACTTTATCTACAGCGCAGGCTTGATCGTCTTGCTGATCGGCAAGAATTTTAAAACGATTTCCGCTTAGAAGTGCTAATCATTCATTTGTTTTGGTTATTTTCGGCGTATTGCCACTTTTTTTTCTTTTGCGGGCTTAGCTTCCGCTTAGTTATTTTAATATATCTATCCATTCCAGTTTGGACAGAAGCCGTTGGATTTACTGTCGTGTCTGACTCTGGGCGACTTGTCGTTGTCGGCTTGAGGCAGGTCAATACTTCAGCAGACGTTGCAGTAGTTGCTGTCAACGAGCTGACGGTGCTGGTCGGTGCAATCGGTGACCCAGTTATCGATATTGATGGAGAAGCACACTGCTCTCTCCACGTTAAATTGCTGTTGATTGTTGAGTGGCTTGCACTTTCGGTGTTATTGCTTACGGTAGCATTCAGTGGAGTCGGCGACACCACCGAAAAGTACGCGTTGTTGCGTTGGACTGAGAGACGACGCTCACGTTGTTGTTGTACAAATAGTTCCTGTAACTGTTGCTGGTGGGGATCGAGAGAGCTTGGGCCCGAATTGGTGGACATGGCTTTTCCAAAAAAAAACTGCTCACTTTGTTGTTGCAACTTAGTATTTATTGCTAGAACAGACTAATAGCAATATGATTGTAATAAGGGCCCTACACAATTTTTGCAAACGCGTTCTTTTTTATTTTTACACTAAATTTTGCGAAGTGCATTAAAAAACACGTCTGCACACGGCGGCGGTCAGAATTTTTTGAAAATTTTTAACTGTTGAATATTTGTTCCGCGTCGTTTTATCACATATCCCAACATTTTTCTATTTCTTCGGGAAAATTAATTTATCATTTTATGTTGAATTCTTGTCCCAATCGTTTCGCCTTGCAGACCAAAATCTTCGTGAAATCTCCGTTACAGTTCCGCTGTTTCAAAAAATCGCGTAAAATCCTTACTTTGCGTTCCACTTCCCGCGTGACGGTGGGCAACGAATTCCCAATCTCCGTTACTTCAATCAAAAGTGTTCCAACCATTTCAAGTCGTATCTTTGTTTTTTTATTCGAATTCCAAAGTGTTCCAATTCCCAAGTCGTGTTTGGGGATTTTTTATTCAACTCCGATGTCTATTTATTGGACTTTTTGGTACCATCCCAAATAATCTTAAACGTTCCATGTCCCAAACGTTCCAATTCCAATTCGTGTTTGTGGATTTTATTCAAATTTGTGTTCCAAGCCGTTCATTGAGCTTTTTGACAACGTTCTAATTAACCCAAGCGTTCCATTTTGTGCTTTGTGGCGTTCACTAATATCCAAGCCGTGAAAAAGCAGTCCACTACCATCATAACCACCTTTCCGTGGGGTTATGAGCACGAGCCCCCAAAGGACGATAAAGGAGCTTGAATCATTGCTGCCACTTTTTCGATTTTTTCTCCAAATCCGGATCAATGGAGTGCTAGGCCTACTACTCCTCTTTTCAGAGCGCTTCAGAACCTTGCTAGTCCTTTAGCTCACAGTTCCGCGCCATTGACCACGACCTCTCAGCAGGCCACGTAAGAGCCAAGCCACCAGTACCATCCTCACAGATTGTGGTACCCACACCAAGAGTCAGTCGGTCCGAATCCAAAAGGACACTAGTTGCTTCCGCCATGGCGTTGCAGAAGTTTAACTCTTTCGGCGATAATCTAATTCAGTTTTAAGTTGTCACCCATGTCAGGGAGAAGGTCGAGCAGGAATATGAGGAACGCGAGGCACTCCTAGACAATAAAGACGATAGCTGTGAAGTGCTTACGAGCGGGGCACGGCTCGATTAAGCGAGCTTTTCCATAAAGTGTCTGCGCCTACTCCTGGGGACGCATGAGACGCTCTCAAACAGCAAAAACAAGCGACTTATCGTGAACAGCCAATTCAGAGACTTCTTGACCGGCCTCAAATTTCCCATGGGTCCGGAAAGGTTTTACAGGATCACCAGAATGCTCTGCAGGCATCCATGCGTACTTTTGAGCACTGTGGCCTGCCAGTCACCACGTGGGGTGGCATGTTCAATGTTCCTCCTTTCTTCAGATGCCGGTGCCAGAGAGGGCGGCATATATAAAGAATTTGTGAATTATGTCTGAATGGTTTCGCAAGAGGGCATCAAGTAAAAGATTGCCCGAGTCAACATAACTGGTTCACATGCAAGAGTCGACGCAGTACGCTCCTGCACAAGGACGCCCGACCGGAGAATAGTCCAACGCCGGTCCCAGCGCAGCCCAGTTCTCACAGTATTTTCCGGACATACTTTACCTCTGAGGCAAGTTCATCACGAAATAAGTTGCTAGGTACAGCCATCGTGGACTTTTGGCGCAAGGGCACTACTTATCTTTCACGGGCTTTATTCGACCCGGCATCAGAAGCCAATTTTATATCCGAACAAATATTCCGACTCATGAAGTTTCCATTCCAAACTGTTAGGGCCGAGGTGACAGGTATTAACGGAAGGCTCAATGGAACCTTGAAGGTCTGTCACGTAAGCATTCGGTCAGCGCATGGACCTCCAGTTAGAGATAGAAGCTTTTGTCCTGTCCCAAGTTGCCCATTATTTGTCTTCATGTACGATAGCCCTAGCCACACTGGAAGGAATTGCCAATATCCAGCTAGGTAACACTCTCTTAGATTAAAGGCGAAGATCGATCAGCTTCTCGGTATTCACTTCATACCAGCAGTAACCCTTTCTGGCATCCAGACCTTAGTGTGCGGCACTTTAATGGCACGAAAGACGAGATTCGGTTGGGTCATTTCAGGCCCGTTGCAAGGGGTCACCGTTAGTTCGCATGCCGCGTTCACCACAAGGGTCGCTTTGAGCAGAGAGGAGAAACTCTTCTCACAAGGTTTTGGGAGGCGGAGGATCTACCGGTCAAACCGGTAGAAAATTCAGATTCTTTTTGCGAGGTCAATTTCCAGAAGATCACAAGGAGAGATGTTTCTGGGAGATACATGGTCTCACTTCCGTTTCGAGACCCAACCAACATCAACCTCGGTCACTCCTGACCAGGTTGAGTGGCTCAGTTCCTAAAAAACGAGGGTCGTCTCCTAAAAAGTATTCCGGGCAAAAATGAGTATGACGCCGTCATCCAAGAGTATTTGGAATTGGGCCACATGCGTCAGGTGCCATTTGACGGCAGTAATTACAACTTTTATTTGCCACACTTTGCAGTTTTTTAGCCCGACAACAAAGGTACGGGTAGTCTTTAACGCCTCTAGCAAGTCCACCAACGGAGTAAGTCTCAACGACATACTTTTCCCAGGTCCGGTACTTCAGTCCAAACTCACTACTCAGATTCTCAAGTGGCGTTTTTTTCGAGTGGTTTTCAATGTCGACATCACAAAAATGTACCCGCAAATTATGGTCGATCCAATTCATACGCCATTTCAGAGAATCTTGTTCCGAAACAAAGAGGGTCTACTTGGTGATTACGAGCTTTACACCGTCACGTTTGGCATTAACCGTTCTTAGCCATTCGACTACTTCAACAATCCAAATATCCTTTGGCTAGCGATATTATCAAGTCCTATATGTATGTCGATGATGTCTTGGCAGGGGCTCACAGTGAAGAAACTGCAATCGCAATGGTCAATTAACTTCAATATGCTGGCTTATCTTTGCGTGGAAGTCTAAGGGGAAGAGCGTGCCTAATTCCTCGAGCATTTATGAAAGAGCTTTGGGTACAAGAACTAGGGTGGGAAAATTACTTGCCCAGTGAACTCCATCGCAGGTGGTAAGACTTTACAAAGAGCTACTCTTAACTTGATAAGATTGGAGTCTCACGGTGGGTAGGCGTCGACTTACTCGCCAATCTTTCATTGTATAGTTTGCCAGATACCTATGAGACTTTCACACTTGGCGAAGATATTAGAAGAGTTAGAAGCGCGCAAAACTAAAAATTCACATTTTACGCCAACCGCCGCAATACAACGACAAAGAGACTAGCATGAAAAGATACACACGTAAATGTTTTGCGTGTAACAAGATCGGACATTTCCACCCCTACTATTTGGCCCTTCGAGCCGGATACCAAGATCCTTTCGAACCTTTCGAACCAGAAGTTTAGGTGGTGTTCCATATTTTCCAAGCTAAGTTATGTCTCTATCATCAGTACCCATACTCACATATATATAAATATCTTTCCAAATCGAGAAATGACTTTCGGGAATAATTCCTGCATTTATTCCTTTAAAAAAAAGGGAGCCATATATACCATATACCATACCATGCACGCATAGGATGAAATGGTATATTAAAGTCGCTAAAAAGTATGTAACAGGCAGAACGAAGCTTTTCCGACCCCATATAGTGTATATATTCTTGATCAGGACCAACAGCCGAGTCGATATAGACATGTCCGTCCGTCCGTCCGTCTGTCCGTCCGTCTGTCCGTCCGTCCGTCTGTCCGTCCGTCCGTGTGTATGAACACGCAGATCTCGGAGACTATAAGAGCTAGACCCACCAAATTTGGTATGTATACTCGTGTAGTATGTAAATGTATAAAGTTAATTGGAATTTTGGCCACGCGTTCTTACGCCTCCCGAATTTACATAAAACTCTTTTTCTTAAAAAGTATAGTAGATAGAGACATCGAATTTGGTTTGTATACTCGTTTAGTTAGCTCGCAGAAAATGATTGTTCAACTTTTTTCCACGCCCGCTTTCGCTGCGGCAAATTAAATAAAACTATTTTTTTCAAAAAGTAACAAAGCAGAATTTGTATATTTTAACATTTTGCCACGCCCACTTCTGCCCCCATAACATGGAAAAATCGATTACCAGTTGCAATTTTTTGACTATCGCTATGCAATTAATCTTATCTATTTCTACCAAACTACCAAATTTTATGGAAATCGGACTACAATCGGACTATGCGAATGATTAGATATAGATTCCTCACCTACGCCAAGAGGTATGCCGGACGTCACGAACATGCTTCATATGCCGTATGGAGAGAGCTCGCCCAGCACCACCCTTGATGGGACAACTGCTCTCGGACAGAGTGACTCCCTTTGTTCGTCCATTTTCTTACACTGGAATTGACTACATGGGGTCGTTTTCAGTGGTTAGGGGAAGAGGAACAGAGAAGCGATGGATATGCATTTTTACTTGTTTGACTGTACGCGCCATACACTTGGAATTGGCTAGGGACTTGACGGCCGACACTTGGCTTAAAGTCATTCATAACTTTATGAGGAGAAGTGGAGTCCCAATAAGAATCAGGTATAATAACGGGACAAACCTAGTGGGAGCTGAGCGAATATTAAGACAAGAATTGTATAAGAAAGTAGCTGCCGCGCTCGCAATAGAAAAAATCGAGTGGCTTTTTAATTGCCCATTGAATCCACATGCAGGCGGATGTTGGGAACGTTTAGTTCGAAGTGTAAAACGAGCTATGGGACATGCGCTACTACAAGGAAATAAAGGAGGATACCCTCTATAGCTTGATGTGCGAAGCTGAAAATATTGTTAATTTACGGCCTTTGACGCACATTGCCATAGATAGTCCGACAGGGGATCCTATAACTCCAAATCACTTTCTTTTAGGTACAGCCAACTCCACTCCATCCGCTAGAAGAGGATTATCACCCTACCATGAAGAATTTGCGGAATAAGCAACAGATGACTCATTCGTTTTGGCACAAGTGGGTAAACGAATACCTGCCTGATTTGTGTCGCCGCACCAAGTGGTATCATTCGGTACAGCCGCTAGCTCTGGGAGATATAGTCCTTATTTGCGACAGCGCACAGCATCGAGTTAACTGGCAGAATCATCGAGGTGACCACCGGACGAGATGGCCAAGCACGATATGGAGAGTTTCGTCGACCGGCATGCATGTTAGCCAAACTGGATTTTGGTGAATCTAAGATGGACTAGATTCACGGTGGCGGGGATGTTGTGAAGAAATTGAAATTGAAATTGAAATTTAATTTGATAGTGTTAGACTACACATAATTTAGCTGTAAGAACGTATGATTTGTTAGTGTTGTAAGACGAGAAGGGCTAGTGTAGGAAAGCGGGCACTTGTTATCGAGCCGTGGAGAGAAAAGCGTGAGTAAAATTCGCTATTAGTTTTTAAGTAAATTTAACATACAATATTTCTTAGGAAATAAAACTCTCAACTCATCAACTCCTCAACAATTTGGATGAAATTGGGACGAGGGGCGCTTGGAAAGGGTCCGGAGTTATTATAAGCGAAGTGGTCCACGTCGGCGGGGTCAAGTCAACAGCATCAATAGTGTTGATAGTTCTCCACCTGGACACATAAATAGAAAGCTTTTGCTGTTTGATGATTGCCTGAAGTACGTAATGAGTCTGTGAGTCTGTTAGCCAAATAGCGGATATTTAAGTTCCACCTAGTCTCGTGATGCAGTCTTCGGACACTGCCAACACGGTTGCAAAACTTATAAAGCTACTCCAATCAGATTGGTTGGTTTCTTATTCCAGCTAACTTAAGCGACTTCAACTTAGCGATTATACAGAAACTATCGAAAATTTAAGACTGTTGGCCAAACTTAGTGTCCTTTCTTTCGTCTTCTTTTATTTTTTGTTATATAGAAAAATGTTCTTTCTCACAGGTCTAAGTTTAAATGACTAGTCACGCCAATGAGCAAATTGAAAATGAAAGAAACATGCTGAATTCCATTTCATAGAACTTAAGTTCAATTTATTCCGGCAAAATCTAAATTTGCTTTACCTCAAAGTGTTTGCGAAAGGCTCAATTAATGAGACTCCTGGACCAATAGGTGTCGCATTCCCAAATTTTAAGATAAGTACGATATTGAAAGTCGCTACATTCATGTGCACCAGTTTCTGCTTACAAATTCAAGGAAAACTTATTGGTAGAATCTGGCCGATCATGAGTTTGTGGTAACAAAAAAAATGTCTCATTTGTTATTGTTTTTATTTTTAAACCCAAAAGAGGGTATATTAATTTTAGTCAGAAGTGTGCAACGCATGGAAGGAACCACCTCCGACCATATAAAGTATATATATTCTTGATCAGCACGACGAGAAAATTGAAATTTTACATGTAGGCTTGTATATACTGCACAGGTTGTATATCTCGGATTCAGCCGGATCGGACTACTATATCATATAGCTCCCATATTGGCGGGTGACTATATCATATAGCTTCCATAGGAACGATCGGACAAAAATAGTGACTTTTATGAATAATTTCGTTACTTTTGACGTGATTGCCTTAAAATTAAACATTTGCCAGAATTAAACATCTGTAAATGACTGTGTCAAATTAATGAAGAACAGATGGCTATATCATATAACTCCTATCGGAAAAATCGGTGGTAAATACTGATTTCGAGTAATGTATTGATCTATCTAAAAATTGTAGGCCGTTCTTTCGCAAACATTAGACTTTATAGAAAAAACATTTTTCCACAATGGCAGCTAGGCTAGGTAAGGAAAGATTGACACAATAAACTTGCAAGTGTGTCAAATTTGATGAAGAACAGATGACTATATCATATAGCTCCCATCGAAACAATCGGTGGTAAATTGTGATTTCGAGTAAGGTATTGATCTATCCAAAAACTGTAGGCCGTTCTTTCGGAAACATTCGACTTTATAGAAAAAACATTTTTGCACTTTGGCGGCTAGGCTAAGTAAGGAAAGATTAACACAATAAAGTTGCAAATGTATACAAACTTCGGCGCTGTCGAAAATAACGCCGGCCGTCCGGGTTTCCTTTCTTTTTATACCCTTGCAGAGGGTATTATAAAATTGGTCAGATATTTGTAACGCACAGAAGGAGACGTTTCCGACCCCATAAAGTATATATATTCTTGATCAGCATGAGAAGCTGAGTCGATATAGCCATGTCCGTCTGTCCGTCCGTCCGTCCGTCCGTCTGTGCAAATCAACTTCACGCTGGCATCTTAAGAGCTATCGGAATGAAATTTCATATTTGAGCTACTTTTAGCCGGGAGTTGATAAAGTATGAAAATTGTCAGGATCGGACTACTATATCATATAGCTCTAGAACAAAAATTTTTGCAAAAATTGGAGTATCCCCATGAAATTTACGAATATAATAGAATTTGATATAAAATCTCAGATCCCAAAATTTGAATTTGATCGGATAAATAAAACACAAGTTACAGTCAATACAAATCGGTTCTACGTCATCAGCAAATCAAACAGAGCACATGCATACACACACACAGACGTAGCGCTACACGTATTTTTTTTTTTTTTTTTTAATTCATTTATTTGTATTTAGGGTAGGAAACAAAATTATATACAAAATGACAAAAGATATAGACAGATATAGACAGGAAGAAGAAATGAAAAGAAGAATTTGTTTTACTACAGGGATCCTGCGGGACTGCCTTGTGGTATTGCTTCGCAGGTCTGTAGTGGGCTGCCTATGCCCCTCCAGTATTGCGCTCTCTCTCCAGCTCTCGCAGTTTGCTCATCGTTGATGCAGCATATGTGCACACCGCCGACCACGCCAATTGGGATGTGACCATCAATTTTACCAGGTTGGAAGGTGTGGGCTCTTCTCCAAAGACTGCCGTTAGCCTTTGCCTCTCGTTGGTAAACCTCGTGCAGTAAAAAGTCACATGTTCAGGGCTTTCTTGTATGCCTTGTCTACACAGGGTGCATTCTGCACTGGACTCGTGTCCAAATCGGAACAGGTATGACCTGAAACATCCATGGCCGCTAAGGAGCTGGGTCAGTTCGAAAGTGACTTCGCCGTGTCGCCTGTTTACCCATGTGTGTAAGTCCGGGATAAGCTTGAAGGTCCATCTGCCCTTCTGCGATGCTGCCCAGCGTGATTGCCATTCTGCTAGGCTTGATCGCCTGGCTTCTGCAGTTGCCACCCGTCTGGCTGAAGGTGACCATTCCGCACTCTGCCTACTTCTAAAAATATTTTGCGCTTCTTTAGCAAGTAAGTCTATTGGGACCATACTTGATATTACAAGAGCCGCGTCATCCGAAATTGTGCGGAAGCCACGGCATACGCGAAGAGCCCCAAGACGGTATGTTGCCTCTAATCCTCGTCTGTATGACTTCGTTTGCATCGCGTCCGCCCATACTGGCGCGCCGTAGAGCATGGTCGACCTGACGACGTTCATCAGTAATAGTCGTTGAGATTGTCCCGGGCCTCGTGTGTTGAGCATGATTCGGCTCAGGGATCTTCCCAGTTCAGCCGCTCTTGCACTCGCGTACCCCATGTGTTCTCGGAAACAGAGGCGTGTATCCAAGAAAACACCTAGGTACCGGATTGCTCTAGCTGTATGGATTGTGCATGTGTCTAGCACAATTTTTGCCTGCTCTACCGTTTTTCTGCTGCTGATAAGAACTGCTTCCGTTTTCTGGTCTGCAAGTTCCAGTCCTGCGTTCGCAAGCCACTGTTTTGCTAGGCCAATCGATGTGACCGTCTTTTCTTCTGCTTCTGCGAGCTGCTTTGCCACCACTATGAGAGCCACGTCATCTGCAAAACCGATGATATGGCAGTCAGTCGGGAGGCTTATTCGTAGGATGCCGTCATACATAGCATTCCACAAGATCGGGCCAAGCACTGAGCCCTGTGGAACTCCACCTCGTACTTCATGATAACGATCGCCACTATTTGTGCTATATCGTAGCTTGCGATTACGGAAATAATCCTTTATTAAGGCAATGAGCGGGATAGGCACGTGAAACATACTTAGAGCCTCGATAATGCGACTCCAGTTAGCTGTGTTGAAGGCGTTTTTCACATCAAGTGTGGTTACTAGGCAGTATTTTTTACCACCGTTTTTCCATCGCTGTCCTTCAATTGCTTTTTTAGCTATTTCAACAACTGTTGCCAATGCGTGTATTGTCGATTTGGCCTTGCGGAAACCGAATTGCATCGGCGAGAGATTACCAGCTACAGCAATCGCACTCTCCAGTCTCGTGCAGATGAGTTTTTCTAGCAGTTTGGCTGCAGAGTCTAACATGCAGAGTGGTCTGTATGCAGACGGATCATCTTGCGGCTTGTTTGGCTTTGGTATTAGCACTAGATCTTGTTCTTTCCAAATGTCTGGGAAAATGCATTCCTCAAAGCATTTGGAGTACACCTGGGTAAACTTGTCAGGCTGGAGTCGCACTGCTAGTTTAAGCGCTTTGTTGGGGATCGCGTCCGGACCGGGCGCTTTTTGGTCATGCATTTGTGCAACAGCCGCTAGTAGCTCATCTGTGCTGACACTTGTGCGATCAGTGTGATCCATTTGCAGCATTTCCCTGGGAGCCATATATGAGGTAGCGGGAAAGAGCGTTTGCACTATATTCGCCATGTGGCCCTCGCTTGGTGCAGCGGGTCTGACTGCTTTCAGCTTTTTAACGGTTATTTTATACGCCATGCCCCAAATGTCGCTCGACGCTTCATCGCATAATTGAAGGAAACAACGGCGTTTGCTCTCCTTTATAGCGCGTTTTAGTTCGCGGCGTCTGCTTGCGAATTCATCCCCGAGATGTGGAGAGGTGATGCTGCCTCGCGCTCTTTGATACGCGCGCCTTGCGCGCAGGCATTTTTTCCGGGCCTCGGCGATATTGTCGGTCCACCAGTATACATGGGGATGGTGCCTGCTATGAGTTCTGCGGATGGGCATGCTGCAATCGCAAGCTGCAACTACAGATTCCATGATCATTTCTGCATGCTTGTTGGCATCTCCAGTTAGTTCTGGGATCACTAGTGATGATGCGAATACTTCAGGGTTTAGCGCATCAACTCTGTACATTTTTCGTTTTTCTTGCACTGCGGCTTGTTGGGCTCGACTGCCAATATTACAAATAATGGCCATGTGGTCGCTGGCAGTGTAGTGGCTGCTTAGCTCCCACTGTATGGCGCTTGCAATCTGGCTGCTGGCAAAAGTCACAATCACTGACCCGTAGTCCGCTCTGGTAAAAGTGTAGCTTGTACCTGTATTTAAAATCGCCAGATCTAGTGTGGCAAAAGCTTCAAGCAGGCTGCGTCCTCGTGCATTTGTTGAGCTGCTTCCCCATTCGTGGGACCATGCATTAAAGTCTCCAGCAATAACGACTTTTCTTTTACCCCTTGCGTGCGCAGCGAGGTTGTCGAGTCTACGTTCAAACTCTTCCAAACTGAGGCTAGGTGGTAGGTAGCAGCTATATAGCCAAATATCGCCTAGTTTTGCGCACACAAAGCCGTCAGAGGAATATACAGCCTCTGCGGCCGGCGCTCTGCTACTGCAGGTCCATATGACTGCCTTAGATGTTCTATCCGCAGCCCAGAAACATCCAGTTCTAGTCTTATAAGGCTCGCTTATTACTGCCACATCCACGTTTAGTTCGCGTATAGTTTGCGCCAAGAGATCTTGCGCCGCCCCGCAGTGGTTTAGATTTAGTTGTAAAATCTTCATCATTTCTTACTGGCGACTTGCTCACCTGCGGTTACCAGTGGGCAACGGCGACTACCAGTGTAGTGGCTCGCATCTGTGCGTTTTGCGTCTACGCAGTTAAAGCAAACTGGCTTGTTGTTGCATGCGGCTGCTTTGTGATCGGTCTGCCCGCATCTAAGACACCAGTTTGTGCGGTCTATGCCACTAGTGCAATTTTCTGCTTTGTGCCCGAAGCATAGGCACTTGTAGCATCTTTTTTGGGCATGCCTCTCGCGAATCGGACACATGTCCCAGCCAATTTGTATAGAGCCTTCTTTTAGCAGCGTGGCTGCTATAGTACGCGGCATACTTAAAATGGCCATCTGTTTGCCTCTGAAGGACTTACGCAGGCCCCTTATAGTCACTTGCCCGGCATCAACGCCAATTTTCATTTGCATTGACTTTCTTATTTCGTCTTCTGATGCTAAGTGATCGAGGTTACGCATTTCAAGCCATGCCTCTGCTCCGGCTGCTCGAACTGAAGCTTGTTGGCCCAGAACCTGGCACAAATCCTCAGTCAACTTTTTGCTGTTGGCCTTTCCACCCCCCTTGAGTTCGAGGAGTAAATCGCCCGTAGCCGTTTTCCTTGTCCTCTTGACATTATTTTTAACTTCATCGAGCTTGCCATCTGGCCTTCTAGTGACCAAGCTCAAAATTTCGGCATATGTGCAGCCCTCATTTGCTTTGATTAGGATAACCTCCGGTCTGGCTTTCCTCAAAGGTGGCTTACTCATTCTCTTTCGCGAGACGGTCTGCCATTCCTCAGCTCCATGAGCTGCCTGCGGTTTGGGCGTGGTGGCTTTCTGTAGATTGCCTGGCTCCGGATCGCCGCGTGTGGTGTTCTGTGCCATTGCACGCTGTCGCTTTGGAGGGGTATTGCGCTGGGCAATTGCTTCCTCTCTCTGGCGTTTGGGGGTGTTTCCTGCCAAATTTATTTTTTTTGCATCGCTTCTGGATTGGCTAGCATTCAGAGGCGACGTTTGAGTGGCGATTTCGCTCCTTGTCGACTTTACCACCGATTTGTTGCCGATTATTATGTGGCATAATGCTTCATGTAGCTCCTTCATTCGCACTATGGCATTTTTAGTGCCGAGATTTATGTGGCGTACCGGTTTTTTGCCATCGTCTCCTTTATTGAACATCGTGTCCATTTCCCAAATGAGCGAGCCCAGCTCATTTAGCTCTACCACATTGGATACCATTTTTGGAGAAATGGTAGTCTCCGGGCTGCTGGGAGCCATTGCCGGTGTTCCATCCATTCCTGATCGGTTAGCGTGGATCGCCAACGTCTCAGTCTCCACGAGAATTGCCTTGCCAGGCGGCGAACGCATAATTTTTGGCCGCTTAGCAAATGCTGCATCCGTATCTTGCACCAATGCTTCGTCGCAGCGAGCTTGGTGATCCATTGATAGGACAAAACGCTCCATCTCTCAAGATGTAAATTTTGGCGCCAGCGCCTCGGTTGATTTTGAATTTGGAAATTCGCGGGAAAAAAGTGGCGCTTTTTTCCCGGTTCAAACGAGACTGCAGTGTGGCGGCACCTGCCAGGGCGGCTCAGTTTGAGCTTTTGGCGCTGATCAACACTGCGATCACAGCTGTTTGAATTTGTTGCTGCAACGCGGTGGAAAGAAAGTGGAGAAATTTGGCAAAATTTTTCTCACCCACACAATAAAAGTTGCGAGAGGCGGGAAAAAAGAGTGGCTAGTTCCCCCTCGCCGCTCCGCCTTGTTCCTGGGGTTGACTTGGCCGGTTTGCCAACCAAAAAAGTGGTAGAATGGGGACCACCAGCTGGAGTGCAGGGAATCCGTGCAGTGGTAAGCTTCGAAGTCCAATTTAAAGCACTCTGTTTGTATTTGTAATATTTCTAGAGTCGCGGAAACCACCGAAAGAGGAAAAAACTACGGAGCCTCAGTACTCTGACGCACTTGTAAGTTTCGCAGGCTCTCTGTCTAGTCAGCGCTACACGTATGTATGTATGTGTATGCGTGTTGTGCTTTGCTTAAAAATTTGTAGTGAAAAGAGAAATAATTTGAATGCTTTGTTTGTGTGTTGATGAATTGAGTTGCAAGGAAAGAAATTTCAAAATGTAAAAAAATTATTGCCAAGGACTGCAAGGGTATATAAACTTCGGCATTGCCGAAGTTAGCTTCTTTGATATTTTTAAATAACCTTTCCCAAAGCCTACGTATTCGATTCCCCGGATCCTATGCGTCGAACTGCATATACATACGTTCTCCTTGAACTATTGGATTCCGGCGTCTGTGTGAACTGACGTACATCCCATACATCGCGTAATATGCTGGGTCTTTGCATTTCACCATGATTACGCCCGTCCTTTTCTTTTTTACGGGCTTCGGCTTGGAAAGTCTCATGGAGCTGCTGCTCCGGCTCCTTGGAGTTCCTGCATCTTCTTTCAATAAACCAGATATCTATATAATAATAATCTCGTCTAGAATTATGCCTAGTTTGGTCATCAGCGTGGTAGGTAACTGCGCCGGTCTTACAAGAAAAAGGCAAAGCTTGCAACTGTAGTTTCCACCTTGTGAATGTTCTTGGGCGCTATCCGAATTAGTACTAAAGGCTTCGCCTTAAAAAAACAAACCGCCATGCCCAAATAGTTCTATATTCAAAATATCAAAGAAACTAACTTCGTCAATGCCAAAGTTTATATACCCTTGCAGTCCTTGGCAATAATATTTTTACATTTTGAAATTTCTTTCTGTGCAACTCAATTCATCAATACACAAACAAAACATTCAAATTATTACTCTTTTTACTACAAGTTTTCTTCTTCTACCATCCAAAGCATCGCACGCATACACATACAGTTCGTGTAGCTTTGCGTCTGTGTGTGTGTATGCATGTCCTCTGTTTGATTTGCTGATGACGTAGAACCGATTTGTGTTGACTGTAACTTGTGTTCTATTTATCCGATCAAATTCAAATTTTGGGATCTGGGATTTTATACCAAATTCTATTATATTCGTAAATTTCATGCGGATACTCCAATTTTTGCAAAAATTTTTGTTCCAGAGCTATATGATATAGTAGTCCGATCCCGATTATTTTCATACCTTATCTCACCCGGGTAAAAATAAGCTCCCAAAAAAAATTTCATCCCGATAGCTCTTAAGATGGCTGAGTAAAACGCGTACGCACCGACGGACAGACGGACATGGCTATATCGACTCAGCTTCTCATGCTGATCAAGAATATATATACTTTATGGGGTCGGAAACGTCTCCTTCTGTGCGATACAAACATCTGACCAATTTTATAATACCCTCTGCAAGGGTATAAAAAGAGGTTTTACAGCGTTTTTAAAAACAACATGTATATATGCACATAAAAAAGGTGGAATCTGAAGCTGCAATTTTGGCATTCTCTTTTCACTTTTTATAGTTTAAATTAGAAGTATAATAATAAGAATTCTAATTCTAGATTCTTAAACGAAGTCTGTTGATGATAGAGCTTGGTGGTTCTTGAAATAGCTAAACGGAAAGCTATACCTGCTCACCTTTAAGATTTATTGACCTTAAGTCGGCTAAAACCTAGTTATTATAAATATTGTAAATGAAAAGATTTTACAGTTACTTTCAACATATTTTGAAATGCTTTAACTAGTGCAAAAGCTCTTTTTTGAACAATAATTTTCTTTTCTTTTTGGTTTTGATTACTTTAGCATTTTTCTTTTTTTTTTTTAATTTTCGTGTGCTTTAGGAATAAAATGTAAAAGCATCGATGCGATTGCCTCTAATAGTAAATGTTCGTTGTTTATAGTAGAAAAATGTAATATTCGACTGGATCGGACGTCTCTGGTTAAAATTAAATAAAAAAGTAGTATGTGCAGCATACATTTGGGCTCCAAAACCTTAAGATTATGAAGTTGCAAAAAAAAAAAAATGCATATGTTTTAAATTGTTTAGAATCTGATTGTGTCCATAAAGCTCACACAAATTAAAACTATGTAACAATGACAATGGTTTAAGTAAAAAACCAAATAATTAAAACCAATCTTAAATATTGTTAAAACCACATTGATAAGCATGCGCTGTTGCAAGTGAGATATGTACATATGTATGTATGTACATATATGTAAATATGTATGTATGTATGTACATACATGCAGCAAATTTTTATTTTACTGTATACTCTAGTGAAAAATCAACCCCCAAAAATGGCAACAACAAACAACTGTCATTTATTCTCTTCTTAAAGGTTATATTGTGCCCCACAGGTTATGAAAAGGTTACAAAATCAAAAGCAATGAAATTTCCTATTTTTTGATAGTTTGGCATAGTATTAATTGTGAAAATAAAATACGGAAATACGGCTTGTAAAAATAAAAATTTTAAGAAAGAATACCCGCTTTACGCCCGAAAATATGTAAATGAATAAAAAAGACAACTTTTGTGTGTGAGAAGTGTATTAAGATAGAAAATAAAGTATAATCGAATGTTCCATCCAATAATTTAGTAGCGAGTATACAATTCTTTAAATTGTTGGTCCTTTTTTGAGCTCTAATCCAGCGCACAGCGACATTTTTCGTCGGCGTCTATGATGTACACATGTACATATATTCATACATTTTTGTAAGTTCATACATACATACTTATGCACATAGTTTTATTTTATGTATGCATGTGTTATCGCGAGTATAACGTTAGTTATACCAGACCAATTGCCAATAAATATCCAAGTTTTGAGAATTAACATTTACATCATTTCACCCCATTTCTATTGCTTGTTAGAGTGAGCGTGGCAGCCTATGTTTTCTAAACGGCATGTAAACTTACATACATATGTATGTATGTACATACATACATACATACATATGTGAGAATACACAAAGAATATAATTATATGTACGTATGTACATATAAAATAAGTTCGCATGCCGACGAGTGATGTCTGTATGTGTTTCATTACTTTATGTTATGTCACTATAAAACTCCTAAAAGAGCAAAAATGTTATATGCTGGATATAAATAAAGGTAAACGCTTACAATGCGCAGTACGTTTAAGAGGCCCTAAGACTGAGCTAGTTTCGGCTAAGCCCTATCAGAAAGCTTCGCAACTTCTTCCTACTACAACAGCTAATAAGGAGCTATTCGAAAAATAATAGGGGTTTTATAAAATAAGTATATTTATAGATATACATACATATGTGTATAAAAAAAGCTAAATACAAGAAAATAGAAATTGGAAGGCAGGAAAACTGTATATCAACATACATAGTTACCTTTTAGCTTAATAGTGATTATCGGTAAAAACTAGAAAAATTTTAAGCAAAAGCCATGGTAGGCATGGTAGTGCCTTGTGCAATGAAAAATATTCGTTTTTTAGCGATAACTTGCAACTTATTACGATCTTATAATTTTTATACCCTTGCAAAAAGGGTATATTAATTTTTGTCAGAAGTGTGCAACGCATAAAAGGAACTCCGACAATATAAAGTATATATATATATTTGATCAGCACGACAAATAGCCATTTCCGCCCGTCTGTCCGTCCGTCTAGATCGATGCAACCTCCTCATAGACCGTTAGAGCTACAGAGCTGAATTTTGCATTAATTTTGGTCAGAAGTTTGCAACACATAGAAGGAAGCATCTCCGACAATATAAAGTATATATATTCTTGATAAGCACGACGAGACGAGTTCAAATAGCCATGTCCGTCCGTCCGCCCGCCCGTCTGGATCGACGCGAACTTCTCCTGGATCGTTAGAGCTACAGAGCTGAAATTGCTGCATGTAGGCTTGTATATACTGCACAGTTTGTATATTTCGGATTTAGCCGGATCGGACAAACGGCAATGTCACGAACAGTGACTTTTCTCAATAACGTCGTTATTTTCTGAGCTATTGTCGTGAAATATTGGTCAATATATTACATCTATAAAGCACTGTGCCAAATTTGATCAAGATCGGGTGACTATATCATATAGCTGCCATAGGAACGATCGGTCAAAAACAGTGACTTTTGTCAATAACTTCGTTACTTTTGATGCGATTGCTTTCAAATTTAACATTTGTTATTTTAATATATCTGTTAATAACTATGCCGAATTTGATAAAGATCGGGTGACTATATCATATAGCTCCCATAGAAACGATCGGTGGAAAACAGTGACTTTGATCAATATCTTCGTTATTTCCTATGCTAAGATTGTAGGCCGTTCTTTCGCAAACATAAGTCTTTTTAGATAAAAGGTTTTTTCCTTTAATAGCTCTAGGTAAGGAAAGAGTTACCAAAAAAGTTGCAAGGGTATACAAACTTTGACGCGGTCGAAGTTAGCCCCGGCCCTCTGGTTTATATTCGTATTCGATGCATTATGAATCAAAGATTGGTATAAGGTAAAAAAGTTGTTATAATCACATCCAAAACACAAAAAATTTTTTTTTGTAATATCTTTTGAAATTACACGAAATAAAGGAAAAAAGATACTTTTAGATATTTACCATTAAAATAGCCAGCATAAAAAAAGTTCGAATCTTTGAAAACTGAACTGTCAAATTCTTTAAACCATCGCTTTAAAAACACGAGAACAAGAACGGGAACAAGGAACACTCATAACTTTTCTAACAGTAGTAAACATAATAGGATTGAAAGAAAATTTATGGTTCACAAGTAACGTAGGAGAGCATCTGTAAGCAACTTTGGGAATTATTAAGGTTCGATTAAAGCAGATGCATCTAATGCTTCCATATTGAAGCATTATAAAGCTTTCAAATCATTTAATTTCGTTCCAAAGCATTTTTTTACGAATCGAGATCAGGATTTTCTCACAGCTTGGATAGTTAATGATAATGTTTACGTAAAATGTCTTTTACGTAATCTCTTCATCCTATATAATTTACTTAATAGATTACACTTTACGACAAATTTTAGGTTGTTGATCTCAAACCTATTGAATAGCAACACCTTATTTGGATTTTTATACCATACACCCAAGGGTGAAATGGTACATATATTAAAGTCGCCAAAATGCAGAAGGAAGCTTTTCCGACCCCATAAAGTATATATATTCTTGATCAGTATCAACAGCCGAGTCGATATAGCCATGTCCGCCTGTCCGTCCGTCTGTCCGTCCGTCTGTCCGTATGAACACCTAGATCTCGGAGACTATAAAAGCTAGAGCCACCAAATTTTGTATGTAGGCTCATGTAGTATGTAGAGTGATCAAGTTTATTTCAAATTTTTGCCACGCCCCTTTCCGCCCCCGCAATTCAAAAAAAACGTTGATCTCAAAAACTATTTTAGCTAGAGACACCATATTTGATATGTATATTTGCTTAGTAAGTGCGCATATTTTGTATGTATAAAGATTTTCCCACGCCCCTTTCCGCCCCCGCAATTAAAAAAAAACGATTATCTCGAAAACTTTTGTCGCTAGAGACACCATATTTGGTATGTATATTTGCTTAGTAAATGCGCATATTTTGTATGTATAAAGATTTTGCCACGCCCCTTTCCGCCCCCGAAATTTGAAAAACTCGATTATCTCCCGTAATTTTTTACCTTGTGGCATCAAATTTGGCACACTTAAATTTGATTCTAATATCCAGCAAAATTCCAAATTTGAATTGAAATTTTTTCAAAATCGGACTAAAAATAGCCAAGTTATGCATATAAGGCCGTTATGCATATAAGGCCGTTTTTCCATAAGGCCGTAGTTGGCCGTTGGCTGGTCGGGGCGGTAGGGCGCTCGTATGCTTGAGTGAGGGAGATACTAAGATAAGCTTGTAATAAAAAGCATGTGAAAATGCATTTGTTCAATAAATTTAAAATATTTGCTTTACTGGTGTATGGTATACCTAAGTCGGCGAGACGACTTACTTACTTCATTCAAAATAAGTTTGCTTATTCTTTTTATAGCGAGCTGAGGTCGCATTGTGATTTTATTTTTCAGTTTTCATGTAGTTATATATTAAAAATATTTCCAAAACTACTCTGAGAAATCTCTTCGGATCGATAAAGAGTGTTAAATACAACACTGCTAGTGTCATTCTTTTTGTGAATACGAATGACGAGGTTAATATTCAAATTTTTTAGTAGCTAGGGTGGTTCGCAGGGTGATTTCATGGAAAGGTTTGCACATTTCCTAAGAGTAGATTTTACTTTGTAATTTTTCTTTATGTAATCACTCATTCTTAAAGCATTTCAATAATAATAAGTTTGGTGTGGTGCAGAGTTTCGCTATTAGTTTTTTTTTGTTGATTGCTCCAGCCTATCTTTAATAGAGGGCAGTCCAGCTTGTGCAAGCAAACATTTAATTGGTGAGGTTGGATATGCGTTGACACTACGCTGGGCAGCTGTGAGGGAACGTACTTTGGTTTAGCGTATTTATGTGAATATTGGAAAATATAGAACTTAAGAATTTAATGATATTTACTCTTTTCTGTAAGTTGGATTTTATCTCTAGGCAGTGTTGTACAAAGAAAAATGTTTTTAACAAATACAGTTCTAAGTATTAAGTTATCAACTAACTCAATCTTTTTATTATTAAAGGATAATTTTTTAATAGAGTTACGCTTTCTACATATGTGGAGTAGTTTGCATTTTTCAATAGAGAGTGAAGCAACCGATTAATCTGCCCACGTTTTAGTATCGTTTAAGACTCGACTGAGAGTGTTACTGGCAACAAAAGAATCTTTTATTTTAGTGTAAATGAGAGCATCATCTGTTTATACGGCGAGTTGTATGTTCTTATGTTTATCGAGTCTAGCTTTTCAAAGGCAAATAAAAATAATCTTATATAGAGTGGGAAGCCATGTGGTATACCGTTGTATTTCCAGTAGGATAATGAATTTTAACACTAATTCTAAAACAGCTTTGAGCCATAAAAGCCTTTATTATATTAAAGACCCTTGGACGAATACTTCATTTGTTGTCGTTATACCAACGGAATCAAATGCCCTTTAAAAATCTGTCCCTAACAACGAAACATGTTTTTTTGCTGAAAGGGCATCCGACACGAAGTGATGAATCTGTAGAGTACATTGTAAAGAGTACATTATCCCGTGTTTGCGTTTAAAAACGGATTGGTTGTGAGAAATAAGAATGTTTTTTTTTTCACAAGCAGGGCAGGAGGTATATTGGCCAAAAACTTTTAATCAAATTCGCAGGTTTCTTTGGTTTTGGGATAGGTAAGATATTGTCCATTTTCCAAGTGTGGCGGTGGGAGCCATTATGTACCATATCGTTCTAACTTTTAACCAACGAAAGTTTGGTTCTTTCAGTGAGGTTTTTAATAATGGGTTATGAGATTCGGTAGCCGGAGTGTAAGTATTAAGTTTTTATTCCACCAGACAGGGTCATCTTACGAATGGCTTTGGTCAAGTTGGCTACGACCTGATGGATGCGCAATCCGTTAAACTAAGGGAGAGTCTAAATTTAAATTTATCCCAATTAGTTGCATCAGTTTTGTTTTTGGAGTGGGGGTTGTTTTAGTGGCTTGGAATTGTGTGTCGATATTATGCCGGAGAAATGGTCACTGCCATGCAAAAACTTGTCAATTGACCAAAAGCGCCTGTGTAATATCTTGGCTGAAACCGTCATAGTGTCAACACAGGTAAAATTGGAATATGTGGAGAAGTGAGTGGTGGTTCCATTGTTTAAATTCAGAAATACATTTTTCCACTTATTTACCGCGCTCGATTGGGTATGCAGATCCCCATTAAGGACTACAGAAGTTAAAGTCTTCATTGATTAGTAATGGAGTGCTGAGATTGCCAAGAGGAAAGAGACTTTGGGATATAAGAGAGAAGCAGAAGTTTTTACTTTTAGAATTTCTTTTATTTCGATATACTTCTTGCAGGTAGGCGACGAAGCGGCGTGGTCAGCACCACAATTAGCGTATTGTGTGCGAGAGCATTCGACATTGGGATGCGGTGCGAGGTTCCAGTTGGCATAGACGGCGGGATTGTTACAGTGCTTCACAGTATATCCGCGAAGCTGGCAGGTTGTATACCTCATCGGATTGGGAATGTACTCCGTTACCATAACCGTATTCCAGGCAATGTTCAGTTTGTTTGGAAGTGTAAACAGATCAAATTTTTTGGTGCATTTGTACACATTTTGGGATTTGAGGGATTTGACAATTTCTTCCTCCGGTAAATTATTATGCCCTTTATATTATTGGGGTAATCGTGCAATTTGCAATTAACTCTGCAAATACCGGGCAAGTTGTTAGTTTCAATGAACTTGTCAGCGACTTCTTTGCTTTTCACCAACACTAGGAGGCTTCCGCCGTGTTGTGATGAGATGGAGAGGCTTTATTGCTCTATTTATGGCGAAGCAAGAATAATCCGTTGTAGATTTCACTACATTCTTAGCAGACAATGTTATATATTTGGGGTTTTGTGTTGGTGTAATTTCAGGAAGGTCGGGAAAGTCGAGAGGAATTTTTTGGTCTTTTCTTTTTTACTTTTAGGCTGTCACTTACTGTCACAGACGCAACGCTACATAAACTGTGTGTGTATACGTGTCAAACGCTAACGTATGTATATGCATGCACACATACAATTGGTTTGCAAAAGGCATGGAGGAAGAAGAACTCTTCAGTACTGGTCGCCAGGGATACGTCCATTAAGATAGCGGTGACATTTAACATTGGCTGTCCTAATGTTCAAGACCAGAACGACAACTTTGTGACAGTTGTCGCTCCTGTCGCTAAGACAAATGTCCGAATGTCTTGCCGAACGCCGAGACAATCAAGCACAGTGTCACCCCTTTGTCGCTCTGTCCCGGCAACTAGAGGGACAATTGTCGCCCAATCGTCTCGTGCACAAGACCTTTGAGCAACATTTGTCCCTCTGGTCGCGGGGACTACCTCTAATTGCCGCTAGATTGTCCTAGGGACAATACTGCTTGTTTGTTTTTGGGACCAGAGGGTTGCATAAAAAAATATAAAATAGTTAAATTTGAAGTTTAATCCATTTTATTAATTTCATTTATTTTTTATTAAGCTAATTTGGCAGCTGCTAATTCAATTTTCTGTTTTTGGTTTTGTTGGCCGTACTTTTGGCTCAGACCACCGCAATCTGAAGCGAAACTTTTGGTGGATGCCCCGTTGGATGTTTTGAACTGCTTCTGGAATAAAGCATCGCAGATATTAATAGAAATTAAATGAATTATCCTATCAAAGATAATATCAATAATTATTGTACGTACCCAGTAAAATGTTAAAAAAATTTCGATAGGTCCTTAGGCGAAATTTTGGTCTTTCTTATTCAGATTGTGGCTCTCTGTTATCTCCAGCCACTTGAGACGTCTCAAAAAATAAAAAAGGATTAATATTTTATGCTTTTCATTCAACTCGCAAGCTTTTTGGAGTTTCCGAAGTAATGAGGTTCAATTAATTCTAAAGCAGTTCCTAATGGTTTATTTTTTAGAGAAAAAAAATTGTATTAAAAAAAAGTGTATTCTTTTAGCACGTCCAAGGGTCGAACTTCCATTTAATTTTGTTGGCAAAATACTTTATTTTCCTTTCGCTTTTACTTTCTGTTCTCATATTTTTCCACTTGTTATACCCTTGCAGAGGGTATTATAAAATTGGTCAGATGTTTGTAACGCACAGAAGGAGACGTTTCCGACCCCATAAAGTATATATATTCTTGATCAGCATGAGAAGCTGAGTCGATATAGCCATGTCCGTCTGTCCGTCGGTGCGTACGCGTTTTACTCAGCCATCTTAAGAGCTATCGGGATGAAATTTTTTTTGGGAGCTTATTTTTGTGAGATAAAGTATGAAAATCATCGGGATCGGACTACTATATCATATAGCTCTGGAACAAAAATTTTTGCAAAAATTGGAGTATCCGCATGAAATTTACGAATATAATAGAATTTGGTATAAAATCCCAGATCCCAAAATTTGAATTTGATCGGATAAATAGAACACAAGTTACAGTCAATACAAATCGGTTCTACGTCATCAGCAAATCAAACAGAGCACATGCATACACACACACAGACGTAGCGCTACACGAACTGTATGTATGTATGTGTATGCGTGTTGTGCTTTGCTTACTTAGAAAAATTTGTAGTAAAAAGAGAAATAATTTGAATGTTTTGTTTGTGTGTTGATGAATTGAGTTGCAGGGAAAGAAATTATAAATGTAAAAATATTATTGCTAAGGACTGCAAGGGTATATAAACTTCGGCATTGCCGAAGTTAGCTTCTTTGATATATTTTTTATTCTCTTGATTTACTTCCAATTGTAATTTTGATTTTTGCTTATTTATTAAACAATAACAACACAAAGTGCTGTATTCAAAAGCAAAAAAACACTTCCACCATTCCCAGGAAAAGTAATATTCACTATTTGTGTACATTATACATAATATTTAAACAGCACTTACCTTTATAAGTATCTAAAATCAATTAGAAAACACTAATAGAAAATATTTTCACTGCATTAGTGCACTGCCAGTACGTGCCTGGTCTTACGAGAATTGATTAAAAATCCACAAAGAAACGGAAAGTGTAAAGCGAGTCGAACAGAAATACAAACAAAAAAAAAACTAGCGAGCAGTGGCTAACTTCGACCGCGTCAACCCTTTCAAGTTTTTTTTACTCTTTCCTTACCTATGGACCTTACATTTCCTACGTTAAAGTCGCAAAACGTTTTATCAAAAAATTCGAATGTTCGTGAAAGAACAGCCTACAATCTTAGCATAGAAAATAACAAATTTATTGACAAAAGTCGCTGTTTTCAACCGATCGGTCCTATGGAGCTATATGATATAGTCAGCTTACTTACAAACTTACCAGTACTTACAAACTTACCAGTACTCAATTACATGACAATAGCTCAGAAAAAGCCGATGGTATTGAGAAAAGTCACTGTTCGTGACTTTGCCGTTTGTATAGAAGCTATATGATATTTTGGTCCGATCCGGCTGAATCCAAGATATACAACTTGTGCACCATATAAAAGCCTACATACAAAATTTAGCTCTTACGGTCTAGGAGGAGTTCGCGCTGACCCTACAGACGCACGGACAGACATGGCTATTTGAACTCGTCTCGTCGTGCTGATCAAGAATGTATATTCTTTATATGGTCGGAGATGCTTCCTTCTATGCGTTGCACACTGCTGACCAAAATTAATATAACCCTTTTGCAGGGGTATAAAAACAACAACACAGCCTCAAATGAGAAATATAAATTTTTTTTTTTCGCCAGGCGATTGCTTTTTGATGACCAAATGAGTTCTTTCGGGTGTATGAAATGGGCTGGCAGGTTTTTTTTTCTGCCGACGTCGCGTCGGGTGCTCGGACAATGCGGCGACATTGTCGACTGTGACAATTCGGTACTGAAGGGTATAGCGAGTTTACCTAAATAGTAAGTAATTTCAAAGGTTTTGTTTGTGTATTGATAAATGGATTTACAGAAAAAGAATTTTGAACATGTACAAATATATATCTAGACAAATACCAAAACCGGAAGGCCCGCCGTATTACACATGTTGTTTTTACACTTGCTGTAAACCCTCATTTTTCCACATAGTACAATATACTATAACAAAAATATTTGGCCACGACGGTTAGTTGATTAACGCGAAGTCCTTTACACTTATTCTGATGGCTCCCAAAGGTATGCACAAAAAAAAAGTCGAATCTGCAGTTGCAAGCTTTGCCGTTCTTTTCTCGCTTCATGTCCATTGAATTCCAAACTACTTTTAGCGTTGAAGATATGGCCATTACAACTTTGGATTCTTTAGCGAAGTCTGCTAAAGATAGATCTTGGTGGTTCTTGAAATAGCTATACAGACAACTTACTCACCTTTTGTGGTGCCTATTATTTAAAATCCTTTAAATTAGTAACATTTATTGACCTGACGCCGGCTGAAACCCAGATTTGATTAACTTAGCCGACTGAAACCCAGTTTTGATTAACTTCATTAGTGTCGAAATCTAGACAAATATTTTTTTATTTGAGCACTTTTAATAACATTTTTCTTTATCATCTGTTTACGACACCTGGTGAACAGCAGGGAGCGAGGGGTAGGATTTTTCCCCAAACGGAATGCATTCATACTGAAGGGAGTGACGAGTTCTCCTGTATATCGCTACCATTCTAATCCGAGAATTTACCACGATCACCTGTATGTCTTCATTTCATATTAAAATCCAGTCTACTTTAAACTGAACCATTTCCGTGTGTATTTATTTGGCTTTAATAAATAAAATAATACTGATTAAAACGAAGTTCTTACGCGTTTCAATTATTTCTAACAACTCACTAGACCAGAAGAAATTGGCACCCGCCAACTATTGATACTTATTGGATCTAACCGTCCCTCCATAAACATTGGTCCTTCGAGCCGGATATCTTTCCGTTTCTCCAGCTAACATTGGTGAAAAACATGATAAGTACAACATTTGATATTTTCAAGTTCTACCACTACATATACACACACATTCAAAAGTGCCAAGTTTCCCGGTTTTTCATAGCGACTTGTGCATTTAAATACATCTGTATGTACATACCTGACCTGTCCTAAAGGTTGCACGGTATCCGTTAACCTACCCTGTGTCCATCCTCTGCATTCTTTCACGAAATTCTGATTGCAAGTCCAATTACATTGCAATACCTATGTACGTGTGTATGAATATATATACACATGCATATGTACATTCTGTTAATCATACCCTATTAATTTCTAAACTGAACGACATTGGATTCCCACCCCATTTCCTTTCTTGGGTTCAAAAATATTTAACAAACAGAAAACAGAAGGCACTTTTCAAGTCTTATTTTCTTATTATTCCATTCCTGTGACATTCCTGTGACATACCTCAGGTACACTAGATTTCTAGACGTCTAAATAATATGAATGATTTGGGCGTACTAATGGACCATAAGTTAAATTTTAACCCTATATTTCCACCACGGTCGTAAAGGCCATGAGTGTTCTTGGTTTCATTAAAAGATGGTCAAAAGAATTTGATGACCCGTATACCACTCAAGTTCTTTTTACCACGCTTGTCCGTCCTATTTTAGAGTATGGATCTTGCATTTGGTTACCTCGATATGAATCGCACCAGATTAGACTTGAATCCGTTCAAAAGCAGTTTTTGCTATTTGCTCTTCGTGGCTTAAGCTGGCATCGAAATGTCAATTTGCCTTCGTACTCTAGTAGCCTTTTTTTGATTTCCGTCCTTAATTAACCGTAGAATTAAGCTTGATGTTATTTTTATGCACAAGCTCCTAATTAGTGATATTGACTCGCCTGAGTAATTAGCTCAGGTAAATTTGTCGGTACCATGTAGACAGAGTAGACATCCTATTATAACCTTAAATCTTAGTCGTTATTCTTCTAACTATGCCATGCATAAACCTTTTAGGGTCCTCTGCTCTGATTACAACCTTCTATTCCCTGTAATCTGCTCAGAGTCTTCTATTAACACACTTAAAACATCTATCCTTTGCTATTTAGTTCATAGATAGCTGTAGTATTATTTGTTTGTGTGTTTTTTTTAATTGTGTATTTGTCCACGCGATTCGTGCCGTGCGTTATACGGCTGCACCCCTCGTTCGGTCGTGTGGGCAGCTATCTTCTTAGGCTCGCGCGTAACAGGCTTTGCCCTGGTGTCGTAGGGGCCACTTGAACTTACTGCGCATAGTATCGTCAACGTCCGCTATAAGATCAGCTGTTTTTTAATCTACAAATAAAAGTGGTTAATAATCCCGAATTTATAAAGTACGACTTACCTTTACTAAAAGTGTAAGGCACACTCTACGGTCCGATTATCATTCCAACGGCATAAAAATATTTATGCCAAATAATTCATATACACATACGTGTGTATGTACTAGAGGTGGGCATGGGCTGGGTTTTTGTCGGGTTCCCGGGGGTATGGGCTGAAAAATCTAATTTCGGGTTGGGTTCGGGCGGGTATGGGTCAGGTCGCTCAACCCGAAAATTCATTTCGAAATATGGGAATGCACTTGTGAAATATTTAAATATTTTTTTTTGCTGAACTTCGAACTTTTATCATGTTTTTGAAGCCGTCAAAAGCATGGTGCTTAAAATTTATTGAAATCGCAAGCAACACAGCTGACGCCTCGAAAATTTAAAACTTTTCGCCAAATATATATATATTTTTTTTTTAACGTTTAATATATATTTGTTGAATCTACTCTTAATTTAGAGCCTAACAACAAATTTCATCCAGGGGATATTGCAGGCGACCCTAATCATTTATTATTGGGTTGGTCTGGCATTTCTTTTAAGACGAGTTCTATTATTAGTTCGCGTAAGAGAATTGGCAAGAACATTAGGGTGTACATCCAGTTTCGCAGAATACTTTAGTTGTTGACTCCCTATTTCAGATTTTACGCTAGGTATATTTAGATCATTTTGAAAGTTGTCGTTCCGTATGTACCACGGAGCCCCGTGATTGATCTTAAAATCTTCGACTGCGCCCTTTGTATAATGTCGACATTGCTGGTACTTGCATTTCCCCATAGTTCGGCACCGTAAGTCCAGATGGGTTTCAGTACGGAGTTACGGACGTAGAGGGGACCGAGCATTGATGATCCAATGTAAGCTACTCGCTTTCAGTTTAAGCTGTGACTTTTTTGCCTCGATGTGCTTGCGCCAAGTTAGTCTTCTGTCTAGGGGGATAACTTCGCGCTTGTGACAAGTTTTTGTTGTTGTGTGTTGTAATACAAAAAACAAAAAAATATATTCTCTTTCTTTCTTCTCTTTCTAATTTGTATATTGCAGTTAGCTTTTGCTTTGGTTTGTATACGCCTCTCTTAACTTAACATTTTTCCCTTTTTATTTAGTCAGTCAAGGTGCGGGATAGTATTGCACAAGGTGGCGGCCTTAAATAGGGCTGTGATTCGTGTCGTGGCTTGGAGCTCGAAATGCGTAGTTTTATTAAACGCACTGGGAATGCGTTTAAAACCCTGTCAGCTGGCGTTCATAAGCTCCAAGAAGAGCTTTTGGCGATGGAGGTTCAATTCAGAAATTCTAAACTTTTGATTGAATCTCCGACCCGAAAGAGGGCCAGGTTTCAGGGCGCGTCCCTCAGTCCGTCGGCACATCGTTTTTACCAGTTCCGGCTTCCGACAATGACCCTATGTCACCAAATGCACAGCAGCTGATATCGTTTAGGAGTCCGGCTTTGGAAGGTGTGGAGTCTCTTCCCATTTCCCCTGGAGACAGTATCCCACCTACCAACACGATATCGGTTGTAGTTTCCGAACCGTCCGGGCAAACATCCGTTTCCAGGAATATTGCTAATAAAGCAGTTATAAGAGGAGCTAGTAAAGTGTTGGCTGCTTCAGCTGCTGTTGCATCTGCTGCTGGTGCTACTGCTGTGCCTGGTACTTCTAGTTCCCTTGTTGTAGTTCCACCCAAAGAGCAAATTTTTATTTCGCGGCTTGATCCTACTTCTGAAGAAGTCATAGCCTACATCCAGGGCAAAGTTCAAGTACCAAACATTGCTGTGGAAAAGTTCCGTTTTTCATATATTCGGGACATTTCGTCCTTTAAAATAAGTGTCTCCCCAGATCTTTTTGGCCAAATTTGTCATAAAGATTTTTGGCCGGAACACCTTGTTGTAAAAGAGTATACAATAAAAAAGAAGAATCGGCCTCCGATTAGCCTGCTACCTGCCTCTGTGAACAACGTTCCTTCCGGCTCGTCTGCATCTGCTGGCGAGTCAAAAAACTAATTTCGTCCCTAACTGTGGCCTATCAGAACGTACGGGGGCTAAAGTCTAAACTCTCTAGATTCTATGTAGATAGTTTAGCTTTTGACTTTCATATTCTTGCCTTTAATGAGACTTGGCTGAAGCCTGATATTGCCGATGCTTCAATTCTCCCCTCAAAATATTTAATATATAGACATGATCGGACTATCCGTAATGGTGGTGGTGTTTTGATCGCTGTTGATTCGGCGTTCTCGTCTGAAATTGTACAGTCTTCCAATCAGGAGATTGAATTTGTTTGTGTTAAAATTTCTCTTAATTCTTTTTCTGCCTGTATTACTTATTCGTATATTCCACCACAGTCCGATTTGGCAGTATACATTCACTATTTGGAAGCTATTCAACTTGTTTCCTCAAATCTCTCTGACAAAGACTTGTTCGTTGTTCTGGGTGATTTTAATTTACCTGAGATTGCCTAGACCCTCTCATATGATTCTTTATTACTGTCGCCCTCCTCGTCACATTGTTTCATAGATGGTCTGTTTGAGTTGTCCCTAACTCAAATAAATCCTGTCCGGAATAGTCGGAACAGATCACTAGATCTGGTATTTGTATTGGATTCTTCCAACTGCGATATTTCCAGGACTGATCCCTTAGTTATCCCTAAGGACAACTTTCATCCAACTCTGGATGTAACCATTGACCTTCCTTTTGGGGTTATGACTCGATATAATAATTCGATGCCTCCAACCCGATGTTTTCGCAAGACAAACTTTACTAAACTTAAAAAACTCTTGTTAACTAATGATTGGACATATCTGTATACTTGCATGGATATGGACTCTGCCATTTCTGTATACTTGCATGGATATGGACTCTGCCATTTCTGTCTTCTATAAAACTCTTGAGTCGTTCTTTGATGTTTGTGTCCCGCGTGTGACTCAAGGATGGTCTGATAAACCTCCTTGGTTCTCACGTGAGTTATGTAACTCAAAGAACGTAAAATCGAGATACTATAAAAGATTTAAAAAATCCGGTAAAGCATCGGATTTTTCCCTATACGTAGTTGCTCGATCAAATTTTATGGTGCTGAATTCACAATGCTATAAGGAATATCTTCAGAGATGTAAACTTAGGTTTTCTCGCGATCCTAAGGAATTTTATAAATTCGTCAATGGAAAACGTAAGACATCAGTGCACCCGTCTTACTTGTCTTTCGAAAACAATAAAGCTGACAATGATCAGGCAATTGCGTATATGTTTGCTGATTTTTTCAAAACAACTTATTCCTCTTCGATTTATCAAGCAAATCCTCCTTATCCTTATCACTTGCAATCGTCTAATTGAATTTTAGATTCTGTGTTTGAAGAATGTTCGGTTCTTAGCGTGCTTAGTTCTGTCAAACCAATATATGCACCTGGCCCTGATGAAATACCGGGATGCGTATTAAGGTTTTGCGCTGAGGCCCTATGTAAGCCAATAATTAAGTTGTTTACACTGTCCGTTACATATTCCGCCTTCCCGTCCATCTGGAAGGAATCATATATTATTTCTCTTCATAAAAAGGGGAAAAAGTCCGAGCCTCCAATTATAGGGGCATTTATAAATTGTCTGCCATACCCAAAGCAAGATTGCCGTGCAAACTGATGTCATTTATACTGACTTCAGCAAGGCTTTTGACTCTGTTAATCACACTCTACTTTTATATAAGTTAAATGCACTTGGCATCCCGAGCCTTTTGCTAGATTGGATTCTTCAATATCTTTCTAAGCGTACACAAAAGGTCCTCTTTAAGTCTTCATTTTCTAAGACCATCCAAGTGACTTCTGGAGTAACTCAGGGTAGTCATTTGGGTCCATTGCTATTCACTCTTTTTATAAATGATCTTCGATTGGTAGTGTCACATTCTCGGGTGCTTATGTACGTGGATGATGTTAAGCTTTACCTCAGTTTTAAAGACATATCGTCTTCTTGGCTACTTCAATCGGATCTTAATGATCTTCTAAATTGGTGTGAAACCAACCTACTAAAACTTAACGGCTCTAAATGTAAGGTTATGTCTTTTTATAGATGCGCGACTTATTATCTTAACGACACTGCCTTAGAGCGGTTAGATATTATCAATGACTTAGGTGTTCTTATGGACCATAAATTAACCTTTAATCCTCATATTTCTGCTACAGTTAGTAAAGCTATGAATGTTCTTGGGTTTGTGAAACGATGGTCAAAAGAGTTTGACGATCCGTACACAACCAAACTTCTGTATACTTCATTAATCCGTCCTATCTTAGAGTACGGATCTTGCATATGGTCCCCTCAATATGAGAGGTACCAAAGTAAAATTGAATCTGTTTGTTTATGTAGGGGGGTCGAACTTGCTTCTGGTTTGGGGCAGCTAGATGAATTTTTGCCTTTTTCCTTTTTTTCCTCCCAGTAAAATATTGAGACGTAGAGAAATTTCACTTCACTTGTATGTATTACTTATCTTCACGTATATCATTCATGTAAACCTAGCTTACTTAAGAGCAGGGCACCAAGCCCCGCTTGCAGCGAAGTGTGGGGAGTTCTTTTGTGGGGAGAGCGATGGGCATCATCGGGGGAGCGGCGCGAGGTGAAAGCTTCCGCCTCCTTTAACCCTTGTGTTGCCCGGTTGGGCATAAATTTCTGCTTTTTGCTCTTCGCGGTCTAAATTGGGATCGCAATGTCAATTTGCCATCATACTCCAGTAGGCTTCTTTTAATCAATCTTCCTTCATTAATTAATCGTAGAGTAATGCTTGGTGCTATCTTTATTCATAAACTTTTAATAGGTGAAATAGACTCTCCTGAGCTATTGAACCAGTTAAACCTATCTGTACCCCGTAGACCTACTAGAAATTTTATTCCTCTATCCTTAAAACATTGTAGTTCTAACTATTTTTTGCATGAACCTTTTCGGGTCCTATGTTCTGATTACAATCTTCTGTATCCCGAAATCAGATCAGAAGCCTCTTTTTCTCTTGTAAAAACCTCTATTTTAGAACATTTAGCTCGTAATTAGCTGTAGTTAATCATATTTTTAATTGTTTGTCCGTTATACTTGTATTTGTCCACGCGATCGTGCCGTCCGATATACGGCTGCGCCTCACGGTCGGTCGGGCGGGAGGTGGACAGCGCTCTGCTTGGTCTCGCGCGAAAGAGGCTATGTCCTGGTGTCGTATGGGCCACTTGAACGTACTTCGCATTGTACGCGTCAACGTCCAAACAATACCAAGGTAAGTGACATCCACGGCTTGAGGAATTGGTACGTTGTTCAGCATTAGAGCTGGACAGTTTCTTCTGTTAAGCGTAAATGTAACATGTTTGCATTTCTGCTCGTTGACCCGGATACGCCAGGTTGCTAGCCATTCCTCTACCACCTTGAGGTGTTCCTCTAATTTTGCAGAGGCTTGTATTGGGCATTTGGATCTGCTGAGGATTGCCGTGTCATCGGCAAAAGTGGACGTTGTAAGTCCTAAATTCGTTGGTAAGCCTGCAGTGTTTGTCTGAAATCACCTGAAAGGACCAACAGAGTTCCGCCAAACAGTTTGTCACTGTTTTTAATATTTTTTAATGTCCTGTTCAACGCCTCAAGTGAATGTTTGTGTCCCATAGTACATTCATCCGAAATAATAATTTTACACCGTTTCAGCACAGTGGCCATGGACGATTGTTTCTTAATGTTGCATACTGCGTCAGGGTTATTCTGAATATTTAGTGGCAGTTTAAATACTGAATGAGCTGTTCAACCTCCATCCAATAAAGTTGCTGCAATGCCCGATGATGCAACGGCTAATGCGATGGCATTATTTGATCGTATTTCAGCAAGCATTAGCGAAATAACGAATGTTTTGCCAGTTCCACCCGGTGCATCAAAAAAGAAAAAAAAAAAACCCACCTTGTCCAGCTTAAATTGCGAGCATAATGCGATCATAATTGGTTCTTTGTTCCTCATTCATTAGTGAGACATTGCGGGCAACAATCGCTGCCATTTCTACAGTACTGTACTGCAGTTCACGATTCATTTCAATATTCATTAAATCAGATGCAGTTCGATTTGGCGAATTCATACCGAAATTACTAAGTGGTAAGTTGGCAATGACAATGCAAAGATCCTCAATAGCAATCAATGCTTCATTGTACATTTCGTCACTGAATGTTATGGTTAGATCGTGGCACCGATGTTGATGCAACATATCATCAGTCATTGATTCTTTGTGATTTTCCCATAATATCTGTGCTCGGGCTGGGAACCATGTAGTCAACACTATAGCGAATAGTCGACGACTTTGTATTGCTGTACAGTTCAATGCAACTTCAGCAAGCATGCATTCCCACTGGTTGTAGTCTTCCAGCAAGCCGAGGCATGCATCTTTATACGTTGGATATTGTTGCCCATTCACTTTACGTATATCTTGAAATGATAATGGGCCAGTAACATTAACCAACAATAGTCGAAGATAAAAGCACTAAGTTTATCTTTGATATTTCCAGTCAGTAAATAATCGCCGCAAGGCGTTTGATTTAAATAAATTGATACATTCAGCAACTGGTGAGCTTTGCTTGCGGGGCATCCATCTTTTTGTTTGATTCCATGTGTAATAGCGTGGAACTTGTGAAAAGAGTAATGTTCGTGCAAAGGCACCAATATCATACGCACGATTACCCAATTCAAAAAATGCAGTGAATGTAGTTATAGGTGGATTTATTTACTGTCTCGTTCGTGAAAAATACATGCTGACCGTTTTCAAGATAGATGGCTAACTGAACAACTGCTGGATCCCGTTCACTAATTGGAAAACCAAAGATACGCCAAGCAGCTTCATTGGAGCTGATGTACCGACCAATTTGGTAGAGCGTAATTTCATCGTTTTTATTCACTGGAGAAGCATTCACATTAGTATTTTCCACTCTAAACACAGCCAAATCACTGCCTTGCAAATGTATTTGATGCTCTTCACAGAACTGTAGAACTCAATATTAATATGAGCATTATATGTCTTACTCAGCAGAGGCGAATATGGCACCACCCAACGATTGTCAATATCAATGTCTGTGTTGTTGATATTTTTAATAAATGATTGTCCGCCATTTTCAGGATTTCTTCGACGATATATTGTGTATCCGTCGATATTTGTGACCGTACCATTGGTAATATCTTTAGGGAAATTTTTAGTACATTTTCCATCAGCCATGCAAGGCGATGAACTATTAAGAGTACCACATGCACCATGAATCATGTTTGTTGTAACAATATCAAACAGCAGTGGGTCAGTGGATGGAATTTCAGCAGAAATGATACTATCGATCGACGGATTTTGTCGATGAACCAAACCAAAATGTGTGCATGAGGTAATCCTCGCTTTTGCCACTCAACCGAATACATACTGCAACGTGTGGGACCGAATACATGTGATTTAGTAATGAAACTTATTAAAGACTTTTCTCTGAACACACGTGCTGTAATATCATGGCGATGTAATGCACTTTGGTCAGGCAGTAGCAAAGATGTAATCTCTGGCCATTTTGGAATACATGTGAACGTGATAAATAAACATCCTGTATATATTCTTGCATATGACGTTGACTGCCTACGTACGATGATGGTAAAATGACATGGTTACTAATTTCGGCGACGTCGGCGTTGTTGTTGGTGGCGTCTCGCAAATGAATGTACTCTTCTGCGAGCTTTTGTTCATTATATCTTAAGTATTGTCGTTCGCTCTCAATCTTCGAGTACATGTCGACCATGAATTATTGACAAAGCTCACAACATCGTAAAATGACGTTGTCCAGACCACGTCTAATCATTAATCGGTACTATTTGTAATATTTGTTCATAAAAATTCATTTAAATTTATTATGTTTAATAATTTAATTGTTTTGTTAAATGATTAATGATCATGATTTTTGTTGACTGTAAATTGAGAATTGTTCTTAACTAATTCGGGTACGCTGTTTATCATTGCATACTTGGATTTTGTCCATCACGTCCAGATTCTGTGAATTCTAATAGGTTAGTTGTTGTCGATCTACGTTTTTTAAACCCATGTTGGGATGACGAAATAATTGAGCTACAAAAATGCTGCAATTGAGATGTTAATTTTTCCTCAAATGCTTTGGGTATGGCAGACAATATAGAAATACCATTATAATTGGAGGCTTCGGACTTCTTCCCCTTTTTATGAAGAGGAATAATATATGATTTTTTCCACATAGGCGGGAAGGCGGAAGATGTGACGGACAGTGTAAACAACTTAAGTATTGGCTTACATAGGGCCTCTGAGAAAACCTTAATACGCAGTGTGGTATTCCATCAGTTGACATTATACAATAAAATACTGCAAATGCGGTCAATTTGAATAGGTTCAACACACTTTTCTCGAAAACCTGACGTGATGGACAAAAACTAAGTACAGGGCCGTGTTCAGCACCCCTCAATTACTATAGGGCACCTATTGAACTTAAAACACTTTTTCATGACCTCAAAAATGTCGGCCTGTGTAATCAATGAAGTACCTGATACGGGGTACCTGATACGTTTTATGTTTATGCAATATCCGTCTTGTCCCTTCCAGAATATTAGCGGATATTGGAGAGCGTCATATGAAAGATGTGTCTCAAAAATGAACTGAAGATAATTATTTCTTCTACGAATCACAATTTCTCGTGCAACTGTACAATCGCCAACCATGATTCCAGCAACATCATCAACAACGGGTGCATTGAATCTACAAATATGCTCTCCAGCTGATGTTTTATCAGGATTAATGACGATAGCGAAATTTTCGCTTTGTAATTGGTGCATATGTGATTTGAATATTTTCAAAAATTCGTTGTGCTCGTTCAAAGGAACATCTAGCTCGCTGACGATGCGCCTGGCATAAAGTGAATCAAGGTTATTATAATCACAACGTGCATTTATGCGATTGGCAAGTGCGCTTTCGGAATCCTCGCAGCCCATAAAGTAGATTTGTAAGAATTTATGTGTTTAGTTCGGCATTGGCAGCAGTCAGCCCATTTTATGATAAACTTGGCCTCTGATTTTGAATGTAGAATTGAATTGTTGACCATTTGTATTAGTATTTCGAACTATTTCTGTTGCTCCGAACGATGTCATTTGAAAGCATGAATTGAATCTTCGAATTGACTTTAGGAACACGTTAGAATCTGGAATCGTGCCGATAAGTAAGCCGTTCAATGGTTCAGGAGGTGTTTGCACTTTTCCTGACGCGCAACACATCCCAGCTGGCTCATTTTTCAATTTCAGAGCATGACAATGCGGACATTCCTTGTCCATAGCACCAATTACCACTTTCGAATGAGGATAATATTCAATATCGGGCTCATACTGGAATGTTAGACGCAGGTATGAATGAGATATAAATGCTCGATGTACCTGTTGTCGTTGTTGGTCATTTGTTCTTCGTCTATTGACTGTGAAACGGCGTGATTGTCGTTGTTCTAATCTTTTGACTTCATTGCGTTCAGCTCATGTATCTTCTGGCTCTTCTTGATGCAGTAGCACCATTCTGACACGTGCATCAGTATTTTGTTGCTGGATTTGTAATTCTGTTCTTTCGGATCTGCTATTTCGCAAGTACCGAGCATTACTTGTAATGCGGCTCAAATCAGCCCCTTTGCGTTTTCTTCCCATTGTTCACAGTACAAAACATACATAAATAGAATTAATGAAATTATTTAATGACCTAGTTGAACCGGCAAACGTTACAGGAAAAAATGAATTTCCTACAACGTGGTTGACATGTAATTGCCCCCGCCTACTGCGGTCGATACACGGAAAGCCGTTATAAAATCAATTTTTTTCGCGCTCGCGAACTACCCCTAACATTTAGGATGAAAAATAGATGTTGTTCGATTCTCATAGATACCGAATAAACACAAAAAATTTCATCAAAATCGGTCAACACGTTTCGGAGGAGTATCACTTCGAAAACTGTGACACGAGAATTTTATATATATAAGAAGATATAAGATAAGAAGAAGATAGATAGATAGAAGAAGATAAAATTAATATTTTGATTTGTGTCGGTGCATTTTTATTTTTTCGTCACAGATCCATGAAATTGACCTAGTCCGTTTTGTGAAAAATAATTCCTAGTTTTCTTTTCCTTGAAACTCAACGATATTTTTTAATCCGAGTGATTATATGTACCTCTTCGAGGCTCGCGAAGCCCAAGCTTAAGCTGACGATATGCGACTCGTGTCAATTAAAATATACTTTGACCTGCTTAAGTCACTTTGGCAAACGTCGAGGCGGAGTATTCACGATGCCTTATCGTCTCAAAAGAACGAAGATTGTCCAAAGAACATAGGTACAATCAAAGCTAAATATGAATACTGTTATATGGAATATGTGCGAGGCGGGGCTGTTTTTGGAGAGCAAATCGAGCAGTTGTCCGCGAAAATGGCTGCCCCACCATTGACTGAACCCATCAAAGCCACACAGTTCCCCCGTTGAAAGTCGAAACAGCTTGGCTTTGCCTACATTCCGTGACTTATTTACCGCGATTTATATCCATAATCATTTTTTCATTTCATCATATGCTATATTTCCTTATTATTAAATTTAGCTTAAAGCTAGCTATTTATATTACAGAGTTTAGAGTATTGCCTATGCAGCTGAGGTATTTCGAAATTCGTAATTTTGTTTTGTATTTAATTTTTTTATTTTGTCGAAATTTGATTTTAATGGAAAATTGAAAAAAGCAGGCACTTTAGGGAAACTATACAGATATAGTATGATAAGTACCTGTCAACTCATATATAGAGCTAGATAATTTTTTGTATTTGTGAATTTTATGGTTGCACGGGAGATGAGCTCATAAATCGTGTTAACCTTGGCTATTTCATGCAGAGAAGTCGTTCTGTGATAACGTGGTAAATTTAGGATCATTTTTAAAATTTTATTTTGTGCGATTTGGAGCTTTTTTAAATGCGTTTTACCTAAAATGTTCCATATTTCTGTCGCATACATAACCATTGGTAATATTACTCATTTGCATATTGTTAATTTGTTTTAAGTCGATAAATAAGAATTGCGATTTATAAATGGATATAATATACGAACAGTCTTGTTGATTTTATCAATTGTGTTACCTATATGTCCATTAAATAACAGTTTCTTGTCTAAATTTAATCCCAGACATTTGACAGATTCTTCCTGTTGGAGGAGACGTCATCGTTAACTTAGATTTGTATATCTTAAAATTTCTTATATTATTTGTTTAAGACTATTGGAATTTCTACCACTGTATTTACATTAACATGTTCTAAAAGCTTCTGTTACATAGCTCATGAAGAGCTTCTAACTCATGAAAACGAAATATAAAAATGACTTCTTACTGGAATTCGAAAAGGAGAAGACTTATTTTTCCTGACTCCACTCCACATGCTATTGAGCATTGTAGTTTTGTACCATCTGCAACTGGGCAGATCAAACATTGGCGACCATGACAGGACCTTGCACTTCGCAAGTCCCAACATAAAACCTTAAAAACTATATAAAGTCGTTTATTCGTTCATTATATTGCATTCATCAAATTCATCATTGGACTTCTTCATCATTACATAATCATCTTGGATAGTTGTCATCGGACTTCTTCATCATTGGCCTTTGCAAGATATATCATCGTGGGACATTTACATTGGAGCCCTATCATAACCTAAGTCAACTTGAGTGTGCAAATTTACATTATCAATTTCCACTCAAACTTTTACTCAATTGCCACTCATTAGCGATCGTAAAGCTTTCACATGCTGTACCCTCACATGTAAAACACTCGTAAGCTTTAACACGTGCTAAGTATAAAGCACAGCGCAGTAAGTACTCAAACTGTCATATAGAGAAACGATCTACATATCAAAGCTCACTTATTAGGCTCTTGAGTGGAACTTAATGCATTTGAGTGTTTTTTTAAAACTAAAACTCGTTTACCTTACGTTTAATTCATTTCTAACTTGCTACATTTCTTTTGTTAAGGGCCCAAAATGTCTCCACCAGTTGAAACGCAGCTTCTACCTCTTAGACAACAACGGAATGAACTGCAATCTAATATTCAAAGTTTAAGAGCTAGAATCGATCTTGAAAATGACCCTATTATATTAGATTGTCAGTCTCAAATTGTTGAGTCGTATTTTAAACAGGCATTACAAGTTCTAACCAATATTGAGAAGCTAGATCCAGCAGACGCGAATCGGGCAGAGATAGAAAATCTTTTTATAGAAACAAAGGCGATCATATTACGGCGCATCGGCGCAAGTAAGAAAGAAAAACCAGAAGAACTTAGTTTCTTTAATTCATCGACTTATCATGGTGGACATCATAATCGGCTTCCATCCCTCAAATTACCTAAATTCGACGGCAAATATGGGGAATTCAAAAAATTTATTACTTCATTTACAAATATGGTACATGAAGACAACTCATTGTCCAATGTGGACAAATTTAACTATCTGATAAGTTGTCTATCTGGCCAAGCTCTAAGTGTAGTCTCGCCATTTCAAGTATAGATCGCCTCAACGAGCGATATGACAAGAAAGTTCTTATTTTCGTAGAACATATTTCAAGTTTATTTAACATTGCTAGCATGAAAAAGGCAGAGGCTGTTACCCTACGTACAATTTTGGATACGGTTTCAGCTCTCCGCGGATCATTGTTGTCTCTTGGGTCTGAAGCTGATGTATTAAACGCAGTACTTATTCACATTGTTATGTCAAAAATTGATCTTGAATCCAAAGAAGCATACGATCGGGTTCAAGAATACGATAAATTGCCAGACTGGGCCGACTGTTATCAAATTCTCAGTCGACACTGTCAGTATTTGGAAGGGTATCTGCGAAACCGACAAGAGGAAAGACCCGTCAGAGACAAAATTCATAGTACTTCAAAAGTATTTGTTGCAGCCCAAAGTAGATGCATTCAATGTAAGTCAACTGAGCATAGATTAGCATTCTGTCCAGTTTTTATTTCGCTACCGTTTATTGAGCGATTTAAGATTGTTAAAACAGGAAATTATCACTTTGTTTGAATTGCCTCAATAAGGGTCATCCAGCCTCAAAGTGTCCTTCATTGAATAGATGTCGACATTGTGGAGGTTTACATCACACAAACATGCATAAGGATTCAAACGTCCAGGGAAATTATCAACCAGATGAACCTTCTATTCATCATCAATCGCAACAAATCATTCATAATACACATAACGAAAGTAAAACATTCGCAACATCAATGTTGACTCGCCACGCAAACTTGGTGGGTTTCAGCTCGCATGAGCATTACTTGATTCGTGCTCTGAGCTTACCTTTATAACTGAAGAATTAGCCAAAAGGCTTCAGCTTCCGTTTCGTTACGATCATTATGAGATTGCTGGAATCGGTGAAATACGTACACATATGAAACATTCCGTATCTACCAAAATTCGTTCAAGAATATCTCCAGATGAATGGAATATGGAGTTTATCGTGACTAAATCTATATCTCTACCTCAGCCTGAAAAGAGACTAGATGTGTCAAATTGGGCCATTCCCAAAGAAATTGAATTAGCCGATCCATTCTTTTATAAGGAGTTTTTTGATCTACTTAAGACTGGTAAAATTAGTTTAGGAATTGGTCTTCCTCATCTAGTGGAAACTGCATTAGGATGGATCGTCGGGGGTAAGATTGCTGAACCTCAATCAACCCAACACTACACTTGTAATTTAACGCAACATCAGGACCTTAATTATTATTAGAAAGGTTTTGGAAAATGGATGAAATACATGGAATTCAAAATAAATATATTTCTTTAACCTCAGAAGAACAAGCATGTGAAACTCACTTTCAGGTGCACACACAATTCCTGGATTCAGGGCGCATACAGGTTCGGTTGCCTTTCAAGGAATCTCCCGAACAACTTGGAGACTCGTTGTCCTGTGCAAAAAGACGTTTTCTTCAACTCGAAAGACGGCTTGCATCTCAACACCAACTAAAGGAAATGTATATCGAATTTTTAGATGAGTATCTTAAGTTGAATCACATGGAGGTAGCTTCGTTAGACAATTTGCAATCAGGAAATCATTACATTATTCCTCAACATTGTGTCCTTAGACCGCAGAGCTCATCAACTAAACTTCGAGTAGTATTTGACGCTTCGTCTAAATCATCATCAAATATATCATTAAATGATATTCTTATGGTTGGTCCTACTATTCACCAAGATCTGATCCTAACATTACTCTCGTTTCGTTTGTATCGCCATGCCATTACAGCTGACATAACAAAAATGTACAGACAATTTCTCGTGCGCTCCATTTCTCGCAATCAGGTCCTTAAAGTTCTTATCAGAGGCGTATAAGGAGTTGTTTCCAATTGGATCTGCTGTATTAGCTGAGGAAATGTACGTCGACGATCTACTTTACGGAGCTGACTCAATCGAAGAACTCAAGGCTAAGACGAATGAAGTTACCAAATTGCTCTCCAAGGCAGGCTTAGAATTGACAAAGTGGAATTTTAGTGGGGCACCAACAGATTATGAATATAATCTCAATATTGACAATAGTGATGTCACCAAGGCTCTTGGCATGTCGTAGCTGCCAACTGAAGATCTTATATTATTTCGATTTGATCTTCCATTAACTGCAATACCAACAAAGCGAAAAATAGTATCGATCATGGCCCTATGATCTGATAGGATTATTAGCTCCAGTCGTAGTACGCTACAAAATTTTGATCCAAGATTTGTGGATCGAGCGCTTGGACTGGGACGACCCGTTGCCAGAGATCTTACGGACTAGATGGCAACAACTTGAAGCTGATTTATCTGATCTTGACATGGTTCGCGTAAATCGATTTTTTAACACATCACCAAAAAATAAGTGTGAAATCCATGGATTTTCGGATGCCTCAAATCGAGCGTATGGATGTTGCATATACGCAAGGGTATTGGACAACGGAAAATATGTAACTTCATTGATCATTTCGAGATCGAGAGTTGCGCCCACTCAATCACAAAGCATACCTCGTTTAGAGCTTTGTGCTTGCGTTTTACTCTGCCAAACATGGACTAAAATTAAACACAAATTAAATTCTCTTGTCAGCAAAACATATTTTTGGACAGATTCAACTGTCGTTCTTCATTGGATTAAAATGCACCCATCAACTCTAAAATGCTTTATTGCCAATCGCGTATCTACCATACAAACTCAATCGCAGGATATTATTTGGAGTCACGTGCCTGGAAAGGATAATCCAGCCGACATTGTTTCACGTGGCTGTGCAGCGCGCGATTTGATGCAGACAATTTGGTTTCATGGACCAAAGTTCTTAACACTTGATGCATTACATTGGCCGAAATCTGAAAGAAAGACAGATTTCGAGCCCAAAGAATTAGAATTGCGAAACACCCTTGTATTGAAATGTAGCAGTAGTTATAAAGAAAAGAGCATAGTTGAGCAGATCATTAGTAGACTATCATCGTTTCGTATGATTGTGAGAGTCCTAGCATACGTTTTACGAGTTTTCAACCGAGTTCCTATCAACCGCAATAATACGATTAATGCTACAAAAAGCATTTCAGTAGAAGAATTTAAATTGGCTTTTAATTATATAATCTCTTCCATTCAGAGTGATGTGTTTGCGAAAGAACTAAAGGACTTACAAGCAGGACGAAGTCTGAAGCCGGAGCTTCAAAAATTAAATCCATTCATCTCAAATGAACAGATAGGTTCTCAAAATATTCGGCTTATCCCTGTTGGAGGCCGTCTAGCAATGGCTGACATACCATTGGACGCAAGAATGCCGTTATTGCTTCCAAAGACTCATCATTTCACTTATAAATATATTAAAGATTTACACTTGAGAAACCTTCACGCGGGAGCTAAGGTTCTGATAGCGATTCTGCGCCTAACAGTATGGATTGTAAATGCTCGCGAATTGGTCCGAAAGGTTGTTCGAAGTTGCACACATTGCTATCAACCTTCCAGCTGACCTGGCCGAACGCCCGTTTCTGATATGCGGAGTGGATCTATGTGGACCATTCCTTACCTTGTACCGCATTCGAAGCAAAGTTCCGTACAAAACATATTTGGCCATATTTGTTTGCTTTTCTTCAAAAGCTATTCATACAGAACTAATCTCAGACTTATCTGTTAATAATTTTATTCTCTGTTTGAAGCGATTCATCGGACGACGTGGTATACCCAAATGGATTTATTGTGACAATGCCACCAACTTTGTCGGAGCATGTTCGCAACTTGAAGGCTTCAAACGGCAATTCTGTTCAGAACTCAATGCAAAAAATCTGGAGGAATTTATCCGAAATGCCAGCTTTGAATTCATCTTCATTCCACCGCGTGCTCTCAATTTTGGAGGCTTATGGGAAGCCGCAGTAAAGTCAATGAAGACTCTGCTCATCAAAAATTTGACCTCTTCTCATTTAACGTACGAAGGGATCAATTAGTTCTCATCCATGAAGACAATCTTCCACCGCAATGCTGGATTACTGGTCGTGTGGTCGAAGCCATACTTGGTGCAGATGGAAGGGTCAGAGTAGCCGATGTTCGCACCAAGAAAGGAATAATTCGCCGCCCAATCTGCAAACTTGCTCCATTGCCTTTGAGAGATGACGTTTATGGAAATTGAAGGAGTCACACTTCATCCTTCAATGGGGGAGTATGTTGGAGGAGACGTCATCGTTAACTTAGATTTGTATATCTTAAAATTTCTTATATTATTTGTTTAAGACTATTGGAATTTCTACCACTGTATTTACATTAACATGTTCTAAAAGCTTCTGTTACATAGCTCATGAAGAGCTTCTAACTCATGAAAACGAAATATAAAAATGACTTCTTACTGGAATTCGAAGAGGAGAAGACTTATTTTTCTTGACTCCACTCCACATGCTATTGAGCATTGGAGTTTTGTACCATCTGCAACTGGGCAGATCAAACACTTCCCAAGGGATTTTGATGCCGATAATGCCGAGATCTGCGGTTGGTAGGAAACATGGCTTTCGCTTCTTAGTAAAAAATAATGATTAAGTTTTATTAGCATTTAGATTAATTTTCCATCTATGAAATTAATCGTAGATAGTAGAAGAATAGAGGATCATATCATCAGCAAATATTAACGAATTACATCTATCAGTCATGGGAAAATCAGAAAATCAGAGCCTTGAGGGACACCAGCGCTAATGGATTTTTTGGTCGATTTGGTTTCATTTAGATAAACGTAAAAATGTCTGTCAGTCAGAAAGCTTTTTATGATGTGGATTAGGTAAGAAGGAGTGTTACAGGTGCTTAGTTTGTGGATCAGACCATCGTGCAAAACTGTATCAAGAGCAGCTTCAACGTCCAAGGTTATTAAACCAACGGATTGCTTCTCGGATAACTTTGCTTTGACGAAGTTGGTCAACTTATCTAGTGGAAAAATGCAGCTATAGAATTCTCTGAATATACATTGTATTGGAGGTAGGATATTATGTGCATCGAGGTGTGCGTTAAGTGTGATTTTGATCAGACGTTCAAAAATTTTAGGAAGGCCACACAGGAGGCTAATCGGACGATAGCTCATGGGAGAATTTGGAGGTTTACCTGTCTTTGGAATTGGAATTATCTTGGCAGTTTTTCAAGCAAAAGGAAAGTAACCGATTTTTAAGTAATTATTATAAAGCAATGTAACGTATTCCAATGCACTTGGTGGAAAATTTTTGAGACAAATGTTGGGTAAACAGTCTAACCCTGGAGATTTTTTATTTTTAAGTGACTTAATAACAGTGAGTACATCACTAGTTGCAAAAGGGGAGTCCTGGGTAGTAAGTTCAGGGAGTGAATTATGAACTATCTCTGTGGTAGCGTCATTAGAGTAATATCTCAGAGAGAATGTTTGCCTTTTCTGAATTGGTTATATACGTTCTTTCTTAGTGGCTGAAACAGGGAATATGTAACTTCTTGTTTTTAACTACTCTAGTGAGATTCCAAAACGGCTGTGAGTTATAGCTCAACTTTGACAACATAAATTATTGTCATTAAAGAGCTCCTACTCTATCATTCTGTTTAAATAATTTGTTCTAGCTTTATAGGTTGGCTGCCTAGTTCTAATCCATTGCCTTTGAGCAGCATTTCTGGAAGCAATGATTTCTTTTATTCTGGGTGGGAGTTTTCGGTTATAGAGTTTGACTTGTTTCCTTGGGGCGCTATTTTCGATTGCTTGGACAATCTTCTGTGTAATGTTATTGATCATAGTGTCAATCATTTCACAATTTGCGTTTAAGGTTTTACAAAAATACAATTCTTGTGTTATTGTTTCAGTAAGAGTACGTATGAACTTTTTCCAGTTTGACCTAGAATATTGTAGATATGTTTGGACAAACTCAGCGTTTGCGGCTGTAGCTAATTTGCATATAATCGGCATATGATCAGAAGAGAGGTCATTATATACTATTGGATGAGAGAGTTTTCTGGATTGGTTCGTCAGAACAAGATCAAGAGTGGATGGTTTTTCTTTATAGCTTGATGGTATATAAGTAGGATCATTGGACGTTGTTGTTGATAGCGTCTCGCAAATGAATGTACTTTTCCGCGCGCAGCTTTTGTTCATTATATCTTAAAAAAGCTTCTGCTCTCTGACGTGACGGTCGTGTTTTTTCATAGCTCCTGAGATTTTATTAATATATATTGTTTTCTCTCAATTTTTAATTGTGCTTGTTTGTTTTCGCTTTCGCTGGTGTCGTTTGCTCGACACCCTTGTGTTTTATTTGCATAATTTCGCTAAATTAAACAGTTTTTTTATTTTTTCATTTTTGTGATTAGTGTTTGGTGCATTTAAATTTTTTTTTTTTTTATTATTGTTCTCTCCCGTCATTGCTTCTGCAGTTGCTCCCCTCATCGCCCCTATCATACTATCAGTGCTAGTGGGTTTCTTGTTCTCTCTGCTTTGTGCTTGTGCTCAGCTTCTCTCCCGCGTAATCACTTGTGTAAGGCCGCCTCTCAAAGCTCGTCTTATAACTGTTCTTGCACTCTTTCTTGTGCTGTGTACTCTAGCTGTCTCTTTGTTTTATTTGTAATTATTAATTTTTTATCGATAATTATCTTTCTGCTGTTTATTTAAATTTTTCTATATATTTTTTTTTTGTTGTTTTTTTTTTTGCCTTGTGTTTATTTTGGCTTTTCAATGGCTTGTTGTCTACCTACTTGCAAGCATTCTGATCGTTTTGACGATCAGTATAGAGCAATATCTTGTTGGCTCTGCGATAATCTTATTCACTTAAAATGTGCTGGCCTCAAAGTCCGCGACTACGACAAATTTTCTGGTTTGTCTGTGTCTAAGCCTGAGCTTGGCTTAATGCGCTGGACTTGCCCATCTTGTGCCAGCCAGCCTCTTGATTTTAGCCGAATGTACAGGGATCTTCGTTTAAAGTCTCTTTCTTTAAACAAATTGGCCAAACAGCTGTCTAACGAGTGTGACTCTAGCGTACATTTATTGTCGCAATTCAAATTTGTTCCACATTCTGAGAAGTTGCCCAAATGTACTCTTGAGTTGCCTCATAACCAGTCACCAGTATCTCTATTACATCTTCTCCAATTTTAGTTTCGCCTACACCATCTTCTTGTTCCTGTTTATGGTCTTCTTTTCAGATTGAAGTACCCATTACAAGCCCTGGTGCACCTCAATCTATCTCTCACGGGAACTCTGATCAATTACAGGATCATGCTGGCTCTCAATCACTTGCGGATCTCAATGCTCCTTCGCCTCCACTAACTGTAGTGCCGCATCGCAAATAATTATTTATCTCTAGCCTTGCTCCAGATACTTCTGAGTAGTCTGTGGCAGCTTACATTGGTAATTTATGCCCTGCTAAGGTTTTAATTCAAAAGTATAAGTTTTCTAGGCCTCGCGAAATCTCCTCGTTTAAAATTACAGTACCAAATGAGTATTTCTCAGCTGTGGTAAACCCTAACTTTTGGCCAGAGGGCCTAGTTGTACACGAGTTGGCGGGCAATAGGCGCTCCCGGCCTTTGCCTGTTCAGCTTCCTAATGTATCTTCTGCTTCAAAAAACTAATAACGTCTAGTCTTTGGATTCATTATCAAAATGTAAGAGGACTTCTTACCAAGCTCTCGAAACTATTCTGTGATAGCCAAACCTTTTCGGCTGACATACTAGCTTTCTCTGAAACTTGGCTTAACTCCTCTGTTTTGGATAATGAAATTTTTTCTAATAACTTAATTTCTCATAGGCTTGATCGTGTTGGTCGTCGTGGCGGTGGAGTACTCACTGCAGTCAACTCGAATCTGTGTTCAAGTGTTGTACCGATAGATCTACCCTTAGGTGTTGAGTTTATTTGCGTCGAAGTTATATGTTCTAACTTTAGCTTATATGTCTCTTGTTCATATATTCCTCCAGCTTCTGATATCATGATCTACATGCACCATGCTGATGCTTTGGCGATCTATTTTTAGTCGTCTTAAAGATCGTGATTTTCTTATAGTTTTAGGCGATTCTAACTTGCCTAATGTTTCTTGGCTTGTTGATGATAATCTATCTTTCTTAATTCCTTCATCTCAACATGTTTCTTAGAAAGCCTACTTAAATGTCCGCTATATCAGTTGAATTCTTTTCTTAACTCTTCTAAAAGAATCCTCGATATCGTTTTTGTCTCGGACCCCACTGTTAGTGCTGTATCACAAACACAGCCCCTAGTGAAGCCTGAAGATCCTTATCACCCTACCATTGAAGTTACTATTTCATACAATTCCGTTAATAATTCATTTAATAACATCTCAAATTCTCGTCGTAGATGCTTTCGTAAAACAAATTTCAATCTTCTTAACAGCCTTATTTTCTCTTTTGATTGGTCATTTCTATTTGAGTGCTGTGATATAGATTGTGCAGTGAATTTTTTCCACTCTGCTCTTAATTCTCTAATTGATAAATGCGTTCCTTATGTGAATGTCTCTACCGTTTCCAGTGCGCCAGTCTGGTTCACACGTAGGCTCTCTAATCTCCGTAACATTAAATCGAGATATTTAAAAAAATTTAAAAAAACAGGTTCGCGACTTGACTATGCAAATTATTGTGTAGCCAAATCTCAAGTTTGTCTTTTAAATACACAATGCTACAATAATTATATCGTTCGCTGTAAGGTTGAATTTTATAAGAACCCCAAAAGATTTTACAACTTCGTTAATTGCAAAAGACGCTCTAATTTACTACCTTCCACCTTCAGACTTAATGACCAGACTGCTAATAATGATTCAGATATTGCAGATCTGTTTGATAAATTTTTTCAGTCGACTTATTCTACTACTGCTTCGGATCCCACACCTTATTCCTTCTCAATCCCACATTTAAATTGTATGTTTTTTCCTTGTATTACTGAAGACTGTATTATCTCTAGCTTGTCATCTATGACGTCTTCCTTCGTACCCGGGCCTGATAATATACCTAGTTGCATCCTTAAAATGTGTTCGATTTCCCTATCTAAACATTAATCTCGGTTATTCTTTATATCGAGTGAGACTTGTAGCTTTCCTGATATTTGGAAGGAGTCTTTTATTATTCCGCTTTTTAAAAAGGGTAGCAGATCGGATATTTCTAACTACCGTGGCATTGCCAAACTTTCGGCAATACCTAAGCTGTTTGAGAAAATTATTACGTCTTCCCTTCAACACCTATCCAGATCCAGATTCTCCTTGTCAGCAAGGCTTCATGAAAGGTCGTTCGTCGCTTACCAACCTTTTAGAATTGACTACCCTTGTACACCATGGCTTCCGTAAAAAGTGTCAAACTGATGTTATTTATACTGACTTTAGTAAGGCTTTCGATACGGTTGATCATTCTATGCTTCTTACGAAACTTAACATCATGGGATTTTCCCCGAAACTATTGGCTTGGCTTGTCGTATCTTATTGGCAGAACCCAAAAAGTGTCTTTTCGTTCCTCGATATCTAAAACTGTTCGAGTTACGTCAGGTTTTCCCCAAGGCAGTCATCTGGGCCCACTGTTATTTACCTTGTTTATAAATGATTTGCCTTTGGCCTTTTTTTTTTTTTTTTTTTTTGTATAGGAGGAAAGCATTGAAAGCCGATAAGTGTGGGACTTGGTATCGACCTTGGTTAGGGGTCACCTCACCGCACTAAAACCTACCCTACTTCCGTAACCCTCTCGCGGAACCAACGCTGAAGTTATTACTTCACGAGGGGGAGATGGCATGAAAGCCTCATCTAGATACTCATCTAGAGTTTGAATTCTGGTTGCGCTGACGTTCAGCGGCTGTATGACTGGATCGCCATCGCTGGAGCCCATATCTTTGCTGCATATAGGATTACGGATCGTACCACCGTGGTGATGAGCCATCTGCTTTTCTGTCGGGGGCCACCGTGATTGGACATTATCCTTGCTAAGGCTGATGTTGCCCTTGCTGCTTTGTCGGCTACATGTTGCAGATGGTGCCGAGATATCTTATTGCCGGCTTGGAGCAGTCTCCACACGTTTCCTGCTGCTGATTAATACGGCCTCTGTCTTGTGTGCCGCCAGAGACAGAGAATTCCTTTGCATCCAGGATACAATTGATTGCACGGCGTCGTTGGTCCTGGCCTCCGCTTCTCCCAGCTCCTTTGCCACTGTGACCTATCCTTGCTAAGGCTGGTGTTGCCCTTGCTGCTTTGTCGGCTACATGTTGCAGATGGTGCCGAGATATCTTATTGCCGGCTTGGAGCAGTCTCCACACGTTTCCTGCTGCTGATTAATACGGTCTCTGTCTTGTGTGCCGCCAGAGACAGAGAATTCCTTTGCATCCAGGATTCAATTGATTGCACGGCGTCGTTGGTCCTGGCCTCCGCTTCTCCAAGCTCCTTTGCCACTGTGACCACTGCTATGTCATCTGCAAATCCAATGATCTTCATCCTTTGTGGCATGTCCAGACGAAGCACTGCGTCATACATGACGTTCCACAGGGTTGGACCAAGCACCGAGCCTTGTGGGACTCCGCCTGTTATTTTGTATTCCTGTTGCCCTCTGTCTGTTTCGTACATCAGAATCCGGTCTTCGAAATAACTGCGAACTTGCAACCAGGTACTCTGGTGTAGCTAAGCGCTGCAGTGACTCAATTATGCACTTCCAACTCGCTGAGTGGAATGCGTTTCGTACATCCAGAGCCAAACCTTTTCGGCTGACATACTAGCTTTCTCTGAAACTTGGCTTAACTCCTCTGTTTTGGATAATGAAATTTTTTCTAATAACTTAATTTCTCATAGGCTTGATCGTGTTGGTCGTCGTGGCGGTGGAGTACTCACTGCAGTCAACTCGAATCTGCGTTCAAGTGTTGTACCGATAGATCTACCCTTAGGTGTTGAGTTTATTTGCGTCGAAGTTATATGTTCTAACTTTAGCTTATATGTCTCTTGTTCATATATTCCTCCAGCTTCTGATATCATGATCTACATGCACCATGCTGATGCTTTGGCGATCTATTTTTAGTCGTCTTAAAGATCGTGATTTTCTTATAGTTTTAGGCGATTCTAACTTGCCTAATGTTTCTTGGCTTGTTGATGATAATCTATCTTTCTCAATTCCTTCATCTCAACATGTTTCTTAGAAAGCCTACTTAAATGTCCGCTATATCAGTTGAATTCTTTTCTTAACTCTTCTAAAAGAATCCTCGATATCGTTTTTGTCTCGGACCCCACTGTTAGTGCTGTATCACAAACACAGCCCCTAGTGAAGCCTGAAGATCCTTATCACCCTACCATTGAAGTTACTATTTCATACAATTCCGTTAATAATTCATTTAATAACATCTCAAATTCTCGTCGTAGATGCTTTCGTAAAACAAATTTCAATCTTCTTAACAGCCTTATTTTCTCTTTTGATTGGTCATTTCTATTTGAGTGCTGTGATATAGATTGTGCAGTGAATTTTTTCCACTCTGCTCTTAATTCTCTAATTGATAAATGCGTTCCTTATGTGAATGTCTCTACCGTTTCCAGTGCGCCAGTCTGGTTCACACGTAGGCTCTCTAATCTCCGTAACATTAAATCGAGATATTTAAAAAAATTTAAAAAAACAGGTTCGCGACTTGACTATGCAAATTATTGTGTAGCCAAATCTCAAGTTTGTCTTTTAAATACACAATGCTACAATAATTATATCGTTCGCTGTAAGGTTGAATTTTATAAGAACCCCAAAAGATTTTACAACTTCGTTAATTGCAAAAGACGCTCTAATTTACTACCTTCCACCTTCAGACTTAATGACCAGACTGCTAATAATGATTCAGATATTGCAGATCTGTTTGATAAATTTTTTCAGTCGACTTATTCTACTACTGCTTCGGATCCCACACCTTATTCCTTCTCAATCCCACATTTAAATTGTATGTTTTTTCCTTGTATTACTGAAGACTGTATTATCTCTAGCTTGTCATCTATGACGTCTTCCTTCGTATCCGGGCCTGATAATATACCTAGTTGCATCCTTAAAATGTGTTCGATTTCCCTATCTAAACATTAATCTCGGTTATTCTTTATATCGAGTGAGACTTGTAGCTTTCCTGATATTTGGAAGGAGTCTTTTATTATTCCGCTTTTTAAAAAGGGTAGCAGATCGGATATTTCTAACTACCGTGGCATTGCCAAACTTTCGGCAATACCTAAGCTGTTTGAGAAAATTATTACGTCTTCCCTTCAACACCTATCCAGATCCAGATTCTCCTTGTCAGCAAGGCTTCATGAAAGGTCGTTCGTCGCTTACCAACCTTTTTAGAATTGACTACCCTTGTACACCATGGCTTCCGTAAAAAGTGTCAAACTGATGTTATTTATACTGACTTTAGTAAGGCTTTCGATACGGTTGATCATTCTATGCTTCTTACGAAACTTAACATCATGGGATTTTCCCCGAAACTATTGGCTTGGCTTGTCGTATCTTATTGGCAGAACCCAAAAAGTGTCTTTTCGTTCCTCGATATCTAAAACTGTTCGAGTTACGTCAGGTTTCCCCCAAGGCAGTCATCTGGGCCCACTGTTATTTACCTTGTTTATAAATGATTTGCCTTTGGCCTTTTTTTTTTTTTTTTTTTTTTGTATAGGAGGAAAGCATTGAAAGCCGAAAAGTGTGGGACTTGGTATCGACCTTGGTTAGGGGTCACCTCACCGCACTAAAGCCTACCCTACTTCCGTAACCCTCTCGCGGAACCAACGCTGAAGTTATTACTTCACGAGGGGGAGATGGCATGAAAGCCTCATCTAGATACTCATCTAGAGTTTGAATTCTGGTTGCGCTGACGTTCAGCGGCTGTATGGCTGGATCGCCATCGCTGGAGCCCATATCTTTGCTGCATATAGGATTACGGATCGTACCACCGTGGTGATGAGCCATCTGCTTTTCTGTCGGGGGCCACCGTGATTGGACATTATCCTTGCTAAGGCTGATGTTGCCCTTGCTGCTTTGTCGGCTACATGTTGCAGATGGTGCCGAGATATCTTATTGCCGGCTTGGAGCAGTCTCCACACGTTTCCTGCTGCTGATTAATACGGCCTCTGTCTTGTGTGCCGCCAGAGACAGAGAATTCCTTTGCATCCAGGATACAATTGATTGCACGGCGTCGTTGGTCCTGGCCTCCGCTTCTCCCAGCTCCTTTGCCACTGTGACCTATCCTTGCTAAGGCTGATGTTGCCCTTGCTGCTTTGTCGGCTACATGTTGCAGATGGTGCCGAGATATCTTATTGCCGGCTTGGAGCAGTCTCCACACGTTTCCTGCTGCTGATTAATACGGCCTCTGCCTTGTGTGCCGCCAGAGACAGAGAATTCCTTTGCATCCAGGATACAATTGATTGCACGGCGTCGTTGGTCCTGGCCTCCGCTTCTCCAAGCTCCTTTGCCACTGTGACCACTGCTATGTCATCTGCAAATCCAATGATCTTCATCCTTTGTGGCATGTCCAGACGAAGCACTGCGTCATACATGACGTTCCACAGGGTTGGACCAAGCACCGAGCCTTGTGGGACTCCGCCTGTTATTTTGTATTCCTGTTGCCCTCTGTCTGTTTCGTACATCAGAATCCGGTCTTCGAAATAACTGCGAACTTGCAACCAGGTACTCTGGTGTAGCTAAGCGCTGCAGTGACTCAATTATGCACTTCCAACTCGCTGAGTTGAATGCGTTTCGTACATCCAGAGTGGTGATGAGGCAGTACTCTTTGCCTCCTCCTTTCCATCGCTGACCCTCTATGGCTTTTTTGGCTATTTCGGTGACGGTATGTATCGCGTCGACCATACTACGCTTCTTCCGGAAGCCAAACTGGAGCTCCGAAAGTCCATTCCGAGCGTCGATGTGGGCTTCTAATCTGTTGCGAATGATCGATTCGAATACCTTTCCCAGCACATCTATCATGCAGAGCGGCCTGTACGCTGAAGGGTCGTCCGATTTCCCTCCTTTTGGGAGTAGCACCAGCCTCTGCCTTTTCCATCTTGCTGGAAAGACTCCTTGGCACAGACAGGAGTTGAATACATCGGCCAGTTTCGAGGGCTGATTCATTGCGATGAGCTTGATGATCCCAGCAGGAAATCCATCCAGCCAGCACGATTTCTTCGTTGTTAATATAGCCTGGATTCGTCTCTTGTTGAGGTCCTGCAACTGGAGGCTGCAATATTGGCCGCTCTGGGAATAGCGTTTTTACTATGTTTGCGAGTAGCACTCCATCTGTGGGGGATGGGCGTTTGGCAAGTTTGCCCATTACCAACCCATTGCTCCGAAGGGTTGGTCATCGGCATCCGCGCAGAGCTTCTTCCAACAGTCAGCCTTGCTCTGCTTTATGGCTCTATTTAGTAGTGCTCGCCGCGTCTTATAAGCTTCCAGTAGCCTTTGGAACAAGGGACTCACTCTGGCCCGTTGCTGTTTGCGTCTGGCTTTAAGGCATTCTTTTCGCGCTTCTGCAATTTCCTGGTTCCACCAATGCACTGGTTTGCGTCTGCTTCCACCTTGGCTCTTGCGGATCATTGACGCATCACAGGCTTCGCTGATGGCAGAACATAGCCTTTTTACGCGGGTTTCTGCATCCATGGCACTCATCTGCTGTGCGTTGTTCATCATGAACAAGAATGCATCCTCGCTTAGGGTTTCTTGTGACCATAACGAGAACTTAGGCCGTGCTAAGCGCGTTGTTTGGCCACCACACTCGAATATTATTGCACTATGGTCACTGTGCGTATATACGTCGGAGACTATCCATTTAGTATTCCGGGCCAGGCTCATGCTTGCAAAAGTAACGTCGATTATAGAATTGCGTCCTGCTCTGCTGAATGTCTGTGTGTTGCCGATGTTCAGTAAACTCACGTTCAGCGAGGCGAAGGAGTCCAGCAGAATTCTTCCTCTTGCCGTGGTTCTGACGCTTCCCCACTCCATCGCCCATGCGTTAAAGTCGCCGGCGATGATCACTGGCGGTGATCTTCTGGCTTCTGCGGCTATACAGTCAATAATAGCTGCAAAGTCGTCTATATCCACGCTTGGGGCTATGTAGCAGCTAAAAATGGATATGCCGTTGCATTTCGCCCTGGTGTAGCCTCTGTGTCTGCCAATACACTCTAGTTGTAACGGAGGATGTCCGCAACTCCATATTGCTGCGCCCATGGTGTTGTTTTGGACCCAGGCCGCATCCTGTTTTACGCCATATGGTTCCGACAAAAGCGCTATGTCGATGCCAAGATCAATAACAGTCTGCTCCAGCAAATCCTGTGCAGCCCTGCAATGATTTATATTAAGTTGTAGAAACTTAATTTTTGGACTTGTTTGTTGCCTTGACATACAACGGGCATCCTCTGCTCAGAGTGTTATGTGCCGCGTTCTTTTCGCCGTGCCTAGTACATAAGATGCACTTTGCGTCGTTCTTGCAGTCTTTCGATGAGTGACCGCTCTCTCCGCAGTTGAAACATAGGCTGCCGGCCTCGTGCTCCTTCTTACACCTGCACCTAGCTGATGTATGGCCAAAGTCGAGACATTTGTAGCACCTCCTTGGCTCTATCTTGGCTCTTATTCTACATTCTGCAAGACCGATGCGAACCGTTCTTGCAGCAATCATTTTCGATGCCTGATTGGCATTCAGCAGCATTGTTGCAGTTTGCGTACCCCTATATGCCTTCCGCATCTTGGGAAACGATTCCTCTGGCAGAGTTTCCTCCGTTAATTTGGCGGCTGCATCAAGAATATCCTCGAGTTTGGAATAGAAAGGTATATCCCTGATTTCGATTGTGACTCTTTCAGTGATAAGTTTAACCCGTCCTTCGTCACCAAGCGCTTGCTGCAACGCCTTGTGTAGTACTAACGTACCGCCGTCATCATACTTTTTCATCTCCAGGAGAAGTTTTCCTGCTGCTGTTCGACGCACTCCTTGTGTGAGAGCATGGCGGGGTCAGTCTGGACAGCCTCCAATACTTTTGCATAGTTTGCAGGGTCATTGCATTGCACCATCAAAGCATCAGGCCGTCTTCTACTCTTGCGTTTAGGTCTTTTGACCGTTTCCCATTTGTTGGCGACTTTTTTTAAGGGGACGGTACCCCCCTCCGATGGTTCGGCAGTCGTATTTTGGGTAGTTGGCTGTCTTAACGCCGCGCTGGGCCGTGTGACGGCTTTCCGTTCCTTTGCCCTCTGCCTTGTAGCTGCTACATTTGGTGTAGCACTTTTGGCCACGATAGCCGCAAACGTCAGAGGCCGCGGCTCCTGTTTTGCCTTATTGGCCCGAGGTCTCCTTTGCAGTTGGGTTTTTACACCAACCAAAACCGTCCTCATTCTTGCCAATTCATCCTTCATGCCACAATTTACGAGTGGATGCTGGCTTGGTGCAGGAATAGCGACCATTGCAGCTATTTGGTCGACAAGTGCTCCGAGTTCAGAGATCTGTTCTTTTAGACCTGTTTGGACGCTTCTAGGCCTTTTTGCTGCCGCTTCTGATTCGTCGGCAGGTGGATTTATTTCGCGGCCTCTTTTTGGCGTATCCTCTACTGCCGCGACTGCTGCTGGTGTGAAAGCTGTTTATCAAGTTTATGGCCGTCGGAGCCGAATGCGTAGCTGTTGGCGGCGTTCTGGCCATAAAGCTACTTCGCGAAAAGGCAGTTGCTCCGGCTGGCATTTTACAGCCATTACTGCTTGTTGCATTGTCCGCTGCATCGGCCAAGTGTGCCACCGATGCAGTAGTTTTCCTGTTATTTATGGATGTAGAGGCCTCCAGAATCCGTGCCCCGGCCGCGGTTTTGTTCGCGGGTGGATTTCCACTTTTGTGGCTGCCACCTGGAGTAGTTTCGTTTTTTCCAGCCATATTTTTTTATTAACTATGATGCATTTTATACCTACTGCCAGGTACGAAAGTTCGTTAATATGCTGCCGGCCGATGCGACGCAGACGCAGACCACAAGCCGCTCAATATGAGGACAGACGCTATATGGATTTAGGGCTTCCCGAAGGGAAAAAGAAAATAAGAGAAAAGAAGAAGATTGGTAGTTCCGTCGATTTCCAATTTAAATTTAAAATTTTTAAATTTTGGCGGCCAAATGCTGCTTCCGAAAGTATGCAATGTTTCCGGGGGCTGGCCAGCGGGGCTTTGGCGCCCTCTGGGGACCAAGATAGGGCGCTGCTTTCCAACACTGATGCACAGCTGCAGTTATCAGCTGTTGTTATCGGCGGTAGTTGATAAAGAAAGTTTAGCAGCGAAAGGAAATCGGCAAAGTAAAGGAGAAGGAGGAGAAAGTTCCAGGAGTTCCAGCCCTTGGCGAGAGAAGCGCGGGAAAATATGGACCCCTCCCCCTTGCGGAGGCAAACAGAAAATTTTGTTACCGGTTGCACTCCACCACGGTGGGTGGGCCCAGCTAATTTTGGTGCTAGGTGAGCGACACCTCCTCAATGAGCCTCTACTAGTATTCCCTTTGGTTTGTTGCAGGAAACACACACGAATTCAGGTTCGTTAGACGGAGCGAATACAGAACGCGTCCGCACTTCACATTCAACCTCTGTCACACTTTTGGCCTTGGCTCATTCATGCGTGCTCATGTTTGCTGATGACGTCAAGATTTGTTACTCATATAATGATCCTTCTTTCCAACAGTACTTGCAATCAGATCTCGATGCGTTCTGTTATTGGTGCCACGTTAATAAATTACACCTTAATGCCTCTAAGTGCTCTTTTATGAATTTCTATATCTATTAAGTCTGTTCTGTAAGATTGTGTACCATCATTCAAAGACTTAGGCGTTATGTTTGACCCAAAACTTTCATTTAATGTTCATATATCATCAATTGTCAATAGAGCATGCAGTCTTCTTGGCTTCATTAAACGTTGGGCCAAAGAATTTGATGATCCATATGTGACAAAGGTTTTATACACTTCGTTAGTTCGCCCTACTCTAGAATATTGCTCGCCAGTGTGGAACCCTCAATATGATGTTCACCAGCGTAGTATTGAATCGGTACAGAAGCAATTCCTTAAGTTCGCGTTACCCGGTCTTCGCCTACCTTCTTATTCTGACAGACTTCTTCTTATTAATCGTCCTTTACAACCGTAGGCTCGTATTTGGCATTCTCTTTCTCACCTTATTTCTCCTCATCTATCTGTCAATTCTCTTCGCGCTATACTTTTTAATTATCTACAGCGAAACCACTGAAAATATTCATGACTGGATATTGGATTGGCTGCAACTCATCCCTGTCCACATTGGCTGTGAATCGGGGCATAGCTGGCACCTTGTTGTAAATAAAACACTGGGTCGGTGATGTTTAGTTGTGCATAAAGAAAAGCTACCTTCGTCTATTAATTATTATATTTATTTTAGCTTAAGCTTTTTCGTCGACTGCTGATTTAGTTGACGTAAATAAATAAATAAATAAATAAATAGTATTATGGTTTTTTTTTATTGTCTGGACGTAATAGCAGTAATTTCTTCAAGAGTGAAGAGGTCAGGATTTGTAGGTTGATTGAATCCGTTAGTAATAACCTGGCTGTAACTGGGATTTGTAGTTTGCGGTACACTATAATTCGTGATTGGTAGGGCATTTGCTCTTGCCGTAGAGTGAGGGGCATGAATACATGACTTATAGACATTACTTGGATTGTTTTTACCTTGCCTTGATCTCATAAGCAAAAGTGACTGGTAAGAGAGACGGCAAGGGCAGCAGACATCAGTGCGCACTTCACTGCTTCCTTGTCTGGACAATTGAAGGTGTCGTGTGAGCCGGCGCAGTGCGCACAAGATGTGTTAATTCCGCATTGCTTGGCGCCATGTCCATAGAGTTGGCAATTGTACCATTGAGTTAATTTATTTGACTTGGTTTTGAATTCCCAACGAACTTTGGTGTGGCTTATGTAACAATCATCACGTAGCTGTTTCAAGGTTGTGCTTCTGGAAGAGAAGTAAACTAGATACAGGATCAGTTTATAACCGTTTCTAGTAGTTTTATCGATAAGATTTACGTCAGTACAAGCGAGGCCAAGATTTACAAGCATGGATTTAATTTCTTCGCAGGGTAGTTTGTCCAGTCCAGAGAGCACTGCCATATAGGGCTTGGTATGTTTTGTCTCATAGGAAAAGAATTCACATTTTTGTTCCTTTAGTTTCCTTTAGATTAAATCCAGTTTCCGATTTAAGGTATATTTTATGTCCATAATCAGTGATTAAATTATTAGCAAGAAGATCGTGAGCAAACTTAGATGTTTGCTTGATGACATTTATTGGTGGTAATCTTACTGTAGCCACGGGCTCAGTCACATTTTCAAGAGGGCTGGTAATAATTCCGTCTTCTATAGTCTCTAGTGGACGAAAGTAATTTGTGTAATTGTTTGTTGAACAATTTTAGTGCGAGGCATTTTACAGTTCGCTGGGGCATTACCACCGCCAGACGACAATCTACGACGTTTTATTGTTGGTTTTTGGTCTAACCAAAGCAAGAACACTGATCGGGCGTGCTAAGAACCGTAAGTTTTAACGAAGAGGGAGAATAGATGATAATCGATTGACTATGATTTTGTGTCGACCGCACACGTTGACTGTAAGCAATGGACTGATTATCTATAATCCAAGCGTAACAGGAGGGGAGAAACTTTACTACTTAACAATACTGCGCGGTACGAAAACAACAGATCCCAGCTGAATGACAAATCTGGCACTTCAGATCCCATAGGAATGTTTGACTTGATTAATCCTCCAAGCTGCAAAGTATCAACTAGCATTCGTCTCATTGACAATGCGATGCTGGTAGCTGGGACAAAGTGTGCCGCTTACAGATTTCCCCTCCTGGCAAACTGCTGCCATATTTCCAGGCAGTCGAAGTTAGCTGTTATATAATGGATGGCGGCTATAGGACTCAAAATTGCGGCTGTAGAATGGTTCCAGCAGCTTGTATGGCTATTATATAAAGGCAGTGTAGCTGAAGCACTTCCGCCCGCGCCGTTCCTCGACACTATCCTTGGGGATCGAATCATTGGGAATGTTGGTGGTTTTTCGCGGGGTCGGGACGATGTTCGGATGGGTTGTCTGTGGTCCAATTACTGAAAAATTCAGAAGAATCCACCTTCTCCAGCAGCCCAAAAATTTCGCTAAGGACAGTAGCACCATCCGATTTAGAACACAGTTCCAATTGCTTCAGGTGTCGCGTTTGTTAAGGGGCACACGCGCTTCGCCAGTGCCTACAGTTTCAAAGACTACGAACTGACGACAGATTGCTGATAGTCTTGAACAAGAGAACTTGGAGAACTTTTACTCGTTGCAGAGGACGGACGTGTTTTTTTTGCGCTTATCAAATTTTATTTGTTTCTCGTGATTAATAACTTTTCTTTAACTTTTAAAATCATAATCGGTTTAACTATAATTTTAACATTCGAATTGTATTTTCATTTCGCGATTTCTTTTAGTCATTTTTGTGCTTTCTGTTTCAATAACATAAATTAAAACTTACAACAATTACTTGCATTAGCGGTGTTGTTGTTTTGCTAATCTCTTTTGCTTTTGTGTCTTTATCGTTGTAACTAACTATCGCGCTCTTGCGTACAAATTGTTGTTGCATGTGTTCAATTTGACGCGCTCTCCCGCTCTTTCCTATCCTTGTTTGATTTGCGCTCTCGTCTTTTGCCTACCCGCGACTCTGTGATACGTGTTTTTGTTTTTGTGTATTTTTGTAATTTCTTTTCTTTAGTTGTAAAGGCTTACTCTGCACATTAACCCTTGTGTCAGAACTGGTCAGTATATTCTTCTACACAGATTTTTAACCTTTAGAATTTTTATTTTTTTGTATTTCCTTTTTTAATTAAATTAATTAATTTTTGATAAAATGGTTGTCTGCTCAAAAAATAATTGCATAGTTGCCACTAATGCGGTTGACTCCCATGATTATATTCTTTGTTGGCTGTGTGACAATGCGGTTCACGTTAAGTGTGCAGGTTACACAGGCAGAATCAAGGAGTCTATTGCTAAAGGCGGCGGCTTAAAATATGGATGTGATGCTTGCCGGGAGGTCGAGAATGAGATGCGCTCTTTCATGAGGCGGACTAGAGATAGTTTTGACACTTTAAGGGCAGGTTTTAATAAACTCCAAGCGGAGTTTACTGCGGTGGAGACTCAGTTCAGGAGTTTATCGCTTATGAATGAGTCTCCGAAACGTAAAAGGACCAGTTCTTGGGGTGTTTCAGTATCTGTACATCCGCCAGCGTCTCTTATCGTCCCCGACCGGTCTCATGCACCGTCTACTCCTAACGTACAGCAGTTGATATCGTTTAAGAGCCCGGTTGTGAATGCTATTAGTAAGGAATTACCGGTATCACCTGGGAATGATCTCTTTAAAACGATGCCTATTGTAGTGTCCGATGTGTCCGGGCAATTACCCATTCCAATGGAAATTGCCGATAGTTCTAAAAGTATCGAGGGCCCCGTAAACAAGTTGACTGCTGCAGTGGGTGACTCGTCCAAGCTTACTGCTACGGCTGACGTTTCGGGACCGCGGCCTCTCGTTGGCATACCACCAAAGAAACATATATTTGTTTCTAGGCTAGACCCTGTTGTCACATCTGATGATGTAATAGCCTATATTCGGAAGAAAGTTTGGAGAAGTTTAAATTTTCTTATTCTCGGGACATTTCGTCCTTTAAAATTAGTGTTTCTGCCAATATCTTCGACACTATATGTCGAGATGATTTTTGGCCGAAACATATAATAGTTAAGGAATATACTGTAAAAAAGAAAAATCGGCAACCGATTCGCTTGCCAACAACAACAACTAATACTATTCCTGCCACATCAGCATCTGCTGGTGTGTCAAAAAACTAGCTTCGTCCCTTAACCTGGGTTACCAGAACGTTAGAGGACTGAAATCCAAACTTCCCAATCTCTATGTAGATAGTCTTTCTTTTGAGCATAACATTCTAGCTTTTACAGAGACGTGGCTAAAACCTGATATTGCTGATGCATCGGTGTTTTCCACAAACTTTTCCATATTCAGACGTGACCGGATTTCTCGCATAGGTGGTGGCGTTCTGATAGCTGTTGATGCTGCTTTATCATCTGAAATGATTCAATTTTCTAGTACCCAGGAGATTAAGTTTGTCGGTGTCAAAGTAAATTTTAAATCTTTTAATGCTTTCATTACTTGTTCCTATATTCCACCATTGTCAGACATGGTGGTATATTTAAATCATTTAGAGGCAATTCAGTTTGTCTCCTCTTTAGTTTCCAGTCAAGACATGCTCATAGTTGTAGGTGATTTTAATTTACCCGCTTTAGCATGGTCACTAACAGATGAATCTACCATGTTGCTGCCCTCTTTGTCACATGACTTTATTGATGGCCTTCTAGGCTTATCTTTATTTCAAGTCAATCCTGTCTTAAATTTTAATGGAAAATCGTTAGATCTTATTTTTGTATTGGATTCTTCTTATTGTGAGGTTTCTAGGATCGAGGTTTCATTCTACATTAAATTTAAAAATTTATTTGCCCCTGCTTTCACCATTACTTGGTTCAAATCAGTGACCCCTAACTAGGTGCTTTCGTAAGACTGACTTTGTCAGCCTTAATGAAAACATTACTACTACGAATTGGTCTTATCTGTACAATTGTAGAGATATGAACTCAGCTATTCGCTTCTTTTATGATACTCTGAATTCACTCTTTGATATTTGTGTGCCTCTTGGTAGGCAGGAGCGGCTTAACAAACCTCCCTGGTTCTCTCGTGAGTTATCCAATTTGAAAAATGTGAAGACACAATATTATAAGAAGTTTCAAAAATCACGTCGTTCATCAGATTATACTATGTATACAGTCGCTCGTTCAAAATTCATGATGCTTAATACACAATGCTATAAGAATTATCTTCAGCGGTGTAAGCTTCAGTTTTCTTCTGACCCTAAACAATTTTATAATTTTGTCAATTCTAAACGTAAGACCTCTGTGCACCCATCTTTTTTGTCTTTTCAAAATAAAAAAGCGAGCACTGATCAGGCAATTGGCGATATGTTTGCGAGTTTTTTCAAAACAACTTATTCCTCAACGCAATATAGAGCAAGTCCATATCCTTATCATTTAGAAAAGGCTAATTGCATTTTCAATCCAGTGTTTGATGAAAGTTCTGTTCTTAGCGAACTTAAATTAGTTAAACCTGCTTATTCTCCGGGGCCAGATGGTCTTCCTGGATGTGTACTCAGGTTCTGTGCAAACGCATTATGTAAACCCATTTTAAAATTATTTCTATTGTCTGTCGAATCTCCCTCTTTTCCATCTATTTGGAAGGAGTCGTATATCATTCCTCTGCATAAAAATGGCAAAAAGTCTGAAGCCTCTAACTATAGGGGTATCTCAAAATTGTCCGCTATTCCGAAAGCTTTTGAGAAAATTATAACTTCTTAATTGCAACATTTTTGCAGCTCTATTATTTCGCCATCCCAACATGGGCTTGTGAAACGTAGATCTACAACCACTAACCTTTTAGAATTTTCATCAATAATTATCAAGGGTTTCAAAAATGGTAAACAAACTGATGTCATATACACTGATTTCAGCAAAGCCTTTGATTCCGTAAATCATATTCTATTACTTTCTAAGCTGAGCGACATTGGGTTTCCACCCCTTTTCCTTTCTTGGGTTCGAGAATATTTAACAAATAGAAAACAGAAGGTACTTTTTAAGTCTTCTTTTTCCGATTCCATTCCTGTGACTTCTGGTGTACCTCAAGGTAGTCAAGGCACTCTGCTTTTCACACTATTCATTAACGATCTTCCATCAGTCATTGTTCATTCGCGTGTGCTTATGTATGCTGACGATGTCAAGCTTTGTCTTACTTATAAAGATACAGATTCATTTAGTCGGCTACAAGCTGATCTTAAAAACTTTCAATCCTGGTGCCAGTTTAATCTACTAAATCTTAACACTACCAAATGTAAGGTAATGAGTTTTGTTCGTAACTCTCCTCAACTGGTCACTTATTTTCTAAATAATAGTCTTTTAGAACGTCTAAATAATAAGAATGATTTGGGCGTACTTATGGACCATAAGTTAAATTTTAACACCCATATTCGCAAAGGCCATGAGTGTCCTGGGTTTCATTAAAAGATGGTCAAAAGAATTTGATGACCCCTATACAACTAAAGTTCTTTTTACTTCGCTTGTCCGTCCTATTTTAGAGTATGGATCTTGCATTTGGTCTCCTCAATTTGAGCCGCACCAGAGTAAACTTCAATCCGTTCAAAAGCAGTTCTTGCTATTTGCTCTTCGTGGCTTAAGCTGGGATCGCAATGTCAATTTGCTTTCGTATTCTAGTAGACTTCTCTTGATTAACCTTCCTTCCCTAACTAACCGTAGAATTATGCTTGAAGTTGTTTTTATGCACAAGCTCCTAATTGGTGATATCGACTCGCCTGAGTAATTAGCTCAGGTAAATCTGTCGGTACCATGTAGACGGAGTAGACATCCTTTGATACCTTTATCCCTAAGTCGTTGTTCTTGTAACTATGCCAAGCATAAACCTTTTAGGGTCCTCTGCTCTGATTACAACCTTTTATTCCCTGTGATTACAGCCGATTGGCTTAGAGTCTTCTATTAATATCCTAAAAACTTCTATCCTATCCCATTTAGTTAACAGATAGCTATAGTATTATTTGTTTGTCTGTTTTTTCTATTGTGTATTTGTCCACGCGATTCGTGCCGTGCGTTATACGGCTGCACCCCTCGGTCGGTCGGGTGGGAGGTGGGCAGTTATCTGCTTGGGCTCTCGCGTAACAGGCTTTGTCCTGCTGTCGTAGGGGCCACTTGAACGTACTGCGCATAGTATCGTCAACGTCCGCTATATAGTACTTGCATAATTGAAACAACTTTTAATATAGTTAAGATCATGGAAATGAGCTTCAATAGCGTTTGTACACTTAAACGATGCTTTAATGTACATTTTGACTAACAAAATGCAAACTTCACGCAAACCATTTTCTTCCTTTTTTACAAATGGTGGCAGCCCGCTAGTATTATTAGACGGCATCCAGACTTTTTTCCAATAGAACTGCTGCTCCTGAGTCAATGTCGTGGTGTCATTGGACAAGCTATTGACTTGATCAACTAAATTTCCTGTAACTAGCCTGTCAAAAACTGCGTCAGGAATATTTTTGCCAGTCGAGGATTCCACGTTTGGTTCACATTGATATTTTGAGGTACCATTGTTGCTAACTAATACCCCATTGAAAAAAAAATATCAAAGAAGCTAACTTCGGCAATCCCGAAGTTTATATACCCTTGCAGTCCTTGGCAATAATTTTTTTACATTTTGAAATTTCTTTCCTTGCAACTCAATTCACCAACACACAAACAAAACATTCAAATTATTTCTCTTTTTACTAGAATTTTTAAGCAAAGCACAACACGCATACACATACATACATACGTGTAGCGCCACGTCTGTGTGTGCGTATGCATGTGCTCTGTTTGATTTGCTGATGACGTAGAACCGATTTGTATTGACTGTAACTTGTGTTCTATTTATCCGATCAGATTCAAATTTTGGGATCCGAGATTTTATATCAAATTCTATTATATTGGTAAATTTCATGGGGATACTCCAATTTTTGCAAAAATTTTTGTTCTAGAGCTATATGATATAGTAGTCCGATCCTGACAATTATAATACTTTATCATCTCCGGGCTAAAAGTAGCTCAAATATCAAATTTCATTCCGATAGCTCTTAAGATGCCAGAGTGAAGTTGATTTGCACAGACGGATGGACGGACGGACGGACAGACGGACATGGCTATATCGACTCAGCTTCTCATGCTGATCAAGAATATATATACTTTATGCGGTTGGAAACGTCTCCTTCTGTGCGTTACAAACATCTGACCAATTTTATAATACCCTCTGCAAGGGTATAAAAATGATCTAGTCAGTCACAATAATGAAAATTTAAGTTAAAACCATTAATTAAGAAATATTTGTTTCTATTCTTCTTTTCTTTTTGTAAAATAACACTAATAACACCGGCGCTTGGTGAATTTAGAATTTTTGAAAATAAGAACATCCCTACTGCACACGATGGAAGAGAAATAGATTAACGCTTTGAGTTAACAAAAATATAGAACCCCTTGGGGTTTTCGAAGAATTGCAACCTGCAAAGTTATAATAGCATTCAGAATCAGGAACAGTAAAATTCGATCTAGCAACAAGGTCACCAGCCAGACTACCATACTCCCACTCCTTCCCCGTTTTTTTAGAATTACAGTTTGTGCGAAAACTTGACTCCGCCTAAGCTTAAGGCTATTTAGTTTTAAATTTTTATATTTGAATTAGAAATTTATAATTGAATTTGATAAATTTGAATCAATTCGATTTAATCACAAAAGAAAAAAAAAACACTAAAAGCTGAGCTTTTATTATTTCATTTTTAATAATCAATTATTTCGAATTCACTCACCAATTAATCATTTCTTCTCAAATAAATTCCAGGACAACATTGAAATATCATGAAAGTTAAGCATAAAAACAAATGATAGCTTTATGAGCAGTCAATTGTATTATAAAACTAAACTAAGTTGAAAGGAACACTAACCATACCGGATATATTATTTATTCCCGAATACCATGTCTACGACGAAGTATCATAAATACAGCCAGTCATCTACTCTAGGATGGCTGGCACTCTTGCTTTTTTTTTTTGGAGTTAGCACCGATCAAATTGTAAATGGTGCTAGTGCTGGCAGCAATTTGGACGCAGAAGAGGCAGCGTTTCAGGGTAAGTTTTAAGTTTTTCTTAAATCATCTTCTAACATTTTTAAAAACACACCTGGAATGAGACAATCCTGTTTTTTACCAATTATTGGTATGAAAGCAAAAAAAGCTGAATTGATATATCTATGTGCGTTTATTCTTCTGTCTGTCCGTCCGTGCAGTTTTCAAGACTATTTAAATGAAACTTGGTATTTCATCTACTTATTACCTGGGCGAGAAAAACTATTAAGATCGTGCGGATCTTCATATCATTAAATGCTATTAAAAAAAATGTGAATCAGTCTCCTCCGATGATAACCTGAATGGTAATGATCGATCGGTTCAATTTGTCCATTTCCTCTTGGCACTCCAATGTTCAATTCCATTCTGCTTCGTATACTCCTCAAAACTAGACGTTGTAAATGCCGATCCACGATCACTTATGATTAGAGATGGATTTCCGAAAATATCTGACCAATCCTGCAAAGTGTCCTGCGTTGTGAGCTTCTGTAATTTTTTCTTTTCCTAGCGATTTCAGTAAAGTGACCAAATTTGTTTTTTGTACTACCTTGTACACTAAAAATCCTTTAAGCTTAAAGTTGTCGTAAGGCTTGATTCGAAGAAATTCGGAAATCGCTTTAATCATCGTATCATCTTGCTGAGCTTTTTTACCTTCGCTGTCACTATTGACGATACTAATATTATTTGACTTGTGTTTCGGCTAAGGCATTCTAAGTGTTTTAGCCGCTCCCCTGGTCTGTGCTCTACCTCGAAATCAAAGAACTGTAAGTATTGAACCCATTGGGCAACCTCCTGCGGAATGTTTTTCGAACTCACTGATTGTTTGAACGCAGTGCAATAAGTTACACGACTAAAATTAATTAAAAAAAATTTTTTGCAAGCTTCAAATATAGCTTGAGTTTCGTGTACATAGCTATTCAGCTGTGCTTCAGACACTAAGATTTTCTTGCTCTAAAACAGAACGGGATGGAGTTGTCCATATTGCCACTGTAGCAATGAAGCACCAAGCTCGTCTTTAGATGAGTCGGTGTGCATCTGTGTGCTTCGATACAACTTCAAAACAGGCTCTTTTATTTAGGCATCTTTCAAGACTTCAACAGCGTGTTGTTCCTTCATTGTGAGACATTCGTTGACTGTTTCGGCATGTATTATGATATGGTCCATGTAAAGAACGAGAACGCTATCATTAATGAGGTTTTTGAGATTAACAAAATGAATAAAAACGGCTATAGAGCCAAATGGCACGCGGTTTAACTCATTTCTATTCTATTTCGTTTTGAATGCGGTGTATTTCTTGCTGCTTTCCTCCACTGGTACTTGAAAGAATCCATTTTCAAGATCCATGATGATGAATCCCATTTTAGCCCAATTTTTCCAAGACATTTTCGACGATAGGCCCAGGACACAATACCATCTTGCTTAACTGCCGGGAGTCAATGGACATTCGATCGCTGCCATCCTTCTTTTTCACGATCACTATACGACTGGTGAAGTTGGTAATGGCTATTAAATTGTTGTCAGGCACTATCTTCAACGTGATCGGGCAGTCAGCTGTCTTCTCTTTTTTTACAAAAATCCTCAATCTTTTGAACAACACGAGTATAGTGTGAGGGCAATCCAGGATCAGTATTTTTTTTGACTACATTGTAAATACTTATCTGATTTTGGTTGGCTGCTTCATCCTCAAATAGCTGTGCGATAGTATATCCAACGGGAGTTAATGTCATTTAGAACGTTGATATAAAATCATATCACAACATAACATTACGAATTTTTCGTAAATGTCATTTTTATGTTTTAGCTCCTTAAGCGACTCTTCAGGTTTAATCCATTGGCAATGTGTTAGATAACTGACTCCATATCAATTCTCCCACGGGCAGCGATCCCTTTCATTTGCAAAATGAACTCATGAAAACTTTCACCATCGAACTTCGTACGTAGAGATAATTGGTTGTGAATTTCGGCACTGCATGGCTGATCGCAATCAAATTCATCCAGGACTTGCTGGCGAACTTGTTCATATTCGTAGACAGCCGTAGACTCGAGAAATAGAGCGGCGGTACCAGTAGATTTTGCTCGGGGTTGAACGTACTTTTGTTTATTGTTCAACCCATAGGCATCGGCGTTGAGTTCAAAGTTTTGAAACCACTGCTGTACCGACATTCCTTTTCCTCTAAATTCTGTAATGAAAGTTCTCCACCACCAACTCGATGTCTTTTTTTTTTTCTGCTGCACTTTAAGAGAAAACAGCTTCACCAGCTGTTGACGATTCGCGGAAGATATACAACGAGTATTACTGCGTTTATTCCGGCCAGGTTTTTATCATTTCCTTGGTTATGCTCAATTGCCTCTAATTCATTTAACATTTCCCCAGGGTATGACATCAGGGCTAATTGGTCATGTTGGTCCGACATAATGATGCGATTTGGTAACACTCTAATTGGAAGGCTGCCCGCGATTTTTCATTTTCGTTTTTCGCCTGCTCTTTTCGTCTCTTTTATTTCGTTTGCTGCCTTCGTCTCTTTTTATACCCTTGCAGAGGGTATTATACAATTGGTCAGATGTTTGTAACCGACCCCATAAAGTATATATATTCTTGATCAGCATGAGAAGCTGAGTCGATATAGCCATGTCCGTCTGTTTGTCTGTCCGTCGGTGCGTATGCGTTTTATTCAGCCATCTTAAGAGCTACCGGGATGAAATTTTTGGGTGCTTTTTATTACCCGGGTAAGATAAAGTATGAAAATCATCGTGATCGGACTACTATATCATATAACTCTAGAACAAACATACTATATCATATAGTTCTAGAACAAACATTTTTGATACTCGTTGGAGTATCAAATTTACCAATATGATAGCATTGGATATGTTAAAATATATTAAAATATTCTCGAATGATCCGATCTGTGAATTGCAACGGACACTCTTTCATTTTTGCTTTACATTTATTTTCTTGCTGCCTGCGCTGCAGCGAATATTCTTATGCATAAATTTAGTCTCTAATAAACCTCTACTCGAATAAGTTATGGGCCCAGGCAGCAGAAAGTAAAACTGTGCGGGTTGGTCGAAAAGACTTGTAAGAGATTCGATTTGTTAGTTAAAGTTTGTGATTAACTAATTTGTTCAAGAAGAGTGCACAATTTTCAATCGAAAAACTAGATGGTGAAAATTAGAGTATGGTCAGTACAGATGAAAAGTCTGTTGATTCATTCTGTTTTGTGGTCGGTGACATGTGGTCGGTTAAAAAAGGAGGCGTCTGATACGGCTGAACAAAATGAGTTGTTTGACAGTAAAGACGAGAAAGCTCTCGCAAGTTTATTGTTGTGCGTAAGTCCGTCGCAGATCAACGGTATAAAACATTGTAAAACCGCGAGCGAAGTGGGAAAATTTATCCGCGATCCACATGCCCTCCGGTCCGCCTAGAAAAATACAGTTGTTATAACTAAAATGTTGGCTATAGAGAGTATTCGAGAGCATCTGAATTAATTTTCTAATGTCGTAGAAAAGTTAAATGAAATTCAGGAACAAGTGCCTAATGAAATAACTAAATAACTAATAATTTTGTTAGTAAGTTTAAGTGATGATTTGGAAAATTTTGTAGTTGCCAGAGAAACGCGGGACTCGTTGCCATCGCTGAGCGCTGTAAAAATTAAATTGCTTGAAGAAGAATACGCAAGATTGGCGTAGTAGCCGAGAAAAGTAAGAATAAAATGTATTCGTCGCGTCCAAAAAAGGGTAAAGGGAACAGAGCAATGAGAGATACAAAAAACATTGAATGTTGGTTGTGCGTAGTGATGTCAAAAAAATTAATTAATCGATTATTGTATCATATGATATTTTTTCTCCTTGCGATTATTAATCGCGATTAATTGCAAAAAATGGAAATAATCGATTAATTTAACGATTATTTTTATAGTATTGCTTTTTTGTGATTTTTTCAGTTTCTTATATATTTTATACAAAAATAGTCAAGAAAACAGTACAAATTTTTCATATATATACAATGAGTCCGGTTATAACGACGCTCAAGGGACCAACGATTTTCGTCGTTATATCCGGAAGACGTGCTAAACGGAGGCCCTTTCATATAAGTTTGTATTGGGACCCACCAATCACTCATCGAACTTTAGTCGCTATAACCGGACGGACGTTATGAGCGGAGTCGTTATAACCGGATTCTACTATATATATAATTATATATGTCAGTCAAATTGTCCATATATTGAAAACATTTTTGCTAGTAAGTACGTAATAATTTGTATTTATTCAAAACGAAGTTTACGAACAGAAGTTTAGATGTTCCGCAGTTAATCTGTTTCTTTTTTCAGTTGCCGTATTTCCCGCTTTTGAGATCAGACGCTCAGCTGGTACAGATGTACATAGCAAAAAACAGTCGCGTTGTGCAAATGTATACAATTTTAGGTAAACCGAGCGCATTTCCTCTCCTAATAGAATATTGTTAAAATATTTCCACATTTACTCTGCGTCGTTGCCCATTGTTTTTCATATTCAATTCGCAATTAAAATATTGTGCGGTAAAGTTCGCTTCGTGTTGAAATTTACTCACTCAAGCGATTATTTGATCAAATAATCGATTATTGATTGAATTATTCGAATGACCTCGAATTGAAACAAAATAATCGATTATTGTGTATCATATGATTAATTTTGCCATCATTAGTTGTGCGGTAAGAGCGATATTTTCCAGAAATTCAAAGATTTCAAAATGCTAGCAGAAAATCAAACGGGTAAGCGTATAAAAGCCATACCTGGGCGATGTATTTGAACAATTCTTGTCGAGTCATGGAATAAAAAGACAACTCACTGTTCCCCACAGTCCACAACAAAATCGTGTGGTAGAACGCACCAATAGCACCTTGGTGGAGATGGCACGAAGCATGACAGTGCATGCTAGAGTTGAAGAATCTTTTTGGGGCGAGGCAATAATGACGGCTGCATATTTACGGAATAGAGCAGAAACTGCAACTTTGCCTGACAATACTCCATACGAGGTTTGGTATGGGAAAAAGGCAGAGAGTATCTCATCTTAAAGTATTTAGTATGAATGCTATTGTATTGGATAAAACTCATAAGAACAAGTTTTCGGCGAAAGGGAAGCATCATATTTTGGTAGGTTACTCCGAGACTTATCGTCTTTACAACCCTGTCAAAAGAACCGTAGTAGTGTCCTGAGATGTCGTATTTTTGGAGCACAAATTCATGAAAGAGTTGGAGTACGGTCGAGAATCATCATGTGTTTCAGATGTGGTAATCTTTCAGTGAAGTGAAAAACTTGATTGCGAGCATAATGATGAAATCCAAGAATATTCTGTGGAGCAACAAATACCAATTGTTGATGAGCAAAGTGGTAATGAAGAAAATGCTGAGGAGGAGCAACCATATACCCGAAGAGGACCAGGGAAACCAAAGATTGTTCGTACTGGGCGTGCTGGTCGTCTACGAAGAGAGTACAATATGCTGAATGTACTAGATGCTAAAGACGTTATTGTTCCTACCTGTATAAATGAGGCATTTAAGTCAGAGCAGTCGGAAAACTGGAAATCAGCAATGCAGAAGCAGTATGACAACCTAGAAAATATTAAGACATGGAGTTTGGTTGATCTTCCTGCAAAAAAAGGGTTATCGGTTGTAAATGGGTTTTTACCACCAAACGAGATAAGAGTGGCAAAGTTCAGCGTTTCAAGGCAAGATTGGTCGCAAAAGGGTGTGGTCAATAATATGGAATTAACTACAAGGAAACTTTTTCCCCGGTTGCACATTATTCCTCAATCAGACTGGTAATTGCATTGGCGGTGGAGCACGAGATGCACTTGCATCAGATGGATGTCTCTGCAGCATACCTCAATAGTGAGCTACAAGATGACGTTTATATGCGACAACCTGAAGGCTTTGTCGATGCTGATCATCCCAAGCGTGTACTCAAACTACATAAATCGTTGTACGGCTTGAAACAAAGTGGGCGTGATTGGAACCAAAAGCTGGAGAGCATTCTTTTGAAGATTGGTTTCGTTCAGTGTGCAAGCGAACCGTGTATATACACGAGCAAAGTCAATGGGTATTTATCTATTAATGTTGTACATGTTGACGATTTTATACTTGCATGTACCAGAAAAAACGACTTGGCCTACATAAAGCAGCTCATATCAAACGAATTTGATGTGGTCGACGGCGGTGAGCTCCATATTTGGCATTGACTACACGACAAGATATAATACACTCTGTGGCTAAGTTGGCGCAGAGAAATTCAGATCCGCACAAGGAACATGAGGTTGCAGCCAAGAGGGTATTGAGATATCTAAGAGGTACATCAGATGTGAGACTTCATTATACCAAAACTGGTGTTCCTATCCACTGTTTTGTTGATACGGACTGGGCTGGCGATTGCAGAAGAAGCAATTTCTGGTTGCCCTCAGTAGCACGGAGGCCGAGTACGTAGCATTTTCTACAGCAGCGAAAGAAGCGATATACATCAGAAAGCTGATCAACGATATGGGATTCGGGCCGATGGCGAAGCTGCTAATTTATAGCGACAACCAGAGCGCACAATGTCTTGCTAAAGACGCTAAATTTCATTCACGTAGCAAGCATATTGAAATAAAATATCATTTTGTAAAATATCAAAAATTCAATTCAACCGCCGCCGCGTGAAGACGTGTTTTTTTAATGCACTCCGCAAAATTTAGTGTAAAAAATAAAAAGACCGCGTTTGCAAAAATTTTGTAGGGCTCTCAGTCGCCTCAGAAACGCCTATTTACAATCATATTGCTATTAGTTTGTTCTAATAGCAATAAATACTAAGTTGCAACAACAAAGTGAGCACTTTTTTTGGAAAAGCCATGTCCACCAATTCGGGCCCAAGCTCTCTCGATCCCCACCAGCAACAGCTACAAGAACTACTTGTACAACAACAACGTGAGCGTCGTCTCTCGGTCCAACGCAACAACACGTACTTTTCGGTGGTGTCGCCGACCCCACTGAATGCTACCGTAAGCAATAACACCGAAAGTGCAAGCCACTCAGCAACAGCAAGCCACAACAGCAATTTACCGTGGAGAGAGCAGTGTGCTTCTCCATCAATATCGATAACTGGGTCACCGATTGCACCGACCAGCACCGTCAGCTCGTTGACAGCAACTACTGCAACGTCTGCAGAAGTATTGACCTGCCTCAAGCCGTCATCGACAAGTCGCCCAGAGTCAGCCACGACAAGAAACCCAACGCCTTCTGTCCAAACTGGAATGGATAGATATATTAAAATAACTAAGCGGAAGCTAAGCCCGCAAAAAAAAAAAAAATTGGCAATACGCCTAAAATAACCAAAACAAATGAACGAGCAGCACTTCTAAGTGGAAATCGTTTTAAAATTCTTGCCGATCAGCAAGACGATCAAGCCGGCGCTGTGGATAAAGTTAAATCGGCTAGACCACACCCTCTATACATCCGTGGAGCCAACTGCAGCGCCCTGATTTCGAAGCTAGTAGAAACAGTAGGGGCAAATAACTTTGTTGTAACCCCTCTCAACAGGGGTAACATAAAAGAAATTAAATGTCAAACCCAAACTGAGGACAATTTCCGCATCATCGAAAAGTACCTCCGAAATGCTAACATAAACTTCTATACCTACCAACTAAAAATCAGTAAAGGGCTCCAGGTTGTGTTAAAGGGGATCGAGCCATCGGTCCCACCTCAAGAAATAGCAGACGCATTGGCCGAAAAAGGGTTTGCGGTTAAGTCCGTTGTCAATATCATCAACAGGAATAAAGTCGCACAGCCGCTCTTTAAAATCGAGCTCCATCCAGATGCAAAGCGGTCGAAGCCAAATGAAGTGCATCCAATCTACAACCTTCAGCTCCTATTGCACAGAAGAATCACCGTAGAGGAGCCCCATAAGAGATACCAACCACCTCAGTGTAAAAACTGCCAGGAATACAACCACACCTCTAACAATCTTAGGTCAGTGTGTGTTAGCTGAGGCGAACATCATAAAGATGGCATTTGCACCAAGGACAGAAACAACGTCCCACTAAGACTATGCAGTAACTGTGGAGGGAACCACACAGCCAACTACAGGGGATGTCCTGTCTTCAAGGATCTTAAATCGCACCCAAACGGGCGTAAACACCCAGCTGGACCAAAAATCACCTTCAACGCCTCCAAAACTACACCGGAGGTATTCTTCGCCAAAGCTGTTAGATCATCTAACATGCCTGCTTCAACCAATCCTAGTGTATCCTTCGCTAGTGTACTCCGAACTGGACAGATGGAGCCCGCGAAAAAGACCCCGTCACTCCACCATCTACAGAATCCGCAACCTAGCGCACCAGAGCTTGGCCAGCAAACTCCAAGTGGTTTAGAGGCCCTATTGATCTCACTTAATCAGAACATGACCGCTTTTATGACGTTCATGCAAAACTGTATGCAGGAACTGATGCGGAATCAAAACCTGCTTATCCAGAAGCTTATCGAGAATAAATAATGGCTTCCCTACGTCTATGTCTTTGGAATGCTAATGGCGTCTCCAATCACAAAAATGAACTGCAACTATTCCTAGACTCAAGTGAAATCGACGTCATGCTGATATCGGAAACACATTTAACATTAAAAAATAACTTTCAAATACCAAAATACACCTTCTACGCAACAAACCATCCAGACGGAAAAGCTCATGGCGGGACTGGTATCCTAATCAAAAACCGTATAAAACACTCGTTCCTCAACAGATTCGAAACACAGCACCTACAAGCAACTGCTATAACCGTCCAAACCAGCTGCGGCAACACTACGTTGGTTGTTCTGTACTTCCCACCACGCTTCTCAATCTCTGAAAAGGAATTCACCGGTTTCTTTAACACACTCGGAGAACGCTTCATTGCAGCAGGGGACTATAACGCCAAACATACGCACTGGGGATCTCGCCTGGTAAATCCTAAAGGCAAGCAGTTGTACAATACAATAGTCAACCCACTCAATAAGATGGATTGCGTCTCACCGGGTAGGCCTACTTATTGGCCCACAGATCCACAGAAAATGCCTGACTTGATTGATTTCGCAGTAACCAAGAGGATTCCGCGTAATCCGATCACTGCGGAAACACTGCTAGATTTAACCTCCGATCACTCTCCAGTGCTATTCACACTGTTAACAAGACCTCAAGTACTTGATCGCCCATATATGCTTACAAACAACAAAACAAATTGGCTTAAATTTAAAATGTACATGACTGTTCGCCGAAACTGGATGCTGCAGAGGACATTGACATGTGCGTCTCTGCACTTGAGTCGATGCTGCAGCAAGAGTATCTACTCCACATGCCTCTACTTACGCTAAACCTGCTGTCAGGCCTACGAACCGGCGGATAGAACAATTAGTAACGGAAAAACGACGTCTAAGAAGAGAATGGCAGATTACTCGATCACCAGCAGCAAAACTTCGCTTAAGGCATGCCAGCCGCAACCTCTCCAAGGAGTTAAGACAAGAGGAAATCTGGGCTCAAAGGAAATACATAGAAAAGCTCAGTCCATCCAGCACTAAACATCCTCTGTGGAAAGCCCACCCAACTTTAAGCGCTCCTACAGAGACAGTTTCACCAATAAGGGGCCCAACAGGTGGATGGGCCCGCAGCGACGAAGAGAGGGCATCCGTATTTGCCACACATCTTAAAATGGTTTTCCAGCCAAATCCAACATCAAACTCATTTGTACTTCCCCCTTCGAGCACATTAACGGATAGTGAGTACTCGGAACTCCAATCGGATGAGATCACTGCAGTTATTAAAAACCACATAAAGCCGAACAAAGCCCCTGGCCATGACCTAATCACACCGAAAATGATCCTAGAACTCCCTACCATCGCCATACAATACATCTGCAAAATGTTCAACGCTATAATAAGAATTGGCTACTTCCCAAGAGCATGGAAAAGGTCCACTATCATCATGATTCCTAAAGTGGGAAAGGACAAAACCCAACCATCATCCTATAGGCCAATTAGTTTGCTGCCATGTCTTTCGAAGCTTTTTGAAAAGGTCCTGCAGATTCGTCTAAACTCATTTCTGGCATCGGAGAACACAATCCCTTCTCACCAGTTCGGCTTCCGCGAAAAACATGGGACAATTGAACAAGTCGATCGTATAACATCCGAAATAAGAACAGCATTCGAACTAAAAGAATACTGTACGGCTGTCTTTCTCGACGTTGCCCAGGCTTTCGACAGAGTCTGGCTGGAGGGTCTAATGTTCAAAATCCGGCAGAAACTCCCACAGTACACCCACAAACTCATGGAATCTTACCTTTACAATAGGAAATTCGCTGTAAGATGTAATGGCTCCGTCTCGGCTGTATTTGAAATCGAAGCTGGTGTTCCGCAAGGCAGTGTACTCGGACCATTGCTCTATCTGCTGTACACTGCAGACTTACCAACGAGTTTAAAACTTACAACGTCCACTTTTGCCGATGACACGGCAATCCTCAGCAGATCCAAATGCCCGATACAAGCCTCTGCAAAATTAGAGGAACACCTCAAGGTGGTAGAGGAATGGCTAGCAACCTGGCGTATCCGGGTCAACGAGCAGAAATGCAAACATGTTACATTTACGCTTAACAGAAGAAACTGTCCAGCTATAATGCTAAACAACGTACCAATTCCTCAAGCCGTGGATGTCACTTACCTTGGTATCCACCTAGACAGAAGACTAACTTGGCGCAAGCACATTGAGGCAAAAAAGTCACAGCTTAAACTGAAAGCGAGTAGCTTACATTGGATCATCAATGCTCGGTCACCTCTACGTCTGGAGTATAAAGTCCTCCTATACAACTCCGTTCTCAAACCCATCTGGACTTACGGTGCCGTACTATGGGGAAATGCAAGTACCAGCAATGTCGACATTATACAAAGGGCGCAGTCGAAGATTTTAAGATCAATCACTGGGGCTCCGTGGTACATACGGAACGACAACATTCAAAATGATCTAAATATACCTAGCGTAAAATCTGAAATAGGTAGTCAACAACTAAAGTATTCTGCGAAACTGGATGTACACCCTAATGTTCTTGCAAATTCCCTTACGCGAACTAATAATAGAACTCGTCTTAAAAGAAATGACAGACCAACCCAATAATAAATGATTAGGGCCGCCTGCAATATCCCCTGGATATATCTGAAGTACTAGATTAAGGAAAATATCTCAAACTTGTTGTTAGGCTCTAATTTAAGAGTAGATTCAAGAAATATATATTAAAGGTTAAAAAAAAAAAAAAAAAAAATTTTGTAAGGGAAATGTATAAAGATAATGTAATAGATATCAAATACATTCCCACAGATAGTATGATCTCAGACATTTTAACAAAGAACTTATGTTAGGTCAAACATGTAAAGTTTACAGAAATGTTGGGATTAAAATAATTTTTTGTATAAGATAGACTTCGCGTTGGGAAGGAGTGTTAAAATATGTACATAACCACCGCAGTACGTCTATCTCTTTCTTATTATTCTCGAATGATCCGATCTGTGAATTGTAACGGACATTCTTTCATTTCCGCTTTACATTCATTTTCTTGCTGCCTGCGCTGCAACGAATATTCTTATGCATAAATTTAGTCTCTAATAAACATCTACTCGAATAGGATATAAAATTTCAGATCCTAAAATTCGAATCTGATCGGATAAATAGAACACAAGTTAGAGTCAATATAATTCGGCTCAAACGCTCCTTCTTGCCTACTACGTCATCATCAAATCAACAGAAGCCATGATACATACACAGGCACGGCTACACTGTATGTGTGTGTCTGTGACGATCACACTTGTAAGAATATTATGAACATATATATATAATTATAAATTCATTTCTTTTATACATAAGTGAAAAAAAAGAAAAATTGGATCCATCGAACTCAAAAGAAACGATCATTATTTAAAGGATGCGTCTTAAAAAATAACTTATCATTATTCATACAATTAAGTTCGGTTAGAAAGCTTTTGAAGTTTATAATTATTTTGAAAGTTTGGTTAGAAAGCTATTTATGTTAGTAGTGGGCGCTTTTGATCTGATGATATCTGGATCTGGAATTTGATTGGCTTATTGATTTCGCCTACTAAGCGTTCTCACGCTTGGAAGATTTTTTGGGGACAGATTTGTTTATAAAGTTTTGTTTAGTCTCGGTTGCAGTAAACATCCGTTTTGTAGACTGAAAAGGGGATGATGTTATGTGGTTGGATGGAGATGGAAGCGGATATATTACTTGGGATGGGGACAGTTCATGCAAAACGGGATTGTTAAGCTGAGCCACTTGGTTGTACAAAAGTTTCATTCTTAATTTGTGTAATAATTATTTTCTTTGATATTGACTTAAATTTATAGATAAGATATAGGGTTAAACTTATTAGTGTAATTACAAATGTTGTTGTAGTTATTATGTTGAATATTTTGTTATAAGCTGTTTTTTCAGAAATGATTTGTTTAGTTTGGATATTAGAGATTGGTTCTAGTTTTGTTACATTGTTGGTTACGTAAATGTTTTGGATATAATCTTGTAATGTGTTTACTATTGATATTTTATTTAACTGCATAATACAGTCGTATATTTTTACTATATTATTTCCTTCTATGTTTAGAGTTGAATGTTTTTGCCGGCTCGAGGTCAATTGTTGGGCGAATAAAAACAGAAATGAAAAGCAGTTTGTTTTTATTTTCGTTCCGATATATTTCGACCACTCATCGGTGGTCGTCTTCAGGGCAACTATAAATAACATTGAATTGTAATTGACATAATATTAAAATAACAACAAGAAAACACCTACTTAGTTTTACACGTCCGCACACTGTGACGTGGAGCTACACACTGATTTGTCCCTAATAAATGCCTGTATAAATGCGCGCAGTTGTCCGTATCTACCTTATAATTAAGTCTTATATTTGTCGGGGTATTTATTATGTGCAGCATCTCCAAAGTGTAACGTTTGTTGTAATGTTGTTCTTGGTCTATTATGTTTACTTCGTCAAAATTTGGGGAATGTCCACTGGCGGCACAGTGGGCCATAAGTGCCGTTTTTGGTGCATTGGAGTGTTGACGAAGTTTATAGTCAGATCTATGTTGCGATAGTCTTGTTTTTAGCCTCGATTTTGTTGTCCCTATATATATTTTATCACAGTTTTCTTCATTAGTCCCATTGCACGGTATTTTATATACTACGTTGCTCTTGTCCATTGTATCAATCCTACTTTTTGTTCTGTTAAAAATACTCCGTAGTGTGTTATTGGGTTTATGTGCTATCTGTATTTGTTCGATGTCATAGCAATCTGAGTTTGCTAATCTTTCCGATAGTTGTGGGACATATGTGACGGACATAAAGCGTTTTGTCGGAACATCTTTGTTGGTTTTTTTATTACGAGATTTTAGTAAAGTCCTTATGGTGTGGTTTGGAAAGTCATTATCCTTTAAAATTCGTCGTATTTCTTCCTTCGTTTCTTCATGAAAAATTGGGTCCGATATATTAAGCATTCGTTGTATACAACCTATTGCTGTATTCATTATCATCGACTTCGGATGTTTGGAGTTGAAGTTAATTATTCGTCCTGATGCTGTTGGTTTTTTGTACCATTTTAATTTTAGTTCATTTCCTCGTCTGTGTATTGATGCGTCTAGATATGTTAATTTGTTGTCATTTTCTAATTCTATTGTAAACTTTATGTTCCTGTCAAATGAATTTAGGTTGTCAAGTGTGTTTTGGATCTCGTCTTCTTTAATTATGGCAAAAAGGTCATCTACATATTTCGTCATAACTCTAGGTGGTCGCTGTATTGTTTTCATCATTTTGTCTAAGAGTTCTTCCATAATTATGTCAGCTATTATCGGTGACGCTGGTGAGCCCATAGGCATTCCTTTTAGTTGTGTGTATATCTTGTCTTTGTATTTGAAATATCTGTTCTCTTGTATACAAAAGCGTACTATTTCCATAAATGTTAATTTTGGAATGTTAGTGTGCGCTTTTATTTTTATCCACTTTTCTCTAATGGTGTCAAGTGCCAATTCTATTGGAATACTTGGAAAAAGTGAGACTACGTCAAATGAAATTAATCTTTCATCGTCGCAAATGTATGTGTCATTAATCCTTGTCTTAAATTCTGAGGCGTTCTTTACGTTATATGTTGAGTCTGCCGTTATATTTTTTTAATATGTTGACTATATATTTGCATAGTCCGTATGATGGAGAACCAATTGATGAACAGATTGGTCTCAATGGCGTACCTTCTTTGTGAATTTTAGGTAATCCATATATTCTTGGTGGAATTGATGTGGTTGTTATCAGCTTATTTCTTTCGGTCCGTGAAATAAGTTCATGTTTGTATAGTTTTTCTACCAATTCGTTGTTTTTGGTCTGTAGTCTAGTGGTTGGGTCCTTCCTTAAGGTTCTATATGTATTTAAATCGTTAAGTATACTATCCATTTTTTTGTCATACTCAGTCTTATCCATTGCAACAGTCTTATTTCCTTTATCTGAAGTTAAAATTAATATGTCATCATTCTGTCTAAGAAATTTCCTTGTTTGTTCCACTGTGTCAAGTATTGCACGATCAGCTGCGTCTTCTTTGTTAGATGTTTTGTGGTCTTTTATTAATAAAGAGAATTTTGTGCGTGCTTCCTCTTGTTTTTCTTTGTCTTTAAGAGTCTGTACTAGCTCCTCTCCGTCTGCTATATATTTAAAGAGAGGGAATTTTCTCTTCTCTACTGGGATTGCGAATTTAGGGCCTTTCGCCAGTAACGCTTTTACGTCGTTCGGGAATTCTATATTCATCTTATTTACAAACCAATCGTTTGTGTTGTTGTTGTTGTTGTTCAAGAGAACGCTGTTCCGTTGTTTTCGTAGTCTCTCATGCTTGGATTCATGATGTCTCTTCAAAGTTGTTGTTAATTTTTCGGCTATTGTGTTCTCACTCTTCATAAATGTTTTAAAATCGTTTTCGTCCAGCTGTTCTTGTAACTTTTTTGTTGCTTTTTCCTTCTCTTTGTTTTGTCTGGCTAGTATGTTATGTTTATGTTTTATTAATAAGCTTAATATCTTTGTGTGAAAATTATGCGTATGTCTTTCTAATATTTTGTTAATGTCCGAATGTGTGTCAGTATCTTTTGTAAAAATCATCTTGTATTTTGAGTTATTGCTGATAAATTTTGGGACTAATTTTGATTTCCTACATTTTAAGAGAAATTTTATGCTAGACTTAAGTTTTACTAATTTCTTTGTTGTTGATTGATACTTGTTAATCACCTGTAGTATGTTCATACAACTAATCACTCAACACAATGAGCTCAACTTGTAACACTTTGTTGCAAGTATAAACAATTAAACATATACGCATTAAAATATAATTGTGCACTTGAATATGTTCATGTGTATACATTGAAGTATTCACATAAACATATTCAAGTAAACATACAATTAAGCATGAACATATATGTATGTGCATTTGTATATGCACATACATATATTCACATAAGCACTGTATGCACAAGCGTAACATGAGCTAGAGCCAGGCCAGCGTGTGACCGCTGACCAAGCACTTTGATGCATGCGCTCCAACAGTATGTATGTATGTATGTACTGACATTCTCCCTCTCTTTTGTAGCTGTCGCATAAGTCGCAGCATAAGAATATATATGTAAAATTAGCCTAAGCAAAAGAATAATTTGGAATAAAGAATTAAATCAAAAACTCCAGTCAACCGACACAGACGTGTCTCTGATTATTATTTTGCAACCCAACGGAACCCGGTCGAAGGAGTTTTTACATGGCGACCGTGACAGGATCTGAGCTGCACACAACATATATATAAATTATAATAACATAATTTTATATTGAAAAGCGATGACATCTAAATGATGCTGCGACAACTAATATATGGAAAAGCGACAACAACTAAATGATGCTGCAACTTATTGGCAAGAAAAGAAACAACTGACAGAGATTGTAGCAACAACAACAGCATAAACAACAGAGACATTCAACATTCAAAGCTAAAGAACAGCTATCAACGTCAGCTTCAACACCATAATACTGAAGATATCTAGTGAATATATTTGAGTCTCGTTCGTTATCCCAACGATGAACATCAGCATCAACACATAAGTTTGACTACAAAGAAAATTGAATGAACAACAGTGAAGATATTCCCTTCGCGGAATCTGCTCCTGTCGAGCAAAGGGATGCACTGACGCTAGAAGAAGCGTTAGAGCTGTATCCCAACGATGGACCACGGCCACTAACAATAGAGGAGTACAGAGCCCGGCAGCAGACGAGAATCCCCAAAAAGACGAAACGAGGCGGTGAGGTGAGACGCCTGCTCACCCAGAAAAGACTGCAGCAGGATTTACTAAAGGCCAGCACCAACGAAGAAGACCGACAACGCTGCATAGAGCGTATCGAGAACCTGAAAACTGAACTTCGCCAAAGAGCGAAGAAACGCAAGGGGGCCGCAGAAATGCGCAAGCCTTAACTTGCCTTTAATTTAATAATAATAATTATAAGCCTAATAGCAAGTTGAAGCACGAAAGTGCAACTTGCGAACTTACTAACTTTCTGTAGGCTATTACTAACAATGTGGTTGGAGAATTTTTTTTTTCATATAAATTTTTTTTTATTTCTAAATAACAATAACGAATGAAATGTAAATCCGAATTGTGAGCCAACCACATGCTCTATAATTTTTTCCACGTCTCTGGCTCGCTGTGCAAGACACAGTTGAGATAAAATTTTTTTTCTTTTGTCGTATAAAAAAAAAATTTAATAATTTTTTTTTTAAATAAAATTTCATAAAAATTCATGAATCCATAACAATTTTTTTTTTAATTCAAATATAAATTTTTATAATTATAATTCGTATTCAAGCAAATGAGAACGAAGCTTGAAATACTTATCAAAAAAAAATTTTTTTTAGTAACTTTTAAACAAAAGGTTTTGAGATGTTTTTATGGGCTTTTGTTCCCTATTTTTTTCCCGTATTTGTCATATTCATTTTCATCCTGCTAAATTAAAATAGTCTCATATAGGATCGTTAGTCAGTGAGATTATTATTAGAATTATACACAAAAAAAAAAAAAAAATTTTTTTTTATATAAACTCCATATGTTCGATAATTCCATAAGTAAATTTGATGATATATCTCTTATACCCACAATGGGGTTAATAGAAACAAAATCAGTGGACTCCACTGCTAATGTAATAAATAAAATCGAATCATCAAATACTGACTTGAGATTAACGAACATATTGTTATTAATAATCGTCGTAATAATGTGCGCATATATTTTATATAAAGCTTATCTATTACACAATAAATGTGTAACCAAAAGAGCCATAAGCCAAGCTAATGACCTAGATAAGGTCTAAGAATACATACGCACACACGCGAATAACAATAAAAAAAAAAAAATAATTTTTTTTTATGTGGAAAACAATGGCCACTCTTGATAATTATTTTGGAAAAATAAACGCTAGGCATCCCAGTATTGTCCAAGATTTAATTGAGGTTTTTAGAAATGAGCATATCAATTCACCACAGAACTCAATAAACTTGGTACAAATTAAGTCAGCTTACCTAAATATAACGGGAGAAGATTTCCCAGTTCAAGGAAGCACTAGGGTACAGATGAGTTTCATCCTCACAGTACCATATGTATGTTGCTTTTCTAACGCAGCAGGCACATATCGTTTCTACCGAATGGAGGAACCGAGGCAGTAAGCCTCCATGATTTTTTTTATATACGTACATCCATATTAATAGGCCTAACAAGTTAGTGTAGAATATGGATAAGATAGAAACAAAAAGGCTACAAAAATACTTACCTTTCCTCGATTTCCTGATACAATCAGGCGAAACAAATCACAAATACAAGGAAATAAGGTATTGGATAGCCTACAACTACAAATTTACAAAAAATATTGTAGATCTTATGGAAAAATCCATAAAAGTAGCTTATAGTAGATTGTTAGCTAAGACTCCTTTACATAAAGACGTGCCCGGATGGGTCCACGAACTTTTTAAGGACTCGATCGCGCTGATAGACATATCAGAATCGAGTACAGACTCAGATGTAGAAATAATAGATACAGAATAATAAAAAAAAAAAAATAAACATAAACATTTTCGAACATTTTGTTATTTTTAACAAACTATGGTTACTTGGGATGATATAATTGGAAAAGCTAGAATACACGCACAGGAATTAACTAAATCTTGTAAGTGCCTCTCGCAAAACAGAGAAACATCCCAAGACACAGTAACCAAACACACGAAAATAATAACCGAGAAGCTCCAAGCTATTAGGGCAGTATTAACTGAGCACTATAGCAAACTAAAGGAAGGGCAAAAAACAGCCGCAAATGCGTTCTACAGTGATTGCAAACAAAAAGCAATAGCTGTGCTAAACAGACACAATATTGAATTTAAACAAACAACTGATTTGGAAACTTCAATAGTGCTGGAAGAAGAAACGCAACTAATGGCTGATGATGAAAGAGGTCAAGAAAAACCACCAGTGAGCTCTGATCAGTCAATTATAAGTCATAATAAACCAGCAATTCCAAAAGGAAGCAACAAAATGACTCAAACAGTGGTAGAATTCATAAACACAGCCACAAGGCTGCTACCATTCTTCGATGGTGACATTAAAAACCTACAAGGGGGGCACTTCGCGTACTTGATACCATAAAAGAAACGCATGAAGCAGTAGCCATCGAAATAATAAAATCAAAATTGAAAGGTCAAGCGGGTAATACGCTAAGCTCGGAAACAACGATTGACGAAGTTATACGAAAACTGTCAACAATCTTTAAGGGTGAATCAGTGGATCTTTTAACAGCAAAGATTAAAAATCTGCAGAGAAACCCTAATAACTGTGTTTCATACACAAAAGAGATTACTGAGTTGACCGACGCCCTAAAAGGCGCGTATATTTCGGATGGTCTTCCAAATGAACAGGCTATAAAATACACTACCAAAGTGGCAGTAAATGCTATGGTAAGTCATACCAAAAGTCAAAGAGTCCAGCTACTAATGGAATCGGGAAACTTTGATTCAGCCAAAGAAGCCATCACTAGATTTACCACTCTTTCAGTAGAGTCGGGCTCCACGGGAAGTTCCCAAAATAATACCATTTTTTATGCCCAGCATAATGACCGCGGTAGACGCCGCTACAATAATAATGGTAACTGGAGAAACAACTCGAATTGGAACAACAACAATTCGAGCTGGAGCAATAACGATGCCCACAGAGCCCAACGAGGCCGAAATAATTCACGCTACCGAAGAGGCGGCCGTGGAGGTGGACAACAAAATAATAATAGACAAAACACAAATAACCAACAAAATGGTTATAACAATACAAATGTCCGAATTACCCAAAGCGATCAGGGAAACGGACAAGCTCCTCCAAATGCTCAGAGTTAAAAAATAAAGTATACTCTATCAACCTAAGTCTTAATAATTTCGTATCGTTTAAGAATGTTGAAACCAATAAGAAAATAACATTCTTAATTGACACCGGTGCAGATATTTCAATAATAAAAGAAAATTCTGATGTATTTCATGACATCAAAGTAAACAAAACTGTAGACTTTCGAGGCATAGGAGAAAGAGTAATAAATTCCAAAGGCCTAGTCTCAATAGAATTGCAGACAAATAAATATATTATTCCATACGAATTTCATCTGCTTCATTCAGATTTCGCAATCCCATGCGATGGAATAATAGGATTAGATTTCATAAAAACTTTTAATTGCAAAATAGATTACAGCAATTCAGAAGATTGGTTTATACTTAGACCACAAACATTAAAGTACCCAATTTATGTTCCAATAACATTCAATTCTGGTAATAACTCAGCACTTCTACCAGCAAGATCCCAAGTGGTACGCAAAATAGAACTATCTTCAGCAGAAGGTAACATTTTAATTCCGAATCAGGAAATTAAACCGGGCGTTTATGTTGCAAACACTATTGCAACAGCCCAAAGTACTTATGTCCGATTCTTAAATACCACAGATAACTGCCAAATAGTAGGCTTTAACAATTTAAAATTTGAATCACTTTCGAACTACGATATAGTTCAAAATACCAAAGATTTAAGAAAAGAATCTGTAATTCATAAATTGAAGAAAAATTTCCCAACACTATTCAAAGACAAACTCGAAAAATTATGCACTGAGTATAGTGATGTGTTCGGACTTGACACCGAACCGATCACAACAAATAATTTTTATAAACAAAAATTAAGACTTAAGGATGATGAACCGGTATATGTGAAAAATTACCGGAGCCCGCATAGCCAAATAGACGAGATCCAGCGACAAGTTGGAAAGTTAATTGAACAGGGTATTGTTGAACCGTCTGTTTCGCCTTATAATAGCCCACTCTTACTAGTCCCAAAGAAAACACTTTCGGGATCTAAAGAAAAAAACTGGCGATTAGTAATTGACTATCGTCAAATAAACAAAAAATTGCTGTCAGACAAGTTTCCGCTCCCCAGAATTGATGATATTCTTGATCAATTGGGAAGAGCAAAATATTTTTCTTGCCTTGATTTAATGTCAGGTTTTCATCAAATAGAACTAGAAGAAAAATCAAGAGATATAACGTCTTTTTCAACGAGCAATGGCTCATATCGTTTCACGCGATTACCTTTCGGTCTAAAAATAGCACCTAATTCATTTCAAAGAATGATGACAATAGCATTCTCAGGGCTTGAGCCCAGCCAAGCTTTTCTCTATATGGATGATTTAATCGTTATTGGTTGTTCTGAACAACATATGATTAAAAACTTAGTAGATGTTTTTAAACTTTGCAGAAAAAACAATCTAAAACTGCATCCAGAAAAATGCTCATTTTTTATGCATGAGGTGACATTCCTAGGTCACAAATGCACAGACAAAGGAATCTTGCCAGACGACACAAAATTTGACGTCATCAAGAATTATCCAGTCCCACATGATGCAGATAGTGCTAGACGTTTCGTTGCATTTTGCAATTATTATAGACGTTTCATAAAAAATTTCGCCGAATACTCCCAGCACATAACAAGATTATGTAAAAAGAATGTTCCCTTCGAATGGACAGCAGAATGCGAAAATGCATTCCAATACTTAAAAGAAAAGCTCGTTCAACCTAATCTATTGCAGTACCCAGATTTCAGCAAAGAATTTTGCATAATCACAGATGCAAGCAAACAAGCATGTGGAGCAGTTTTAACACAAAACTATAATGGACTCCAGCTTCCAGTTTCATATGCATCAAGAGCGTTCACTAAAGGTGAAAGCAACAAGAGTACTACAGAACAAGAGCTAGCAGCAATACATTGGGCAATAACACATTTTCGACCATATATATATGGAAAACACTTCACAGTGCGAACAGACCATAGACCATTAACATATTTATTCTCCATGGTCAACCCGAGTTCAAAACTAACACGCATGCGGCTAGAATTGGAAGAGTACGACTTTACAGTAGAGTATTTGCGAGGTAAAGACAATTTTGTGGCAGACGCCTTATCGCAGATAACTATATCCGAATTAAAAGATATGAGTATAAAAGTCCTGAAAGTCACTACCAGGCAACAAAGTAGACAGAAAAACTGCGCAGTTAATAAAGAAGAACTTTTGCCAAGGCAAAAACTTCAAAATGCTTCTAGGCCCAACGTATACGAAGTCATCAATAATGACGAGGTACGAAAAGTAGTGACCTTGCGAATAACAGAATCTAAATGTTCACTGAAACATGGAAAGAAAGTTATGGCAAGAATTGAAGTTAGCGATTTGTATACCAATGGAATTCTCGACTTAGGTCAGTTCTTCCAAAGGCTTGAAATGCAAGCCGGTATACTTGAAATCAGCCAACTAAAACTGGCACCGAGCGAAAAGATCTTTGAAATTATTTCAATAGATTCTTTTAAAAATATGGGCAATACTATATTGAAAACATTAAGAGTAGCGCTACTCCAGCCGGTGACCCTAATAGAAAATGAAAAAGAAAAAGAAGCAATACTGTCTACATATCATGATGATCCAATTCAAGGAGGTCATACTGGCATTACCAGAACGCTGGCAAAAATCAAAAGACACTACTATTGGAAAAATATGGGACGCCATATCAAAGAGTACATAAGGAGATGTCATAAATGCCAGGTGTCAAAAACGACGACACATACGAAGACTCCCATGATAATAACAGAAACACCAGCGAAGGCTTTTGATAAGGTTATAGTGGACACAATAGGTCCACTACCAAAATCAGATAATGAAAATGAGTATATTGTCACATTGATATGCGATCTGACAAAATACCTAATAGCCATTCCAGTTGCATCTAAGAGTGCAAGTAATGTAGCTAAAGCTATATTCGAAAATTGTATACTACAGTACGGTCCAATGAAAACACTCATTACGGACATGGGAACTGAGTATAAAAACCAAATTATAACAGATATATGCAAGTACATGAAGATTAAAAATCTGACATCTACAGCATACCACCACCAGACCTTAGGGACAATAGAACGAAGTCATAGAACATTCAATGAATATATTCGTTCATACATATCAGCAGATAAGTCCGATTGGGATGCTTGGATACAATATTTCACTTATTGTTACAACACAACACCCTCGGCAGTGCATGAATATTGTCCATACGAACTAGTATTTGGAAAACTACCAAATCAGTTCATAGATTTTAACAAAATCGATAGAATAGATCCAATATACAATTTAGACGACTACTCTAAGGAAATAAAGTTTAGAATAGAAATAGCATATAAAAGAGCTAGGATAATGTTAGAAAACCATAAGTTAAGTAATAAAAAATACTACGACAAACATATTGCCGATTTCAATTTAAACATAGGAGATAAAGTTTTATTAAGAAAAGAAATAGGTCATAAACTAGATGCTAAATATATAGGGCCTTATAAGGTAGTGAGTATAGAAGAAAATGACAATATATTAATAGCAGATAATAAGAATAAAAACCAAAAGGTTCATAAAAACAGACTAAAACCATTTTCGGAATGATCAACCGAAAAAAAAATAATAATTATCATGATACTTAAGTAATTTTTACAAAAAAAAAACAAAAATCTTTATGGATTCATCTATTATTGAAAACAAATTCAAGCAATTTCGAAAAACAAGAGAAAGAAAATTTGCCTAAAGAGACACAAACAAAAAAAAAAAAAAAAAAACTTTCCTAAGATACACCTTTACTTTACCTTTTATTTTACCTTTCTATATAAATAATCATTACGATAACTACATAATATTACGTTATTCTCTAAAAAGGGGAGGTGTAGTATGTTCATACAACTAATCACTCAACACAATGAGCTCAACTTGTAACACTTTGTTGCAAGTATAAACAATTAAACATATACGCATTAAAATATAATTGTGCATTGAAGTATTCACATAAACATATTCAAGTAAACATACAATTAAGCATGAACATATATGTATGTGCATTTGTATATGCACATACATATATTCACATAAGCACTGTATGCACAAGCGTAACATGAGCTAGAGCCAGGCCAGCGTGTGACCGCTGACCAAGCACTTTGATGCATGCGCTCCAACAGTATGTATGTATGTATGTACTGACACTCTCCCTCTCTTTTGTAGCTGTCGCATAAGTCGCAGCATAAGAATATATATGTAAAATTAGCCTAAGCAAAAGAATAATTTGGAATAAAGAATTAAATCAAAAACTCCAGTCAACCGACACAGACGTGTCTCTGATTATTATTTTACAACCCAACGGAACCCGGTCGAAGGAGTTTTTACACACCGTCTTATATTTGTTATAGTTGGACTTAATTTCTGCATAAGCCATGGTGTTGGAATATGTTTTCGGCGTGCCTTCCGTTCAAGTTATATGTTGATTTTTGCGACCTTTTTGTTGTTTAGAGTTGAATGTTTTTGCCGGCTCGAGGTCAATTGTTGGGCGAATAAAAACAGAAATAAAAAGCAGTTTGTTTTTATTTTCGTTCCGATATATTTCGACCACTCATCGGTGGTCGTCTTCAACTAAGTAAAACTAAGTAGGTGTTTTCTTGTTGTTATTTTAATATTATGTCAATTACAATTCAATGTTATTTATAGTTGCCCTGAAGACGACCACCGATGAGTGGTCGAAATATATCGGAACGAAAATAAAAACAAACTGCTTTTTATTTCTGTTTTTATTCGCCCAACAATTGACCTCGAGCCGGCAAAAACATTCAACTCTAAACAACAAAAAGGTCGCAAAAATCAACATATTTCCTTCTATGAATATTTTGTTCTGGTTACAATTTTGTTTTAAATTTGTCTTGGGCAAGTTACGATAATATTGGGTTCTAGATAACTAATTAGATTTGTCTTAAATATTTTTGTGTATTTGCATTCTGCTGGTTTTTGTGTAATAATCCCCATTATACAACCATTTATTTCTTGTTTTTTGCTTGATTTTGCATAAATTTTATTGTCTTGAATATAGTAAGTTTCTTGAATATTTTCTGTCAAAGTGTTATTGTTTTCGTCTGGATAGGCTATAATTTTAAATAGTGATGTTTTACATATTTTTCTAGGTATATGTGAGATTATGAATTTTCATTCGTGTTTGATTTTTACCAAGTAGATGTTTTTATGTTTAAAAGTTTTTCTGTATTTATGTGTTCACGCCACCGGGTGAACAGCAGTGAGCGGCGAAGAGCAGTGAGGAGTGAGGAGGGTTTTTTGATCCTCGGCGTCTACGGTCACACCAGGAGGGGTGACTTGATTTTCTGATGGGCGCCGCCATTTCACTTAAGGACGAAATTTCAACCCGAACACCCGTTCTATTTTCCATTGAATTTTTGCTTTTTTTTCGAATTGTATATTTTAACCCGAAACATATATCGTGTGTGTCGGGCAACCTGTGAATAATAATTAATAAAGTATAAGTTGTTTTAACCAAAGTTATCGCGCGTTATCAATTCACCACTCACTCACCACCCGAAGAAATTGGCACCCGCCAACCACCTGTATTCGATCCGGATCCTTCCGCCCCTCCACAAACACTGGTCCTTCGAGCCGGATATCCTTCCGCTCCTCCAGCTTGCATCGGCGGAATTCCTGATAAGTACAAAATTTCATTATTCATTTCATTTGCCCCTACACACTAATAAAAGTGTGAGGTTTCCCGCTCTTCCATAGCGACCTGCACACTTTTATATATATTGTATGTACATACCTGACCTATTCCAAGGTTACATGGTAGTTCCCAATCCATAACGTGTTTGTCCAACGTTCGGTTTCCATTCCACCACAGGGGTCTTTATGTTTTTCTTCTCAGCCGCACTTGTCCAATTTTTTCATACGTACATACATATGTAAAACTCGTGACATCACATGTACATGTATTTTCCACAGCTGTTCGCCAAGTCCGCGTAAAGGTTAAAAGAAAGAAAAGCAAAGAAATTATTAAAGTGTTAAAAAAAAAAAAAAAAAAAGGAAATAGTAATCCAAGTGTTCACCGCGATTTCTTATGTGTTCGGATTATTTCCAGTGCCCAATTAATTTCCTCACGCGCGTATTCGCCCACCGGCATATCCACTTACATACATACATCGTCATCTGTTGATGTACGCGCATATGTATATATCCACGTACATAAAATTCATTCGCATTTTACCACAAAACAAAACAAATTTAAAATAGCAATTAACGTATGCACCGCGATTTCATGTGGGTTTGAATTAGTTTAATTGCAAATTAATTTTCTCACGCGCGTCTCCGCAAACCGGTGCACTTGCTTATTTTCATACATCGTCATATATTGATGCCGCACATCTGTACATATCCACAACACATAATCCATTTCGGTGACGCACATTGATTTAACAAATCGAAATCACAAATTACTTACGCTTTTTTTTGTGAACGACGCGCGTGCATACATCCATACATACCTACCTGTGTACTTACGCTTGTATGTACGTACATACATACCTCCAAGCATCCGTCCATATGCACTGACCGTTTATTTTGAATTTTTCTTTCGCGCACAACACTCGCGGTGTGTAAAAGCGTTCGTTTGTTCTTTTTTTACATTTCTTTACTCTTCGCACAACCACAAAAGGAAAAAAAATATAATTAAAAACAATTAATACGACAAAAAAAACCAAAACCGAATTTATAAACAGCGACCGACAGCTGTTTTCGGAGTAGTGGTGACACGTGAGTCGAGTCGTGATATCGATAGGCGGCTCAAGCGCGCCAAATTCAAACCACATTATTCCGACTCCCAGTCTCTTCGCCTATATATATATATATATATCAATAAATACCTATTCATCTTTTCCAGCACTATCGTGCCCATATTTATATATCCACCCATATTTATAAATCACATATGATTTTTCCGGCCAGTATTTTGCGCGCATATATATAACCGCCCATACTTATAAATAAATCCACATATATATATATTGTCTCCAGCACTATCGTGCCCATATTTATATATCCATCCATATTTATAAATTATAAATTATATATATAATTTTTTTTTTCGGCCAGTATTTTGCGCGCATATATATATATCCGTCCATATTTATAAATAATTACATATATTTTTCCAGCACTATCGGGCCCATATTTATAGATCTGTCCATATTTCTGAATTTTATATATAACTTTTTCCGGCCAGCAATTTGCGCGTATATATATATCCGTCCATATTTATAAATAAATACATATATATTTGTTCCAGCACTATCGAGCCCATATTTATATATCCGTCCATATTTATAAATAAATACATATATATATTTTTTCCAGCACTATCTGGCCCATATTTGTAGATCCGCCCATATTTATAAATTTTATATACAATTTTTCCGGCCAGCAATTTGCGCGCATACATAGATCTGTCCATATTTATAAATAAATACATATATATTTCTTCCAGCACTATCGGGCCCATATTTATATATCCGTCCATATTTATAAATTATATATATAATTTTTTCGGCCTGTATTTTGCGCATATATATATATCCCGACCCAGATCTATATAAAAACACACATTTGGCCTATACATCGTTCGCGTGTTTGTCGTATACGTACTCCAATCGTTCCTTACGAATCCAGCTAAACTTGTGTTGTAATCACTCCTCTGTAGCTACGTGTAATATTCGATCTGCATTCGTGCGTTCGTACCTTGTTCCGCATATATCCCCATTAAAAGGACTCCGTTTCCAAGCCACGCGTAAGAGAATTCTCCCGCAATCCTGCGGGCACAGTGAGAAAATTCTTGCGCCCGCATACAGTCCACTTCTCTTTTTTTTTCGTTGTCTTTTCGAAATCAAAAAGCGCACCAGCGCGGTCTTCATCGGTAAGGACGCCCCCTGAGTATGTCCACGGAGCCGTCCAAGACTACGCCGAAGTCTAACAGTCTTTCGTCTCCCTCTGTAACTCCGGAGAAGGTTCGGCCTCCGAAGACTCCGGTGGTCACGAAGCGTACGGACATTCCCCGCAAGTCCACGTCTGCTCGCAGCCTCAGCGAATCCCCAAAGTCCCGTCCGTCTTCGTCCAGCCTACCTAAAGGGCGCATAGTCCCGGCTAAAGACGCCAGCGAACTCAAAGGGCGTTCCAAGCTTTCAGTAGAGGCTCAGATTCCGCACGTTATTGTGACGCACTGTTCTGACGTTCCCGTCACCCGATCCGTATCCCAACAGCGTAGAGAACGATCCAAAATGTACCTCTCCGATTTCGTTCTGGCATGCGACGCTTTGACTGTGTTCGAAGCTCGTGAGAGTGAAGCCCTAACTTCTGAAGTGCCCTTATTTTCCATTAAAATGCACTTAGAGCAGCTCAAATCCCTTTGGTCAACTGTCGAGATGGAATACTCCGGGTGTCACAAGGCCCTGTCGACCCGACCAGACGAGGACAGCCTAGCCAACATAAGCCACATCAAAGCGAAGCACGAATCCGCTTACGCGGCGTATGTGCGATGCGGGACGTTGTTCGGAGAGCGCATCGAGCAGCTCTCGGCAGAGATGGCGAGTCTTAGACGTCAGCCCAGTGCTCCGTCGGGACCTCCGGGTCATAGAGTTCCTCCGTGCGAGGTGGAGACCTTTGATGGCGACAGCCTAGCATGGCCCACATTCTGCGATTTGTTCGCTGCCATTTACATCGCCAATCCGTATTTGTCTCAAGTGGAGAAGCTCTATCACTTGAACGCCAAGACTCGTGGGGAAGCGAGAACCATCGTGGCGAAGTCCCTCTTGACAAATGAAGGTTTCCAGGCCGCATGGGAGAACCTCACAGCGCGGTACGAAAATAGCCGTCTGCTTGTCATGACTCAAGCCAGACAACTCCTTCAGATTCCCGCGGTGGCGCTAGAATCGGGCAAGGCATTGCGAGAACTGCAGACGGCGTTCCAAGGGGGTCTTACCGCTCTTGAGCGTTTGGGTGTTAGCACTGAGAATTGGGATGTATTACTTATCGCCATATGCACTAGCAAATTGCCGAAGGCTACAATCCTCCTGTGGGAACAATCAGTGCCAAATAAGACTACCGTCTCCACTTGGTACGATCTGAACCAATTTCTCACCGATCGGTATCGGGTCCTGGATGCCACCGAAGAACATAAGTCGGTTCCGAGTGTTCAAGCCATCCCCAGTGGGCCCCGCAAATCCCCTGCGACGATGAAGGTTCAAGCGTTTCCCGCGAAAGCTCAACTCAAACCAGCGTCTTGCAAGCTTTGCCATCGGGAGAATCACCCAATACGACTCTGCCCCAGTTTTCTTGACATGCCTGTTCAGAGGCGTGTGGAAACCATTAGACAGCAGGGACTCTGTTTGAATTGTTTTGCCCGCGGTCATCAAGTGAAGGGCTGCTCCAGTGCGCATAATTGCCATACGTGCAAGGAACGTCATCACACCCTGCTGCATCCTAGTGACGTGTCGTCGTCCGACGCGCAACCCACACCATCCGGTGCCACAGAACGTCCGACAACGGGCAATCAGCTCACAAATGCTCAAAGCTATTTTGCGTCTACCCCAGGCAGAGGGCTTTTAGGCACTGCGATTGTCACTCTGCACCATCGCGGAGTGGAACACCATATTCGGGCGTTGATCGACTCGGGAGCCGATTCAACCTTCCTATCAGAACGTGTCTTCAACTTGGTCCAGCCCCCCTTTTATCCAGTAGACGCCGCAGTTACTGGCATGGGCCAGAGTGATGGAGGATGCGCCGACAAGGTGTGTCTGCTGATGCTGTCTCCTTCGTGTGACAGGCTGAACAAGATTGAGGTCTCTGCCCTGGTCGTATCCAAATTATCGGGAGCCATCCCGACGGCTCCATTCCTTAACACGGTTCCATTGCATTCCCTCGACTGCCCCCTGGCTGACCCGTATTACAACAAGCCCGCGCCTATTGACATGATTATTGGTGTAGACCTGTTTTCACACATCCTCGGAGAGCGGATCAAAAAGGATATGGGTGATTTCGTCGGACTGGAAACCATCTTTGGATGGGTTCTGTGTGGAGCGATCATGCCTGACACTCCGGTAACTCGATTAGGTTTCGCGGCACGGACGCGAGTCAATCCAGAAGCAAAACTTGATGTACTTCTCACCAAGTTTTAGGAGGTGGAAGACCTTCCTGCAAAGCCGGAAAAGGAGGATGATGTATTCTGCGAGCGGAATTTTCAGGAGACCACCCGAAGAGGGAAGGACGGCCGATATATTGTGTCCCTTCCGTTCAAATGTCCGAATAGCGTCGATTTAGGTCATTCAAGACCGATCGCGCTAGCTCAATTCCTGCGGAATGAAGCACGCCTTCTCAAGGATACCGTCCTAAAAACACAGTACGATGCCATCATTCATGAATACGAGGAATTGGGCCATATGAGTCGGGTGACGCCGCCGAAAGATGAGAAAAACTTCTATCTCCCCCATCACGCTGTGTTTAAGCCCGATAGCACCACCACCAAGGTACGCGTGGTATTTAACGCGTCAAGCCCCTCCACACGAGGCGTCAGCCTTAATGACGTCTTGCACACCGGGCCTACGCTTCAGGCAGATCTCACGCTTCAGGTACTGAAATGGCGTTTCTTTCCATTCGTTTTCAACGCTGACATAACACAGATGTATCGACAAATCCGAGTCGACTCCAGGCATACCCCCTTTCAGCGGATCCTCTACCGGGATCGCTGCGGCAATATTCAAGACTATGAGCTACAAACCGTCACGTTTGGGGTTAACTGCGCGCCATTCTTGGCGATCCGAGTTCTGTTACAACTAGCCCAAGACGTGCAAGCGATGTACCCTCTGGCGATCGAAATCCTTCGGAACTACATGTATGTTGATGATGTCCTTGCCGGCGCTCACACTGAAGACGACGCCCGTCTCGCCATACGAGAGCTTCAAGCTGCCCTCCAATCCGCGGGCCTCCCGCTTCGGAAGTGGACTTCCAATAAGAAGGAAGTACTTCAAGCTATCCCAAAAGAGCATCTGCTGCGACAGGACTTTCTCGAGCTGGAAGATGCGAGCACTGCAAAAACCTTGGGAATCCGCTGGCAAGCCGCCGAGGACGTCTTTTTCTTCACCGTAGCGGACCCACCATTGCAGGAGTCGATCTCCAAGAGGCAGGTTCTGTCCCATATCGCCAAACTCTTCGACCTCGCTGGCTGGCTAGCCCCATTTGTTATCCGAGCGAAGATATTTATGCAGCAAATCTGGCTAACCGAACTGGGCTGGGATGACGCCCTGCCACCTCTCCTGCTGCAGCAATGGCATGAATTCTTGCAGGACTACCCAGGCCTCAGTCAACTCCGCATCCCCCGGTGGCTGAACACCAGCGATACGCTCTCGTGGGAGCTTCATGGCTTCTGTGACGCATCCCAGAAAGCGTATGGAGCAGCCCTATACGTGCGGGTTCGGTGTCGCGATCAAGTAAGCGTCCATTTATTAACGGCGAAGACCCGCGTGGCCCCAGTCAAAACAGTCTCGCTGCCTCGGCTGGAGTTGTGCGGAGCGGTTCTGCTAGCCGATCTCTGGGCGTCGATCGTTCCTGAACTCCCGATCCCACCTGCAACCTCCCAGTTTTGGACCGACTCCACCATTGTGTTGGCCTGGCTCAACAAACCCCTATGTAGTTGGTCCACTTTCGTGGCCAATCGGGTATCCAGCATCTCCAAAAGCACCGGTGGCCAAAGCTGGTCACATGTACGTTCCGAGGACAACCCTGCTGATCTGGCAAGCCGCGGAACCCGCTCGGACGAGTTATCGGCCAGTAGCCTTTGGTGGCATGGGCCGGACTGGCTCCAGAGGGACCGCGAGTACTGGCCAACTCTCCATAATGAACTTCCAGACACCCAGCTGGAGCAACGAGTCCAGTGCCACACCGCCGCGACCACCTTACTCGATGACATAAGCGAACGGTTCTCGGACTACGGTAAAGCATTGCGAGTCACCGCGTACATCCTACGCTTCGCCGCCAAAGGGATGTCGACGCCTTCCACAGCCCACCTCATCAATGAGGAACTGCTCTCCGCTGAGCGCGCCTTGATCCGGACCTCCCAGCGTCGAGAATACATCGCGGAGATACGGGCCCTGGGTGAAGGGCGACTCCTTTCGACATCCAGCACGCTTCTCAACTTAAACCCCTTCCTCGACCAGCATGGGATACTCCGTGCCTGCGGACGACTCCGGGCCGCTGAGTCCCTCCGGTACGATAAACGTCACCCGATTCTCCTCCCCTACAATACGCATTTCACGCGCCTGCTTGTTGAATTCGCCCACCGCATCACGTTGCATGGCGGCAATCAACTGATGGTGCGGTATCTGCGCACCAAGTTCTGGATCCCACGGATAAAGAACCTAGTGAAGTCCCACATCAAGGGGTGTAAAGTCTGCATCGTGCATCGTCGGCGACTGCAGACTCAGATGATGGGTGATCTCCCTCGAGAGCGCATCACGTACTCCCGGCCCTTCACCCACACGGGCATTGACTTCGCAGGGCCGTTCGAGATCAAGAACTACACCGGGCGCGCGTGTCTCATTACGAAGGGTTATGTCTGCGTCTTTGTGTGTTTCAGCACGAAGGCGATCCACTTCGAGGCGACCTCCGACCTCAGCACGGAACGATTTCTCGGAGCCTTCTCCCGGTTTGTCGCCCGAAGACAATGCCCACAGCGCATTTACTCCGACAATGGCAAAACCTTCGTAGGGGCCTCAAAGGCGCTCGAAAGAGATTTCCTGAACGCCACCAAGCTTGGTATCATGAAGGCCTTTCCCCAGCACATTCTATCCTGGCAGTTCATTCCGCCGAGCGCGCCCCATATGGGAGGACTATGGGAAGCCGGGGTCAAGAGTTTAAAGACCTTGTTTTACAAGTCCTCGTCGGCTGTCAAGTACACGTTCGAGGAACTATCCACTCTCCTGTGTCGGATCGAAGCGTGCCTAAATTCCAGGCCAATTTCTCCCATGAGCGAGGACCCAGAGGATCTGCTGGCACTAAGCCCTGGGCATTTCCTGATTGGAGGACCGCTCGTGTCCATCGCGGAACCGGAGATCCTGGTCGAGCCTATGTCGCTGATCAATCGCTGGCAGCGACTAAAGGCAATCCAGCAGACTTTCTGCCGCCGCTGGAAGAGTGAATACCTCAAGGAGCTCCACAAGCGTAATAAGTGGAAATCACCGGCTCGTAGTCTCCAAACCGGCGACCTCGTGATCGTCTCCGAAGACAATCTCCCCTCCAATGAGTGGCGCCTAGGGCGAATTGAGCGCACTCTACCCGGGGCAGACGGCCTCGTCCGAGTGGCTGATGTCAAAACAGCACGTGGGTCTATCCGAAGACCCGTCGCGAAGCTCATCTTGTTGCCAGACAACAGGAGTCATGAGCCTAAAGACCTCTCGTGATGTCCAATCCCTCTATGTTCCGTTCGAATGTCCTCGTCTCCGTGCATGTTGTCCGTTCCCGTGCATCGACTAATCCACTCCTCCCTACGTAATCTTTTTCGTTACAGTCCATTCAACCCGCACCGCCACAGCAACATGGCCCCCCAGGACGACAACCATCATGCCAACAGCGGTCCTCCGGTTGGGCAATGGCTCGAAATCGTTCGAGACCCGCGTCCTCCTCGACGCATGCGCGGCTGGGAGCCGCATCAATGCGTCATTTGCCCGGTCCCTGGGGTTGGCGGTGAGCAAAGTCGGGGTCGACCAAGCCTGCACGGCCGTCCTCGAGTCGAGGACCGACCATACATTCCGGCGAAATGTCATCTTCCGGGTCGAAGAGGACCTGCACATCCGCACTCCCATCCGGGAAGTGCCGACACAGGTCCAAGAGAAATTCGCCACCCTGATCCTGGCCGACCCCAACTTCCATCGGCCAGCGTCGGCATCCGTCGTGCTCGGGGCAGACCTCTATCCTGAGGTCATCCAACCAGGCTGTGTGCCCGGTCATAGCGGTATTCCCGCAGCCCAGAGCACCGTGTTCGGTTGGGTCATCTCCGGCTCCTGCGGCATCTAGGCGCTCCAGGACGTTGCCGTCCCCCATCCTACATATGGCCATGGTGGCAATTGCAACATGTTGCAAGGGGGGCGGTATGTTCACGCCACCGGGTGAACAGCAGTGAGCGGCGAAGAGCAGTGAGGAGTGAGGAGGGTTTTTTGATCCTCGGCGTCTACGGTCACACCAGGAGGGGTGACTTGATTTTCTGATGGGCGCCGCCATTTCACTTAAGGACGAAATTTCAACCCGAACACCCGTTCTATTTTCCATTGAATTTTTGCTTTTTTTTCGAATTGTATATTTTAACCCGAAACATATATCGTGTGTGTCGGGCAACCTGTGAATAATAATTAATAAAGTATAAGTTGTTTTCACCACCCGAAGAAATTGGCACCGCCCGAAGAAATTGGCACCGCCCGAAGAAATTGGCACCACCTGTATTCGATCCGGATCCTTCCGCCCCTCTACAAACATTATGTTAAATATTTCTTGATGATTTAAAAGTTTTGGATTAAATATTCCTAATCTTGTCAACTACATTCCTAGTTCTATGTTTTCTATGTATTCTGTAAATTGCTCTAAGTTGAAAGTAAGGTTATTCAGGAGTTCTATATTTTTGTTGACTGCTTCGATAATATGATTAAGTTTATTATTCTGGGCGCTATTTGCTGATAGGCTATCAATTTTTTGTTCAAGGTCTTTATCATTTTGATCTAAAGTGCCGAAAATATATTTATTTGCTGTACCTATTATGTTAATAAGTCCTCGCTTATTTCTCTTTATTATTTTTATGCCGTTCATTTTGCGATTTAATTTTTCAACTAAATAGTGAATGTGGACCTTGTTCTTATATGGGTCTGACTGCTCTATCAGGTTGTTGTAAGTGTTTTGTAAGTTGGTTAAATTTACAGTTAGGTAATGATATTCGAAATCTGAGGGTAAATCCATGGTTCCTGTTTTGAATACAAGACATACATTAGGTGCCTTTATGGGATTAATTTCAATACTTTGATTATACGTTGAGTGTACCATTGATAAGAGTAGAAATAGTAATGTTGGGATTTCTGAAATTAATAAGTATATTTACTTTGATGGGTTTTCTTTTTTTTTTTTAATTTTGATTTGTAGTGTGTTGTTTGTCTACCTCGGTTTGTTTCAATATAATGTTCTGTTTGTCGTTAGATGTTTAGTCTTATGGTTATATGTGTAAAAGATAGTTTCAAATTTAGTTTGTTTGTCTTCTATGCTAGATTCTGCATTAATAATTCTTAGTTTTTCGTTTAAGGTTCTTTGGAATCTTTCCACATCTGAAACGCCATTTTTGCTCGATGTTATACTTATATTAACGTTTTCCAATTGTAGCCAATTTTGAAGTGCTATACAAATAAAAGCTGACTCTTTATCTGCTTTGATTTCTAAGGGTTTACCCATATCGTTGAAGATTTTTGTGATTGCCCCTTTTGTTTCAGGCCAATCTCGGCTTTTAACTTCAACTAAGGTCGCGTACTTTGTGTAAATATTTATGCAACATAAAAATTGTTAGTTGTCGATTAAATAGAAATCCATCACGTATTTTTCTCTAGTGTTAAATAGTTCTGGGGTGGTTTCAAAGGTTAATTTAGTATTTCGATTTCGATAAATTGTATATATGGCATTCATTAATGAAGTTTTGAATTAGTTTTTGATAGTCTGGATAATAGTATTTCTCTTTAAACCAGTTTTGAGTTTTAGTGATACCTGGATGAAGTAGTGATTTATGGTTGTTTAGTATAATTTCTTTGAATTCTGCATAAGTGGGAATGTCTTTTAATTTGTAAGTGGTTCTTAAGTGGTTTTGTTTGGCTGTCTAATAATTTCAAGATAAGCTTCTTGCAGAGTTTGAAAATCTAAGTCGTTTTCAATGTAAAGTGCATTATTTTTTGAGCAGAAAATTTTTTTGATACATATGATATTTCTATCTTAGTTTTGTGAAAATAATGAGTAACGTTGATTTTATTTTCATTGCATTTAGTGAATTCTATTTGACGGTTGTAGAAATTTAGAGGTTTTTCTACAATGGCTATTAGGTTTTCATTATCTTCTTGAGCACTATGTACTGTGTATGTAGTACCATGTACTACTTGTTTCTTCACCTAAAATATTTTCATCTAGTTTTATTCTACGTCTGCCACGTAATTCTCTTTTCCTGGTAAGCATTTTATTTCATAATCGAATTCGTTCAATTTTATCTTCCTTCTCTGTAATTTCTTGTTAGGTTCCTTAATATTTTCCAACCACACAAGGGGTTTATGATCACTTAGGATTTCAAAATGTTTGCCGAAGAGGTATGGTCTAAAATATTTGGTTGCCCATACGATAGATAGTAATTCCTTTTCTATGGCTGAATAATTAAGTTCATGTTCATTGAGTATTCTACTAGCATAAGAAATATGTCTATGGTCCTGTGAGATGAACGCACCTAAAGCTATATTGCTACCATCTGTGGTTAGAAAGAATGGTTTTTTGAAATCGGGATATGCAAGTATGGGATCGTTCATAAGGAGACATTTTAATTTTTTAAAGGATGAAATATAATGTGGGTCGTTTATGTTAATTTTAGCTGCTTTCTTTAATCCAAGAGTTAAAGGTTTTGCAATATGAGCAAAGTTTGGTATGAATTTCGGGAAGAATCCGCATAATCCTAGGAATGATTTTATTTCTTTTGGGGTTTCAGGAATCGGAAATTTTTGAATTGCTTTGACTTTATCTGGGTTTGGTTTGATGCCTTCTGTAGTTATGACGTGACCTAAAAATTCTCTTTCCTTTTTCAAAAACTCGCATTTATCTAATTGTAGTTTTAGATTAGCGTTGCGCAATTTTGCAAAGACTCTTTGTAGTGATGCCAAATGTTCTTCTAATGAGGTGGAATAAACAATTATATCGTCTAAGTAGACTAAACAATATTTATAGATTAGATCTTCTAATAAATTGGTCATACATCTTTGGAACGTGGCTGGTGCATTTTTCAGCCCAAATAACATTCGTGTTTAGTGGAAAATGCGGTTTTCTCGATTGATTTGGGATCCATTTGGATTTGATGGAATCCTTTGGCGAGGTCAATGGTTGTGAAATATTGACATTTTCCAAGTATGTCTAATATTTCATCCATTACCGGTATTGGGAACTTGTCATCGACAGTAATCTCATTTAGACTACGATAGTCGATTACTAAACGGAACTTTTGTTCCTTGGATGCGTCCTGTTTTTTGCGTACGATCCAGATTGGAGAACAATAGGGCGATTTCGATTTTCGTATGATTTCCTGTTCTATCATTTCATTAATTTGTTTATTGACTTCTTCGTCAAAGATTTGTGGGTATTTGTATGGGTGTATGTTATGCTTTATTGTACTAGTAAAGGTCAAATTTTCACTTTTCCTATACTGGATATCGCTAAATTCATGCAGTATTTTCTTTAACTTTTCTATTTCTTCTGAATTTAAGTGTCTAAATTCGTTTTTTTCACAATACTGTTATTTATTTCTTCTGTGAACGCTTCATATTTGAACTCTGGGGGAGGATAAGGTATTGATTTTTCTTTTTCTTCCTCTTTACTGGTGAATTTGAAATAAAATTTATGATATAATAATGTTACACTGTTTTCTTCATAGTTTATAACGGCTTGACATGCTTTGAGATATTTTCTACCTATGTCGTATGTTGATGAAAATTTATGGCAATAAAATTTTTGATGGTTGGGGCAAAGTTTGCTTGGTAGAAAAGATACGCTTTTATTAAGCTCTATTATTCCTTTTATTGTTTGGACATTCAAATTTTCTGAGGTTTCTGGAAAATTGAAATAATTTTTGTTGATAATATTTATTGAAGAGCCTGTATCTTTAACGCACTTTAGGGGATGTTATTGATTGGGGTACTCGGTTTGATTGGACGTACTCGGTTGATCTGTTTGGTTCATTGGTTCTGACCACTGGTACTTTCTCTTTGCCTTTTAGTAGGTTGATTTACCACGGGATTTTGATTCTGGGGTTGATTCTGTATCTGATAAATAAGTGGATTTCCCTGTCTGCCCTGATTAAGATTTTGTTGAAATTCATCTCGAAGCTGTTGGTTATTTTGGGGAGTAGGATTTGAATTATTGTATTGGTTGCTTTGCCTATAATAGGTTTGCCCTGAATTATTTTGGTTTGATCTGTAGTTTGAGTTTTATGAAGTTCTTTGATTATTAGTTTTGTATTTCTCGGTGGAACTATTTTCATATTGGCCTTCTCTCTGAGCTACTTGCTTTAAATTAGACACTGTAGAAATATCAAATTTTGCTAATGTCATGTAAAGTTTGTCGAGTAATCTTTTGATAATAACATCTTTGATTGTGTTATTCATGGCATTTGTGTATAATACGGTGTTGGCCGCGTTGCCTTATAGTGCTAACTTATTTACTACAATGAATGACTTATGTTCTAAATCTTCAATAAACTTACGAAGGTTTCCTCCAAAAGAAGTGTGGTATAGCCGTCGTAGTAGTTCTTCATAAGGCGTTTGCACCTTATATTCGCTGATGAGGGCGGCCCGCAACTCGCTCCAAATTGTTGGCGTGCGATAGTTGTGATGTCCGCTGTGCTTCTCCAGTGAGCTGCATCTCTATAGTGCCTTACATCAAACTATATTGAGTTGTAAAATATAATCAACTCTCCGTATGAACGTGCTCAAGGTCAAAGCGTTACCATCCAAATTGGGCAACTGTCTAAGCATGGTGAGTGCCTGGTTCAGGTGTGTTTCTTCTAGTGACATCTCGGATAATTTGTCCAACGATGAAAAACAAAGAGTTCAAAACCAAAGAAGGTTGTTGTTTTTATTATTTCTTCCAACACTGTATTTAAACTCCAAGACTCGATGTCGCGCTTTTGACTGCACGTTTGCAGATAAAACGAAAAAAAAATTTCGGGGGCTTTGGGCCTTAATTGCTTACAGCTCATTATTTTAATTTTTAGCACAAAAAGTCTCGATCACGGGCCAACCTTAGATTTGATATCTGTAACGGTGGCTTGACACGAGTTTCGCACATATACTTATTTAATGATACCCAAAAGGTCTGGTTTATTAGGCAACCTTAGATTCGATATCCGTAACGGTCGCTTATACGCAGGTTTTGCACGCACTAAATATATTTCGTTTTATCCTACCGACTGCGCCAATTATAAATCCATTTCCTTAAGAACTAACTTATCATTATTCATACAAATAAGTTTATACATAGTTCGGTTAGAAAGCTTTATTACTTATTTTCAATAAATCGTTTTAGTGGCCAAGTTGACTAGTCGACACTGCTTATTACTTTAGTTGTCCTTTAGTTGTGGGAGATACAATCGCCAAATTGTATACACTAAGCAATGATTGCACAGTTAATCAGTTACAATTTTAATGCCCGGAACCACAGATTGATGTTTAATGTTCATCAATTTGTACCCTCGCTACGAGTTGTTGATTTGTTTCAAAGCGTGCAAACGTATAGATGAATAGTTGACCAGATTCCTTCTATTCGTTATTGGGAAATTATTCGAGTGAGTTGAAAATATATTCTCATTTGATGCCGGTTTCACCAAGCCTGTAATTGTTTTAACTTGTATAATTCATTGGTTCATTGAATGACGTTAGTATCTCATAATTTAAGTTAATATTTATGTGTTATACCCTCGAAAAAAGGGTATATTAATTTTGGTCAGAAGTGTGCAACGTGTAGAAGGAAATATCTCCGACCATATAAATATATAAAAAAAAATAAATATGTATATATATGTGATGATGGTATGGTAACGCTGTAAGGCCAGACCTACTCCCGAAGCAGCTGATCGACGAGGTGGCAATGAGAGAGGGAAGACAAGGTGGCAAGGCAGAGTGAAAAACGAGGAGTCTAGAGAAAACGACGAACGACGAACGACGTGTGTGTAAATGAGTCAATACATAATTTTGTCAAAACCCATTGTTCCGTTTATAATTACCTAATTTAATAAATAATATACTTAATATAACAACTATTCTAATTCTTGTGGGTACAAATCCCACAAATATGGGGGCTCAACCTAACTTAATCGAAGAAGAAGTATAACGGCTCAACCTAACTTAATCGAAGAAGAAATATAAGGGTTCAACCTAACTTAATCGAAGAAGAAATATAACGGTTCAACCTAACTTAAACGAAGAAAAATATAACGGTTCAACCTAACTAAAAAAATATGAAGTCTCATATAAAATGATGTGAAAAAATAGTAAAGAAGTACTAAAACGACGAATAAGATGGACAAATATATGTAAAAGTGATTTTTTTTTAAATTAAAGTGAGATCTGAAAGAGAAAAAACAAAACGTGTTTTAACGTTTCCAAGAATTCGACAAATTGTGAAGTAAAATACACACATACACACACATATAAGAGTGACGCTACCAATACAGACATAGAAAAGTGAACATGGCAAAGCTCGCAGATTTCAGTGCTATAAAAGAAAAACTACATACGGAAAAGAGACAGAACATTACATTGCTTCACAAATATGTATTCGAAAGGGATGGAGACAGAAATAACAGAAAACGGTTACGCGAATTTCAAGGTTACGACTACGAAAGAACAGATGAAGAGTATGCAATTAAAATGTCATATATTGCCGATGAACTTTCTGATAATGACTTAGCTGTAATATGTAATATGCTACATTTACACCACAATGAGAGTGACCTGCCAAACTTTATATTTTGTAATTTGAAAAAGGGAAATTTACTGCCTTATGCTGATTTTAATGCCGCGAATGACGAAATCTCTGACGAAAGCGAAAACGAAGAAGATGATAATAATGGCGTTGACGATAATGATGCACAAGAAGAAAGAAACAAAAACAACCCTTCAGTAGCCAGTGATCCAATTCAAAACGTTCCGATTCAAAGTGTTCCAAGATTTGCTTTAAATTTTCATGATATCGAAGATTCGTTTAGATCGTTTAATGGTGAAGATACCCTTTCCATAGAAGTATGGATTAATGAATTCGAAGATCTTGCAAAGCTAATGTATTGGAATGATTTACAAATGTTTATATTCGCAAAACGGTCATTAAAAGGATTAGCAATGCTGGTTGAAATTAAAAAAGGCGCTACTCAATGAATTTAAATCGACGACAAACAGTGCCCAATTGCATAAAATGATGGCTGATCGGAAAATTAAAAAGAACGAGAATTTACAAGAATATTTTTTGCTGATGAAAGAGTTGTCCACACGAGGAAATGTCGAAGAGTCTGCATTGATCCAGTATGTTATTGATGGTATTGACGACAGTGGTACGAACAAAACAATGTTGTATGGAGCTAAAAACATAAAAGACTTTAAAGACAAACTGAAATGCTACGAAATAATGCGGGAGAAATCTAAGAGTGAGAATAAGAATGTACTAAGTTTTAATAAACAAATCCAGAAAAGTGATCGCAGTTCTCAGCCAAAGCAAGTTCGTAGTGTAAATAAAGAAATCAAATGTTTTAATTGTGGTCTTAAAGGTCATACAGCCGCTGACTGTGACGATAAAAACAAAGGTAAAAAGTGTTTTGAATGCAACATGTTTGGCCATATTGGCAAAGATTGTCCCAAGAAATCGGAAAAACGCGAAGTGAGTAATACACGAAAACTAAACACATCAACCTCGCGTATGTATAAAGAGATAACAATCGACGGTTTAAAGATGAATGCTTTTATTGACACTGGTAGTAAATACAATCTTATGTCCGAAAAGATTTATAAAAGAATAAAACAATCAAAGCTATGTGAGTGCAACAAATTTTAAATTGCGTTCGGTAATGGCGACGCGGTCAAAGCCATGGGTTCAATCGAAAAACTATTCGTAATTGACGGTCAAGAATTCAAATCGGTATTTCTAGTAATTAATGCACAATTTCTTGATGAAGACTTGCTGTTAGGCGAAGAATTTTGTAGAATTGCGGAAGTAAAAATAAATTCTGACGGGATAAGTGTAAGAAAGAGTGACAGTATCGAGCTTGAAGCAGAAATTTCGGTGTTGATGAAAATAAATGCATCAAATGTTGACGAGATTGATATAAATATTAATGCAAGCAATTCCGCAAAGAATGAAGTACGCGAACTGATAAAAAACTATAAACCCGTAAACGCAAAGTCGACAAACGTAAAAATGCGAATCGTAGTTAATGATGATACCCCAATCTACTCACGTCCGCGAAGAATCGGTTATAACGAGCGTTCCGTAGTAGACCAACAAGTCGATGAATGGTTAAAAGAAGGTATAGTCGAGCACTCTGAGTCAGAGTACAGTAGCCCCGTAGTCCTGGTAAAAAAACGAGATGGTTCTGCAAGACTATGTATCGATTATAGAAGGATCAACAAGGTAATATTACGAGACCATTTTCCTTTACCCTTAATCGAAGACCAACTGGATAAATTGGTAAGTGCAAAGATATTCAGCACTATTGACTTAAAAAATGGATTCTTCCATGTTGATGTCGAGAAGGAAAGTCGAAAATATACATCTTTTGTAACCCACAACGGGCAATACCAGTTTCTGAAGGTACCATTTGGACTAGCGAATTCTCCTAGTGTTTTTCAAAGGCACATCAATGCTATATTTCGAGAGCTGACTCGCAAAAATATCGCAATTCCATATGTAGATGACATCATTATTCCAGCTAAAGATGAAGACGAGGCTATATCAAATCTCAAAGAAGTCCTGAAACAGTGTGAAAATTACGGCCTGATAATCAACCTAAAAAAATGCAGTTTTTTAAAGAAAAGAGTTGAGTTTTTAGGGCACGAAATCGAAGACCAAAAGATATGTATTTCGGAAGAGAAAATCAAAGCTGTAACTAAATTTCCCCAGCCCACAAACCAGAAGCAACTTCAAAGTTTCCTAGGATTGGTTGGATACTTCAGAAAATTTATTAAAAATTTTGGATTAATAGCTAAGCCTCTAACGAATCTACTTAAACAAAATGCTAAATTCTATTTTAATGATCTTGAAATCGAATCATTCAACAGGTTAAAAATATTGATCACAGAGAGGCCCGTATTAAAAATCTTTAATTTTAACCATGAGACGGAGCTCCACACCGATGCTTCGATTGACGGGTTTGGAGCTGTACTTTTACAAGTCTCACCTGAAGATGGACAACTACACCCAGTATATTATATGAGCAGGATCACAACGGACGCACAAAGAAAGTTTTCAAGCTACGAACTGGAGATACTAGCCGTTATTGAATTCCGAGTCTACTTACTTGGCATCCGCTTCAAACTCGTAAGCGACTGCAATGCTTTCAGCAAAACCATGGAAAAACGAGACGTTGGCACACGAGTGGCCCGATGGATTCTAATGCTACAAGAATTTGACTTCGAGGTGGAGCATCGAGAAGGAACACGTATTCGGCATGCCGACGCCTTAAGCCGAAATCCAGTAATGTTAATCACCGATGGAAGCGCAATCAGCAAACTAAAGTATTTTCAAGGACAAGACGACGAGATAAAAGCAATTATCGATATTCTATCTGAAAAAGCATCACACAATGATTACTTCATGAAAGCCGGTCTCTTATGTAAGCTGGTGAACGACGTTGAACTAATAGTTGTACCTATATCATTCCAGCGTGATCTTATCAAAGAAGCGTATGAGAGAGGACACTTTTCTATCAGGAAGACGAAAGACATAATTGCGAAAGAATATTATATACCGAAACTTGAGGCCAAAGTAGAACGACATATTAGATGCTGTATTCCGTGTATTATCTCAAACCGCAAACAAGGGAAAAAGGAGGGACTGTTAAATCCATTGCCTAAGGAAGAAGAACCACTGGAAACATTCCACATTGATTTTTTGGGTCCGCTTGAATCTACTGACAAGAGATACAAACACATCCTAGCTGTTATAGATGCATTCACCAAATACTGCTGGTTATATACGACTAAGACGACATCCGCCCAAGAAGTTATATCGAGATTGCAAGCACAAAGTCTCACATTTGGAAACCCAGTCCAGATTATTACAGATAGAGGATCTGCTTTCACATCAGAAGACTTTAAGGAGTATTGCCGTTCAGAGAACATCCTTCATCACGCTGTTACTACCGGACTGTCTAGAGCAAATGGGCAAGTAGAGAGACTTAATGCTATTGTTATATCTGTTTTATCCAAGCTTTCTGTTGATGACCCGAGCAAATGGTACAAGTTTGTTGGAAGAGTTCAGCAAACAATAAATTCAACTCACTCTAGAAGCACAAATACTACACCGTTCGAGTTATTAGTTGGAGTTAAAATGCGTACAAAGTTTGATATCCAATTGAAGCAAATAATTGATGAGGAAGTGATAGCAATGTTTAGCGAAAAAAGAGATGACCTAAGGAAGCATGCGAAGCAGCAAATCATAAATCTACAAGAGGAAAACAAGAACACTTATAATCTACGACGAAAACAATCATCAATTTATAAAGAAGGCGATCTTGTTGCAATTAAACGTACTCAATTCGGAGGTGGACTGAAGTTAAAGCCAAAATATTTAGGTCCTTATCGAGTAACTAAAGTCAAATCAAAGGATACTTATGATGTCACTAAAGATGCACACTTTGTAGATGGCCCAAAAAATACGACTACTTGCGCCGAATATATGAAGAAATGGATCCCTTATGTAGACGACGATGAAGATGTTGCTGATAACTAAGAAAACTTACGAAAGGATTAGAGAACAATGCTGTTAACGATGATAAATACAATGATAAAGATGATGATAACGATGTTAATGATGATGACTACTCCGAAGATGATGATAATGATGATTACGACGATGATGACGACGATGCTGAAAACAAATAATGACCACCATGAAAGCGATGCGGAAAACCACGAATTGAATGATGACACCTCTAACTACGATACAGACGACTCCTAAACTAGAGTGATGAAGACGACGATAATTAAGATGACTCCAAAGCCGATGATGACGACTTTGAAGAAGACGACGACGCATTTGGGGCAAATGCATTTAAGGATGGCCGATCTGTGGGGATGGTATGGTAACGCTGTAAGGCCAGACCTACTCCCGAAGCAGCTGATCGACGAGGTGGCAATGAGAGAGAGAAGACAAGGTGGCAAGGCAGAGTGGAAAACGAGGAGTCTAGAGAAAACGACGAACGACGAACGACGTGTGTGTAAATGAGTCAATACATAATTTTGTCAAAACCCATTGTTCCGTTTATAATTACCTAATTTAATAAATAATATACTTAATATAACAACTATTCTAATTCTTGTGGGTACAAATCCCACATATAAAAGGTGGCAATAACACATGCACCGACTGTGTGGTATCCCTAAAGAAATGACAGGCTTTCGGTCGGTTGCCATGATGTTAATAAAAAAGTCGTGCGTTAGTAGCTGAAGTCATCAGTTGTCGGTCGAAGTTAAGTTGTCTGTCGAATTAAGTTGCAAGTCGTCAGTTGTTTAAAATTGTTTAAAGCCTATGAAAAGTCGTAAAATCTATTACTACATATTATAATAAAACTACACATTAATCTACAGTTGGGGGCTCAACCCGGTTTAAAACCAAAACACCGCAAAAGTTTTAAAATTCTAAGAAAGATTGCGTCATCCAAAGAATCATTCAAAATTCAACCGCCGCCGCGTGCAGACGTTTTTTTTAATGCACTCCGCAAAATTTAGTGTAAAAAATAAAAAGACCGCGTATGCAAAAATTGTGTAGGGCTCTCAGTCGCCTCAGAGACGCCTATTTACAATCATATTGCTATTAGTTTGTTCTAATAGCAATAAATACTAAGTTGCAACAACAAAGTGAGCACTTTTTTTGGAAAAGCCATGTCCACCAATTCGGGCGCAAGCTCTCTCGATCCCACCAGCAACAGCTACAAGAACTACTTGTACAACAACAACGTTAGCGTCGTCTCTCGGTCCAACGCAACAACGCGTACTTTTCGGTGGTGTCGCCGACAACACTGAATGCTACCGTAAGCAATAACACCGAAAGTGCAAGCCACTCAGCAATCAACAGCAATTTACCGTGGAGAGAGCAGTGTGCTTCTCCATCAATATCGATAACTGGGTCACCGATTGCACCGACCAGCACCGTCAGCTCGTTTACAGCAACTACTGCAACGTCTGCAGAAGTATCGACCTGCCTCAAGCCGTCAACGACAAGTCGCCCAGAGTCAGCCACGACAAGAAACCCAACGCCTTCTGTCCAAACTGGAATGGATAGATATATTAAAATAACTAAGCGGAAGCCAAGCCCGCAAAAGAAAAAAAATGGCAACACGCCGAAAATAACCAAACCAAATGAACGAGTAGCACTTCTAAGCGGGAATCGTTTGAAAATACTTGCCGATCAGCAAGACGATCAAGCCGGCGCTGTAGCTAAAGTTAAATCGGATAGACCACCCCCTTTATACATCCGTGGAGCCAACTGCAGCGTCCTGATTTCGAAGCTAGTAGAAACAGTAGGGGCAAATAACTTTGTTGTAACCCCTCTCAACAGGGGTAACATAAAAGAAATTAAATGTCAAACCCAAACTCTGGACAATATCCGCATTATCGAAAAGTACCTCCGTAATGCTAACATCAACTTCTATACCTACCAACTAAAAAGCAGTAAAGGGTTCCAGGTTGTGTTAAAGGGGATCGAGCCATCGGTCCCAACTCAAGAAATAGCAGACGCATTGGCCGAAAAAGGGTTTGCGGTTAAGTTCGTTGTCAACATCATCAACAGGAATAAAGTCGCACAGCCGCTCTTTAAAATCAATCTCCAACCAGATGCAAAGCGGTAGAAGCCAAATGAAGTGCATCCAATCTACAACCTTCAGCTCCTCTTGCACAGAAGAATCACCATAGAGGAGCTCCATAAGAGATACCAACCACCTCAGTGTAAAAACTGCCAGGAATAGAACCACATCTCTAACAATTGCAATCTTAGGTCAGTATCTGTTGGCTGCGGCGAACATCATAAAGATGGCATTTGCACCAAGGACAGAAACAACGTCGCACTAAGACTATGCAGTAACTGTGGAGGGAACCACACAGCCAACTACAGGGGATGTCCTGTCTTCAAGGATCTTAAATCGCACCAAAACGGGCGTAAACCCCCAGCTGGACCAAAAATCACCTTCAACGCCTCCAAAACTACACCGGAGCTATTCTTCGCCCTTTAGAGGCCCTATTGATCTCACTTAATCATAACATGACCACTTTTATGACGTTCATGCAAAACTGTATGCAGGAACTGATGCGGAATCAAAACCTGCTTATCCAGAAGCATATAGAGAATAAATACTAATACTGGAATACTAACGGCGTCTCCAATCACAAAAATGAACTGCAACTATTCCTAGACTCAAGTGAAATCGACGTCATGCTGATATCGGAAACACATTTAACATCAAAAAATAATTTTCAAATACCAAAATATACCTTCTACGCAACAAACCATCCAGACGGAAAAGCTCATTCCGAGACTGGTATCCTAATCAGAAACCGTATAAAACACTCGTTCCTCAACAGATTCGAAACACAGCACCTACAAGCAACTGCTATAACCGTCCAAACCAGCTGCGGCAACACTACGTTGGTTGCCCTGTACTGCCCACCACGCTTCTCAATCTCTGAAAATGAATTCACCGGTTTCTTTAACACACTCGGAGAACGCTTCATTGCAGCAGGGGACTATAACGCCAAACATACGCACTGGGGATCTCGTCTGGTAAATCCCAAAGGCAAGCAGTTGTACAACACAATAGTAAACCCACTCAATAAGATGGATTGCGTCTCACCGGGTAGGCCTACTTATTGGCCCACAGATCCAAAGAAAGTGCCAGACTTGATTGATTTCGCAGTAACCAAGAGGATCAATGCGGAAACACTGGTAGATTTATCCTCCGATCACTCTCCAGTGCTATTCACACTATTAACAATACCTCAAGTACTTTATCGCCCACATAGGCTTACAAACAACAAAACAAATTGGCTTAAATTTAAAATGTACATGAGTGCCCACATTGACTTACGCTAAACCTGCTGTCAGGCCTACGAACCGGCAGATAGAACAATTAGTAACGGAAAAACGACGTCTAAGAAGAGAATGGCAGATTACTCGATCACCAGCAGCAAACTTCGCCTAAGGCATGCCAGCCGCAACCTCTCCAAGGAGTTAAGACAAGAGGAAATCTGGGCTCAAAGGAAATACATAGAAAAGCTCAGTCCATCCAGCACTAAACATCCTCTGTGGAAAGCCCACCCAACTTAAAGCGCTCCTACAGAGACAGTTTCACCAATAAGGGGTCCAACCGGTGGATGGGCCCGCAGTGACGAAGAGAGGGCATCCGTATTTGCCACACATCTTAAAATGGTTTTCCAGCCAAATCCAACATCACACTCATTTGTACTTCCCCTTCGAGCACATTAACGGATAGTGAGTACTCGGAACTCCAGTCGGAAGAGATCACTGCAGTTATTAAAAACCACATAAAGCCGAACAAAGCCCCTGGCCATGACCTAATCACACCGAAAATGATCCTAGAATTCCCTACCATCGCCATACAATACATCTGCAAAATGTTCAACGCTATAATAGGAATTGGCTACTTCCCAAAAGCATGGAAAAGGTCCACTATCATCATGATTCCTAAAGTGGGAAAGGACAAAACCCAACCATCATCCTATAGGCCAATTAGTTTGCTGCCATGTCTTCCGAAGCTTTTTGAAAAGGTCCTGCAGATTCGTCTAAACTCATTTCTGGCATCGGAGAACACAATCCCTTCACACCAGTTCGGCTTCCGCGAATAACATGGGACAATTGAACAAGTCAATCGTATAACATCCGAAATACGAACAGCATTCGAACTAAAAGAATACTGTACGGCTGTCTTTCTCGACGTTGCCCAGGCTTTCGACAGAGTCTAGCTGGAGAGTCTAATGTTCAAAATCCGGCAGAAACTCCCACAGTACACGGAATCTTACCTTTACAATAGGAAATTCGCTGTAAGATGTAATGGCTCCGTCTCGGCTGACTTTGAAATCGAAGCTGGTGTACCGCAAGGCAGTGTACTCGGCCCATTGCTCTACCTGCTGTACACTGCAGACTTGCCAACGAGCTTAGGACTTACAACGTCCACTTTTGCCAATGACACGGCAATCCTCAGCAGATCCAAATGCACAGAACAAGCCTCTGCAAAATTAGAGGAACACCTCAAGGTGGTAGAGGAATGGCTAGCAACTGAAAGCGAGTAGCTTACATTGGATCATCAATGCTCGGTCCCCTCTACGTCTGGAGTATAAAGTCCTCCTATACAACTCCGTACTGAAACCCATCTGGACTTACTGTGCCGTATTATGGGGAAATCCAAGTACCAGCAATGTCGACATTATACAAAGAGCGCAGTCGAAGATTTTAGGATCAATCACTGGGGCTCCGTGGTACATACGGAACGACAACATTCAAAATGATCTAAATATACCTAGCGTAAAATCTGAAATAGGTAGTCAACAACTAAAGTATTCTGCGAAAATGGTTGTACACCCTAATGTTCTTGCCAATTCCCTTACGCGAACTAATAAAAGAACTCGTCTTAAAATAAATGACAGACCAACCCAATAATAAATGATTAGGGCCGCCTGCAATATCCCCTGTATATATGTTAAGTACTAGATTAAGAAAAATATCTCAAACTTGTTGTTAGGCTCTAATTTAAGAGTAGATTCAACAAATATATATTAAACGTTAAAAAAAAAAAAAAAAAAATCCGAAGAACCCATAAGTGCCAATATGAGTGACGAAGAGGGATCTACATTCTGGGATGCAGAAGAAGAGAGACAACAGCATAGCGGTGTGTAAACTAGAGCACAGGGGCAGAGTCAAAAAAGTGACACCAGCAAACAAAACCACTCTGAACCGGTATATAACAAAATAGAATGGAGCGAAAATTCTGGTCAAGGGTGCGACCTAAAAATGAACGAGGTGAACAATCAGACTCTGGAGCAGATTATTCAGTTGTTAACACTTAAAATACAAATGGACGAAATTACTCAGAATGTATAAACAAACGAAACAAAAATTGCAGCAGATAATTTTTCCAAAATTGTGCCTGAATTTAATGGTGAATGCGTCCCTGTGGAATATTGGTTTTTAAATTTCGAACAGAATGCAGACGCGTATGAGATAACGCAGAAAAAA